>JAVJGJ010000057.1:43433829-43488550 GCA_035590215.1 Microhierax caerulescens | reverse complement strand
GAATAAGCCATAACCATATTAATGAATAGTGATTCTCTGGGTTGTTCACTGACCCTGGTGGAATTATATATCCAAATGAGAGTAAGTCTCTGTGTAGCCATAGTTCATTAAATGCAAGGAATGTGGTGGAAAAGCTTCAGGCTGGCTTTTCAGCAAGCACTCACAGGGTTAACTCTTTTAACAAGTATGACTGTTCAAACTACCTAATTTAGTAATGTCACTTGTTTTGTGTAAAGTACGAATGCCTCCAAAAGCTAAATACAGAGGTTATCATTACTTACAATGACTGATATATTAAACAAAATATTTGGCTTTGAAATGTCTTTGCTTTTCAGTCAGTATTACTTATATAAGATTTTTCAATCTAGTTTTCTAGAGTTTTATTTTTAAAGGTGCAGAGCCATAAAATGGTTCCCCCAGAGGCCAGTAGAAACTCTGATTGCATGACACCAGTAAAGATCCAACCATGTGAGTAACAAAATATGGTTTTATACATTTAAGTTCTGTTGTTTATATCCAAACATTATGGGTTAGATTCCAACATTAGAAAGTGATTTCTCTTAAAATATTATTCTGGTCATTAGTGAACACAGATAACTCACTACAATTGTAGTTAAGAATTTCTGTTTTGCTTAGCACCCTCTATCAACAGAATCTAATGCACACAGATGTGCATTCCACAGCTAGCTGATCATTTTTCAAAAGAATTTTTTTAGTTTTCTTGAGAAAAAAAGTAACACAAAGTCCCCAAAGTGCAACAAATTTCTCTGATATTCATATCTGATGCAAAATTATTGCCAAAACACCTCTCCTATATATAAATGTGTGCTCATGGTTCACCACTGAAATGCCATTGTCTCCAGTCATTGCAGCTGCTTAATGATACATAGCATTTCTATAGAAATGGTTAGTAAACACAGGAATCACACAACTGAAATTACAGTGGAAGTAAGTGGATGGGATGTAGCTATTTAAATGTGGATTTGTTAATAACACCACAGTGGTTTGTTTTTCACATTTTCCTCTTATTTCATAACATGACAGTTGGTATTTTACACAAAGTGGTGTTCTTGAATACGTAGATGAGTTTACCAAATACACTATAAAAAAACACACAGCAAACTAATGTTAAAACCATTTTCATCAGGAAGCACCATTTTGACAAAGTTAGTTAGATAAGGGTGATCCAGTTCAGAAACATTTTAAAAAAATAGTACCAGGGTGAACTTATTTTTTCTTAAACAAACTCAAACAAAGATCAGTTTCCCACAATTTCTCACCTTTGTTGTCCTCCTAACTTGCCCTGTTGTCCTGAAGTATCTTATCTTCCTAAAGGCCAACTTTCTTCTTTCACTGCTTTTACTGCCCAAACGGGAAAATGGGAGTGAAATGTGGATCATTATTCTACCTTGGTAATGATGCAAGGAATGAGAGCCCTTTTGCTCTCTTGAGACTGATAATTTATCTGATTATTCGGCCTTCTTTCCTTCATTGTTGCCTTATTTCACATGAAGTCATATTGCAGTGCAACATAATAACAAAAGATTTTGTTATCTAGTTTATTTTATTTTCCTCTATATTGCAATTAATGTTGGAATTTCTTCTAAATAAAAACATCCTGAGTTCGTACTGTGTTGAATCAATCTTTATGTGAATTCACTTGCAATTCACCTCACCAAATTTTATCCATCTAAAAGTTAAATGTGACATGAAATCTAGGATGGTCATCTAGGCTCCATCTGTATTTAACTGAGAGGCAGGCATCTTGAGAGGGCTGTTCATCCCACCAGCCCAAGACACTTGTATTGAAATGGTATGGAGCTGTTTCAGCTGCAAATGGAGCCTACTTGATTACCTTAAATTAAACGTTTGAATATTTTATTGGTAAAACCTGGTGAGATAAATACCATCCTATGTCAAAGGCTGGAGTTTTTCCTTCATGAGAATGGATGTGGTGTGTCACATTTTAGGAACTCAAAAAAATCATCTAATCACACAATCATCTAATCATCTAATGTGGGGGAAAAATAATCAAGAAAGTAAAAATCTCTTGAACAGTAATATTTTTAGTGTGATACCCCTTTTTTCTGGTTGAAATAAAAGTTTTAGAATATGGTATTATTTTTTGTCTTTTCCCATTAGGAAATGTTTGTTTCAAAAGACAGTTTTCAGAATGTTGAACAGCATATGTAATAAGGACATTTCACCTACAGCTGAAGCAACCTGTTAATATGTCATTCAGTTACTGCATTCAAGCCATTTGCACTGGGCTTATTTAACAGAATATTCAGGGATAATTATGTCATTAAACTAAGTAGCCAATGACATGGGGAAAAAAAAAAGTGTGTAGAAATATAAACATACATATAATATATAAATAAACATTAAAAGTTGCTTATCTCTAAAGGATGCATGTTTAATATTTCAAAGTGAGGCTCAAATATTAATAGTTTTCTTTATCAAGTAGGTTTCATAAATAGCAACCTGTTAGGGGTGGGAAACTTTATATTGCATGTCACAGAAGCCAAGAAGCAAAAGGAACAATTTATAAGGCATGATTTACAATGGAAAGTGAGCATGTCCAGAGATAGATTTCACATGGATAATTGGTGACTTTGAAACATAGACATCAGCCCTCTTGTCTCCACTCTTACAGTGGTTTCTGCAGTTTGTCAGCCACTTTTCCTATCACAGAATGGTCAGGTCTGGAAGGGAGCTGGAGATCATATAGTCCAGCCCCCTGCTAAGGCAGGTTCACCTACAGCAGGTTGCACAGGGTCATGTCCAGGCAGGTTTTGAATGTCTCTGGAGGAGACTCCGCAACATCTTAGGGCAGCCTGAGCCAGTGGTCTGTCATCTCTCACAACTACAGCCTGACTCAGTAAATCAGTGCTATCAAAATAGTGGAGGAAGTAAGGCAGTTTGTGCTATGTCATTATTTGGGGATATTAGAAAGACAGATCACCTTACAATAGAGCCACAGCCTGACTTTTAGCCATCTGCCCTTGGAATAGCTCTGCTGCCTTGCATGACATTTGATATTTGACATGCCTTCAGCGATACAGTCCACAGGTTTCCATACGTACCAACCCCAGGCTGTAGAAAAAGGCGTTTCAAAGTTAAAGTGTGTACAAAAAATGCTATTGTGAAATGCCTAAGGTGTCCTGACAAACACCACATAAAATATGGGCCAGAAACAAAACCAAACCACGTTTTTGTGTAATCCCCTTCACGCATTGCTTTATGAAGTGATCTGAGTGAGGCAATAGATTAAACATGCCTCTACAGTTCTGTGTGTGAAGCAACTTGCACAGAACGGTCACAGTGATAACTGATATGCAATGAAGAGCAACTCATGAATGAGCTCTACCCTTGCTGTGCAATGGCTGGATAAACCATCAAAACAAACAGCACACACTTTGCTTTTGTTCCTATATAATGTGCTAATATGCTCTGGGAAAAAGAAGCCATGCAAAGTAATTTCCAAACAGAAGGCAAGAGAAGAAAATCATATTTTCCAGAACTAGAAATAGAATATACTGCATGATTTAATCTGAATTCAGGAAGCCACAGTACTGGTTATTTTCTGCAAATTATGCTTATCCAGAAAAAAGGAAACAAACAGTAGCTGTGAGCTGTCACAGGAACTTCTGCAAAAAATTTGAATTCAGATCTCGTCTAGATAATAGCAGAGAAGGATGCTGTTGGTTTCATACTTACTTTTTCTAAGGAAACAGTTTAACAAAGTTCTTTCAGCACACTCAGCAGAGGGGTTATGCACAGAGTCCTTCAGGCTGGGAATACTGCAGCAGCCACATATGGAGAAGCAAGCACCGCAATTGTTTGCATTTTACTAGGTTCAGTCTAATCTAGTTAAATGCAAAAAAAAATATCTTTTTTATGACCAGTGCATCCTGGGTATATTTTAAACAAATATGTCACCTGAATAATAGCAGAGGAAAAGGACAAAAAAAAAAAAAGTTGAAACATGACTCATGATGATGAGGTAAGTTTTAGAGAGTGCCAATTTAATGTGTCTGTCTGGAACTGGTGGTGGGTGAAACTGTGGGTGGAGAAAGAAAATGAAAGAGATTTGTACCTCTGCCCCCAAACGTTTGAAACTAATGACCTGCAGTGTGTTGCATGAGTTTATGCAATGATACCTGAAGCCACTTCAATAAGGTTCTGTATAGGTGCGGTACTCCTTTCATGTGCAGCAGATTGCAGCTAAACCAGTCATAAGCAGCAGCAGAAAATGTGCAAATGAATACATAACGCCCACCTGAAGCTTATGTTAATTCAACTGCCGCTTTGAAGAAGCATTAGCTATGGGTAGTGTGTGCGTTGCCTTGTTAAACAGCCAGTGCCACGCTGCACTTGTTTGAAAGCCTGCAAAAAGAAGAAACGCCTGATGTGCATGTTGTGCAGTCGGCTATAATGTTAGTAATAGAAGCAACACATTATGAAACATAAATATCAATTAATTAACTTCTGGAGAAAAAATACACTTTATGCAGAAAGAAAGGATTTTCTACAGGAAAAATGTACCATTTCACAAACTTCATTGGCACTGTGATCTGAGCAGGTGTGTGTCTCAGCTCTGTTTCCCTGGCCTTCTCTGAAGTTCACTTCTTCCAGACAGCAATCAACTGCTGTTAAAATAAAATTGCCCTTGAGTGAGCCAAATGGATGGCTAGGGACTGGAAAGAGTCTGTCCCTTCCCCAACTCACCGCTTAGGTCAAGGATTACAAGCACAGCAGTGTACAGCCCATACTGAACACGTCTCCTGATGATGTTGATATTCAAAGGCTGTTGCTTTCCTTATTCAAGAAGCTGAAATCCACAGGAAGAAATTAGAAATGACTTGATAACTGGGTTAGTGACTTTGGCTGCTGGATCGGTGCCTATTTCCAAACTGTTCCACAGTACAGACAACTCACAAGTACAATCCACACGTTTTTACGAATTCAAGGAAATACACACAACACAAAAAGTAATTTCAGGCAGAAGGTAAGCCAGGACTCTTGCTCTCTAGGCAAAGATGGTACACTAAAGCAGCTGTGTTACTTTAGGTGGCCTTCTGGTAACATTCATCACCAGCTCTCCTGTTTCAAGCAGCAGGAAAATCTTGGTTCACTTTACTCAGGGCTGTAGTACTTCTCTCTAGAATGCGATAAGCCCTGTTTTTTCAGACATAAACATCAGAACTAAACTAGAATGAATTTAAGATAAGATCCAGCTTCGTAACTCAAGTTGCCTGGTGTCCCATGGATATTTCTGTCCCTGCCTTGTGCTGGCTGTGGTTATGTACTACAGTATTGATAATACAACATTCCAGTATAGTCTTAGGGATCTGGCAACAAGAGCACGCTTCCCACAGATCAATCCTAAGGGAGAGCTATAGGCTATCACCTATATAAGAGAACACAAAGTTCTTCAGTGCTCCATTTTTTCATATGAAGTTCTGAACTAAGAATGAATGGGAATTAATCAAAATTAAGAATGGAGAGATTTAATGATTCTTTAACTTAAACTTTAAAAAGAAAAATTGATTTAAAGAATTCCAGATGTTGTAGCTTTCTCAGTATTTTCAAAGACAATCAACATTTTTAATTTGGAGGGAAAACTGAAAATGTTATTAAAAGAATCATGCTATCTTTCCCAGCCAATCCATCTGCACACCTATATCAAACTGGCAAAGCATACTGTTCCAGGTATTTGTGCAAGAAAGAAACAAAGACATAAACCCCACATTTATCAATGTTTTATATGCATATATAAAAGGTTTTAAAAGCAGTACTCTGAACATTTTTTACTGTTAGACAGATTTTTTACATGAAAGCATTTCACAAAGAAAAATAAGGACCACTATTTATTTGTCTTAAAACAGTACCTAAAGAGCTGGCCTCAGGCCTAGGGAGAGCAGATATCATACAGGCACACACAGCTACATCAACAAACAGGCTGGGGTACCTGCTTCCGACTTTTGTTGCTGACATTCAAAATTTTAATTTTCAAAGACCCCATAAACTGTTATCAAACAATATAGATGTCTGAATTTTGTAAATGTATCCACTTTTACAGGATAAGTTTCCTGAGTATTTAACAGTATTGCTACCAGTTATCCTAAAAGTTAATATAATCAAAGCTGTACGTCTAGATTCCCACTGTGACGAGAAATAGAAACCTCCAAGGGACCACTCATCCTACCATAAGGTGTAAGCCTGTGGAATATAGGATGAACACACTGACAGTGCCTTCTTTGACTGAAGAGAATCAACCAAGATCAACCTCAATTTGACCTCAAATACCTGATTGTCAGCATGTGCAGAACCACCCAAACCATGTCTGTATGAACTAAACATCCAACTTAACATCAGTTCAGGATTTGGGAATTCTCAGATCACGGCTACTGGACCAGTCATCATACACAATGAAAAAATGCTGGAAGAGGTGCTGGTGCTGTCTTCTATGTTGCTCATTAGAGCACTCAGGAGGGTCTTGAAAGCCTTGAACTCACATTTTTCATCTGCTTCAGTGGTCTTGAACTTAAATTTTCTGCAAGCACGATCTAATATCTGGGCATGGCACATTGTGGACCGGAGGGTCTGCTCTACCTCTCTGACTGAAACTGCTCTATTTCCTGTGCACTCATTTAAATATTAATTGAGGTAAACACTGAGAATAAAAGTCTTCTAGCTTAAGCACCTCTCTGAATATAAAGAGATGTGCACTAAACCTCTTCATCTAATTCATATTATTTTATTCAAAGCGAAATAGCTTCATCAAAAGTGGCCAAGACTTTCCTCCTTCCCACTCTCCGGCAATGCTGAAGTGCAGTGATTAGAGCAGTTTTCAGGGATATAAAAGATTGCTGCTCGAGTCTTCTCAGGCAGAAGAAGATAGCTATGCATTTTGTGGAAAAGGGTTAGACTAATAAGTTACAGTTCCGTCCAATACCTTAACCACTTCCTTTCTGTTTTATGGAAAATCTTCCAATTAATATATGCTAAATCAGTGGTCCATTTTCAAAACTATTGGTTTGAGTCACATCCTCAGCAATTAGAAGCAAAGGCCCTCCTGGTTTACAATTAGGGTTCAAAAAAACCAAATAAAAATACGGTACTTACAAACCAAGCCCCCCCCACAGGCTGCAAGGAAGAAACACAAAAGCAACCTCAGCCCATGTTTGGAACTGAACTTACACTGAACCCTTCATGACCAAAAGTACTTTGGCACCTCTGATTTCCACCAGGGACTAGAGCTGGAAATGACTGTGCTCTAACAGAAAGGCTTTTCTTCTGGTATTTCCAGCTGAGATGCCAAGTGGAAGTGCTGGAATCTGGTAAGAAAGCTTGCTCTCATCGATGTTTTTTCCAAACTCAACCCAGATAGTAAAATTTTCATTATCTGGCTATCTTTACAAAGTGACACCCAAGCGAGTTAACAGAACAGTCTTCATTATTTATACTCAAGTATACATTTGTTGTTTTAATAGAAAACTTCCATCTTTTCATAGAAAACAAAAAGAAAACCATAGAAAACCAGTAGTACAGGTTAATAACAGTGATGAAATATGATGCCCGACTAGTAGATGCTAAAAATACAGGCACTGGATACAAGGCCTTCCAATCAAAAGAAATAGATTTGAGATGTCTGTCTTGCCTCCTTGCTTTCTTAAATTATAGTGAGAAAAAAATTTTACATTGAAGGCCTGGTGTAAAATTGCAGAAAGCACTGTGAAATCGCTGAGAAGTCTACTATTGAACTGGCTTATCTTTGAAACAGGTCTCTACTGTAAAACTTGGCTTCATTTATACTGCCATCCATTCTGTTAAGCTCTTGAGAGGTACTTTAACTGAAATTGTATGGGAAGTGAGATCTTGGACAGTTTCTCAATGGAAGAGCACTTATTAAGTCCTTATCCTGCCCCAGCAGTACCAGATAATGATAGTCTGTAAAAACCGACAAGCTGTGTTGTCTGTTTTCTGAATGCATTGCTAAAACATTTATGATGGATATTTGTTCTGCTCAGGAAAACTAATACAGAGACTATAATGTACCCTTAACAGTGAACTAAAAAGAAAAGTGCTCTCTGACCTGGTAAAACAGCTGCGTCTTATTGCGTAACAGTGAAGGGCTGAACCCAATAAATTATTACAGCTAACTGCTTGCGTTTGCATCAACCTGTGAAATAGCTGCATTCCTTGTGCTGGGGAATGAAGCAATAATATCTTCTCCAATAGCACAAATTATTAAAATGACACTTTCAGATGACTGTGCCTGATAAACCACAATCATGCCCTAGTTTCTGCACCAGCCATTATACAGGCATTATCCAGTAAACACTTGCTTTTAATATCTACAGCAGTTATGCAATTATATGATCAGTTTATATGAAGTACCTGTCCCAAATATTACGAATTAATGTATATGTTATACAAAACTTATTCAAAAATGGTGTTCTTGATAACACCAAACTGACATAATTTTAAATACCTCCCAAGCAGCAAAACCCAGAAAATTTTCCTCTAAATAAAATCTTAAGTTATTATACCTTATACCAGTAGTATTCAGTGATAATGAGCCCACTAAACAAGAACTAAAGATCACACCAAGATAGAAGTTCAGCCATCCAGAAGTCCAAATGTGAGGACCACGACATGTATTCCTCTGGTCATTTTACCTGTTGCCTTTAAGAAACTGTGTCTTTCAGATACAGTGAACTAAAAATCCAGTAGTTAAAATGCATCCAGAATGGAAGTGGAAGTCAGGATAGCTATTAAGCAGCAATGCAGTAAAAGAGATGGAGCAGAAAGCAAACCATAGTGTATTCTTGCTGAGGTTTCAAATTATTTTAAAGCCTGAGCTCTACAGTGGCTTACTCCAGATAAGCAAAATAACAGAATGCTTGCATTTGGACATAGGTTTGTAAATAAGAAAACAAAACAGAATGAAGTTCCTGGTTACTATTGCTGTCCATGTATCGATAAGCACCTAAAGGTCCTAGAAGCTACTCTCAGTTCACAAGCTTGGCTGTGATGAAGGAAATTGCTCCTTCAGTCTCAGATAGTACCTCTCTCAGTCTGCCAGCTTCTCTTAGATGTGCTTCAGGTAATTACCTCTCAACCAAGCAATGATTTCAAACCCAGCATAAAGAAAGCTGGAGAACTGTGACATCTGCACAATATGAAGCAAAGTGGAGCTAAGCAATATCACAATATTGATGGTTGCAGTCAAAGAGGTCACAGTGTTCCCTTTAGTAAGTACATATATGATTTTAAATAAGATGTATGACTCAAAAGTCTACCATGCAACAAACTGTTTGTTGTCTTTGGTAAAAGAATCATTCATCTTCCCAGAGGGGAAAGAATGGCATGTTTGGGCATGCCCCTGTTTGCTTTTGTCAAGAACTGTAACTGTCACATAAATGATACTCCATGTGAAAAGCCATTTGTGACAGTTATGAAAGAATTTTGCTTGGATGCAAAATGCATTTGCCAGTACCTTATGCAGCCAGAAGTTATTGATTCAAAGATCAAGGCAGGCAAATACAGTGTTCCTGGCATTATTTAAAGGTTTATATGCAAAATGTGTCCCTCTCAGAACTGGAGTTTCTAAATAATTTTTCTGATTTCTGCCCCTCTGTGCATGTGAGACTATCAGAAGACAGGGGGTAGGCTAGTAGCGGTTTACACCACCTCATTTACATACAATGTCTACCTGAACTCTCAAAAAGTCCACTTTAAACCAAATCTGGCTTGATTGGTTCATACTGCAGAGCTCATGGGTTTCCCAAAAATGCCATTCCAAACAGACAGAGACAGAGACCCTTGGGGATGAGAGGTTAGCTTTGATGGACTCACAGCAGATATAACCTGTGTACAAAAGAGATTTTTAGACTTCAATAACTAGGTTTGAAATAGGAGCACCTAATAAGTCATTCAAGAGGGCAACTGCTTTTGAACCAGATAATGTAATTGCATCATCTCTATTATGAAGTGATAAGCTGTGTAAGTTCAAAGTACAGTAGAAGACCTTAACATGATCTATGCTTATTAGTACACAGTGCTTCTGTAAGCGTTATGGACAACTCTGTTGTGGTTGTGGACGGAAACTAGCTCTGACTGCAAGACTGTATATGACTGTTGTTGTTCTTTTAGGGGTTATTACTGAATCTCTGTGCTCCACATTCTTAAGTCCAGTAAATTTTTATATCTTGTTATTCAGCAAACAAAGTATCATGGTTTAACCCCGGCCGGCAGTCAAGCACCACTCAGTCACTCGACATAGCAGACTTGTCTGAAAAGTAACTATAATGATAATAATCTGTAACTGTGACTTAAACTGCACTTGGTTGTTAACCTGAGGATTTTCCAGAATATGCATTAGCTATCACATTTTGTCTAGACAGCAAACCAAGAATAACAAAACTAAGACAGGTAACTCTACTGTCCGCTTTGCAAAAGTGTAAACTCACAGAAACTCCTCTCCGAATTTCTTCTGTTCCAACTCATTCAAAATAAGAGGCCAAAACTAGGATTACTGGTACATGCCATATTCCCTGCTTTCACTTCTATGCTGTGAATATTGTGAAACACCACAACGATAGACAGAGCTCAGGAGCAACAACTGCTTTTTAATTCTCTTTAAAGAGTATTTCTCACCTAAAAGAGGGAAGCGGGTTGCAATCCATACTTCTATGTCCACATAGTAAATATTATTAAAGGTCAATATGACCCCTGCTTACACACACAGACAAAAAAACCCAAAAAAAAACAAACAAAAAAAAACAGTAGCATATGTCAGAGCTTGTTTCAGTTAAGTACTAGTACTAGATTCTTGACTAGCACAGTTTAAAGGCAGCTCCACGCATGGAGTTATACTGTTTCATACTTCCTCAGTCTGAACTTATAATGCAACTAATAACATTAGGAATAAGGATAAAGGTAAAATAGCAAGCCAGTAGGAATACAGGCCTATCATAGACTTGTGTGTTTCATTGGAGAACGAAATTAACCTTTGCAGAAGGATCTTCTTAAAAGTGTACCCAGCCTGAATTTAAGTAGATGTGGAAGAAAAAGAAATTACAGTGGCTGTGCTAGTTCACTGTTTATTGAAATAAAATATAACAATATATCACTATTGTTATATTCATGCTTGTGAGCATTCTGTAGCTAAGCAGGTTACATACTTAACTTTGTATTACCAACCACCTTCATGAGATTTTCAATTCTGTGCATTGACTTTGCACTGCATAGTTTGCATAAAGTATTTTCTGTATTTCTTTGTATTCAAATTTATGGTTCCTGCATGCAAACAAGCTTTTTCAGAGTTCATCAGTTCCAGCTGGCTATTTTCCACTTGATGTCAGTAATTGTTTATTCAGCCATTTATCAAAATTCTTTTCATTTCATCCAATGGATGATGTCACCAAGAAAGATTTATAATTGCAGGTGGGAGATGAAAAGGAGATCAAAAACCTTTCAAGTAACAAAAATTCTCTATTTATGCAAGTATTCTAAGAAACAAAAAAGGCAATAAGCAACAAGCAGACAACACAGTAGGATTCCAATGGGAGCAAAATTATGGCTAAACATACTAATCTTCAAAGTTTAACATCGGTTGTCAGCAGTTCTTTCAAACAAACATGTTCCTGAAATTGCAACTGTAGAACCATTAGTCAGCTATATATGAATGAATATTTCCCTTTTCCAAATCAGACTTACGGAATATTTTGCCTTCTGTCAGATTATAATATATTTGCATCTAATAGTTCTAATTTAGAATGTTTGAGTTATAAATAGACGGAAAATGTGGCATAAATTAACATTGATACGAAAGACTAATATGTTTTCCTTATAAGCTGTAAACCACTGCCATGTCAAAGGAAAGCTAGACTGCTCTGTGCTTGAGGTTTTCTGAGGTAAGAATGCCGTGGTGGTTTAGAGCAGTTACAGTGCTCTGGAATTGCGAGATGTGCTATCCAAATTCCGCTCCATGGTAACTATTACTGACCTTCAGCCACGGAAAGCAGCTAGTAGGGTGACTTAATTTGGCACCTGTTCTTAGTGTTTCTGAATAGCTGAAGCCAAAAACATTCCATATTTAGGTGACCCAGCCTGTTCTCAGCACATACTGTATTTTACGGTGCATTTCCTTAGGAGATTGTAAGGACGACGCCATACGGGAATTCTTAAGTGTTGCCTTTCACTCCTTCAAATGCCAAATGTGAGGCTGTTTTTACCCATGTCTTTTCTGTGGTAAGAGTGGCATCCATAGGAGACGTTCCTCCAGTAGAGTAATTGCCATGCATTTTCCAAAAACACCTCATGGGAATACATATTTCTTGGAAACTGGAAAGGAAGGGAAACTATTAATCAAGCGAAAGAAGGCTTGAAGTGTAAATGCGTTGCTATCAGGTATGCACATTGTATGGAATTTTCTTCTCATTTCTATCACAGGAAGAGTGTGAGTGGATTGGCTTACATGTGAAAAGACAGGTCTCAGCTACAGGAAAAACAACAGCATTTTAAAGCCCAGGGTTTCGACACAACCCTAGATGTAGGATGAAAGCAATGAAATAAACTGGAGTCTATTCTCACACTAGTTATGCTGAAATTACTGTTCCACTTTCAATACCAAAGGTAAAACATCTTTTCAATTTCTGATTCTGGAATTCTGCTACCCTATGTATGTTATGTTACTTTTTCAGACTCTTTAGAAATAATGATTGTGAAAACTTGAAAAGCCTTTTAATTATCCAGAATTAAAAAATAACTACAAAGAGCTGAACAACTGGGTTGGATTTCGATATTCATTATAAAATTAAAAAAAAAAAAAAAGTGACATCCCAGAGCTTCAGACAGAATTCCTCCTTGAACAGTCCTTTGCCAAGGTACATCACACTCTTACATGAGGACACAGTCTACTGTTTTTAATGACTATGACATGTAACAGTACATAGAGGATGAAAATACCTTTATTTCTTTTCAGTCTCACAGCTATATATAGGGTATAACAATGTGCATAAAAGAAAAGATGAGCAGGATATTCAGAGGAATGAAAGGGGACAGTTTTGATGTTATTTCTCTCCCTCCTGTAGCATTTTTACGCTAGCATGAAATATTCTTGAGCCAGCTGGTTGTTTTGTTCACACTGGTTTTCATTGCCTAATCTAGTGAATTCATTACAGCTCCCTGCCTGAGGGCTCGATTTTCAGCTGCACTGAGCATGACCCATATCAGCTGTGGGAAAAGAGAGGCAAAGGCTCTGCAGGTCCCTCGTACCTCCCCATGTCCTCGGGAAGCCGCGAGGGGACCCAGCTGCCGCGCCAGCCCAAGCAGCCATGGCGATGCGATGTTGCCTTGGGTCTTGGGGGTTACTCTGCTAGCAGGAGCCCACTTGTCCCAGCATGATTTCTGCAACAGGGCATTGCAGGGTAGGAGAAGCTGCCGTAAAATAATGCTGGCTCTATGTCAGGACAGGACTCTCCCATGAGGAACCAGGGGTTCCTCGACGTATTCTTCCTGGGAAATGCTGCAGGGCTGATCTTGCAATGTAAAGAGAACTTTCTGGAACGAGTCCGGAATCAGGCGTGTTGTTTCTGAGGTAACCAGACTCTAATGTCATCGCAACAAATAGTGTAATTTTGTTTCTTGGTTACATACTAGAGATACGATATTACAGAGAAGCTCTGTGGCAAATGGATTCTATTTGCTTATGTGCTACAAAGGGACAAACAGTTCTCTGTTTTTAAAGCTTTTTGGATGAGATTAGTGTTTGCGGGGACAGAGCTGTGTCCATTCTGTCCTCATAGCAAGTGGGTGGTTGCCTCCCACACTCACACCACTGCCACATTTGGCAGCAATAACACTCTGGCAGCAATAATTTATCTAAGAGGTCCCAGCACTGTAAAGCAGTCTCACTACTCCCTAAAAAATTTCGGAGTGGAGTAGTTTAGCACTTTACTTCCAGTTCGCTGAGCTATGGTCACTACTCACACACACACACACACACGCACGCATGCACGCACACCCATCTCCTAAGCACTGCAAGGAACCTAAAACTTACAAATCAACAAGGCAGAATGGTCCCAGCCAAGGAAGAAGAACAAGCAAGATGAAAACATCATAAAGACCCCATGCTGGCACAGCACACTCTGACTCATACTTTCCAGTTATAAATGTCATCCATTAGGTTAAAAAAATAATAATAAAAATCAGTCTCCATTCTGGGTTGTGTTGTTTTTTATTGCTTGCTTTAATAGCTCTGCTCTTCATCAGCTCCAGTGTTCAGCAGCTGATCCCTCTTTCCTTGGCTAAGGACATGTGATAGTTTTGCTGAATAGCTGCAAACATGCTCTCTGCTGGGTACTAATAGCTGGCACATTAGGCTGCTTGGCGAACTGTGGCAGCCAAACAGAAATGCTTTCAACAGACTGATTTCAGTAAAGAAGTGGAGGGTTAGGATTTTTTTTTCCCTCCTTTCCCCACTCTGCTTGGTGCCAGAGTTCTTAAAATAGTTCTCAGAGTTTTCTTGTTACCCATTTTGGAGCCCAGATGTAGGAAGCAAGCCAGCACAGCTGGTGGAGCCTAAGTGTCTCACAGATAGGGAAGGCTTATATAGCCTTCGTTTTATTCTTAACTTTTATTCTTCACTTTATTCTTAACTGTTATTGATGTGATTGACATTGGACTGTAAAGAAAAAAATGTCTAGGCTTGTAGAGTTTGAGTCTACCAGCTAAAGTACTTTCTCTCCCTTCTGTCTTCATCCCCAGGCCACTGTACTTTCCTGTCTTCAGTACTTCCCTCATCTTTTTCTTCATCAGGAATGTAGATTTAATTAGTTCCTCCATTCTGAGCTCACACTGATACCTGTGCTGAGCTAGTACAAGTGATGCATGGTGATGCTGTGATGTGAACTCATTCTCACAGCAGGCTGGATATAAAATCAGCAGTCTCCTTATACTTAGGAGTATATGCTAGATTTCTAACATATTTCTAAGGAGAAAAGAATATATGAACTGGTACCAGTCTGCCTGACGAGCTAAAATTTACACAACAAATTGAAAAGAAATGATATGCCAGTCAGTAATTTCCTTACAGTCATCTGGTAACTACTGGGCTGGCCAGTCTTGGCGACACAGAATTGCTGGAAGCCCCTTTGCTTCCGTGAAATTTTTTTCCTGTTAGAGATTTGCTATCACCTGAGCACCCTCATGGGATCTTTCCTCATGCAACATATGATAACTCCTACCAGCCTTGAGTTACTTATAATTGCATGGTTCCTTCAGTGTGGTTTTTGAAAGCAGCCCAGTCTGGGGTATTACTGTTACAGACCGCAGAACTTCATGTTCCTCGTACATCTGTGAAAGCATTTGGGGGAACAGCAATATGGGTGGAAGTAACACTGATTCATTCTATCTTCATATGAAAACAGAGGGAACAGTTGGCCTCTCCAAACTGGAATGATACTGATACAGAAATCTGAATATGCAAAAATAGCACAGCAATTTCTAGGAGAAGACTAAACACATCTCAAAGATGCATTGAAAAACAGCACATTCAGGTCGACAGGTAAGCATCTGAAAGGTGCAGAGTGCAATACGCGGTTACACTAAAGACTAGGTTACACTAAAAGTCATTAGGTATCAGATATTTAATTCTTGTTTATGCCTTTAGACCTCTGTGGTCTCTAACAGGAAGCATGTCCCCTACCGTAAGCAAACTGCTGATTACAGCAATTGCGAATGAATGACAGAAGCTTTTGGAGGAGATGAACAATCAAATTCTGCATGGATTTAGGGCTTTGACAAAGCATCTCTGGTGAATGTTGAGCTATTAATTTACAGCCTTCCACTGCCCACCATTTCCTACTGCCTCCTCATGACAGAATCAGAATAATTCCGTTCATGCCCATGTGGCCCTGATGGGAACATCAGGACCAGCATCTTAGCTGATGTCAGTAGTCAAAGTGGTCTTGTATGAAGATGCAGGTCTGTGAGTGGGAGCTGCTGACACACACGTTCCTTTCTACCAGCAGTTACAGGAACAGTAACCTCCAGCAGGCAAACAGCTGAGAAGGTATGTCTTTAAACAGCATCTGCTGTTTACACAGAGAATGCAAGTCTCTGTACTCACACTAATTTACGCAGATGACCGTCTTCAAGCTCACTGCCTGTGTTGGTTCTGAAGTTCACAATAGTTATCTATAAGCAGCATATGACTAGAGTGCTTGAGATGAGGTCAGGCTTTTTTGCACACAGCTTTTGTCACCATATCCCTCCTTTGCTAGGGAAGAGGGACAGCCTAATGCCCAAGGCTGGAGTTTTGCGGGTACGTGCTGAGCTCTGTACCCAGCTTCCACTAGCTGTTTGCAGGACCTATGTGTTTCTCTTTCCTTCAGCAGCTTCTTGGAGGCAGAGGGATTTCTGTTGTATTGCTAAAGTGAGATTTATGTTATCGGCCATTTGGAAGCGTCTCACCTAAGCTACTATTTGGTTCTCTGTATTAATTGAAGAGGGATTAGCACCTTCACAAGCCAGTTCTCTACATCATAAGGCAGATGTATAAGATAAGAGCTGGATTTCCATACAGCATTAAACAGAGAGGGCCCTGACGACTGTCTGAAATTGTATGCTAAAGCTTGTGTGACAATCTCTGTAAGGTAAGCCCTACTTTTCTGTAATTCTTCTGTCATGACTGAGCCCACCAGAAAGACACCATGACGAAGCCTTTATGCACTTTCTTTCCTGATGATTTTTTACAAAGATCCTCATTAGCTCAGTTATACATGAAGCTACCCATAAGAAAAAAGATCTTGAAATAGATAACAGATGCACTTAAGTGTTACATCTTGTGATGAATGAACACAAAATCCCATCTTCATTATAGCCGGCCCACACAGTCACATTTTTTATTGCTCATATGTAATGATCAACAATCATTTGGACAAAAAAAAAAAAAGCAAAAAACAAACAAGAAAAACCCCACCAAACCAAACCCAAACAAAAAAAACCTCTAGTCAGAATTTTAACACAATCTCATAAAATACAACACAATACAATAAAATAAAATAATTTTTAAAAATGAAATTATTTACAATGTTTGAAGCACCTAGGAGAAGTACCCTGGCCTGTCCCTAACTTCTTGCTAATTTCAGTCCTTCTGATGTTCTTGGAAAGACCTCTAGTATTTTCATCTTTAAGTCTTTATTATCCCCTCCTATACCTGCTCTGAATGCCACACATCATCCTTAATGATGTAATTTTTCCTTTCACAATATCTTTAACTAGAACTGGTATCTTCTTCACCCATGAAATTTAGCTTCCAGTTCATTCTTAATTTTGTGTACAAACCGTCAGGGTCATGTAATATTATTTCCATTCTGTCTGCTCAGATGTGCTCATTTTTTACGGCAAATATTTCTTTTCCTGTTGGCAAATTACCTTTACATATTCATTATTGTCCTGTCAATGCTTATGTGTCCTTTGTGTCATGATCCTTCTTTTTCTTAAAATAGGATGTCCTGTACAGAGACATTTACCTGAGCCTTGAACCTCCTATGCTACCTGCATTTCACTTGCCCCAGTGTTTGCAAGTAAACAGATTTAAGGCACATCTACACACATAGGTACAGGCAGTTACATACCCATTCTGCCTGAACTCCAATCTGGCTGAATACCATGTAGTTCAAACTATTTTGTCCTGCTAAAATTAAAATGTTTATTGCATCTTAGACTCTGGGAGTCGAGTGACAGTGCAACTATCTGAACCCATTCATCTGATCACATCATGTGCATGCCCAAAGCCAGAAGTGAACTGTGGTTTATGCAGAAGCATTCACAAATACTTTCTACATGATGCTTGCCTGCCCAGAGCATTTCTCAAGTTTTATAGGAAACTTTTCTAGTCCTCTGACTTATTTGCAAGTGATGAAGTCATCTAAAGTACATTCTTCCTCTGTGAGGAAGTTTAAGGCTTGTGAGGCTTGAGCTGAGCACTCTGTCTAATTGCAGCATTTCATTTTCTTGCAGGGGTAATTTACAACCAATGCAGGTGATTCACAGCCAGGTGATGGGGAAGATGATTGCACACAGTTTTGCTCAGTCCCACAAAGAACTGCAATAAAAGACTGATAATAAGTACTTCTTAGTATTTTTTTAATCAGATAAACTGGCAAAACTGGTTCAACAACACTGTTGGCTCCCCAGAATGATAAAAGTTATCTAAGTGTAAAAATAATGCACTATAATAAAGATTTTTCTCTTCCTTTTTCTCCCCCCCCCCTTCTCTTTTTCTAGTTCAATATTTCTTGCAACTTCTTTACCTTGAAGTACATTTTAAATTAAAAGTTGCTGAGACTTGTCAAGTCAAGCTTACCAGATGTTAATGTCAAGTTTTGATAATAAGAGACATAGGCATTTCAGCTTTTGTCTTTTCTAGAGATAGCATTGCACAGCACAGGCAGATTCTTAAGTTAACAAGCTAAAAGAGACCTAGTTCAGTTTCACTGGTTAAAAGCAATACTTTAAATGCCACATGGAAATGAAGAAATGATGATGCCAATCACGGAGCACTGAGGTAAAGTTCTCTGCTGCTCAATAAGAGGCCAGCTTTATGCTGCACTAGCACATTTCCCAGAAAGCCTTGGCAGATAGTTCCCATGCAGCATATTATGTCAGATTAATTTAAAGGTAGAGAAGGCATGGATAACTATTACAAGATCTGCATCCAATGGTGTAGTAAGAGACACAGGATTCCAGAGAACAGTAAAGAGAAAAATGGTCTGAAGATGAAGCACTTGGCTGCAATGGCTACTTACTTCATTAGCAATATCCCTGATCTAATAAATCATCATACTATGATTCATCTTGAATGCCCCAGTTCATTCAACAGAGGTGGCAATTACACCATCAGTGGACGTTTGTGCATTTTTTCCCCTATCTACTAATATCTGGGGGGGTTGTGGTTGGTTTGTTGGGTTTTTCTCTTTTGGCCTGGGCAACCACAGTTACGACGACAAGCTCTTAGTCAAATCCTTGTCTTACATGGATTAGAATACAGGATCTTCTTGGCTCCCAGACAGTTGCATTGTTTTCATCTAATAAAAAACATCAGTGGAAAAATTCACCACTATACAAAAAGCAAATAACTTGAAGCACTTTAACGATTGTGTATTAGTGCTGGCATGTTTCAAAAATAACTGCTGAACATTGCTAAGAGGACTGCAGGACTATATAATTATTTATGACAGGCTTTCAGCTTTTTTTCCTTCTACTAAATGGTTGGTGTTAGTTGAAGGCCAAAAGAATACTGTGAAAATGAAGGAAGGAAAGCAGTGGGATGCTTTTTACAAGGCAACTGTCCTCCATCTTCACTCACCCATGTGCAACCATACTAAGCATCTCCTGGGAGGACAGCTATTCAAAGGTGTTGGGACTTCAGATTTTATAATCTGAAATCCATGGCCGTAAATAGAAAGAATGAAGAACCATGAATAGAAATGAGTAGGAAACCATTTACTCCCATTCCAGGAATATGTTCAAGTTCAGGAACAGTTTTCCATTCCATATTGGGATGAAATTGAGACCTTTCAATTTTTACAAGAAAAAAAGAGCAAGTGAAAGCTTTAGCTCCCCTTCTTGTCCTGCTGCTCCCCTTCATGTCCTCCAAAAGAGCCAAGCAATTAGGGTGTCTGTCCCCAGGGAAAAGAAATAGGATCTGAAGTACAGTTCCGCTAGCCTAAGGAATTCACATGCCTATTCTCAGTACCTGACAATTTCAGAACGTCTATCCAACCTGCACACCAATTCAGAGGTCAGGTACAACTCATTCTTCATATTTAAAACAGTCCACCACAGAGCTCAGGTGCTTTTCCAAGCATCACTTCTCTGAAGCTGACATATCCCCACATTAGCACACATTGACTCAGCGTCGGTACTCACGCCCAGCCTCTCCTGGCCACAGGGCTGAGCAGAACTTGCTTTTTGTTTGACCACCCGCTGCCACTAGCAGGACCCTGGTCCACTTCCAACACGCAGAGCGCACAAATGAAAAATGGAAGTGAGAGTGTAAAGGGAGGCCTGCCTATCCCACAGAAACACATATCATACCTCTGTTGCAGCATTTCTTCCAGAAAACTGAGACAAAGATGGCCAGTTTCTAAAGTATGCCTAGGAAACATGTTCTTACATCAATGTGATTACCAAGGTACATCCCTGAGTAGCTAACTACTCAGACAGTAGTGTTTGTTTGGCTTTTTTCTCTCTAAATATCAGCACTGCTTTTGGCTTGTATGTTACTATCCTTGTTGAACTTCAATGGACTACCTGCATGTCTAAAATTCAGCATCTCCATAAATATTTGTAACACTCTGGCCATTGTTTGTCATGCCTTATTCATCCTGGAATATCAGCAAATACATAGAAATCAAAGTTTGTAATAATACGCTAGTCCTTGTATTCCATGACTGAAAGGAAAAACATTCCGATGTGTAACATATACAGCAGAATTACTTTTTTTCCTCCCTTTGCGGGGGTTGCTGCTTTACCTAAAGTAAGCAGCCCAATTTCTTCTCAGATGCAGGGCTGTTTGTGAATGATGGAGTTGAAATCTGGTCAGTACTATCACACCTTACAATGAATGATACCAATAATAATAAAAAGATTTTTAGAAGCATTTGCAAGATGATCACCTTACATAATCATTAACAATCTGCCATCTGATGGGTCTTTTTGGACACCAAGTCATTAACACCAACATTTAACAGCTGCTGCCACCCTGAATGTCAGGAAAGGAGAATGCTGGAATAAAATTCCATCCCATATTTTTAGTTTCCCAGGCTGAACCTAGGAGCATAAACACCTCTGACCTTGGTTCATCTGGATCTTCAACTTGCAACTGGACTCACCATAATGATCTAAAAAAAAATACCCCAAAGGTTCACAATACCACAGCATCAGCTGCATCTGAACGTATTTGGGTGTTGCTGGGGGAAAACAACTATTGCAATGCTCAGTAAAACAAGCTGTGAACACAAGTAGGTGAATCATCACTTTATCCCTGCTGCATTTCATATCAAGCATCTGAAACTTCTTAACCCAGGTAGTAGAGATAACTGCATGAATCTGAATTCATAAACTATTTTGCTTTGATGGGAAAAGCATGTATGGAACTGATGTAAAATGGAGCATTTACAATGCCTGCAAAATAGGACAAAATATAACTGTTGCCTTTCTTCCACACCTTGCAGATGGAAAAGAAACAGGGCAAATCCACTGAGTGAAGTTCAGGGCCTCAGAAAGGTTTCAGCTGCCCAGATGCAAATCCTCACCAAGTAGCATTTGTAAATATGCTTTTATGCCTAATTCCTACTGGCTTTTCACAGAGTGCCTTTACAAATCTGTTCTGTGAGCTAGGATTTCATATTTTGCTGCAAGCAGAGCCTGCTCTCAGGAAAGTATTTTGTAGGTCATGTTGCCTGATGTTAGGTTTTCTCTAAGGTGTGTTTGGAGAAGGCTGGGAGTGGGAGTAATGTCTTGTCAATGTGAAGGTCCTGCTTGCAGCTGCAATGAGTTCTTCCTCTGGGAATATAAGGTCAGAAATAACTAACCCAATCTCCTTCTATGACAAGGTGACCCACTCAGTAGATGAGGGGAAGGCTGTGGATGTTGTCTACCTGGGTCTTAGTAAAGCCTTTGACACCATCTCCCACAGCATTCTCCTGGAGGAACTGGCTGCTCCTGGCTTGGATGGGCGTACTCTTCACTGAGTAAAAACTGGCTGTGCTGAGCCCAAAGAGTCACAGTAAATGGAGTTAAATCCATCTGGTGACTGGTCACAAGTGATGTTACCCGGGCTCAGTATTGGGGCCAGTTCTGTTTAATATCTTTATTGATGATCTGGACAAGGGGACTGAGTGCACCCTCAGTAAGTTTGCAGACAACAGCAAGTTGGGCAGGTGTGTTGATCTGCTTGAGGGCGGGAAGGCTTTGCAGAGGGATGTGGACAGGCTGGACTGATGGGCCAAGGCCAATTGTATGAGGTTCAACAAGGAGAAGTGCTGGGCCCTGCTCTTGGGTCACAACAGCCTCATGCAATGCTACAGGCTTGGGGCAAAGCGGCTGGGAATCTGCCTGGTGGACAAGGACCTGGGAGTGCTGGCTGACAGCTGGGTGAACGTGAGCCAGCAGTGTGCCCAAGAAGGCCAGTATCATGTTGGATTGTATCCAAAATAATGTGGCCAGCAGGGCAAGGGAATTGTGATTGCCCCCCTGTACTGGGCACTGGTAAGGCCACCTCTTGAATACTGTGTTCTGTTTTGGGCCTCTCACTGCCAGAAAGAAACTGAGGTGCTGCAGCGTGTCCAGAAACGGGCAATGAAGCTGGTGAAGGGTCTAGAGAACAAGTCTTATGAGGAGCAGCTGAGGGAACTGGGGTTGTTTAGTCTGGAGAAAAGGACTCTCAGGGGGCACCCTCTTACCCTACCACTCCCTGAGAAGAGGTTGTAATGAGGTGAGTGTGGGCCTCTTTTCCTGGGTAATAAGTGATAGGAGGAGTTGTGTCAGCATATTAGGAACAATTTCTTCACTAAAAGGGTTGTCAAGCATTGGAACAGGCTGCCCAGGGAAGTGGTTGAGTCAACAGCCCTGGAGGTATTTAAAAGATACATAGATGCAATGCTTAGGGACACGGTTTAGTGATGAATTTGGCAGTGCTGGGTTAACAGTTGGATTCAATGATCTTAACAGTATTTTCCAACCTAAATCATTCTATGATTCCATTATCCTGTGAAATAGTGAGTGTCCATTGTCTATGTCATACAGCGAGTGGTTTATCCCTGGAAGTTGCCAGGGAGCCAGAAAAAGCATCCTGAGCATGTACATTAAGTTTTTGGTGGCTTCTAGCATGTGTTCTAGCTGGTGTTTTTTGACTGTTGGATCCCCCTGTGGCTGCAATAGCCATGTAAGGTATGGTGACCAAGGCTATGACTGCCACTAAGGAAAAAAATGCTTGAAACTCTTTCTCATCATATAAATTAAAATGCAAATATGTGTAGTCATAACAGCAATTTGGAATGGACACACTGCCAAAAACCTTAGCAGTCCCTTGAGACTTGTACAGATGTCCACAGTGAACAAGAACAGTTGTTAATGAGGTTAGAGCTTTGCTGGGCCATGGCTGTATCTGGTCAGACGAGAAGGTGAAGCAGGGATGCACAAAGGAACATTATCCTGCAGTGCCTTCAAAAAGATCTGTGCTACAGAGCACTGTGCCCAGCAAAGACATCACTGGCGAGAGTCTCTAGGAATGGAGAGCTTCCAGCCTTACTCCTGGAGTCTGTCACATTAGGACAACAAGTAGAAGAGATGTCAGTGTACATGACCATTCAAGTGGCCCCTGAGTCACGTAATCCCAAGATGCCTCAGGTTTTACATCAAGTTCCCAGACCTTTAAAATCCATGTTGTTATGGTCATAGCACAGTGACACTTGGTAAGGTAGCAATTACATGCTGAAACTGAAAACTGTCAGTCATCAGTCATGTTGAGGACATCTGTGTTAATGCCTCAGCTAGTTTTTGTTCCAGAAAAGGTGTGGAGGAACAGCCACTGCACTGTGCTGTTTCTGAGCTTACTAGTACATTTCCATATTGTCCTTTACTCCCTAGAGAAGGGACAAAGGGCAATAATTCAACTTGGGTCAAATCAGACTGACACCGACTTCTCCAGATGCCTTTTTGTGGTGACTCTGAGTGTGTAAGTACCTGTTCTGTCACCTCTTCTGTCCTGCCCAGTGACAGAGCACGGCACGACGTGGTTACTGTTGGCAGGCATTCGGCACCACAGAGGATGGAAAGGCAGTGAGGGCTGTGCTTGTTTCTTTCTGCCCCTAGCTGGTCATCTGGGTACACAGATAATGGTCTGAATTTCCTAAAAAGGCATCTCAACCAGCACTGTTTGCATGTGGGAACACTTAGGGATGAACCCCTCCCAGATCCTTCCCTGGAACAATGGATCTATGTACTATTCCCCATCTGTGCCTTTGCCCAACTTCCATAATAGTCTAGTGTGATTAATCAGTATCTCTCCTGCAGCCAAAGAGAAAGGGAGGGGGGCATTATACAGTGTTTCCAAACAATACCAAATATTGCATTAAGACTGTAGACTTTAGATTCCATTGTTGGGAAGTATCTTTGTTTTAAGAACAACAGCCTAACTTTTTTGTTTGTTTGTTTGTTTTAAATGAGTTTGATTAAAGTAGGATCTGGAGTTTATTTGGATTTTTCTCCAAGGTACAGCAGCTGCGTAAAAGAATATTTCACCATAGAGAACAGGCTGATTCACTGGATTTCTCCTGAGTACAGATTGTTGTCCTCTCCCACACAGAATTCATAAATTAGGAAGGAAACTTGAAAAGCACCACAATATATGTTTTTGTTCTGGGCTTACAGTAATTGTTAGACCTCAAATATCCAGTCTTTATCTAAAAAAGAAACAGTTCATAAAATCTAAAAAATGAGGAAAACATTAGAGTCTTAGATAGTCTCAAAGTAGCTGTGGAGCCATGGCACAATTTAAACAGGAGGTGTTGTGAGCTCAGTATCAAGGCTCACCTGCCCATTGTAAGGCCCAAGGGCACTGGGTACCTCCAGATTTTGGGCTGTGCTCCTCAGCTCTTACACAAAGGACTGTGTTACACCCCCACTTCAAATGGACTAACCTCTGACCTGCTTTAACTCACCACACCAACTTTGCTCAAAGAATAGTTTAAATGTCTATGACACTGAAAACAAAGCCACAGACAAAACTGTCCAGCCTCCTGGTTGTAGTTACTGACCTATGAGAGCAAGAAGGAGCAGCAGAAGGCTAGGCACCCATACCAGTAGTAGTGCTTGCTTTTCCCCTCCCGACCATTGCTTTTTCTATACAATGTATATTTAGTGCAGGAAAACAGCTATTAAAACTTGCCTGAAACGAGATTTGGTTCCATGTTTCAGATCACAAGTGAAATGTCAGAAGTAATTCATTTGGAAGGTAGCAGGATCCCTCTAGGGTGGTTCATCCCTCAGAATAATAAATAAATAATCCCAGGCGCTTTTTGTTTTTTTTTATCTACAGACAACTTGAGAAGGTTACCAGAAATTTGCCACCACAGACACAAAGTGCATTGTTTCCGGGTTTCTCTAGTAAACTGCAATATTTCACACTGTGATTCTGTCAACAGCAATTTCTAATTGTTCCTTGGAACTCTCAGATGGTCAAACCTATCTCTCCCCTACAGAAAAATAAAGGTAGCTGAAGCAAAACCTAAGTTCACAGCAAAATGCAACCCTATTAGTCACATATGGGAAGGTGGTCTGCACTTACAGGCTCTTAACATTCAATTCTGGTGAGATTTCCTTACCAGCGAACAGTTGAAATGCCATTAACTTTTCTGATTATAATGGTACACGTGTCAGAGCAAGGACTGAAATACTATGGGCCAGCAAATACTGAGCCAACTTCACAAACATCATCTTTGAAATCAAGCCAGCTGAGATGAAATTCCTGAACTGTTTAACAATGAACATGGTTCAAGGCCTCATTCCATGGAACTGCAAAGATCCCAATGATCACATCAGCAGCAGCAACAGGGTCTTTAAATATTTTTAAAAGTCATGACAGCATAAGCTGAGAGAGGAACTCATAGCAAGGAAAAATTACCTCCTGTTCAGCTCTGCATCTGCCAGGAGCTGGGGACACATGGGCAGTTTCTTTCTAGACAGTAAAAGAATCAGAGATTTGGTATTACTGGGTTCAGTCCCAGCAGACAGACAGGAACATGCACCACTGTTTGCTAACTTTCTTCTCCTTCCTTCCTGCCAAACTGACAGCCCAGCTCCACACTATTTTCTTTAATTCTCTTCCTCTACATACTTGACCCAGGGAATTTTTCCTCCTGTATCCTATGTAGGAGGATTGGCAGTGAGAGAAGCATTGGAAAGACAGTGTCTTTGCAGTTTTCATGGAAGGGAAGCGTCTGCAGGGAAAGTTGTTTCAAGGAAGGGTTTGTGCTTGCTGCTGTGTGAGAGCCACTTCTTGAGTTTGGGAGCTGATGGACAACAGTCATATAGGCAATAACCAGAGGGCACCAATGCCAAATCCTAACAAGTCTTTGCCGAAATCAGCTGTTGACCACTTCTTGATGAAGTAATACCTTACTACACAGTTGCATTCCAGGTGATGTTAAATATGCTTTATCTCTTTCTCTTTTACAGAATCATAGAATAGCCCAAGAGGATCATGTGGTCCAGTCTTTCGTGGGAAAGGGAGCTTAGATGAGGTTATGTAGCACCCTGTCCAACTGAGTCTTGAAAATCTCCAACAAGGGCTCTACCTCACCCCTGGAGAGGTTGTTCCAATGATAAGCTGCTCTCACTGAAAAAAAAAATTCTTTTTTTATGGAGATGAAATTTGTCTCCTTTAAAGTTATGTCTGTTGCCCCTTGTCTTCTCCATGTGGCTGCTTGTGAAGAGAGAGCCTCTGTCCTCTTTGTAGATGCCCTTTAAGTACTGAAATACCATGATGGGTCCCCCCTGTACTTTTCCTTCTCCAGGCAGAGAAGACCTAACTCCTTCAGTCTTTCCATATAGGGCAGGTTCTCCAGCCCTTTGACCAACTTTGTGGCCCTCCTTTGGACCCTATCCAGTCTGTCCACATCTTTTTTGAATTGTGGGGACCACAGCTTTGCACAGCACTCTAGGTGTGGCCTGACAAGCGCTAAGTAGAGTGGGATGACCATGTCTCTGTCCCTGCTAGTAATGCCCAGGATCCAATTTGCCTTCACTGCTGCAGCAGTGCACTGCTGACTCCTGTTCAGCTGGCTGCCCAAAAGGACTCTGAGATTCCTTTCAACAAGGCTGCTTTCCCACCACACAGATCCTAGCCTGTACTGGGCTTTTTGCTTATTTCATCCCAGGTGCAGGACTTTGCACTTCTCTTTCTTAAACTTCCTACAGTTCTTGCTAGCCCACTCTTCCAGCCTGTCCTGGTTGCTCTGGAGAAGGCTGAAAGAAACAGTGTTGAATATTTTGCTGAAGTCCAGTCTTTATTGTACCTCTGTCTTAGTCAGCACTCAAAGCTTACAGCATCCCAGAAACAATGCAGCTCTTCAACATTCTTCATCTTTCTGTCCTACACGGAAAAAAAAAAAAAACAGAAGCAACTGTAAAGACTGGTGTTTTTTCACCTAACTTGAGCTTACAAGTTGAGCACCAAATCAACAGAGGTATCTTTTATTGAATTATTGGTGTAAGTCTAACTTTAAGTCAATAGTGAATGCATCAGAAATGCATTCATTTTGCAATTTGACCTCAAGGCAGGTATTTTTAACTATATTTTGCACAGCTGTTTAGAAAATCTTTTAGAAAATAACCTTCCTTGTTCCATGATATATTCTGAGTGGAGATGTCTCTCTTGCTCTTCACTCTGGTTTTAACACTGAAGTTAAGTTTTTTGCCTTATGTGTGCAATGAGTCCCCAGCCTCTTTGATCATAGAATAAACGAGGTTGGAAAGGACATCTGGTTCACAACTAATCCAACCCCTGCTTGAAGCAGTCCAGTTAAACCAGGCTGTTCAGAGACCTGCTGAGTTTTGAATATTCCCATAGATGGGGATTCTCTGGGCTGCTTCTTCAAATATATTGCTATGCTCACAGTGAAAAAGTTTTTCCTTGTATGGAATTAATGGTCAAATATGCATACTGTAGCAGGTGAACAGAAAAGACTGATTTTCACTTATATTTTATTTTTTCCCTTTGTTGCACAGAAAGGTTGCCTGGCAAAACTGATAAAGATCTTACAGCTCACTAGCATCTACTCCATTGAAGCATCCATTTCAATACTTGTGTGTGTATTTCACAATCCAATATAATGAGATCCTGCAACAGGCTTCAGCAGTATTTCTGTCCTGTGAAATCAAGCCAGCTACTTCTTGTTATTATGGAAAGAAATTACTCTTAATATTTAAGCATCCACACATTCACACAGATACTAGCAACACAATCTAGTCTATTGGAATTAGTCCAGGATAGCCTATTCAAATCGTACATCTGTGACAGCAACAGAGTAAGCTGAGTACATTTTTTTCTTTTGCAAAGTAAAATGAATAAGTGAGTTTTCACTTCTTATTTCCATGGGCTATGCTAAAGAACAGTATCATCATGCAATCAGTCTGCACAGAGCTGAGATATTTAGGTTTCTTGCTCTCTAGCCATCTTAGTACCTCAAACCTCAAGCTCTGTTCCAATCTCCTCAGTCTTTTTCTTTCATTACATGTGGAATATAACCACAGAGCACCATGGTAAACCATCCTTCAAAAGAGCAGTGAAGTGTCATCCATTTTTTCCTGATACCAGGAAGCCCTTGTTATATTCAAGGCATAATCTCATCATGCAGGAAAACTATTATTTTCCAGAGGCTCAGGAGAGGAAGTTTTGCTTTGCTTCAATTTGTGCCATGTCCACCAAGTCATGTCACAGCTGAGTCATGTTGGGTTTTGCTTTGGGTCCACTTTTTCCTTTTCCCCTTCCCCCAAAGCAGTCTATGATCTCTCTTAACCCTTCCTTAAATCTCTCATGAAACCTTTATGAGATAAAATAGACCTCCCTGAAACATGGAGCCAAAACTGTTTCCATGCCTTTTTTCTATCCTGTACGTACATGTACTTTCTACCACATGTACATTCGACTTCTATTGCTTTGATGAAAAGAAACATAAGTCGCGCTTTTGAAAAGACTGTCTGGTATTTCATTTTATGACTTAACAAACTACTGTACTAGAGAAAAAGGAACTTGCAAAATGGGTAGATCTGTAAAACCTCCCAGTAAAATACTCCGTATTCTGTACCACACTTGTTTTTCAGATAGAATATTTTTCTGAATCAACCTCAGCAGCTAAAGAAGGCCAGCATTTAAAACAAACTTGAATGCATTCCTGTACTTGTACAGATAAATTAGTGGATGCATTATAAATTGAAGAAGTTGTAAGCGTTAGTTCATTATCAACTTTATTTGTAGACTCTTCTATGTATCGCATCACTGTGTGGAATCTGACCACCTCTCAGGAGGCATGAATACACCTGAGGTGACAAAATGATCACAGAGTTTATCAACTATTGAAATAGTTTTGTGGCTCAGTTCAGACCTAAAGATGTATTTTCATCACTACCTTCTGTAGCATGTTTCTGGTAAGAGATGAGAGTGCTTTTCAAACCATGGCAATAGAAGAGCAACTACAAGTTGTACCTCACAAATGGACTCTGGTTTTCAGCAGTGCTGAATGTCTGCAGCTTCCATTAGCTTCAGCTGATGGTGAGGATGATTTGCATCTGAACATTGGGGTTTAAAATTCCTCCAATCTCATGAAGATACCTGTAAGTTGAATAATCAGTGAATTCTCATCTCATACAAAGTATGTGAGTCTCACCCTGTGGTAACTCTATGTCTAGGAGACTGTAAAGAGGGTCTGGCATGACCAGCTCGGTTACTGGCATCTCCACTGGAGTGGTCTAAAGTTAGGTGAGATTAATTTCATTCTCTGTCCAAATTTAGCACTGAAAAAATGAAAATCTACAGCTCATTTCCAGAGCCATATGTTGTAGGAAGCTGGTGGAAGAGTTAGAATATGAATATCCTGATTTTTGTCCAATCACAGGAAACACGCTGTCCACTCCTCCTCCTCATTTATAATAGGAAGACTTCAATTTAAATTCATGACCTGTCCATGACTGCTGTCTTCTGTTACCCTTTCATAAGCCTATCATGTCCATCATTGATGGCTTAGATCTGTATTGTCCTATGTGACAAATAGGTCTTTTCAAGGTCAAACTGACAAGACCCACAGCCGTTAGTTACAGGAGACCAAAAATAAAGACGAGCTGCATATAGCAAATAGGATTATTTGGATATCATTTATCACCTCAAAATAGCAGAAGGCATGGTTGCTGAGAGGAAGAGTTACAAATATAGTTTAGAAACCTTATATAGTTTTATAAATAACCAAGTTTCCTTACATACAGCTATTAAACAGGTTTGTCACAATAAGGAGGTTCTCTGTTTCTCTCCATATAGACAGGAGCGTTTGTGAGATGCCATACTAGTGTGGGGTACTCATCAAGCTTTAATGGCCTATATCTGAAGCACATTTATTGCTCATTAGAGTCCTGGACGTTAGTGGTTTAAGTGGCCTTCCCGAATGGGGCACATTAGCTCTCCAGGTTTTCACTGTCACACTGTGGTTAAGGAGCAATTCCAAGACAGTATTTGTAGTCTGTGGTGACGATGTGCATTACCTATTTAGCAGGGCTGCAGAGACTGATGGGTAACCCCATTTTGTAAACACATATGGAATTTTGTGATTTCTAAAAATAAAATTAATTTTGTCTTTCTAGGTGAATGTTTTCTAAAGGTAGACTACAGTTACAGAAGCTAGACCAGGGACAAGTAGTTGGATATAATGACAATCTTGAAATCGCAGTTGGCATCAATGGCTGTACTTATATAAGTGAGTAGTGTAGACCAAAAGGAACAAATGATTGACAAAAATTAAAAGATTAGCAAAATGTTTAAGCAAAATATCTTCATGTGTATAATGTGACATCCTACTTTTTTTTTTAATTTTAATAAAGCTTACATAATTTTATAAAATGTAATAATATAACACAATAATCTTCAAGGTTAGGACTCAAAGAGTTTGCTTTAAAAATAATTTTTAAAATTCCCAATACATAAAACATATTTTGTTTTGCTAAAAATTTATTAAACTGCCTAATGACATTGCCAGTGCTTTTGGTTTTTTGTTATTGAGTTCCCTTATGGTAACCATAACTACTGTAGTTGTATGTTTCAGACTATATTTACAAACATAGAAAGCAATCTTTCACTTTCATTCTTTCCACATTTTGTTTATTATTTGAAAAAGTTTTTGCTTTGTGATTTTTGTTTACTTACTGCATTTGAATAATGGTTGCTAGTTACACTGAAGTAAGTATACTCACATACTACAGTATTTTTAATTTAAAAAATATATATATATATTTTGGTCATCTAAGCTAAATTTGTACAAGTGTGTAAATCCACTAAAGTGAATCAAGAATTACACCTCCTACAAATACCATATTTGGGACCCATTAGAAAGCAACAGAAACAATAGACTGTTAGATGAAAGATAAATGAACAACACAAATATGGACTATGCAGTGTCACCAATTCATATTTGGGGGGAAGGAAGAAAAAAAAAAACAACACAACAACAAAAAAAAACAAACCACAAAACAAAAGCAGCCAGGAGGGAGAATAAAAGATTCACTGAAAAGCAAAGAATGAAGAAAATCAGAAAAGCATCTCAGAAACAAAGAGTGCCAAACTATCAGATAACCAAATGTGAACATTAGCACTCTGCTTTTTATTGCACAATCACAATGTACTTTCTATTGGGAAGAATATCACCAGACACTCTTTAAAAAATTTGTCATTTGGCTGAAGACTGAGACCCAGAAGGGATGCAATTCTCATAGAAAGTTTTAGAAACTTTTTCAAACAAACAGAATGTGGAAAGAATGAAGGTGAGTGATTGGTTTCCATGTTTGTAAATACATCTGCTTACAAGCTAAATAACAAAAACTATAGTTAATTAGTCCTGGTGACAACTGAAGGTCCATTTTGAGGAATTAATCTCTGGCCAGTATTGATGCTTCTGACAAAGGATGTCTTCTTTTGTCAAAGTGACTCCGAGCATACCACACCACCTTTTGAACACACTAGTACAGCTAGTATCACACATGCACTAATAGTATCACATATGCACTAATGTTCTTAAAAACTATTCACCAAAACTGGTGAAAATAAATAGTAGGAAATTTCCCAGGAGCTGCTTTAAAAAAATTGGACTGTTCTGACAAGTGAGTGTTATTCCTCACAGAAAGAAGACATATTATGTAATTTTTCCTTGTCTGGAGATGGGAAACTATGAGCAGGCAAATGTTAGGAGATCTGAGCTGAACTTTATACTATATTACTGTTCATTTGCATGTTACAGAAACACAAAAATCAGTAGTAGGAAGTGTATATGATAGCTTGTGCCAGGACCTCTGTATGCATTATAGAGCAAGGAAAGAAGGGGAGATGAAAACAGTCTTAAACTGCTAATGTCACAGTAGAACCAAGCAGCAACGGAATAGGATTTAAAAAAACCTCACTATTGCACATCAACAAAGCTAAGAAAAGACATGGGCAGAAAATGTTCTTTTCTTTTGTTTTGTTTTCCCTTTTTTAATCAAAATCTGGTAAACTGGTTTCAAATACAATAATTGCTTTAGATAATCTAGTCCAGATTTTCCTAGAGGAAAAACAGATGCATAGACAGGAGGAGACATCTAAGAAGTTCACCAGCCTGGGGGCACTTTTTAGGCTGACCCTTGAGCACTACCCTTTCTCTTTTCTAGAACAGGGTCAAATAATAGCTCTAAATTTTTTGTGTGGGGTGACACTGCTACTTAATGAGAGTAATCTTGACCTATCTGCTTATCACTTACCAATTTGAAAGACTCTAGTTTGTTTTTTGTGGAAGCTTGGTGAAGATGCTGTCATTGATTGCAATGAAACCAAAGTTGCCACCTGGGACTGACTGAGTGTGATCTTGCAGAAAAAGTTACTTTTACTGCCTCTGGTGAAGAACAGAGAGGAAAAAAGACAAACTGAATTTTAATAATGTTAATCTGGGTTGCTTTGGGTTTTTTCACTTTATAAACTGATATGTACTGGTTATGCAATTCATATCTGTAGCTTGTTCATTCTCTTGCTCCAGGAAACGTTTAGAAATTAGCGTACAATTTCTTCACTGCTGCTATAGAAATCACAGTTGAGTGTGGCCTTCAGGGCAAGTGGAAAGAAGGTGACAGGGAATTTTGGCTTCTTAACGCTATGTTTTCCTATTGCCTGTGTTTGTACCACGCTGTCTTTCTGAATCAAGAGTACACAAAAACATTAAGACTATATGGGAACACTAAGACTGTCAGACCTGGCTCCCCATAATCGCTGGCCCCTGCAGCATAACATACCAGATCCAAGGGGCTGCTGCCCACCCTCCCTGCCAAAGTTAAAGCCTGTAGCAGAAGACCACCTGCCCTCTAACAGAGTTCAAGAAAGCGAGACCACCACCAGTCACCTAAGGCCCTGAAAATAACCCAGATTTTGTTAAACAGGGCTCCAGATGATCCTAGAAAGCAGATTTCGGATGAGAGCAAAACAAATAAATGCCTGCCTTGCTGCCCTGGTCTGGCTGTAGGGATGAGGGCAGGAGGAGTATTTCGTAACTTAATATTAGTGGGGTTATCTTTGTGGTTTTGAGCAAGAGATACTAACCAGACATGAGGGAATGTAGCACCACTTGGAACAGGTGAATTACACTTTTTCTTCAGACTAAGTTTTCCAACCATACATGGAGTGAAGTGGGGGTGGAGTGTAAGCGTTGTCCCAAAACCCACAGGCATCACCAGAAGTCCTGGAGTCCTGGGTAATGCATTCCTTGGAAACATCGTACTGGTAAACTGTGATTTAAGTTGTTTTTTAGTGTCCTTAGAGAAATTGGCCAGTATCTGAAGGAAGATATTACAAATTTAATTTCCTATTGCCAGGCATTATTTATACAATGCTTTCCATTAAACCTAGCAAAAGGAAGAAAGGGGGGAAAAGGGAAAAACCACACACTCTCAGTCACTGTCCTGGCACTATGACAGTTGCAGCTGTGAATCTTTCCCTTCTCATTAATTTAGGAAATAGAAAAATCAGGAAAGAATATCCTGACATTTTTAAATCTTAAAATATACTTGCATTTCACTTTCAAAGAGCTATGAAGTACTTCCATGTGCAGCATATGCTTTTTAAAAGTGAGGCCAGAGTCTGAAAGTCAAAGGAATATTATTATGTGGGAAGCTTTACAGCTAATTTGTTTACCAAATCTCCATATCCAAAATGCTACTTAAATCTCATTTTTGCTTCTAGAAAAAGAACAGATTATAAATATAACACATTAGGACTTAATACCATCCACAGTATATGTTAAAAGGAAGTTCAAGAAATAAGTTAATTAAGTGGATGGTGTTCCCTCCTAGTAGTTAATATATTATTCTTTCTACAGTTTACTTATACATGTTTACTTATACATGTTAAAAACAGAGTAAATTTTTAGAGAAGAACATAACTCCTTTCATTGCACATCATTCAAAAAATATTCAAAGTTCTGTTGTGAATAGCCACTGGAAAAGCTCAGGCTCATGGTTGATTTAAGAGCTTTGCTTTTATTATGATGGCTTAGTTAGTTTTGGGTCACCGAAAACACCGAAAGGTTTGGAGAAAAATTCTATGCCTGATGTTTAAAAAAACTATCTTCCTGGGTAAATTGCCTCAAAAAACCCAAGGTCTCTAATACAGTCCAATGTTTCTTTTTCTGTGCAAAGTTTATTCTTTTTCTCTTTCCCCCATGAAAAGAAAGAAAGCTTTTTAATGAGGCTTCTGAAAACTGAAGTGATTCTTCTAGGTCACTCTATGGAAGGTATGATCTCATTTATGTAATGTGGTTGGGCCTTTTTTGTCTGGTAGGACAGGGATCTCAGATTTGGAAGCATGGATGGCATGTGTGAAGGGAATCTATCACACAGTTGTAAGACGACAGGAATAAAAGGGAAGTCCTTTTGTTAACTGGTGTGATTTGTGAAGATATTCTCCAAACATAACTGTTCTCCAGCAGGATAAGGCACAAACTTTTGGGCCCTTTCACTCCTTTATTTTAATGATTACAGTGCTGTTGCACTGCATGGAACAGGAACTATCCTGAGTTAGCATTATACTAGCTCATTCAGGTACAGGAGACAGAGGAAGTGTTAGGTTCAATGAGAGATGAAAAGCCAAAAGCAAAGCAAATAATTGTGAGGTTAGTTTGTGCTGAGCCCCATACTGCTGCCATCACAATGACTGTAGGCTGTATAGCTTAAAATTAACTTTGCTATACCTGTAGTATATACATGTTACAGCATAAGAGAGTATAGCTAACTGCTGTTTAGAATTACATTCTAGATCAAAGAAAAGTAAATGCATTTTTTAACAGGAAATACAATGTCACCATACGTTCAGAGCTAAGATAACGCAGGCCACTACAAAGTTTTTATCCCTAGTCAAGGCGAGCATGAGAAATTGTAATGGATTTTTTGTTCAGAGCTGATTTTATAACCTATTCCATTAAATGGCATTACATTCACATGACCTGACTTTACTTAACAGAGTTATCATAGCACAACTGACTGAACACAAACCTGCATTTTGCAGTAGCAGACAATGTTTAGACCAACTCATTAACTACTCTGTGCAGATTTTAAGTTTTCCTGTTTCAGTGGAAATAAATGTATTCTTCCTTCCTTTCAAATGACATTAAAAGGACCTGATTGCTTAGTTTGTATATGCTATGCACCAATGTGACCCGCTAATTAAGATCATACTGAAACTGCCACCTAGAACATTATTATAACCCTTCTATTTTCAGCTGGTTTTTTTAGTGATTAAAGTCTTTGAATTCATCTGTCAGTACCACCTAATAAATGTCTAATCAGTTAGCCAGTTACAATGAGATATGACAAAAAGTAGACGTCTCAACGATATCGTGTTCCTGTATATTTTGTAAAGACTGTTGGCTAGGAAGAAGAGAGGCACCTGGATCATTCATTACCAGCGAGGCTTAGAGGTGGCCTTGCCCTGCTGATGCACCCATCAGCTTTCCATCACTAGGTGAGTCAGCCAGTTCATAGGTAGGTCTACACCTGCCACAGCAAGTAGTGCTCTGGCCTAACGTGACAGGTAAAGGACATGGCAAGAAATTCATATGATTAAGATATTATTTCTCAGCTAGTTTTATTTCTAGGATTGCTTACCTATTTCAAAAAATATCTTCCTTTTCTGCAGGATAGCCAAAGAGCATCTTTTTACTTCTTTTCATTTATCAGTAAACCAAAACTAATATCAGCCCTGAATTTTAATTAACTGTTTCTGTTTCCCCAATTTTCTGTGACCATTTGCTGCACACGTAAAAGTCTTTAGGTATTTTTTCAGTTTTCTTATTGGCAGCCACCTAGAGTTCTGTGGCCCAAGCATCACCAGTTGCAAAACACTGGTTCAGGAACCTCAGGACATGGAAGACGCAGAGGTATCAGAAAAAAGGCTTGCAGCTGTGGGAGAAATAGGTCTTGAAATAGAAACTGTGGTACACAGAATATAGAGGATAAAAGTGGGTGAGTAGGAGATGAAAATCAGAGAACACAGATCCATGTGAAGCCAGACTTCTTCCACCCTGCCAGACTAACTAACTGAATCTTCTAGCATCATTTTTCATATTAATGTCTGGTTAGGGAAGAGTGGATTTTACTACTTCTGTCAAACAAGCCTCTAATTTTTTTTATTATTTTTTTTTTCCCTGCAGAAACTTCTCGTTAAATTCTGCAGTGGCCAGAGCTCCAGAGAGTCTGCTCCAACTGATACCAGTCACAGAATGTCTTGATGCCCATGGGAGCTGCACTAGACTAGCCTTGTATCCTTCCCACCTGGTTACTTTTTTTCAGGTTTCCCTGGCCAAAAATATTGCAGCACTCTGCCCATCTGTATTCCATTAGTAAAGTAAGTAAATACATGTGACTATCTAAAATGAAGGTATGTATCAAAGAGATTTTTTCCTACTTTACTTTCTCTAGGCAATGCCAAGGCTAAGATTTCATTCTGAATGTCTGCACGGTTATGTGCATGATCCATACAGTAGGTTGGACAGTACATGACATTAAGTCCTTATCACTGAAGCATAATATTATTAATATGTGCTGAACATGGTGTCTCACAGAGAACACTGGCCACAGCCAGAGGCCATGAGAATCCTTTCAGAGAGAAAACATTTTAACAAACGCCTTTACTGAGCATGAAAGAATACTGAAGTGAAATATAGTCTGTGTGTCAGTGGGTGAGGGACATTTTGGTGCAAAACAAGATTAGATCTACTTTTTCCCACACATTATATGCAAAATGAGACTAGAAATACTTTTTCCCTTACATTATATGCCTAAACACATATCAGTTGGAAGTTTTGCTTATTCTGAATGTTACTATCAGTTACCACTAGCCATTTAGATCAAGTAAAATGTTTTTGCTTCTCATAGCTGGTCTTGGATTAATGTCCACTGCCAATAATAACCTCACCTAAAACCTTGGAAAGAGCAGGTCAAAGGATTGCATTCGTGTGCATCACAAGTACTTCTCCCCATTGCTTAAAAAACCCTACTAGACAAAGAAATTTTAAAAAGAGTTAAGGACAATGTAAGGGCTGGTCAGGTCATTTAATACTTCATGCTACAGTTTCTTTCTTTTCTGGCCATGCATGAATAATCTTGTGAATTTGGAGTTTAGCTAGCACAACTTGTCTAACAAAAGTATAGTTACTCATGAATAATTTGGATTTCAATGTGTATGTGAAGAAAATTGCTCAACACAAGGCTTTTTGTGTTAAAGCCCTCTGTGACTCACAGTATCTTCATGCATGATATGGGGTCATTGTGTGAAAGCAGTAGGGCGTGAAGGGCTGTGGAAATGGCGTCTGAAAAGCCACTTCAAGATGCTATGCACAGTTCCTGGAAATGGTAATGATATGGGGTTTAGGAGCAGTGATGTGCTTACGAATCCTGCTGGTACTGAAATCAGCTGTCTTTCCCATACTTAATATAGTTGTACATGAGGTTTTGGTGCATTGTAATGACGTTATTAGCACGAGTTTTGTACTTGGGTATGAGAAAAATGTGAGTCATGCAGCTCCTCCAAAAAAGAGCAGATGAAATGTTGATAGCACACTAATGTGTATTCTGTGTGTGTGATAAGTATTCTGAAAAAAATGTTGCTTTGAGGTATGGTCGAGTGCCCTTGAGAAATATGTTGTACAGTTTTTTCTTTATCTGTGCCTGACCATCAGTTGTTTGTAGATGAGTTCTGGAGTCCACCAAAATCACGTATAAAACTCAGTGATTTCAGCAGCTCAAAATTTCATCCTGTAAGTTCCCAAGCATTCCAAAGAGGAGATATAAACACATTTGAAACCTGAAATATATTTTCTGCACAAAATGAATAATTTACATATAAATAAATATTGTCTTCTTCTCCCACAGCTTTTTACACATGAATTTGAAGAAATGTGCAACTCTGCATAAATATATTTGTGAAAGTTTGACTGCAGATTATATAAAGATTCCTCCATTTTGACATAAATCAAATTAATCCTCTTTGAATCTTCACTGAAATGATGATGCCAGGCAAATAAATCTCTTTGAATTTTCATTAATTGTTAGTACAGCTGATTCTTTGACTGGTTCATTAGCATGCTTGGTGGCATATGCTCAAAAAGGGGGAAAAAAAAGAACCCTACAATTTAATGCAAAACAGAACAAAGCTGTAGATTTCAGCCTTTGTCTTGTACACACTGTAAGGTACATGGAGCAATGATCTAACTTAAGCATTGCATGATGTTCTTCTGAATTGCCATTTAAATTGTTTCCTAACTTTGACAAAGTATAAATTAATTACTCAGCTGCATTCACCTGGTGAACTCAGTTTGTGTGGAGAAAAAAGAGTTAAAATATCCACAGTATAATACTAACAAATAGATATCAGCATCTAAATTTGCTACTTTGCAATAGCAAAACATGTTAATTCAGCCTTAATGATTCTTAGAAAGAAAAGAAAAAGTCATGTCTTTATCCCGTGAACATGTCAGTAAGATAATTTTACATTACAACCTTCAAGAATGTGAAATTCTCATCCAATTCCGTCAGTCATACAAATATGCCAAAGTTATCATCTATTAAAGAAAATACATAATCTGGATAAAACACTACTATATTTAATAATCAATTATCCACTGAGAAGCTATATAACTTGGATTAAATGCCACTATATTTAGCAGAACTCAGAAGAAAGAAGTGCACAAGATTTCAAAGGAAATGGGGCAATCAGCAACCATTTTCCATGCTATGTGTCAGCAACAGCAGAGCTGCACAAAGACTTTTGCATTCCGTTTCCATGATTTAACATTACTTCACAGAACAAGTTCAGTTCCTTGACTCGTGGCAAAGGTGGGTGGGATTTCCAAGAGGTCTGCATCTACATAAAGGCCCTGCACAGCCAAACTGAGTATCCGTGATTGAATGTGATGGGTTGCACCACATCAGGCATAGCCACAGGCATCAAACTATCTGACTAGTCTTTTTAGAACAGGATACTGTATTATTTAATCTATCATTAATATGTTCCATGTTAAGCATAATGCTTGCTGTCATGTTTCTTGACTTCCACAAGCTAATCCAAGTTGCAGCTTCTTATTACATAACTGTACTGCAATGCAATCCTAGAGGCTGCTTCAGTATGTCTCTTATAGCTTCCCATTATTTATGTAACATACCAAAAAAACACTCCAAAGACATGTCTACAGGTAGGGAAGATCTGATTCACCAGATTCTCCCAGCCCAAATAGCGGAAAACTGCTCATAGTAGGTGTATCTTCGCTGTAAAGGTGAACCCCTAAAATCCACATGGCAAATCAACTTGTGGCATCCCTATTAATAGCATCTTGCAAAACAGCTACTGCTTTGTGTTACTTTCCTTTTGTGATAACCAGAAGACTCTTTGTCCTCCCAGTTCACAGAGCACTGCCCAGAGTGATCTGGGACAGGCAGAGTCCAGCTCCTTTTCCTCCGAGCGCCCACCTTCTTGCCCAGCTCCCTCTGTCCACCCAGATCTGTGCTCATTCCTCAAATACTTTTCATGCTAGCTACATTGCTAGCTGCGATTAAAAGCCTGGAATAATGAGATAAAAGCTTTATTTCATGGACTTTTCCAATCCAAACACATTCTGAAAGTTATCTGTGGAGGAGCTGACCTTCTTCTTCTCTTTCCTTTTTATCCTTACCTCAGGGAGAAGTGAGGAACAGCAGCCACACCAAAGGGAAGTGCGAGCAGCGTACCGAGCCCTGTGGAAACAGAAAGGAAGCAGTAGATCACTTCAGCGAGAGCAGCATGTCTTGGCATCGTTCCTTGACACCACCCCCGCTATCCCAGCCTCCTCTGCCCCTCCCACACTCACACATCTAAAAAGCAGATGGAAAATATTCTGCCAGAAGACATTGAAATACAGTGTTAGAAAGTTACTCTCTTAAGGCTGGAGAAAGTGATGGAGAGCTCTGGCAGGCAAATTAAATTATTCATAGTCAGTGGCATTTTGGAAGGAAAAGCGGGAAGGGAATAGGAGACTGAAAGAAGTTACGGGGATTGTACAAGAACCATCTGGGACATTGGAAGCAGATTCATTTCAGCTTGCCACAACTCAGAGAGAGACCTGTGTGGCTAATACTGGGTGAAGGACGGTTTACTGGTCTTCCCAGTTTGTTTTCAGAACTGAGCATACTGTAATGCTGCCATGACATTACGGTTATAAGAGAGCCAACACTGCCAAATCTGGTTCCCCACTGGGATTTAGCTCTCCCTAATGGCACTGAGCAGTGATGCTCAGATCCTGAAGTCACTGTAATGTACTTGTCTGCCATGTCACATTGTGCACATACTGGTCTCATTTGGATTTTAAAGATGTGATGCAAAGAAGAGATACTGGTCAGTGTCATTCTCAGTGATTCAGTGATTACACTTTTCTTAAAACTTATTTTTTCCCAATTTCATATTTCCTTGTATGTCTCTGAAAGACTACGGGGCCTGTTCTCACAAGAACTAAGCTGCTCTACATTCAAAATAAAAGTTGCCTTTTCTTGATATGACTCACTAAGAAAACTGCATTCCATATCATAGAGTAATAACATTTAGAAATTAATCCAGTCCTACCCCCTAACTCTTGCATGGGGAGAGAAGGGAGGAGAGGAAAAAAGAACCATGTGTGAGAGAGAACAGACACTGCAATCAGTGTTTTTACGAACATATTGAGATACCATGGTGATGAGCACAGGAGGTCAACCAGGGAAGGATATTTTCCTTTCTGTTATTTCTTCTGAGTTTCAGGCATATGATGTTGGCAAATATCTAATGCATTTTCCATTAATAGAGTTATCCCATCACATATGTCTTCGTACCAAAGATAATAGAAACCAGATGGAATTTGCCCACTTGAATATATAGATGTGCATTGTACATACATGTATACATACAGACAGATACCAAAAAAGAGAAATTTGGTGAAAGCATGTCTTCTTTCCCTCTCATCATCGGCATTCTGACTTTAACTCAATAGCAATGACTTTATTAACTTCCAGAATCAAACCAAGAGAGCACTGTATTTAGGTTTGAACAGATATAAAATCAAGTGTATACCAAACCCCTCAGAAGCGTTTGCAAGCACTTTCTCCTCTCTGTTCCCTAAAACAGTACAGTGCAGTCAGCTATGGGTTCTTCGCTTTCTTGCCCAGCCTGTGGAAATGAAGCAGCTGACGTATGCTGCAGAAATATTCCAGACATTGTAACTTTCCCATCTTCACAATCTCATATTACAGGAAATCAGGTCTTTTGTTGGAATTTGCAAATAAAACAGCACCTGCTACAGCAATCTAATGACCTGAAGTAATTGTTACACAATTAATCCTTTTGAGTTTTATTGCAGAAATCAGTGAGGTGCTGCAGTATCCTGTGGCATATTAGTCTAACATAGTTTTCAGCATGCAGATGATTTAGGCCAGAGATCATGCTTTTGGTTGTAAATAATTTCATAAATTTGGGATAGAAATGGGAAAATTATAATGAAAACAGCAATAATCATCATGAAGTGCTAAAAAGGAATCAGTAGGGAAAAGATAAATGGTTGTCGGCGGGAATGTTAGGCATGTGTGCCTGTGTGTAGATAAACACCAAGCAGATTGCTTGTTTAAACTCTTTAAAAAAAAAAATAATTTGCCTGAGGGGCACTGAATTTCTTTCAAGACTGATTGCAATAAATGTATTTGTTCTAACTGTATTTTCTAGTTGGAGTAGCTCTGCCACAGGAAAGCCATTCAAAATATCATTCCAAAATGGTGCTCTATTAAAACAAATATTGAATAAGATCTTCTTTGTGAATTTGTACAAGTATTTGCCAATAAAATGCTGAGCAGAATCACTAAAAAAGAAAAACTAATTATTGCACAAGAATATATATTTGTTTAAAATATAAGATTCCTTTTCTTAATCCTAAAAAATATATTTTTGAAATGAAAAAAAAAAAAAAATTGAACACTCAAAAATAATGAAGGACCACAAGGGTTTCAAGTAGGAATAAATTTGTGATGTGAATGCAGTTAGAAACTAATATGGACCTAAGCTTTCTAATAATCTTTTTGGATGAGTGCTTGGGAAATAGACTTTTCTTTATTTACTACCAAAACATGGAAAACTTGCCTGTCCATTCTACTAAAGCAGTTTCAGCCGTCACAGATATAAACAGACGTATGTGGCATGCAAACCCTGTTTACAGCTTGAATTAAAGTTAATATAGTTTGACTGGCAGAATATATTTATAAACCCTATTAATTCTTAATCTGTGTGCACATCTAGTGTCCTTACTGGCAGTCCATGCTCGGGACCTGGAAAGCCAGGGCACTGGTGCAGAGAACATTGCAGAGTCAGTCTTTCAACATGCTAATTTTATTCTTTTTCCCTCAAAATGTAATTTTCAGCTAAATAACTAAATTGCTTACTAAGGTTGTAGTAACATTATCTTGCATAGGGGGTAAACAGAAACTCTAGTAGATTGCCGAGGTGGATTTCTTCCATGGAAGTTAAAAATGTCATTAGAAAAGGCAAAGCTGGGCTTCTGCTTTCCACTTGCCAAATCTAACTCCTTGACAAATCTTCTCCAGGTGGAATAAGAAGAGGAAATTCTGTCAGGGTGTCACAGAGGAAGGGACCTCCAAGGAGAGGACCCTGGGAGCTGGTGGTCAAGACAAACCAAAACCAAAAAAAAAAAGCTGGCATGGCTTGAAGGAAAAAGCTTGCTTGCGGGAAAAAAACCCAGGATAAACAGATGGTCCACATGCTTAGGATGCCCACAGCAGGTGCTTGTAGTAAAGGGTGAGCAAGCATCTCTGTGTGAGCATCTCTTCTCACGTCACTCCAAGTGGTCTCATATCCACAAGGCATGGGAACAACCTCAAAGGGCAGAGCAGGTTTGTGTCCTGCAGGTAGCGTAGCTCCATCGGAGCAGCACTATGGGCAAGCCCAGCACCTCTGCTGCATTATACCGCCAAGAGAACAATTCCGGAGCTGCCCTGGCAACCTGCATTTTGATGAAAGTAGACGTGCTAGAGTGGAGCACAAAGGAAGGGCGTAAAGGTGAGCAGGTCAGGCTCGTCTGGATGCCACTGTGCCTTGTAGGAGTGGAGTGTGGGAGAGATTTTCCAAGTTTTAATCAGGAGGATTGATTCCTCTCTAGTGCAAATGTGCCCTCTGCTGAAAGAGCTGGCAGGCAAGAAAGAGCTGAGACCACAGCAGGGTCTGATACTGGATGGGGAATAATGTTGCTACTGCTTCTTTTGGTACAGGTTTTGTTTGGCATTTGGATGATATTGCAGCTTAGTGCCGGCAGCAGGATTTGGGCTCTTCCAGATTGGGCACACAGGGTGAAGCTGGTTTTTGTCATTAAAGTGAGAGGGGTTCAGCAGCTTCCTGATAAGGGACTGTAAATCTTCTGTTGCTAGGGTCAGAGAAAGTAAACATATGGAGAAAATGCTGAAGAAGAAAGCAAGGGTCCCCAGTCCCAGAACACCACTGCAAGAATGTACCTCGTGAAGTTCTGAGATTCTTAGAGGCACAAAATGCAAAGTACGATCTCTCAGCTTTTCTAGGTTAATGTACATAAGTGTGTAAGTGTTAGGAGTAGTTTATTTGCTAAAAAAATATAGATAAATCTTTAAAAATTTCCTCCTCAGTGTAATGAAAATAAATACAAATTCTCACCTTGTGTTTGGTCAGGCATTCCTGCCTAAGCCCAGCAGTGCTTGACGCTCTCTTGTGGAGACTACTCAGAACCACAAAACAATTCAGGCTGGAGGGGACCTCTGGAGATCCCTAGTCCCAACACCTAAGGGCAGAGTCAGTTCTGAGATCACACCAGGTTGCTCAGAGCTTCATTCAGCTTGAAACTTCCAGGGCAAGTGCAGAGGCTTTATGGGCCCCTGTCCCACTGCTTGACTGTCCTCCTGGGGAAACAGCTTCCTCATACATCCAGCCTGAAACTTTCCCATTTCAGTGTATGCCTCTTCTCCTACTACACTGCAAAACTGCAAAGAGTCTGGATTCATCTTCTTGATGACCTCATCATAGGCACTGGGGAGATACTCTTCTCCAGGCTAATCAAACCCCAATCCCATGGCCTCTCCTCTTTTTTTTTGCTGTGAGTTTTTGGATTTGGGGTTCGGGTTGTTGGGGTTTTTTTTTGGTTGTTTGGTTTTTTGGTTTGGGTTTTTTTTTTGTGTAAGCTAATATTTCTGAGACATCTGTGCCCTGACAAATGGAGTTGGAATTGATTAGTGTGTTCAAATGTCATTCACAGGAATTGATGGACAAACCATCAAATGAACAGAGTGGGACAGATCCTTTTAGAAACTTAGCTTGCAGGTTAAAAGAGGGAACAAAAAGGATCTTCTCTGGCTAACATAGCAAGACTATTCAAAACAGATGAATCAGATCAGATCTGAAGCTTCTAAAAATTCAGGGCAGTGCTTAAGCAGCACTGTGAAGAGAGAAATAAAGCAAAACAGCGCATCAAAACGCAGCTATGGGAATATAATCTGCTCAACCCTGAAGCAGTCATTTTGATAAAAGTACAACTAAAAAGAGTTGTCGTGGAAGCTAACTTTAGCCTAGCGAGGCTAATCACCTCTGCAGTCACTGGAGAGAATCAGGATTCTGTAACAGTCCTGCATGTTCCGCTGCCTCTGCCCTGGCTGTGAGAGGCAGTCTGGTGACATGAGCCTGCGTGGGCTAAGTCAGCCTTCACGAGTGCCCTACAAAAGCATGTCCACACAGTTACGACGTTAGGTAAGCTGCAACCACTAACTGCAGATTTTCCTGGCAGCCCAGTGGGCTGAAAACCATTGGCAGCAGAGGATTTAGCTCTAGCAGAGCTGCTTCCTTTCACAAGTGTTGAGTTTGGATGCCTGCGACTGCTCCATTTCTTTTTCCCATCTCAAACATATGTGAGGTGGATTGCGGGTAGGGGAAGCTGTATTGCAGGTATCTCCTCCCACACGCAGCTATTTGGAGGAGACCGAGGAAAGAGGACAGGCACCATTTTGAGATGGCAAAGAAAGACAGCGAGAAGCAGATTGCCCAAACCTGTTATATCACATGCCAGGCAAATGATGCAATGTCCAGGTATCATTGGAGAAATCCCTGGCTTCTTGTCAGATACACTCCTTTTTCATGGTTCTACGACTTCATATGCAAGCTCTGACAGTGCAGGCAGAGCAACTTGATGCCAAATAAAAACTAACTAGACTAGCAGCAGCTCCAGCAGCAGGTCTTTCATCAGTGTCAACATACAAACCCTACTTTAATGAGTTCAGACATGCTTTGGCTTTGCTACAGCAATATTGACTGAGCCTCTCTTTTAATTAAATAAATGCAATATACAGAGAGAATTAGTTTCACGTAAACCCTTGAACAAACACCGAAAAAATCCTCCTACCCTAGCCCCTGTAATCACTCTGAAAAACTGGCTGTTCCTTTCTTATAAAATAGAGTGTGCAAACAGTGCACAGTCATTTTTTATTTAGTGGAGAAAAGATTTCACATGCCACCTTTGCTTCAGCGCCAATAATACAGTTCAGTCAATCTTATTCACAGTCTTTCATATTTCGCTACCTTTTCCTATTTGTAGGAGGCTGTAGTTGGGAGACCTGGTTGTACTCATAGGTAGGTAGGCAGGTACATATAGACAAGTAGATAGATGCCAACAACAAAAGAGATTAGGTAAAGTATTTTGATTTTTCACAGTGGAAAGGAGTATCAGCCCTCACAAATGCAATAACACATGTATACATCCGAGCATGATTATAGTAGGTTTGATTCTTTAAACATTTGTTTTCCAACAGGTTACTTACAACTGTTTATATGCCTAAAACACTCTTTTGCAATTTGCTTGGTTTTTTTATCAGGTGCAGCTTGGGGCATATTTGGATATTTGCACAGCAGAGTTGGTGTAGCATCCGTCAGCTGAATCAGTCCACACCCGTGGAGGTCTTTGTTGGCTCACTTATATACGCTGCTCTTCCTGAGTTGCTTAGTTGTGTGACGTCAACTCCCTGGGGGCTAACAATGTCATTATCATTACAGACAAAGACAGTTAGGTAATTTTGTCTGATGGGAGTGCAGATATTGACCTGAACTAATGTATTCTTATTTCCAAGAGAGATGCTGATCGTAGCGATGTGACATAGTAGGGTTTGCTAATATTAATCTAAAGACTGTGTTCTTTTTTAGCAGGGAAAAGCTTTTACATTCACATTCAATTTCGTCACTTGACATGTCTCTAGTATACTTGCTAGGCTTGAGATTCTTCGGCTGTTTAAAGACAAGTACAAGGTCTTAGTCTGTGTGTGCCTGTGAAATATTTTTGGCAACCTCTAATTTGCACATCTTCTGACCCTGCAGAGGAAATTACCAAGCCGATTCAAAAGGCTTTCTTTCTTCAGACAGCATAAGAAGAAATACCTTTAGGGAAAGGAGACTTGTAGCAGTGATCACATCTGATGCATCTTGTGACAACACACTATACGTATTTTACTCTGTTTTTTCATTGCTGACTGCTGGCAATGCACTTGGAATAAAAAGTCCTTGTCTTAAAAAGATTACAGTTTGCACATTTTATTGCAATTTCCTTGAAAAGCAGATATATGCTGTGCATATAATAAGCATTACATAAACAGATTGTGGAAACATGCAAGTTTAATAGTCCTTCTGGAACATTCTCTGATTATTATAACAAATACATATATAGACCAGAAATACGATTCCTCCTTATGAATGTATGATAAAATTACTGTCAGCAGAAAACCAGTTAATAAATACTATAGTGTAACTGTTTAATGATGCAGTCTGGGATTTTGTGCAATATCCTAAAACCTAAACTTTGGTACATAAATACAAATTACTACATGCACATTGCAATAAATCTGATTTATGCTGAAGTCAGAATCATATAACAGTCCCTGCAGATGTTAAGAAAGCAAAACTAGCCAGTCCTGAAAAGGCAATCAGGTTTCACTGAGATATGTAGCTTAGGCAGTGCTGTCATCCTATACTAGCTATGGTGGAAAAATAACCATGGAGACGTTCAGCAGAGAAATCCAGACAAGCAGCCATTGCCATCAGTGGAAAACACTGGTTTCCAAACACCAATAAACTTGTTATGATTCCATGACAGCCTTCCATAGTAAAACTTCTTAGTTGTAATGTCATATTCTCCATTTGCAGTTGAAGCCTTAAAAAAGCCAAGGGTTTAAGAAAAAGCTCAAACCATTTTATTTCTGTTTCAGCCACTACGAATCTGTACAAGTGTATAGAGGATGTAGTCTGACAGTAAGCATTACAGGCAGAAGATAATTAAAAATAAATTATCTGTAAATAGCATATTGCCTCAAGTCATCAAGCTTTATTTCATTTATTGAAATGCTGTGTAATGAAAGGTACATGCAAAGTACATTTTCAAAAGAAGGAATACTGAGTTTACTTTTCTTTGGCCAGAAAACTGCAGGAGAAGTAAAGCTGTAAATAAGTGGGTGACCTCATATTTACAAGGAACTTAGTATATCCCCCAGAGGCTAGACCACAAATGCCTTTTCACCCCAAGCATAGCAATAAAAATCACGAAGCCATGGTCACATGGACTGAGCCAGCATTACCAAGACAGTGATTTATCAAAGGCACATCGTGATGACGAGGACCTAGATTTCTCTTTGCCTGCCATTAGATTAGATAAAGGGGCCATGGAAGATGAAGAACCATCATGGCTTTGTTTGAATCTCGGTTTGCCCAAGAGCAAACCTTTATCTTCACAAAAAGGCAACTGCACAACTATCACCAGTTTCCCACTGTTGTGCTAGCTTTACTTCAGAGCCCCAATCGTATTTTGCACACAAGAGTTCTTAATAAGAAGGTATAATTTCTCCTCCATTGTTCTCAAGGCATCTGAGGATTTTTCTTTTCAAGGTGCTTTCATCAACTTAAGAAAGAGGATGTTCTGTGTAGCAAAGGGGACTCCCTTGGTTTTTTAGCAGCTAAAGTAATTCCTGTTGCAATTGCTTACATATAGGTTATGATAGGTTCACATTTCCAAATCGATGTATCTTCAGATCATGTGGACTGTTCTGCTCAATAATCAAACCTAAGATCAGAGCATTATTCCAGTTTGGGAATAATTTTTATTTTGTAAAAATTTTTTACAGTCACAACCTTTTTATGTTATCTACACAGTATACAATTCCATTTTCCAGAACAACTATGCCTTTGAACACTGCTGTAAAGCTTAATACAGCATTTTGTGCTACTATATTCCACAATCTTTTGCTGTACATTTTCCCAGCTGTAACAACACTGTACTTATTGTAACCAACAATGATGACTGTATGGGTAATCATGCCAAGAGCAAAGAATCTTCAGTACATTTATCAGCCTCGAGCAGGCTCAACTTGACATTTGAAACTAGGAAAGGTTTTACCAATTTTTTTTCTTTGTAGTTAATGCAGAAACCATAATTAATGATTATGTAGCTGAGCCTCTGTAGAATCTTACAATTGATCCTCTATTACACTGGCAAAATAAGAGGATAATGTCGCCAGCATTTACAGAGTTGGCAGTAAAATACTTGGCACTTCATCCCACTTGGGTTTCATTTGACAGAATTTGCTAAAATGGCCTTGTTTAGGGCATAAGCTGGTAGAGTGATTTGGTTTAATTAAAACAAATTCACACTCTTTTCCTTAGCTTTTAATATGGTTAAAGATAATTATATTGCTCCTTTCCTGTTGCTCCCAAATTTCAGGAAACCCCACAAGCTAATATTTTTACATGCCTAAGAACAATGCAGCAAAGTAATATATGCTGTAGCAAGGCTTTCCATCCTAGTAACCAATAGGACAAAATTGTCATTGAGCAAAAGGAAACTCTTGCTGCTGTGACGGATTATTTTATTCAGTTTTTATTGGGATGGAAAAGGGGATGTCAGTATGTCATCATTTCTTTGCAGGTAGTTTTTTAGAAATTTTCAGCATAGGATTAACAAATACATGTATACATATATGTGTGTGCTCACTCAATAGACCCTGCCAGTCTGACCAAAAATACTAATGCTTCCCTGAAGATGGAAAATGCCACCTAAATCTGTAGTCTGAGAGTTGTAAAACTTCTAACAGTGTTCTGCTGGAGTGGCAGACCCTTTCTTGGGAAGCTGGTTCAGGCTACCTCCATCTGTTACCTCTCAGCATCATTTGTGTCTGTGGACCCCAGCTGAAAACTGCAATTTTGAGTGCATACATTTAGATAAAGGTAGCTGTGTGACAGAAGGATTCACAGAAGCGATTTTGCAGGACTGTGACTATGATAACGGGAAATGGGGATAGAGCTACAGGACTTTGTGCAGGCTGAAGCTTACTAGCCTCGCGCTGGGTGGCTGGGTACCAGCTGTCTTCCGAAAGCCACATGTCCATGGTTGCTGCTGGAGCTGCTGGAGCCAAGGAGACTAGCGTCTTTGCAGAATCTGAGTGCAGGCATAGGACACTACGGACACTCCTACTCACCATGTGGGCTTTCCTTTAGGGCTGGCTAAAAATATGAGCTGGGTGAGTGACCAGGTTTGTCACAACATGCACTGTGCTCCGCAGGCTGCACTGCAAGCAGAGAGCAAGGCTTCCCGGCTGTGGAAGCTGGTCAGTAGGAAGGCATGGGATGAGCAGGTTATGACAAGTTAAATGGTGAGCTGTGAACTGGTGGGCAAAAGTGGTCCTTAACTTGCTGTTCTTGTGAAGTAGCTGAGTGACTGGTGTGCAGGGAGAGTGGACGCTTTGCTGTTCAAGATAACTCACATAAATACAGGTTGTGCCTCAGCAAGCTAAATGCTGTGACCCTATTTTGCTGTGGACATGTGCTTTGCTCCCTATCACAGCTTTAGTATTTTACAGGTGCTACGGCTCACAGCGCAGAAAGAAAAGCCACGGCTGTGATAACATGCAGACTATAGCACTCCTAAGTGCCTCAAGGCTTCAGCATGCACTTTCTGAAAGAGTAGAAGCAATCTCTCTGCAACAGCAAGTCAGTGCTAATGCAGCCTTGAGGCACTTAATTTCCCCTTGTTTATAAACATTGTTTATAAACATTATAAACATTGTTTATAAACAAAACATTTTTGACACATACCGGTTATCCCCATTCACTGTTTCTGGTTCCCTACTAGTGCCTGACACAGTCATGCAACACCCTGGATGTGTATTAGCCCAGCTTTCCTCACTGGCCACCTCTGTGCAGCTCCCTGCTGATTTTCCTAAGCTCCCTTCCCCAGCTGTCCCCTTTGCTGAGCAACAGGTACCAACATGGCACCTACAAATGAAAGAGCAGGGGCAGAGGAAGAAGACCAAAAGGGTGACTAGGTGAAGTTAGTGGAAATATTTCTTGAAGGTGAAAGGAATAAGAGGAGCAAGCATGGGGAATCATGAAAAACCCAATGGTCTGTGATGCAGGATTGGGACACCTCCATGTAAGCTTCCTGCTCAGCTACAGTTTCTGAGTGATCTTGAACAAATTTTTCAGCCTCTTGGGGCATCATAATTATTCCCTATTTTACAAGAGGTTTGAAAAGATAAGTGTACTGAAGACTGTGAGGTGTTCAAATAAATAGTACAGTGATAGGACCCATCTAAAAGATTGCTGTGGTTATTTAAGAAGGATGAACATCTAACTTCCTCTGCAGAGGTCTGATCCCCATCCCTCTGCCCTTATCCCCTTGCACTGTTGAAAACACCCTTTCTGCTGTTATCCGAGCCCTGGGTTTTTTTCAGCTGCTTAGATTCCCCTGCCAGTCCTCCAAGACCAGTAAATCTGCCTTCTGACCTGCTGTCCCAAGACATAGACACATTCCATTGCTTGGATCCTTCTCACCCACTTACAGAGTCACACATATTGCCCCTTACGTTGTCATTGCTGATGCTCTGCTCTAACAATCTTTCAAACTTAGAAGAGTACCATGCCCAGCAATAAAACCTGTAGAGTTGCTTCTAAATCAGGAAACTATTTTGTTTGAACAGCAAAACCTAGATAAGCTCTTAGCAGAGGTGGACAGGAACAAAAGGACTCTGTATCCTTTAGATATCTAGTGTAGATTGAGTTTCAGAGTGCCTGAAGCACTATAGCATTAGTCTCAAGGATGCACCCATGCATCACCCAAATTACTGTAACGAAGGTTTATGTTACTCTTCCCTCACACAGCAGACCTTGCATGGTTCAAGCCTTTTGCAAGGGTGTATTTCCTTCAATGACTTTTTTGACATTTGTTCCCCCACAGGGCTTTTGGTAGATGAACTAACCCAAACCTTCAAAGAACCATATGGAGACTGTGCAAAACCTCAGGCCAGGCACTTCAGCCCCAGTGCTGCAAGCTGTGCCTTGCTGCAGCTGAAGTACAAGCAGGACACACTTTCCAACAAGTCTCTCCAACACCAGAGTAAAACAGAAGCAAAGGGAAAGCAGCTGAGGAAGTGGTGGTCTTTAACCACCATGGAAAGATTTATCAGTTGTAATCTAAAAACCTAAAAATCAGATCCTGAAACTTTTTCAAATCAGTCAAGAATTTTCTTCCAAAATTCTTGGCCTCCCCCTTGCTTTCCATTCTTAATTTACATTACAGTATTTGCTGTTCCCATCTTCCAATAATACACATTTCAATTTACATTCATATTTTCATTCTTGGATTATTTCCTTATCTCCCTAGATGTTCTACTTTGTTTGTTTCTATGCAGTGTGACTGCATGGAGATTTCTTTAATTCATTTTTATTTGCTTTTCTTTTATATTTTTTGGATTTCCCATTTTGCTGCTTCACTGCATTTTTCATCTTTGAGTCCTCTAATTTCCTTCCACTTCCATTTATTTTTGTTTTCTGTATTTCTCCATTCAATATCACTGTTATTACTTTTTTATTATTATTCCTCTTCATTCTGTCTCTTTACATATGTGTTTGCTTTCTGCTTTCTTGCCTTTCCTGTCTTTTTTCCATGTTGACAACAAGACATGTTTATTCATAGCATACTTCCATTAAAATACTGTACAAAGTTACCTGCAATATTTTGTCTGATCAAAGTGTCAAAACACTAAAAAGAAGCACTCTGGATTGTATTAGGTACTTAAATACCATCCATTCCTTTTATACCTTGAGGCTGACTTTTTAAAGACAACATTCTTTTCCTAACTTATAGTATCAACTGTGTGGGGAAGAGGGGCATGTAAAGGCTTGTTTGGTTTAATTTTATATTTTTCAGGGCAGCAGTCAGTCAGTCCTTGGTTCATTTTTTATTTGTGATTTGTTGCAAGAAGCTGGTACAGGAGAGGGGCGGAATTTGCCAGGACCGTGAGAAGTGGACGAATGAAAAGGATTTAGCACATCTGGGGAACCAGGAACACTGGATCTGGAATTTCAGTTCTGTCTTAAAATACTGCTAGGGGGTCACAGGGGAATCCAAAGACGAGAGGTCAGGTAGCCTCACTGTTTGGAATACACTTTTCCATTTGATACTGAAATGACACATTATTTGTGCTTGAGCTTAACATGCAGGTTGGATTGCTATTCCTCTAGGATATAAACTTATTCTTGTGTATATGGAAAATCAATATTCACTCTGAGTAAATCAACTACAATATTTACAATAGTGTGGCCCTTTGACCAGCTCTAATTTAGACACATGAGATTTTCAGTTACTGAATCTGATTCTTGTATTATTGTGTTGGCTTTGGTACATTATGATGCTGTCAACTGAAGTTATAAATGAGTTATAAAGGAGTTTCTGCTTCCTGGGAAACTCATATTTTCAATATTGGATCATAACCTACCAGAAAGAAAGCAGACAATTTCAAATTGTCTTGAAAGTATCATTTATTCTTTTCTCTCAGTTTATGATTAATCACAATATTTTGACTCACAGTTGATTTTTTCAACAGTTTTTACACTATAATCTGGTCTGAGTATAATGTTGAGTCTATTATCAGGAACAAACTGGATTGAGTTCTTTCCAACCTGAATTTTCCTGTGATTCTTTGATTCTATGAATTTTTAAAATTAAAAACCATTTCATATTGAAAACCAAAACTATTACAGACCTGAAAAGAGAATACTTTTAATATATGAAATTTGTTTTATATAAAAGCCTTCCTCCCATTTTTTCCCTTGAGTTTCAATGAAATTGGCAAATTCATCTAGTCATTTTTACTTTCTTCAAAATTGTATTTTACAATAGGAAGACATCTGTAGCAGCAAACACACATACTATTAACATAGCACTTCAGTTTTATCCCAGCATAAGTAATCTGAGAAGCTGGAACAATTACTCCTTCTTACAGTTCAGGAATTGTAATTCTTCCTAAAATTTATGCTGTCCTCATAGCTCTTAGCAATGTTGCATGTCCCTAGCACCTGTCTGCCAGGTAAGGATATGTGTGTGCAGCAACTAATACTCATGAATAAATACTTACCTCAGGACTTGTTCTGTATCTACTGACTTCACTAGAAACAAAATCAGCTGCTTCTGTTAGCATTTCAAAGAAAATGTCAGCTGCATATTATGTATGCATAGTTTGGTCTAAATGCAGCTCCCATAAAATTTACCTCACTAGAACAGGGGCTAGCTAAGAGGTAGCAATATAATAAACCATAGTGCGAAAAAGAGTAGCAAAACCAATGAACCAGATTTATAGAAATGTATTTTTATGTGCATTGTTGAAAAGTCAGAACCAATATAATCTAGTGATGGGGGAACTTCAGAAATTAGAAGACTATTCTAATCCAAAGATCATCTGAGTGTGTCATATAAATGGTTTTGTAAATATCTCATTTTCGTTTTCTTGTGAAATTGCCATATCTCTGCAAAACAGAGATTTAGTATTTCTAAAGACTATTTTCCTAACATTGAGATTAATTTGGTTCCTGTTTGGGTGAAAGTTCAGCTCAGTGTTTATCTTATTCAAAATGCCTCTCTCATATCCTGATAAACAAATTAAAATGATTGTGCATGAAACAAATCTCTGCTGCAAGGAAAAATTAATAAAAAAGAGAGATGCTGCTCAGCATTTGCAAAATCGCTAGGCTTCTAATTTATCTGAGTGATATAGAGGGTGAGCTGAAGATTAGCAAATTCATGACAGATTTAAAAGAAAATTGAACGTATTTCAGAGTGTGGTTGATGTGTACATTGTCGATGAGGAGACCTCAGGTCAAAATGATCTATGACAAATACTTGTTCCACTGAAAAATCTTAAATGGAAAACCAGGGAAGAAATTATATAGTCTCTGAAGATTTTCAACTAAAGTGTCCCATGCAATAGAAAAAAAAAAAAAAAAAAAGAAGGGAAAAACTAATATTTAAGATTAAGTGAT
>JAVJGJ010000057.1:43406743-43433729 GCA_035590215.1 Microhierax caerulescens | reverse complement strand
ACTTAAAAATATTAAATGGAAAACCAGGTAATAAATTATATATTCTCTGAAGATTTTCAACTAAAGTGTCCAATGAAATATAAAAAAAAAAAAAAAAAAAAAGAAAGGAAAAACTAATATTAAAGATTAAGTGATAAACCCACATTGCCTTTCAATTTCTAGTGCATATAAGCTTTGCAATCGGTTTAATGGAAGGATATTCTAGAGGGCATGGAATTATGCCAGAATAGGGTCTGTGATGTTATATGAAGCTTCACTGAGACATTTTTTCTTGATTTTATTTTTTATAAGAAATAAACCAAACTGAAATTACCCTACACTTAATCACCAGTGTTCTGCTGCAGTGTCATGGTGATGTTCAGGTTTACAAATGTCAGACTGAACTGCCATGACAGTAAGTAAGCCTTAGGGGTCCACAGAGGACAAACTGAACCATCCAGGCCCCTGCTAGTGAAGGTAGAAGCAAAGAAAAATCTTCTACTTGTTTATCTAGGGTTCAGAGGTTCAGAGGGAAGAAGGACTCCAAAGTTAAATTTGCAAGGCTTCCAAGAATCAGATAAGTGCCTCTCCAGTAGGGCTTTTGTAACTACAGGGACTGAAACTTCCAATCCCACATTAGAAGACAGCATCCTTCCCCCCTCCTCCTGTCACCTACATTTCGAGGCATCTAAATTTCAATGGATACTTGCTAATTAAGACTTCTTTTAGGTACTTATGCCTTCTGCATATGCCAATTGTGTGTATGCTGATGGCTAGAACACACCTCACACCTGAAGATCCCACTCCAGCAGAGGTATTCAACACACTTCCAAAGTAATGAAGGCATCCTTTTCTTTTACAGTTTGAGGGAGCAGAAGGAGATGTTTCTCAGTGGCAGAATAGTTTGGAAACATAGCCCTAAATTCTGTTGACTCCGCAACTTGAGAAGAGTCCAACCCACGTATCCATGAGACTAACATAACCCTGATGGGATAGGCAGCCTGGGGACACACTGTCTTTCCTGCACTGCATAGCAAATAACTTGGTGACATTGTTCACAGAAAAGGATATCTAGCAGGGACTATCTGGGGGTGGAAGTGGAGAATCCTGGGCAGTAATTCTCAATTTCTCACACATTTAGCCAATGGACTAAAAATTCTAGAAAAGTCTTCACAGCAGAAGCTGGGACCAGAAACATGTTTTTCAAGTTGAATACCTTATTTTCAGCACTCAAACCCATTTCCTTGCATGCTTGCTCTCTCTGGTGTGTGTTATCCAAATGGCTTAGCTTCACTGTAGCTTAAAGTCTGGCCTTGCCCAAGCATCATGTAGGCTGACACTCAGGACATTGTCTAGGGAAAAAGAAGATGAAGATGAAGAATGCTCTGAGTGTCTGGGCTTTTTCACCAGGCTAATACAAGGAGGCTGCCACCAGATGCAGTTCTGACATTGAACTCCACTTCTCTTAAAAGAAAAGCTGGATAAATCTATTCTCAGGAGGGAAAAAAAAAAACCAAAAAAAAACCAACAACAACCCAACTTGTCTATGAATTCAGAACTCCTCAAAACATCCTGAAGGTCTGAATATGAGGCCTGAACCACAAGGATGGTCAGTATTTCAGACATTTATCTTAAAACTTTGATGAGTTAATGCTAGGCACTCACAGGTTGCTTGCTGCAAAGCAAACAGAAGCACCTGAGCCTCCCATGAAGTCTGTAGAGACCTTAGAATCCTCCATCAAGGTTCAGAACCCTTTGAGGGGGGTGGTAGGGCTTACACCTGAAACTTAGGCAATATTCTAACTCATTTTTAGACATTGTGCCATCTAGTGAATCTCTCTTTTAGGATTTCTGCCAAAGCAATCAAAATTTGGCACCTACATTCTTTAGGTGTTTTGCACACTAGTTTATGTGCCACTAGGCACATCTATCAGCATCAGAGACATCTTTGTAACTTTGATCATGGGTCTGTATCAGAGGATAACAATTTTGTTAATGTCCAGACCCAGTGAAACAGCTTAAAGACCAAAATTGCTTAGACTAATCTCATAGATTCAATAAGGAAGGTTCGCCTGTGTTTGCTATTTCATTGTATTAAAAATACAAAGTATAGAATCATTTAGGTTGGAAAAGATCATTGAGTCCAATCGTAACCTAGCACTGGCAATCTCCACAGAAATCAGCGTAGCATGTGGAAATGCAGACTTTCTGCCATGCTTTTATACCACCCTGCAGCTAGCATTGGCCTGGAAAAAGAAGGATGCTTGGGATCTCCTTTCGAGAAATCTCTGCTTGGCTGTTGCATCTGCCCACTAGCAGTTACCTTAGAGAGACTTTCAAGGATTTAAAGTTGCCCTGTTTTCCCTTTGAACACAACAGCTTCCTGAGAGAAGACCTAAGGCACTACAAGATAGGCAAATGACTTAAAATCATTCCAGCATCTTGCAGTATCTCTCAGGGTACCTATGGTCTGAATTAATGGCTGCTTCATGCCATAAGTTTGCACAAAGAGGAAGAGAAGTGTGTCCCCTAGGAGCTGTAAACACTTATGCATGAGTTTGAAGTGCCTTGTCCATGAATGTTTGTGTCAGAAAAGGAGACCTCTGAAAAATCTATAGAGAGTGAACTTCAAGGCAATGTAAACAGGACCAGATAAACATATAAATTAAGGTAACTGAGATTATCTGATGTCCCTGTTGTGACCTCTTTACATCAAAAATTTCTGCAATTGAAAGGGGAGATTTATCCCAACTCAGTGAATATACGAAGCTACACATCCCTGACCTTTTTTATCCATCCTAGTTCTGAAATCCTGTGTGTTTCACCAAGCAGGGCTATTACAGAGTTTTGAGTTTGGCTGCTTGGGGGGGGTTGTTTGGGGTTTTATGGAGGGGACAAGGGGGAACGGTATAGGTTGGGAGCTTTTTGCTTTAATAACAAATTTTACCTCTTAGCCTTCTGCACTATCCTCTGCGGGTTTGCTGTTTCAGTAATTTCTGTCCTTTGTTATCATGCAGGTTCACCAGTGCAGGATTGATGTCATAAAATTTAAGGGCACTGGCTCACTTGCTCAGCTGGAGCATGGATTTTAGAGGAAGCGTAAAGCTAGTACAGATATCTAAGAGCTGAATAATAAAATGTCCCTTCATCTGTGTACTTAATTAGCTGCTTTCCTTGTGATTACAAAGATCAGTACCCAGGAAGAGAGGAGCTTTTAGGTCTCAGCAGGTTAACTCCACACCAGAGGATTAGACAGGACCCAAACTGTGATGCTTAGTGTTCTCATTTCCAGGACAGTTCTGGCATCCAGTACTCCTCCACTCTGCTCTGCAGTGAGGTGGAACATTCACGGGTCTGAAAGCTATGAGTTAATCCAAAAGAAGAGTCATTTTGGATAGATTATGGCAGGTTGCTGAGTTAAAAAAAGGCAAATATGAATATGTAATAGATGATAAATTCTTTCCTCCTCCTGTGTTATCAGTGGTGACTGTATTGCTTTGTCATACAACTGCTGCAAAGGCTAATCCTCCACACTTGCAAAATCTTCTTATTCTAACTGCCATGGCCCTGCTGAAGCCAGGGCTTATGTCCCTAAAAATAGGAGCAGGATTACTTAGGTTGCAGTCCACTGAAGTAGTTTGAACGTTTTCAAATGTGGAGTTGAGGAGAGAAAAAAAAAATGTTATTCTAAACGATCAGAGCTAAAAATTACCATTTTAATCAACTTTAATTAAAGACTTCATACATTCCCAGTGCAATGGCTTCCAGCATGAATGAATGCCTACCCCCTTATGAAAATGAACCACCAACAAGGCACTTATTTTAACCCTTTACCTCACACTTGTCACATCTGTCTCAGAACCTCCTGGCTTTAGTTTATTGATTTCAACCTTAAAGCAGCTGAGTAGGGGCTTTAGGGAGGACTTAGGCACTTGCAGCCATAATTTCAATCCTCACCAAACCTTGTTCACGTACGGCCTCACCCAGGACCTTTTGGGGAAAGACAGGCCAGGGTGAGCTTGTGCACAGCCAAAGCTGAGGGCTCACCTTCCTTCTGAGCAAGCAGTCAGGAATCTGGGTCTCAGCTGAATTCAAGGGGCAAATAACAAAGAACACATCAGAGGCAGAAGTGAGACCAAAGGTTTAGAAGAAGGTATCTGGACATGAAAATAGAGCAAAGAAGCTCTTGCAGTGGTTCCTATCATTTGGAAATCTTTAAAAAGTTAAAAGATGTGACTGGGCATAACTTTGCTTTGAGAAGTAAAGGAGGAAGAGAGTAAAATTTGTGCAGGTCTATAACAACCTCAGGCTTGGCAGGTCTCTGCGGCTCATGACTGAGCACTGTTTAGGTCCAGAAATTGGGTCTTCCTCTACTTAGCAAGCTTCCTCTACTTAATATTCACTATTTAATTTGAGGCATTCAGTTGGAGTAATCCTAAAATAATCTAATGGGAAACAGCTCTTTCCCAGAAATAGTGGGAGCCACACTTTCTTGCACAAGATGCAGCAGAACAAATGTCCATTTAATAGCCTCACATGAGGAGGTTTTCACCCAGGCAGAAGGACTTACAGTTCAATTCAGTCTTCAGATCTAGGCAAGCTGTATCTGAGAATAATGCCACAGCTGTGGGAGCAGAGTCTGCTGCAGAGAGAAAATTATAATCTTTGGCTCTGACCCTTCTCTCCATCTTCTCTCATCTACTTCTCTCCATCCAAGCTGTGCCACTGTATAGAAGGGGGTTGCTGAGTCAGAAGGAGAAGAAGATAAAACAATAGGATAAATAAAATGCTCTAGTCTAATGTTAAGACAGTTGTTTGGATAAGGAAATCTAGAGGTTTGGTGTCTCTGATGCTGGGACAGTTTTTCTTTAATACAAAACACAGAAACTGTTCTTTGGCCCAGAACATTGTAGTCCAAGACATCAACTTTCTAAACTGAACCTGGGTACTCAAATCATGCTCTACATCTCTTCATCTTCTCTTTTTCCCACGGTAAACCTTGAATTTGGTTTCACTCAACAGTATGTTTCAACTAAGGATGTGAAGGGCATCCCATCCCCTTCACACCTCAGTGCTCAGGAAACTTACCTCTGAGATGGGAAATATGATTTTGAATCAAAGAATATGCAATGAAGACTTCTCTTTCCTCAGTGAGTGCACTGACTGTGAAGCTCTTACATGAAAGACAGGTTCTGCCGTATCTGCTTGGCTTTGGATGTGGATGAGGACAAGGTAACACCCAACTTCTAGCTGCTTGGGGCAGAGCTGGGAAACCCACACGTGCAGCCTCACAATCCCTCCTCAGTTTAATGCAGTTAGGACCTGAAAACAGGAGAGAGCTACTCTTTCTCCTACCCAGATGTCCCAGCTGCCCTGAAAGGATGTGCTGGCATGGCCAGTGCCCTCCACTCAGCTGTCAAGCCTACTCATTCCTTTACTTTCTTTCTCTCTATTTCTTTTCTGTCCCCTCTCAGATGTTTGTTAGTATGTAATTGCACACAGTGGGAGTGACATAACATGCCATTCCCTGTCTCTAGCCTTGTGGTAAAGGCAGTCTTCCTGAGGCAAAATTTGATGGTTTGCAGTTCCCTCATGTTGTGGGGGAGCTAGATGAGGGGCTGCACATTTTCACTGTGCCATGATGTTATTATACAGCAATAGCATCTCCCCTGCCACCTTCACCGCTCAGAGCAGACAGAACTCCCTTCTCTGGAAGATGTGTCTCAGCTTCCCTCCCTCTGAGGAGGTTACAGGCCCTGGGCATCAAGGTGACAGAACACACTTTTCTTCTCTGCACCATATGGGAACCAGTGACATCTCAGATTCACTTGACAGCTTGTTATTTCTCTGCTACGTAGCCTGGGGTGTCCCCCGGTTGCAAGGAAAGGTTTCTCATCAAGGCTCATAACCCCATGCACACGCTGCCCATGGAGGTGAGGCAGCAAACCCTGTGCCTCTGTCCTCCTTCAGGAGACGGGTGCCTAAAGGCTAGGTACTCTAATTAATAAATTGCAGGTGTAGGGCCATTGTTTCATTTTGTTTTGCTTTTATTCTGTCACATTCCCTCTCCTTAACCCTCAGCATAGGCAACACTACCTAAAAAAATATTCCAACCGGTAATAGTTTGACTTTATTTTTTTATGTTTGACAGTCAGTTCAGGGTTCTTGAGGGCCTCAGGAGGGAGGCTCAGAGGCAGCAATGAATAGGACTTCTGAGTGTGCCTTGGTCAAACACCAATGCAGATTTAATCCAAGAGAAGCCCTTGGTGGCCAGCAGTAGCGTACGGGGATTGGTGAGTGAAGAGTTGCAAGTAGTTTTGTTCAGGGGATGTTTTCCTACTGGCCAAGAAGAGTGAAAGCCCTGTGCTCTAACCACAACATGGAGTTTTACTGTTCTTCACAAATGTAACTCATCAAACAAAGTCATTGTTAAACCCTCCAGCTGGACAGATCCTGTCCCTTCCACAGCCAGTGTTTCCTCCTTCCTCTCCACTGTGATCAGTCTTTCTGCCATTTTTGCATAATTTGATTCTCACCATAACTGGCAGAGCAATTGGGAAAGTTTCAGTCACAGTGGAGGCTGGCTGGAAAATGTAACCCACAGATTGGCATCCAGGCAGGAATTCTTAACTGGGATCCCAGTAGGCATCAGGATATAAATAGTCCCATGCTCTAGTCCAGGTCAGATCTGCTTCAGGAACCCTATACTCGAACAGTGAGCAAGTATATAACTTGAGTCTCCACAACCTTCTGTGCCTGGTGACTGCCAGGCCCACTGCTTATAGAGCAAACCCCGATGTACTTTACCAGAAATGAGGCTAACATGTTTGTGGAAGTGCTATAAGGCCCTAGTGTCAATAAAAAGTATTAAGTGTAATAGAAAATAAGCACTCTCTTAATTTTAACGAATTCGAGCAACATTTTTTCCTTCAGGTAGAGATTTCTAAAAATTATATGCACTGTGCTAATTCCCTTAGATAAATAATACTAAATAATTGAAGCCAATTTCTAATAAATTAGTAGCATGACAATAAAGTAATGATCACCCAGGTTTCGTAAAAATAAACCTTTACATTTGGAGTGTATCTACACTCATTTATCTGTAAACGAAACATTTTACAAGGCAGACAATGGATAGTAAAGCATATTTTTATTAGAATTTGAGGAAATATCCTTCAACATAACTAAAAACTCCACTAGAAGAATGAAAATAGATGTTTTTTATTTCTTTTCCATTTTATCCATAAACTTAGTGTACATTGTGGATTTTATTGTTTGATATTTTTAATACTGAATGGAAGTGAAAAAAAAAATAATTTGTCTTTATTTAATTCACAAAATATAAGACACATGTTTTATCTCTTTCTTAGTCCAGTAACTTCATTATCTCTTCCTGTCTTCATCCAGCAGATTATGTTGGTTTGACTACATGCAAAAATCCTTGGCTAATATCTGTGGCATGTGTGACTACAGGAAGCACCTTAGGTCTTGTTGCTTTTCCCTGTTCTCCATGTGGTCTTTCTTGTAGTTTTATCATTTAGTATTGTCCCAGTTGTGTCACCCAAGCTAAGTCTTCTGGGATCTGTTGACGTCATGGTGATTTAACACCATGTAGAATGACAAATTATGGATTCACATGGGATGGCCAAGTGTCCACAATTTAATCTCATTAAGTTTTTCACTTCAAAAATCACCTTCTAAAATGCAATAGCAGAACTTAATTTTCTTCCTGACAAACTTCTCAAGCTGGGAATGCAGTTCTTTCAGTGTTCTGCACTGTCTAGAGACTGTACTTAAGACATTCAATATAGAAATCTCTCCTCTGTGTCTATAAAGCCATTACCAGTTTTTTCTCTCTTTGTCATTTACTCACTTTTTTCTTGTCAAAAAACTGCATATTGATACTATTCTGACAAATGTACTAAATAACCACACGTTGCATACGCAGTAACTGGGTTTCAGATGCATACAACAGGGTATGCAAACAAACATACAAACGTAAAACCACTTTTGATGATTCCTAAATGGTTTATAAGCAGAGGTCATGGGCCTGCCGTTGGATCCCTTCAGGTGATCTCTTGCAACTTGTAGATCAGATTGTAGAATTACTGTCTGCTTACAATTAAAATTATTATAAGCCTACAGAAGAACCTTTGGCAGCAATTAACTTGGTTCTGATATGTACCATAGGTTTCCTGCATGATTTTTAAGCAACATATGCGCTTTTTCTCTGCATTAGTTTCTACAAACTTCAAACCAAACCAAACCAAACCAAACCAAACCAAACAAAACAAAACTAAACTAAACTAAACAAAACAAACAAACAAAAAGAAACACAAAAAAATCCTCACAAACTAGGAATCTCTTTCCTGTTTTTTCTGATTGGAATTCAAATTCTGTGGGAAATGCATTGCTTCTAAGCATTGCAGGTATGCATTTATCTTCGAAAGACCAAAACTCCTTTAGAGTCTCCAGGTGTGGCTATAGCACAGACAGTAATTTCTAATGCATATAAAGGACTTTGAACTTCTAAAATGTAATAGAATTCTCAGTTTTCATAGGCTGACAGGGAAAGGGTGAAAAACAAATGTTTTAACAAATTCTCCAAACTTTTCTGATTACTGTTATTTTTCACTTCTAAGAACTTAGCACTATGGTAAATACCATGTGGCTTTTTTCCTGATCAAACTATTGACAAGACTGGCAAAAATTACATTTCTCCACACTTAACATTTCTTTCATTCTACCCCAAACGAACAGTTAAATTTGTTCTTTCGCCATTTTTTAATCTCTGTGAGGCATCTCAGAGATACATCAAGGACACATGCTGGGATAAAGAGTTCTTTCTTGGATTCTGAGATGACAGAATGTCTTACATTCTCCAGTTATTCATCATATTCCCCATAAAGTTTTACTCAAACTATACCCAACTATATATTTATACCCAACTATAAATACCCTTACCTTTCCCACACACACACACCTCCTGCCATTCTGCTGAGAAGTGACCATCTGGTCAATAGGGTCAGTCTACAGCCTGATTCAGAATCTCCATGTGCCAGAAATCATTTTATATGCTCTTTTTCAGGAAACATGATCTAATCATGAGATTGGAAGTGGTGCTACAGCCTCTCTAATTCATCACTCTGTCCAAAAGTAGGATTGATTTGTTTTATGATGCTTGAAATAGATGTTTGTCTAGCAAGTTCTGAGATCTCCAGTGATGGAGCTGCTACAGTCTTGCCAAGAAATCTATCCTGCTGTTTTAATGGATACTAATGAAAAACGTAAAGCAAAGCTCTAACCCAATGATTTCTAAGAGAACGATTAGGTTGTCAGATGGTTGTATATAAATTTCAGTCCTCTCTGAAAGCATGAAAATGTGCTTGTGTTTCACAGCATGTGTGCAGACCCGTAGCATAATAAAACTGAAGATACAGGGCCCATGCTTGTGCATTTGAGAGAAAACTAAGAGAAATATTCACAATATAAACTTTTCTTTAAAAAGATATTTAGTTTTATTTCATTAGTTAAAATATTGAAACTTCAACATGATGAGATATAGATAATTATTTGGACCTATAATAGCTGTGCAAAGAAAAAAAAGGTAGAAATTTATCCTTTTGTATTTTTTCACAGTACCAAAATATCTATTTATTTGAGCTAAAGCTCACATGTAGCAATATATTGATGATTTTACATGAAACAAATACATGAAAATACATGGCTAGATGTAGTACAGCTTTCATGCTTTTTGTGGAGGACAGATCAGGTTATGAAAATGAAACAGCACTGAAAAGCAAAGTTTATAATTTTATGAATTTTGAATAAACCTCATGAAACCAACAGTATAATAAAAGTAATATTCATCTTACATGTAAGAAACATGCCAATTCTGTTATTTTGCTTTGCCTGAATCAGCTTTAAACCTGAAAGAAGAAATCAAAGCAAGCCAAGTAATCATACAGAGATTACTTGTCACACGGTATCCTTACTATTCTGTTAGTGGTTTAACAATGATAAAGCATCTGCTGGTCAGTTCCATGAACATTTATCTTCATAACAGAAGGACAGATGGGGAAAGTTCTCATAATCACATGCATTGAAAGAGACCAGGGAATTTAAATTCTTCTCTGAGGGTCAATCAATTCTTCATCTACATCTCCTGCCCTCAGTATACCCATGTATTATGATGCGTGTTGATATGAACATCTCAATTCCTTGCAGTCACAATACTGTGCAATAGAAGCTTAACAAGCTTTGGAGAGGAATGCAATTAGCATTTCAAGTTTTATGGTTTGCATACTGATCTCAAACCTAGCAAACATATGTCAGTAGGGCTGCAAAAATAAATGTGACTGACTTACAAATATAAATAATTAAAGAATAAATATTTATGCAGAAAAGTTTTTTCTAGTCATATATTTTGACATTCACACAGTAAGCTACTTCTTATTTTACTTTGTTCAGATTTTTTTGTTTTCTTCTCTAATTATCTGCATTTTATTTGAAATATAATAAGATGTCTTCAAATCTAAAGTCATAAAACTGAAGACAGTATTTACCCACCTAAACATTTTTTTAAACTAACAGCTATCTGCCTTCTCACATCTTTAGGTAAAATTAACTTTATGAAGTACTCTGAAAAGCATATATATGTTCCAAAAATAATGATTTTGTGTAAAACTAATCTAGAAGACTGTTTTTGAATTTGAAAAACATTTTTAGAATACTTTTGTTGGCCTAAGGGGTTCAGTATAAAGCAAGAAAAATGCCACATTGCTTTAAGAAATACACTTAGAAAGCTGAAGACTTAAACTGATAAAGAGTAGAGTAGATCCAGTTTTAGAAATAAAACTGCAGTGTTCTTTTATGATAAAAAATGTAAATTAGTTAAGACTTTTGAGAGCAGCAAGTGCTAATAATAAGGCAGTTATTAGAGACAGCAGCTGCTTGTAATAACCACCATTTTGTATGTGGTATCCCAACTACAAGGAACAATAAACTCACAAGAAAAAACTTCTCATTTATTTCTGGTGCATTTAATAGTTTAGTTTCTTTCTTCTTGCTTGAAGTTATGGTTCAGTAGCAGTAATTTAGTTTTCATCAGCTCTTTAAACTTTCCCTAAGTAAAAATCTTGTTGCTATTGCAAATTCTAAAACTCAGTTTATAAATCCTGAATATTGTCAGATTATTCTGGTGGTCTGACAAAAAGTTGAATATTTTGGACAGCAGGCCTGAAAATCCACATTTAGGGGTGCCAGAATTCAGGTTTTGGAGATTTGGTTCCCTGGAAAATATTATCTTAAACAGAATATATTCCCTAATTCAAAATGAGTGGAGAAAAGTTATATTATTTTTCCCAACCAGTTGAGGTTTACTTTCTGTTGCTAATCTAGAGGAAGGACTGGTTTGGTGATTCATACCAGGAGAATAACTCTTTAAATTACATTTTGTACTGAAAAGAATTAGGATAACGTTTAATTTATAGTATGAATCACCAAAAGAGACGTTTCACAGTTAATGCATCATACTTCCACTGTGTGATCCGCCGGACTGGAGGTGTGTCTTGTGCCTGCCTCCGTTAGTAGCCCTGCATCTATGAGGGCACACTGTGATTGCTGGGACTGGCCTCCTCCTCTCATCTGAGAGCCACCAAGTTGCTGATGCATGGTGGAGGGGGCTATCCACCTCGCCCCAAGCCACGTGAGAGGAGAAGCCACATTGGCCATGTCCCATTTGGAGGCTGTTCCAGTCTGCGCAGCATGGCGAAACATCCACTCAGGCAAGGAATGAAGCAGGAGCCATCCCCCAGCCACTTGCAGCCTTCACCAGGGGGAAGGAAGTCCTGGTTCGGGCTTTGTGTTGGTGGGGCAAGCCAGCCTCCTCTGCCTACCCAAATCTGAAGCTCAAATGGGCTTTACACATTTCCAAAGATGACAGCTGAAAAAAACCCAAAGGGGTGTGAGGATCATAGACTCACAAGCTGGCCCCTGAGAATCGGTTAAGTGGAGGTTTCGTTCCCTTGTGGATCTAACCCTGAGGGATCACTGAACAGCACACCTGTTACAACAGCTGCTCCTGGCTATATCCAGTTTCCAGAAGTCCTTGAAAGCCTCTGGACTGTTTTGAGGAGTGGTGACATAGGCTTCTTCGGGGAAGTCCCCTCCAGCTGGCAGGTTATGTCATCACCAGGCCTGACTGCATGGTGTGACTTGTGCAGTGACACCAGCCCTGGACTTAACGAACCCCTACAAGGGGCATCTCATTTTACCAGACAGTCTGGGAATGGAGGACATTTTTCCTATATTTGGTTAGCACACTTTTCAACCTACAAATGTGTATGAATACTTTCTTTTTGCAATTGTATCTTTCCCTGGGACACTTCTCCAACAAGCAGAGGTATCCTTCTGTGTCTTGGTCTTCTTTCCATGTAGGGTTAAAGTGCACCTAGTCTACCAACACCTCTATTTTTCCCAGCTTTATCTGTGGCAACACTGTTGATTTTTTATACAAATTACATCATCAAACAGCTCATTTTTGTTAATTTAAAATCCTTGTAAGTGAAGATAAAATACAAGTGATAGATAAATAGATAGATAGGGAAAGAACTCAATTAAAAATATAGTACTTTCATCAGATAATCTGTTCATTGCTATGCATCATATCCTCCCTATAGCGCAAAGCAAAGGCTCAGAAGTCATTCTGGTTTATAAGGGCGTGAAATTCTGCAGCTTGCCCAGTTTTGCTTGCTTGATGCATTCACTCTTGTACTCACCAGTCCTGCAACTTTAGTCTACTTGCCTAGCAGCTGCACCATGTTCTTCAAAGTGTTGACACTTGTGGAAAAAAAATCACGTTTAAATCATGAGTTTCCCACGTGTTGAGCCTGCAAGAATCTCGTTCATAGCAGTATGCGGAGAGAAGAGGGCAGGATTTTGTAGTGCCACTGATACATTGATTCAGCTTCTCTTACTTATATATTGCCACAGTTTTGAGGCAGTTTTAAATAGGTTTTAGTTTAATTTATTTGCTCTGAAAGAAACTAAGCAATCAAGCTTCAGCACTTCCAAAGTTCTGCCTTCCCTACACAGCGTAGTGGCAACATGGCCACAGTGTCTCCTGCCATAAAGACAAACTACAGTTATCAAAACCATAGCAAACCAATTGGCAGTTTATGCATTCCTGTTCCTCCTTCACAGTACCCAGAATAGTATACTGCAGAGATAACTGCTCTCTACATGCCTTTGGGAAATCATTCTTCAGGTATAGTAAGCTAGAAATGGCCAAAAATGTAAATGAAATTGACCTTTTAATGCCAGAACTCCAAACTAAACAAAGTTTAACAGCACTGAGGACTTCCCACTGTTATCTGCAATTTAAGCCCTAATAATAGTGCTACTGGAACAGAGAAATTATTGACCTAGATCTTTCATGAGTCCTGTATTCTCCCCCAACACAACTTACTAATTGGCCCTTTAGGTTCCAAGTAAAACCTTGTGGGTTTTGTTCCTGTGGCCAGCATATAACACTTGTAGCAGAACAGCTGCATCCTCACTTCAAAATTGTTTTGGTGATGTTTGTTTGCAACAGTCCAGCTGCAGTAGGAGTGAATGTATTCAAGGTGATGCAGAAGTCCAAAAAAGTTAAAAAGGAAAGAAAATATTGCATGAATAAACAACTAGAATATGATCAACACCTTAGCTTGAAATAACTTTGGGACTGATAAATTCAGATGGTATTTATAAGGAGTATACATGCAAGAATCTACACAGAAGAAACATTTATTGGCAAATTCTGCCCTTCATATGAATTTATAAATCATCTTATGCTATGATACAATCTCGGTCTGTTCCCTTTCTCATTAAGATATCAAGGGATTATTTCTGAACAAGGCTACAAAAGAGAGAAAACTAAGTAGCTAGGGTCCAAACTGATAGTCCCACCATAAACTTGAACAACCTTAAGATGGTATTCAGTCACACCAACTTGACAACCGTTCCCCTGAATCCATTGCAACAGCAGGAATTAACCACAATGGGTGTTTGCAGCCCTCCTTCAGCCATGCCAGGATAGCTTAGAAATGCCAGGATGGAGCAGCAGAACCAGATGTAGAGTTCAGTGCAAGGGGGGAACCTTGCTTTTTGATTCTGAGCAACACAAATGGCACTTAGCACCCTGAGAACATGTATTACCTCTCCAAAAAGTGCACTGAGGGACCAATCATTAGCTTATTCAAAGGTACCTAGTACCATGTGAAACACTCCAGGGTATGTTGCCTGGCTCAAGCAGTGCACAGATCTGCAGGTCCTGTGTTATATGTCAGCTCCCTGCAGACACTCCTGGGCACTGCAAATAGTAATAAGTCCCAAAGCACAGGCAGAAGAACTGAGCCTAAAAGGTCATCAAGCTTGTACAGAAAGGGACACCGGAATTGGGAAACCATACTATTAAGGCTGTCTGATCAAAATAAATTCAGCTTTTCATGGATATATATGGAGATGTAATCTTAAAGTCTGTTCCCTATTTCTGGTCCCATTCCTACTCCATGCTCCCAATTCATTTCCAACTGCTGAGTCCTGCAGTTTCCTCTCCCCTGTCTTTCTTCCTTCGTCCTTACACCCAGCATCAAATTGAGCCACGCTAGGCAGCTGCCGTACCTGCATTTACACAGGGAGCATAATTTCCTGGCAGTTCAGTGGATTTCTAGCATGTTGCTGCAAATGGCATGGGGGAGGAATGGGGCTTGTTCATTGAAGTCTCAGTAGTCCCTACTGAAAAAACAGATTTTTTTCTGAAACCTTCCAGCTCGGCAAAGATCATAGACAGCTGAAAGTAGATTCTTGATACAAAGGTTGCCTGCTACCCCATAGGTAGTCATTGCCTCAAATATGAGAAACCTAATGATGCTGAGAAACAATCTTTCTGGCATGGACTAAGGAACCTGATTTCCCGCAGACATGCCCCCTTTTGCAAACATCTGAATAGAAAACAAAATAAAACAGCCCATGGCAGTGCTGAACACAAAAATTGCCAACCCTATGACTTGTCTTAGTCAAGTACCAAAAATTAGACCTTTCTGGAAGTATCACACAAACTTAATTGTACTTGTCTTACCAGACAAATCTAAAAGAATGCAAGTGAATATTTTACAGTGAGAACCATACAAGTAAATTTTCTAATATACTAATATGTCCATTTAAATAAATTCCATGTCATGCAATCTGGATATTAACATTCCTATCTACCAAGGTCTGACACAGGTAGATGGTAATTTATGGGGAACTAAGCATCCAAGTACTATACTATCTGTATTATAGCAATGAAAATGTATAGCTCAGGGGGCTGGTCTTGAAGAAAATCATAATGTAGCCGACTGTCATCTTGTATTTGATTCTCTGAGAGCAGGGGAGAGCCTGAAGCAAGCTAAAGACTGATAGAAGGTAAAAAGAAAGGTTCTAGACCTAGCTACAGCAAGAGCCTGTTTTGGATCTGGGCTAGCACAATAAAGCCAATTTGGGTACACCAATGGGTACTCAAAAGTAAAGTTTGGTCTTTAAAGTGCAACACATAATGGCATTTCTTTCTTGCCAGCTAGTGAAATACTTTAAATAATGAAGCAGGTTGTATGTAACGTTGGCTACCAAAGGTCAGTCAGTATTGCTGTTCTCTCCCCAAACCCTCATTCCCATCTCCCTGCCCCAGCAATAAGTGCTTGTGTCTCAGATCAATAATCTGGGCACATTTTTCAGCTCAAACTTATCTTTATCTGAGCAAAAAGGTTGCATCACCTGTCAGATATGACCTTTTTTGTCCAATTAAACACCTACAACTCTCACCCATACCCTTACTCTCTCAGGTCTTAGTTCCTACCACCATCTTTGTTACTAGTCTTTATCCACAAGTATAGTTTTGAATCTGTTGTTTTAACCATGTCAGCTCTCTTTCCTGCATCACGCCTTTTTGCTCAGCCAAAGCAAACATCACATACCAGTATTCACTGCTAGTGCCCCAGGCAGCTTATCCTACTTTACCTATAGTCATTCACTGATTATCAGGACATCACCTTTTGCCTTCAGCCAGACCAGGTTGCAGCTTCTTGGGTGACAGCAACAGCGAAAACAGTGAGATCCCATATAACACCAGAGTGTGCCAGGGAACAGGGCAAATGAAAAATAAAAGACACAAGCAAGACAAAGAAAAGGAGAAGAGAAGCTTTTATGGTTCCTTATGCTCTTACAGCAGAATCCTTCTTCTGTGCTATAGATTTTAAAATAATGTAGTTGGGTTTTAACCACTTGTTTTCTAGTACTGAAAATACAGAAGTGTCAGTCACAGTTTTGATGAGTATATCTCTCCAAGATACTCCTGATGGCTTTCCAGCAATTAACCTATAGACTGGAGCAATATATGGGAACCCTTGTTACAATCTGAGCAAAAAGTGCGCCTTAAAAATGCAGTGATATTTCCTATCTTGCAGTAATTAACAAGTTTAATCAACAAGCATAAAAAAGAATTCTAAATCAATTGGCTTACAACACATTAAATAAAATTTTATTTATTTTAAGATTTCTGTCAATTTTAAAACCATACAGTCTTGCTTTGCATAGCCCTGACACTTGGTTTTAAGTACTCACTTCAAGGTCCTTCTGAACATGGCTACTCTTTCTCTTTGGAGACTTGTATGAGTCATGTCCCTCAGTTTCATTTTGCAACCTTCCTTCTCTAAAAGATGTGCTTACTGAAATGCTGAGCTAAGTTCTCAACAGATGTAAATGTACACTGCTTTACTGGCTTTCAATGTGCCAGGTTAATTGATGCAAGGTGAAGATACAGGGCATGGTTTTTAATTTTATCCCATCATAGGAAAAATATATATAAATCTTTCTCTGCTTGGTACTTTAGAGGCCACAATAATGAGAACTTCTGCTTTTCAATTTCATTTGATTACCACAAGATATTATTAGCATGTAAATGTTAATCGTCTGTGCAAAGAGGAAGATACCTGTTTACACTGAGTACATCCAGCTATCACTGAAATACTTCCCAGGCCTGGATTTTTCCCTCTGAACCAGATGCAATTCCTTTTCAGTGACTTAATTGCTTCCTTTCCGTTTAATTACTTTGAGGATTAACTGCAGGCAAGTGTATTCCAATAATAGGATCATCTACAAAGAACAGGAAGCTTTCCCTGTGGTCCAGGGAATTCACCACTTCCGACTGCAGCTCAGTTATAGAGCTATCAGGTTTCCCTTTGCCCCTGGGCTTTACGTGTCACCTTGTCTGTCTGAGCATAAGGAAATGTCAGGGATGAACTGCTTGTTCATGAATTCGCATACCGAGCTCCTGGCAGGAAATAGCAAAATCCTTCTCATCAGGGCAAAAGGTGGAAATATTTCAGGCCCAAGTACTACATTGTTAATTATACATAGTCAATATTATTGATATCCAAAATAGTTTCCATCAATAAATTGGGGGGGGGGGGAGTTAAATTGGGCAGCTTTTGTTTGTTCATAACATTATCTGGACAAAGATGCTTTTTTGGTCCTAACATGCATATTGAAAAGCAGTTGATCCACTCTGCATTTCATTAGAACTGCTTTGCTTCGAAGCTGGGGCAGAGGTTATGGCTTTCTGTATGTAAAAATGACATTTTATGGGAATTTGTTTTCACCTTCTTAGGTGAAGCCTAAGTGATATTTTGAGACAATTTATGCTTCAGGAATTAAGGGATTTACAAGCTACTTCTTTTGACTTGATTACACCAAAGTCCATCAGAAAATTTCATGCTGAGTTAGTGCTCCATGTCAGTGAGCACCACACACCTGACTGACCCCTTGTAAGAACCAAATATAATACACATGCATACACAGCACCACAAACGCTTGCACACCCATTGATCAAAAGAAGCTCATGGGATCCATGGGGGAAAAAGGACCAGGAAACACTCACAAATAGGAAGGCAGAAATTTGTAGGTAAAAGAAGAGGCACCGTAGCCCATTCCCTTTTCTACAGCACAATGCTCCCTAGTTTATGTGCCAAGAGAGGTAAACTGAAAGTGTTCTGTAGCTAACACTGAAGCAAATTATACTGCCTAGGGTTAGTTATTTTTCAGACAATGCTTTGGATATATTTTTAGTAAAGAGTGCTTTTCTTCCAAAAGTAGGTTTGTGCAAAATATTTTTCTGTCTCTCAAATTCTAAGAACATTTCTGTTTACAAATGTCTTATGACTTACTAAATAATAGACATCAGGTGAACAATACATGAAACACATTTTCTGGTTTTTGGTTTGTTTTTTTTTAACTGAATGTATATGAAAGTAATTTGGTTTCCAATTTTTTCTCATTGGCAGGAAAATACCCATATTAAATTCAGTGAAACTCCTAATGAGCCTTCAGCTACTTTCATTTAATCAAATCTTGGAGGTGATTTTTTTGCTATCTCGATTTTGTTTCTACATTTCCTTTTGTTCTGCTAATGGTAGGTGGAAGGAGTTTCTCCTTGTCCTACCCAGCAGAAGTAGTGCTTCTTTATTACGATGTACAGCAGTGCAGACATGGCAAATACAGATGTGTGTGGAGAATAGGAAGAGCCGCTACTAGGTTCTTTGGGTGATCTACAGCTAGCAGATCTACAGCTGGGGAGGTGGTAGGGTGGGGAAGGGGAAAACTTTGCCTGTTTTCCCCAACTAAAGATTTCGTTTGCAGTCAGTCTGAAGGAGTGGGAAGCCTGTCTGCCAACCCCATCCAAAAACTCAGGCCCTGACCACATCTTCCATCGTGGCAAAGGAAGGTCTACCCACAGATATGCCTGGGATCAGTCAGTGCATACAGCTCCTGGGCCAGCTCCCAGGGCTAAATCTGTGCTGCAGATCTTTAAAGAAAAGGCACCAGGCATTTACTCAGGCAGGGGAAACACCAGCTTGACCATTTTGCTGTGCATGGGTCTGGGCTAGCCAGAGCAGATATCATCTCCTGGCCAGCCTCCAGGCTAAACAAATGTAGGTAGGGAATACAGGAAGGAACAAGGACTATTATGATGGGGAATAGAGGAAAAGACAGAGAATGGAGGTTAATCCGTATAGGGACAGGAGTGACGTGTTAAGTGTATTTTGACAGGATGATATTGACAGTTTGGGGGAAACTTAGGCTATTGTAGTGCTGGGAAGTTTGCAGTCCAATAATAATACAAGGAGGTCTTAAATGCATTCTGATAAATACTCGACTTGTATGCCCTGTCCTGGGAGTTTCAAGAAAGAAAAAAACAAAAGGCCTGTCTGAGTGAGGACCTTAGATAACCCACTGATGGAAAAGCTGCAGCATGAGTTCGCCCTGTGTTAGACACAAGGGGACCCAAACAAGGAAAATTTTCCGGACACCTCAACTTTGGGAAAGCCTCAGACAGGCACCAGGCTCTACAGGGCTCTTGAGAACCTGTTTTTTCAGTCAGGGTCCTCACCCAAGTGAAAGACAGAGCATGAGCTTCCCCTGCAGCCTCAGTATTGATTTGGTCAAAGAGGTGATCAACTACAAGACACAAGCCCATGGTTTCATTATTCCTAGACTCCATGGAACAAGGTTGCTATAGGGAGAGATACACTGCAGTTACAGAACAAAGCAGGATTATAATGTCTCTAAATGTCTCTAAAGTCATCAAAGTCACTTATACACGTTCCAGTCTAATGGAAATAATATTCTTACCAATTTTTAGCCAATATCTTTGCAATTGCATATAGCTATAAAGAGCAGTGTTCATATGATTACATTTTTTTAATTACTCCTGTTCTTTGGCCACCACGTTTGGGTGCTGCACAAACAATTAGAATAAACATAAAAACCAACAGACCACACAGAGCAGTGTGCACCAGTGCACTTATGAAAAAAACACTTCTAAGAGAAGAGTCAAGAACTAGCAGTGATGGGCATCTGCTGCTACTGATACAAGTTATAATGTCCAGCTTCAGTTCTACCTCAATTAAGTAAAAGCAAAATTTCTGAAAGCAAATACACTAAAATGTAAGTGTCTAGCCTTACTGAAATGATGAACTAATGCACAATACTGACTTCCTAGATAAGTTAAATTCAGATTTACAGTTATGTTCATGAGAAAAAAACCCAGTCCTTATTTTACTTGGTGGGCCATAGCCTCCCAGCAGACTCAAAAACACAAACCAATTTGATCCATTTCAATGTTCTATAGAGGGTTAGCAATAATGATGTCATTTCTGAAAGAAGTATAACTAAACTTTCATTAAAGACTTTCTGTGACAGAGTATGCAGTCTTCCCAAGCTATGTGTTCCCATGCTCAATTAGCTTTATTATTATTAGAAAACATTTCTAATTACTTTGATCTTTCTTGTGTTAATTTAACGGCCTTACTTCTTGCCTCCTTCATTGTGGATACAGAGAACAGCATTGCTTCCCCTTGCAACAACAGAAATGCCTTAAAATTATTAAACTTTCTTGCCACCAGCATCTTTCTCTTGTCTTTTTTATTTTAGGCCTGATAAAATCCATTCTTCCAATCTTACCTCCTCATGCCTTCTACAACCTCTGATCATACTGTGTATCTTGTGGACTGTATTTCTGTTTGCACACCATGAACAGAATATTTGTCTTTTCAAAATAACCTAACATTGTGGATTGAGACACAACTGGAGATTCAATATAATCTTAAGATCTTTTTGAAAAAACTTGCTTCCTTATGTTTAGCATCCTGAATTTATATAATTGATTTTTCCTGCAGTATTTTGCCCTTGTGTCTTAACCTTGCCCTCATTCCTTGTCTAGGATGAGTTACATCCCATGTTTCTAGTCCATTTCTCCAGGTTTTTATTTTTACTGTTATCCTGCAACACATTTGGGGTCCTTCCTAGCACTGTGTCATATGCAAAACTAATGAGCATTCTGACTATTCCACCATCTGTTTTGCTAATGAAAACCTTGAAGAGAAGCAGATCTGAGGCAGACCCCCCACAGAACCCTGAGCATAATTAGACTTTATTAACTTCTCTATGGTGTAGTTATCTAATCACTTTTGTGCCCACAGATTAAAGGCCATGATTTTCCTAGCTTGGATATGAGATTATCAACTATGACTGTGTCAAAAACTTTGCCTGAGTAAAGATACATGAGCTCTTCTTCTCATCTAGCCACAAGACCTGTTACCTGACCATTGAAAAGACTGAGTTTGATTTGCTTTGGTTTGTTCTTGGCAAATCTATGTTGGCTTCTGCTCTTCTCCCTAGACATCTTGTTTTCTAGGCATTGCAGGCTGTTCCAGATTTATTCTGTGAATTGAAGTTCAACTGATTGATCTAATTCCCTCATCTTTTCCTTTTTTTCACTTTTCTGATAAATAGGTACTAACTTTCCTCTTCTTATGAGAAGTTGCAATAGGTGCACTTTAGTGACTTCACAGGCAAATAAATATGCACTTAGCAGTAAGAACTAGGTGTCTGTGACACTAGTATTTAAATTGTGGTAACCTGAAAGCATTTGATTTCCTTTAGTTAAGGAGGATTTACAAGTTTATCATTTTGTCTCCATTGCAACTTGAACATACTAATAAAACCAAAATCTTTAAAGATACCTGGAAAGGTATCTTTTTGGAGGTCACCGTTTATGACCCTTGTAAAGCAGAGATTTTGACTGTGGTCTTGGGTTGGGGTAAGTCCCTCAAAGATGCCTTAATCAGAGAAATTTTACAAAAATAATTTAGGGGTATTAAGGGTCCAGGATTTTGGTGATGTTCAATGAAAGCTTTAAACTCCGGATTTCCAGTTTTACCTTCACAATAGTAAAGGAGGATGAGACCCACACAGCCTAAGTTTGGCAACCTAAGAGTTAGTTGCCTGGGCTACAGTAACTATGCAGGCTCTCCTTCTGGGCAATGGAGACAAACTGACACCTCCTTCCTAAAAGAGGTACAAAACAGATGAGGTGTCCCTTCCACTCTCTCTCACTCGTACTAACATGAGTAGTGCAGATGGGGTTTGCTGACTACTTTAGGGAAATGTTGAGGATCACAGGTGATGGCTCCTGCAGCAAAAGATGATGGCTCTTCACTGGAATTGCTGCTGTTATCTCAAGTGTGTGAATCTTCAAACTACACTGATGTCCCTGCTGGATAAGCCTAAGGTTGAGTAACAGGACAGTGAAATGAATAATTTTCTTGTTCCTCGGGGTAGCCTGACATGTCTGAATTCAGGCACACTGATAAACGAATTTCTGTTGCTATACAGTATGTTAGTTCTGTATACAAGATGCTTTGTGAAGACTGTTTATTGGGATGGGTGAACTATTTCTTATTCCCTCAGTAGCAAGGAAGAACACTCCAGAAAAAGGGAACTTTAAAAAGGTGTTTACAAGTATTGATCATACAGATAGAATCATAACATTGTTACAGTCAGAAGGGACTTCAGGAGGTCTCTAGTCCAATCTCCTGCTCAAAGCAGGAGGGATCTACAGGTAGCTAAAAAATGGAAGTTTTAAAAGAGAAATATACAAAACAAGGGACAATTTTTAATATTTCTGGAGGTAAACCAATATCTGGAAAACATGAGCTAAGAAAAACCTCTCTCCATGGCTAAATAATTCTGGACCTGCAGATTTGATACACAATTGGATGCATCTTTCTCATAAGAGAACATTGTTTAAAGTTGGTCTGAATTTTTACTGCAACTGTTTCAGAAATTCCTTCAGTTAAGGTATTTTCCAAAGAACAATTTCAGCATTTTGTTTTGAAATTTTATTTTTAAAATGGTTTCTATTTTTTATATGAAAAAGCTAAATAACCTGAAAACAATACACAGTTTCATTTTGGGTTCCCAGAAATATTTCAGGAAAATTCAAAATAAAAGTTAATTATAATTGTTTGATTTTCTTTATTGCTTCTGTGTTCCACTGAGTATATTGTTTTGACTTGATCTGGCCTGAATTTTTTAACCCCTTTATTTTTGTGGCTCAAGCATGAACCAAAACTCCATTAGTCAATTCCAACTAGTGGCACCAGCCACAGCTGGAGAAAACATCTTGGACTAGGTCAGTGATGAGAAAGTATATAAATTAGGATCCCAATCAAAATGGTGTGAGCTCATCATCATACTTCAGACTTTCATGAACACTTATTAAATGCTGGCATTCCATTACCGGATCCAGGATTTTTAGGAGATAAGTCACTTAATCAAAATTAACAATAAAGTAACTTCCTCAAGTAAAGCTCCCTTTATCTTGACAGGAGTTATTGCTTTCTCACAGTGAGTAGCAACACTAAGTCAAATGAGAATCAATGCTTTTTTGCCAGGAAATCATCTGGACACATTCCAAACCCTTACAATCACATTCTGACACAGAAAATCACCCATGCATTAAATAAATTAATTAAAACAAGTCCAGAGATGTTTGCATCATCAGGTCACTTTTCAGCTCTGTGTTGTGCAAGGCTACAGTACACTGTTTCTAAATTATAAATGTAAATGTATATGTATAAAAATATATGTATATACATAAACACTTGACATTTAAGCTGTATTGCTTTGAACTAAATCAGCTGACAGGCCTTCTTAATGCTCAGCTTTAACATGGCACTGCTTAATCGATTCATGCCCCGTAAAAGTGTCACCTATTAGTGGCACAAAAGATCTTCTCCCTTATCAGATCAAATAGCTGCTAAGAGGAAAAAAACATCTGTGTTACATGAAAAGCATGTTGGACAAATTCTGTTTTCATGGATGTGGATGCAAATTTAACATTACTGAATAAGAATTATTCTAGCTTTACATTGGCTTGTTACTATTAATGCTACAGCAGGTCTGTTGTGATAGCATTGCATGTAGTCTCTTTAGAAAAATAAAACTACTAATGCAATAGTCATCATGAGTAATAGAAAACAGCAATATCTTTCTCTCTTTCACCTTATCTACAGAAAATTAAGTGGGAGAAAGTAATAACTTTTTTTGCTTACAAAACAGCATAGGAATGTAAGTCATGATTACACTGGGTAAACAGAAGTCATATGCAAGATTAATCCCATCACTTTCTAAGGACATTTTTTCTAGTTTGTATAAATTTGGTGATATGCTAAACAGGTTTTGAACAACAAAAGAAAAAGTAGAATTGTTTTTCTTCTAATCTTTTAGGCCTGCAAAATTTTGATGTTCATCTTCTCAGTTTCTAATTGCAATTTTGTCATTTTCAATAACTGAGGGGATCAGAGGGATATAAAATTTTGCTAGGGAAACAAAGTAACTTGCTTTAAAATGCTTTTATTGTCTTTTTATATTTGTTTCAGAATGAATGAAAAGGGACTTCCCATCCTCAAAGTAAGAGATGTACAACTTGCAGACGCACAAGGGAAACACTCTGTCCTATATATTTTAAGTGCTGATAGGACTGTTCCAATATTGTTTCATCTGCTGGACTTCTTCCAGGACGATGCTGCAGGTGACTAATTTTATAAATAGCAACAAACTGAGTGACTCTATAATTTACATCAATTGGGTCTTCTTGGCTTGAGATGAAACAGATTGTACTGTGCTCCATACAGATTAATGGGGCCTATTATGTCATCCAAGTAATTGATTTCCAGAGCAGCAGAAAAAAATATCCCATAGAAATCAAATCAGTAGGGAAATGTCTCAGCTGAAGTACATTCTATCTACAATCAGAATAAGAGAGCAGAAGTCTTCTAAGGTAAGTGTCATTAATTTAAAAATCTGCAAGATCTACAGCATTTTCTCATTAGTTATTTAATCATTAATAAAATTTGTAGGTCTCTGCCAGCATCCAGTCTGAGGTACTAGTTATAATGAGCACTCAGAAGCTTGATAATAAAGCAGTTCTATCAAAGGCTAGAAGCAAAAGTCCACCTTGAGTCCAGAAGTCTAAAAGTTTTCATATGCTAACTACTTCCCCCATTGCCGTGAACAGTTACTTTGTGTTGTTGACAGGGCAAAAAATTTCCCTTGGAAATGAATATTTCCCATAGCTCCATGGATGACACAACATCATTTCAGATTACTGTGTATTTCAAATATGGAAAAGAAGGTATCAGACCTGTCAGAACACCAGGCAGATGTTCTGAATTGGGACAGTACATCAGGGTTCTACTGCAGGATGGAGGAACTGTGCTTTACTGAGATGGCAGCCCTTTCAGTTCTGCTGGTTCTGTGTGAATTGGGACCTGTTAGAAGCAAGATTTGTGGTGGAATAAGTATTTAGGAGAGGTAGCTTTCAGAAAGACAAAAAAATTAAGAAAAGCTTTATAGGAAAGAAATCAAAACCAATAACAACAAAAAGCAAAAATTGACAAGCTGACTGTATTAGTTATTTCTCTTTTTTTATTTCTTAGGTTTTATTCCTCCCTTTGTTATCACAAATCAGCAGAGAGTTTAGGTTTATTTTGATAGCACAAACAAGCAGAACAGTATCAATACAAAGGCTGGAATATTGGAAAAAAAGATAAACCTTGAAGCTAACTGCCACTTTCCAACTATATCGCTTACTGATGTAAACCCTCTGGTTTATTTTATTAAGGTACTTTAACATTGTTATAGAAATGCAAATTTAGCCTTAAAAGCCTACCTAACAAATATCTTTTTTAAGGACTCTACTGCTTAACATTGTCTTCCATGTTTTAGGCTGTCTGAAACATTAATGTTTTAATCATGCCAACTTCATCTGGATTCTGGAAAAGAATGAGAAATATAAAGAAAAATCCCACAGACCTGGTTATGAGAAGCTATGCATATTCTGGGATAACTTCTCTTGCTCATTCTACGATGCCCAAGTTCATCTGCAGAAAAGACCATAGCTCACAACTTTAGACCTTCACTGGAGAAATATTTATAGCTAGTGTTTCACATTGAGTGAATGGGGAAGTAGATGACTTAAATTTCCCAAGAAATTTCCTTGCACAAGCTTAAAGGAAAAGAGGGAAGTAGTGAATAACCAGATATGTGCTCCGGAAGTAATAACACATCTGCTTTGCCAGCACAGGATTTGGAGGGATCACCATGTCCTGATACAAAACGTAGGCTGCACTTTAGGAAAATTAAAAAAGTCTTTAGTGGAAAACAGGGGTTGGGGGGGTAAGGAGGGGGGAAGCCTTTATGCACTAGAGAAGGAAAAGTTCATAGACTTGCATTAGCTCTGCAAATCCTGTGAGCACAGGAATTAGTTCTAAAGGTTTGCAACACTTTGAATTGAAGGAGCTCCATCTGTTCCAAGTACTAACAATTCAACAAGTCTATATCCTTTAACAAGTAGGTTGTAGATCTGATAAAACTGCTAATCCTGTACGGTCTTCACACAACCTCAGAAACATGTCAGTTGCTGCAGCACATATTTCCTCTGACAGACAAATATTTGTCCACTCTTTCAGCTTGTTCTTATTAGAAGTGGAATGGTTCAAAGCACTGTGAATGGCACAGAGATCATTGTATCTCTGGAACATGAGTGTGAATCCACCCTAAGTCATCAGTGATCATAAACTGTTTTAATTGCTGACCATTAACTCTTCTGAGATAGCCTAACTTTAGAAGACCAGCCTCTCAGATGATACTGATAAGGAAAAAAATGTATCACAGAACTATTATAAATGTAAAGGGTGGTATGCATTTGACATTTAAACTACTTTCTCCTCGAGATTTAGGCTGAGATTAAATTGGTTGTCTTAGAAAATATGTCCTTCCCTGTGATTCATTTCCTTTGTGAACTGCTTGGCACTTTCAAAAAGAAAAGATATCTCACTTTGGACAAGAACAACTGAGAGACTGTGCATTTTTTAAACTTACCCTCATGATAACTGAGTGGATTATAATTTCTTAATTATAGTAAGAATTTACTGGATATCCAACAGAATCACAGAATGGTCAGGGTTGGAAGGGTCCTCTAGAGATCATATAGTCCAGCCGCCTGCTAAAGCAGGTTCACCTACAGCAGGTTGCACAGGATCGTGTCCAGGCAGGTTTTGAATGTCTCCAGAGAAGGAGACTCCACAAC
>JAVJGJ010000057.1:43378744-43405862 GCA_035590215.1 Microhierax caerulescens | reverse complement strand
TGCCATTCAGCCAGTTCTCAGCCCACCTCACTGTCCACTCACCTACCCCACGCTGCCTGAGCTTACCTGTGAGGGTGTTGAGGGAAAGAGTGTCAAAACCCTGGCTGAGGTCAATGCAGACAACATCCACCAGTCACCCCTCATCTCCTCAGCCTGTCATTCAACATCAGAGAAATCAACATTTTGACATTAAAAAACCAAATATGATTTTAAATTTTGGTTAATATACATATATTTATGTCATTACAGAATTCTTATTCTTCTTAAACTTTCATGGATAGCAACTGCTTTAGTCTATCATTACAATGTTGCAAATACAGATTTAAAAATATATGCTGTTACAATTTCATATTTTTTACTATTCTTCTTAGGAAGATTTCTTTCATTATAATGTTTTATCAAATGGACACTAGGAAACCTAGGGTATAAAATGACATGACTGCCGACAGGCACAGTTACTTACAGTACATTTGTCAGATCTAAATATATCTGTTATTTTATTTCACTGTTGATTTTTCTAAAAGTTTAAGATTATTGAGTCAATTCTGCAGACATGCTAGAGTATGAGCCTAGTTGACAATTAAATTTCTGAAACACTGATAAATACAGATGAAGCAGAGAAGGATTAGAGCCAAATCCAAGCAGATGTGTTAGGAATGGGCATTTGTTGCTGAGGAATGGCATGATAACATTTTACTGAGTCTACAAAGGTACCGTGACACACATGATACACATAGAGCAGGAGAAGCAGTCCTGACACTACATGGTCTTTTCACTTGTTTAGTCCCTGAAAACATGCCAGTGGGCAAACAAACTGAACTGTGTCACAATGTCTTCCCCTCTAACGCAGATATGTTAAAACTCCCTAAGGGCCAAAAAATTATTTAACTTCTGCAACAGCTCACAGGTCTGACCCAACAGCAAATGATACGTCATTCTGGTGATGACTCCAGCCAATGATTTTCAAAAATGTCAGAAAGACATTGTTTTACTGAAACATCTGAATGTGATAAAGGAGAGCGATATTAGATTTTGAGTGAGTCTTGATATATTGCTATCATTCTGATTATTATGGGTTTTTTAGCAAAACCAAAACAAAAAAAATGAACTGCAGTGCAGGGATGGTGGATGCATGAGCCTGAAGAAAGACAAGGAAATACAACAGTACCGTAAACCAGGGGTGTAGTTGTACTTTCAAACAGGCAGAGGGGGTGACAGGGGTCTCCAATCATGTTTCTCTTTTTACAGTCTCTAGGCAGGTCACTCCAACAGGAGCTTTTCTATCCCCAGCACAATGTGGCAATGTTATCATGGGAAGGTACAGGAGTCCTACTGGTAACAAGGAGAAAAAAAAAGACAGTTTCACAGGACTTAAACCGTCATCATTGATTACCTGAATGAATAAAATTACTACACCACCTTGCACGCCCAGGCTGGGCTGGCTAGCCCTGTTCATGCAGTGCTCCAGAGCCAACAGCACTCTCCAGAGTCAGTACAAGACTTTGGCACCTCCAGACTCCTGAGGGTCTAATATGTCTAAGAAATTTGCTCTAATCAGCAAGACAAACTGTGGATACATGTTTAATAATGACAATGAGACTTCAGACATACTTCATTGCAAATCAACATGTCCAGATATAGTGAAAAAAAAATCCAGTCTTTTGCACAGCGGTATAAATACATATTGGTTTGTATACATTGTATATATTGCATATAAGTGCAATTCATATACATGCAATAAAAGCTCATTCTACCTAGATATTCACATATGAGGTTCCTTTTCAAAGATAACTGGGGGACTAAACTGTATCATGTAGGCATGGACCTTCAGTGGGACGACAGGCACCTTACCAACCCAGGATAAACCTACAATTCCTGCTTAGAAGAGGAGGAGCACAAGTCCTGTACAGAATTGTTGCAGCACAATTCCCTTCCTATAAGCAGCCAAGAAAGACTGGTGCTGAGGCCTCGTCCTGCTGCTCTCCATTCTCCTCTGCCCCTTTTGAGGTAATAGATGGAGAACAATTCATGTTCCACATTTAGCACAGAGCCTGCAATTCTGCCTGTCTTTCACACAGACTTGGCAAAATGATAAAAGCATATAGGACCCCATGTTCTTGTCTAGTTGCTAGAAAAGCTCAATCCACAAAGTAATTTCTTTTTGCCTATCTACAGTGCTTACATAAAAAAGCTGCTAAAATGCATATCAGAATACAGTTTTACGGTGAATTTATGTTAGAACAGGCAAGATCAAGAGAAGACATTTACATTTGCAGAAGCAAATGGTTTGGATGCTTCTTAATTCTCAGAAAAAAAATCATTCTAGGATCACTGGAGGTTTTGGGGTCATGGCAGAGCAAGAAACTGAACCCAGACTTTCTGCATCAGGTAAGAAATATAATTGGTGGCCCTCCTCCCTCCATTGCCTGCTTTTATTAGAGCACAACCAGTTTTCCAAGCCTGTCCTTGGTATGAATAAAAATCAGTACCTGGGCACAGAGGGAAATTTGAGGCTCCATCTAGCAGTTCCTGCTTCTGCTGATGATTCTTTTGCTCTTTCTTTTTATAAATACACAGAATATGAATATGAGTTAGTTCTTTAGGCTTTCAAATATAAAGCAAGTGGCTTTGGTTACCCTCAAGGTGTCAGCACAGATATGGAACAAAGCCCTTCAGCGGTCCATCAATTAGTTGTGGAAATGGATATTTTTTTTTCCCTTCTTAATGTGAAGTTTTGACAACAAAACACCAACAGTGTCACCCCTCAAAACAGAACTAGTAAAAAGAGGAAGATTTATTGACCTTTGTTCAGGATGCCTTTAATTATGTAAGTTAATACTTCATGCATGCAAAACTTCCAGTAAAGAAAGGGGGAAATTCGCCTTCTACACAATGGCACCAAAGTGCGTGTTTGGGATGTACCACTGGTATAGTTGAATTTCTGATTGTTATTTAATATAATAAGATGAGGCTCTGGAAAGCAGAAGTTTGACCTGCAAATATTTATTCAATTAATTAATTAACACATATGAAAGGGGTTTTGCAATAAATTAGGGTGTGTACATTTATATCAACTGAAGATCCAATTCACATGAAGCTTGGAATCACAATGATGTTTGCTGGGGTTTTACAGTTTTAATGTGGACATCTACTACCCCATACAGACAAATCATATTGCTGTAAGAGGGCTTCAGCTGTAAAAGTCCCTCCTGTCTAAAGCAAACAGGCCAAAAACAAGCTACTGAAATTTTCCCTTTGGTTACTACTGGGTTTGCATCCATATCACAAATCTGTTGCACTCTTCTACAGAAACAGCAGCCTTCCTTAGGAGGGAAAGATCACCAAAAGTCCCACAGACAACTGAGAACAAGAAAATCAAGAGATCAGGTTCATGTTTTGTCCAACAGTTTACAGACCTCATCCATTTTTCTAAGAGAACTGCAGCCTCACATTTACTGACCTCCAAATACATCTCTAAAGCCTAAAAAGATTATAAACTTCTGATGACCTAATTAAGTGCTATTCAGTTAATTTTATATGCTCAAAGCAAACCTCTCATTAAAAGTACTTAAATGCCTCTGATGTCCAAAATTTGTTATAAAAAAAAATTCTAAAATATCCACATTTATTTTTTTATAATAAAATAAATAGGAAAACACAATAATAACTGTCCAGAATCTTACACTGGGGGAAGTGGTGAGTCTGGGACTCTTCAATTCAGATTACTTATATTAAAGTCCACTCTTGATTATCCTCCAGGGTGAATCAAAAGAAGCTATGCAGAGCTCTGTAATCTATGATCTGAGATGGGGAAAATCCCACACAAACAAGGGTTGTGACAATATCAAAGCTGTGTTTGAAAATAGGGTTTTGGCACAGCATTAGACAGACAAAAGGTGTCAGGGAGAAGCTCTTGTCAAAAAGATTGGTGCTGTCATGCCATTTGCTTCTTTGTTGGTCTGAACAGACTGTGACAGTCTACATATGACAAAACCACCATTCTTTCTGTGATCCCTTTTGCAATACACATTACCCTCTTTCTTGGAACCACTGACGCTCACTGTCTGCATTAACTCAAGCTTCTACACAGCCAATGACTCTTAAAAACAAATTTTGCATCATCCGTAAGAAAAATACAGTTTCTAGTTCATTAGTCATACTGTCACGGCTCTAATCTTTATTTTTGCCTGGACCTGGAAATTTGCAGGGTTCAAGCCACAGAAGTGGAGTCAAGGAAGTGCACTCAAGAAAGTGAATGAGTTGGGAAAGGAAAGGAAGGTGGCATTTCTGGAGAAGAGATGTTTTTGCAGTTAGGAGAGGTGCTGTTCCTTTCTCTTTTAGGAAGTTTTTTACTGTTCTTTGTTACAGGGTTTTAAATCTGGAACGCCTCTTCATTTTCTGCTGTTAGTAGCTCCCAAAGTACAGGAATGTTTCTTTTTCTTCATGTGAAATGCACTAGGAGAAAGCGCAAATTTTCTACCATGGTAAGGATTTCACAATACTTTTCATGGTTTAACAGGAATTGGTTTTCAGAGGGAGAAGGAGCAGGGCTGTTTGCCTTCAGCTTGAGGAGTAGCATTGTACTTTACAGGAAAAAAGTCTGGAAAAATTGTTCTAGGAGTGCAAAACATAATAGCCGCTCCCTCCTCCAGTAGACATTTAACAGCTGGGAAGCCTACATTGTGCTAGTCAGGTACAGACCTCATTGTCTGCTGATTTAGCCAACGAAGCCAACCACATTTTGGGATTGGCCTCCCCTGAAATCAGTCTCTCCTGGTAAATCAGACTGGCAGCTGAGATAAGCTAAGGCAGATCTGACAAGCCAGCCTCAGCATTCCTTTCTGAAACATGTTTTCTGCTTTTATCTAGACAGAGTCACAGTATCTTGAACTCCAGGACCAAGGTGCACGCCTCATCCAGTTCCTCTGGCTGGAGAGAAGAATACCCACCATGACCATGCTTTTCTCCAGAGGGATGGGTTAGGAGCTATTTTCAGATCTGGCTTTTATCAAACTGTTCTTTCATATCTCGAAATCATTCATGCCCAAAAATCACATGGAAAGGATACAAAAGAAAAAAAAGAAAAGAAAAAAAAAAGTTAGTTGTGTGCAAATGGGGGAAGTAAGTAATAACTGAGTGAAATGAAAAGCGTTCTGGACTATTTCTCTGTGTCCTATCTCCAATGGTAATATCTGCCTCGGTGATTCACAGGAAATATTCAAACTGTTTTGTTTAAGGGACACTGTGTGGTATGTAGGTCAGCCTCTCCAGTAATTCTTTATCTGTGACTTTCTCAAGAGATGGCTGAGGTTTTATTCCTTTCACATTATACCTAAAAGCATGATGTTCTACAGATTCATATTCTGAAAGATGCAGTGATTCACAAATAAATGAACAAAAATGAAGGTAAAAAAAATTGCTCTGTGAGATTAAAATATAAAAGCAAGAAAATAAGCTGGCTTGTCTTTGTTTTAGCACCACACTGACTACCATAATAAAAAGAAAAGGAATAATACTGTCAGGAGGATAAAGAGACTTTTATGGGACTTCAGGAAAATTAATTGTATCAATTTAGCAATGCTGAATACCTAATAATGGTGAGCAGCTGAGAGTGACTCAGCATTGCATCAAGTATGCCCATTCTCTCAGGAAGACTTTCAATTCAACATGAGAAGCAGACTGTAACTTTTTTGTGATTGACAATGACTAAGACACATGTAAGATGCTAAGGGATTGAGTCATTCTTGTTTCTCAAAGTGATGGCAGAAGAAATAATTCAAGGAAATAACCTAGCCAGATTCTCAGACTGAAGCCAATCATTTTTAAGGTTTCAGGTGGTTTTCTAAGATCCTATACCCCTTTTGCTGCCCTTTTTATTTCCAGAAGGCAATTAGTTGTTGCTGGCACCCATTTTGAAAGGTCATTCAACAGACCTGCAAGCTGTTGCTGGCTCTGGTGCCATCAAAAATGCTTTCCCTGGCTCCATGTTTCTGTGTACAAGGTGCCACAATTCCCTGAACACTGTTGGTTCCCCAGAGTTTGTGTTTTCCTTGATAGCCTATGTCACTTTTACAAAAAAAGAGGTTTGATTTTTTTGCCCACTTTTAGGTCTCTGCTGTAGCCAGCTGCTTCACTCTCCTGTTTATCAGGAATTGTTCTTGTCTATCAATGAAAGTCAAACCAAAAGGAATGAAAAATCAACAATATCCTGGTTAGAAAAAAATGTGCAGAAACAATGTTATGAGATGGGAACAGCTTCCGCTGACTCTGTGAGCCTAGCCTGCCTACTGAGAGATAATCCTCCTGGGATGTCTGGGGAACAATTCCACCCTAAGAAACTCAGCAATAAATTTTTTAAAAATCACAAAAGTTAATTGAGGAAATTAATTAACAAAAAGTTAATTGAGGAAATATTCAAATGTGCATGACCGTGGTTCTGCAAACATTTCCAAACGTCATTTAATTCATATTTCTGCAAAGATCACAAGAGGTGGGGCACACCATTCACTGCAATTTAATCTGAATCAATGGAGCTGTTTTTTGTAATAGCTATCTTAACACCAAACATACTGACTGGAATTCTGAAAGCTGTATCCTCATATAAAAATTAGGACACAACATTTAAATACACTGCACCATTTATTCTGTTTCTCCAAAAGAGCATCAAGCAGTCATCAAAGTAAATTTAAGAGAAGAAATACCTACCTACATGCATACATACACAATTACTGGATCTAGTGCAGCCTTGTAGCCATGGAGGAAAAGCAAGTAGTTCACCTCCAGTAAGGATACTCTAATACTCATAAACTGGAACAATTTGTTTTAAAGTGACAACACAAGTACCAATGCCAGCACACGTAGGCAGGTTATAGAATCACAGAATCATGAAATCATTTCAGTTGGAAAAGACCTTTAAGATGACAGTGAATCAACAGAAAACCACCCAGAACTTAAAACTATTAGCACGTATTTGTGACGTCTGCATTGAACATTGCAACTCCTTCCAATCCAGACAGCTTTAATAAGCCTTTATTACTCCTTTAACCCCAAGGAATCCACATGTTCATCTGATTTTGTGGTATTCTTGTGTCTTAAGTCTCAAAATCATTGTTCAAATGCACATCTGTGTTACCAGTGTTCACAGGTCTCCTATTTGCAGAGTCAGGACTGTCCTCTGGGCAGTTATATACTGTAGTGAGCTGAGGTTCAGGTGGCAAAGCAGCAATTCTTTCTTTGCTGTAAATTACTCCATTACAACCAATGCAACAAAACTTATTAGGATATGCAGAACTTACCAGAATATTTCTAAATTTTCTTTCATGTCTCTTCAACCTTTGAGTTTTCTTTTTACTGGCCTTTCTCACTTTTAAGTAATCTGCATGCTAGTTTTCAATGTGCTGCAAAGAGCAGGCTCTCTTTTTTCCGAATCCTGGCTTTTGGATTCATAACAACTATGTCAGATACATAAAAGAATGGTAAAAGGAGTATTCTAAGATTTTTTTTTTCCCGTCTTCTTTTCTCTGGATGCTTAGCCACATCTGCTTTGTGTCCTGGATGTTCATGTTGTTATTGTTTTTTCAGCATCAATACATAGTCTTTTTGTCAGAGGCTCCCTGACTGTGCTTCCTCTGCTCTCCCATCTTCTGAAGTCCTAGGACTGCCAGAGCACCTAGCTACAAAGACCTAGTTAGAGGGAAACAAAGGTTTCTGTAGTCCTAAAATAAGCCAGTGAAGGTGGGGGAGGGGGAAGTATGGCTGAAGGCCAACAAGGACTATGTAATGTATCTCTGTCAGGGTTTTTTTTGCTTGTGTGGCTGCTCTGTCTCATACTTGGAGAAGTTGTCACATGCTGTCAGCACCAGCTGATCTCCAGTTGGTGCTTCCGAAAGCAGCCCTTTTCAAGTCATTCCCGATGAACTCAGAGGCAGAGACATTTTCCCTAACAGAGTTGCATTCACCTTTGTCGTATGTTCCTTCCTGGAGAGGTAAAGCAAGTAAAAATCGGTAACCTGTACTTCCCACCTGCAGCCACGCTGAACTGAAAAGGTCTCTTGAAACACAAGGAGGTGTAACAATGAAGGTGCTCCACTACTGCTGCCCATAAGTTTATTGGCAAACAATTCTGATCCTCTCCTATGACAAATTCTTAGTCAGATCACTGACAGTCACTCCCGAGCTGCACTGAACCATATGAGTCATATCTCTGTCAGCACAGCTACTCTCATCTCTGAGATTGGTGCCCGTTCCTGATGCTGCGACAAGCCACACACCACTGTTCATTTCCACATCTCTCACTCACATGCCTCACTTTTCGTGCTCAGCATGTCCATTTTGGTGCTCCACAGGTGCAGCTCCAAGCTGACAAGGATAGCAGAGCACTGTTGTTACTTATGGCTGTTTATAGCAAGCAAGCATATGCAATAGGCTTTGTAGCCAGATCGCCAGGTCTTTTATCACGTACTTGGTTTCATCCATATTTGCCGTCTTCAAAAGCCTTGATCTTTACCAGCCATTCTCTTCAGTTTTTCACAGTGCTGCAAGCAGATGGGATTAATTCATCCCATGAGTCACTGCAGAGCCTTAGTACACACAGACCCCAGGTTCAGTGACAGCTCAATTTCCCATGTCATTTATGGTGATTGGAGATTGTTCAGAGACAATTATTCATCATTTCTACAGTCAAACAGAAATGATTTTCCCACAAGAACTCCTCACTGGACTGTTAGATAAAGGTGAGGCCACACAAAGGGATTTCACATCCTCAAACTGTGCTCTATTGGCTAACAAAAAAAAAAAAAAAAAAAAAAAAAAAACACCATCAATAACTTATAAAGACTCTGGGAAGAACTTCCTAAGTCAGAAAGAACTTTCTTCTTCTTGCCTCAAAGACAATAATGTAATGTAGGACTTCACAACTACATAAGTGTAAAATCTGTAATATCTGCAACAATGTTGTTGCTTCTTCCTAGGCTACAGATTAGTTACAATGCATATGTAATTTGCTAGTGAACTAGAGAAGATATCTGGTGGTGGTGGTTACAAGCACAAGCAAAGCTATTATCGTCTTGACTCCAAATATGAGGCTTCAAGCTTCAGCTTGAAGGTTTTGTATAACATTTGGACTAGAGTGAATTGCTAGAGGTGTGTTGAGATTAGTCAAATAAGTTAGCAGAGAAAGTATGTGGTTGGTGCTGGTCGCACCAAGTTGATGATAGGGAAAAAAGAAACACATTTGAGAAACAAATTGTGCCATATGAGCAATGACACAATACTCATACGCAGTGGGAAACCCATGCATACAAGTGAGAAAATGTTCAGAAAGGGTGTAAGCTGAGCCATTAAAACCATAAGCAAACCTGAGTCAGCAGCAGAAGGAATGCCTGGGGTACTGCAGGAGTGAAATCATTCACATTGCCAAACAGCACCTGCAATGTTTTGTTAAGAACAGGGACACCAACAGCAAATGGCACACACAGAGTACTTGCAGAAAGTACTGAAATGGCTCACATAGCCTTGTCCATACTTACTGAAGATCGTGCAGTGTCATGGACTGTTTTCTGTTTTTCTGTCTCTGTTGCAGTAAAAAAAAAATGTATTTACATTCCAAGTAGCACTGCATGAGAGAGAGAGAGAGCAGTTAAACAAAGTCTGGTTATCTGTTCCCTAATGGGTGAGTCAGTGCAGGTGATGCTGGCAACCTACAGAAAATACATGACTGTGTGACACCCCTGTGGCCCTTGGAGAAGCACTGCAAGGAACTCAGTCAAGGAGTATGAGAAGCATTCACCAGAAGCTGACAGAAAGACATTCACAGGAACAAAATAAGAAATGATGCCAAGGGCCTTCCCAAAGGCAAAGCAACTGCCAAAAAATGGTGAGAAGAATGAGAAAAAACTAAAACATAGTAATGCTTTTTTGATCAGACATATGAATAATTCACCCTTCTATCCTCCCTCCCTTTTTCAGAAAATGTCCCCAACTACAGCACATCACACTTTCCTTCTTCACCCACATCCCTTGTTTTTTCTCATGCTGACCCCACTCACATCTTTCATTTTCTCTAGCAGGAGATATTTTTTTGTCCTTCACTCAGTTAATGTATACAGATGAAGCCCTGATGTACATAGGTTGGAGGCTGTTGTAAGAGAAGACTTGCTCATGCCTCTCTCCCCAGGCATGCCCCCACAGAAAGCAGGTGGATTTAGTCTGACTCAAATCTTTTTCATCAGCCCATGACCAAAGCACAGAATTGAACAATTTCTTGGACTTAAAAACAATTTTATCTTCCCACCCTCCTCAAATACAAAGTAAATAAATTTTTAAAAAAATATTAAAAGAAAAAAAAACCAAAAAACAAGAACTATTCTTGTTCAAACTTTCCAAATAAAACTACATTTGGTCAGAAACCGCATCTGGAACAGAGAAAAGTTTCTGAATGTTATTAGCCATTAAACACAGGATATTAGAATATAAACATGATGTAACTTCAGCACTGTGACCATAATAAGCTATTCTGGCACCCAGAACAAGATGGCATGAACCTTTCACAACTTTAACTGCATACACACATATATATGAGTTTCTGTCTCTCCTCTCATCCAATTCTGTCCAGAGTCTTGATCGCTCAGCAAGAATTTATCAGATGCTGTGTATACAATATATGGATAGGCAAGTACCATGGCAATTTGTCCATCAGGCACACACAGTGTGACAAATCCTGTTTAATTGCTCATTTTAGTCAGTGACTAAGTTTCCCCTGAGATAGGGTGGGCACAGCGAGACAGTCATTGTGGGGGAGTTGGAAGAACATCTTCCAGAACCCCTCTGCCCCCACATCCTGGCAGCAGCATCTTCTTCCTTCCCTCATCCCTCTCCATCCTGCAGGCCTAGGAATAAGGAATATCTTCCTGTGGTATAAGGACAGCTGGCAAGGCAAAGCCAACTGCAGGGAAGGAGAGAGAATGGTAGCATGTATCTCTGTATGTGCATCTGCACTCTGCTTGGGGTCACTGCTGGCAGGCAGCAGACCACGGAGATCAGAGGGCATTGCAAGATTTATCTTGTCTTTTTGCCATTTTGTGCTACCTTTTCCCTGCTTGTCCCTGCAAACCATGAATTCCTCAGCCAAAACTGAATTGCAGCCACCTGTGTGGTGAAACATGAATGCTGGATAACAGGTCACAGCAACTATTGAAAAGAATTGAAAAAGGATGCAGAAAAGAACACGACGATAATCTCTGCAACAGGGCTGCTTCTGGTAAGCTGAGAGTACTGTCTTGTGCCTGTATGTTTTTTATTAACAATGATATCATTAGATTTGTATTCATTTTTTGGACTTGTGAGAGGAGAGGTCTCAAAGGATTACTTCCAATTCATATTCTGTCTTCTGTCTTCTCAAAAGAAATCAAACCTTCACATGGTTGCCACCTTCTTTTTCTTCCAATATAGAATGAATCAGTAATAGCATTAAATTCAATAAAAACACCTTTAAGAGGCCTGCCAAAGAGCATGCTCAGCACTCGTGTGTTTTGGCTCCCAAGATAGTTTTGCCCTGACTCATTCATGTTCTGAGAACAAACCAGAGAGTTAAATTTATTATGCAATTCCTTTCTTCTTATACAAGTAGTTCTTAAAGGCTTTAATAACAAGCAGTTATGGATCATTTCCCCCTGAATAACTTGTTTGCTTTATCCTTGATAAACCCTTTTTTTTTTTCTCGCTGAACCAGGGGATTGTGCCTCCTATAATAATGAGTCACAGCAAAGCCTTGTCAGCCCAGCCACAGCCTGGCGTACCGCATGGTGTCACGCAGGAGAGCTGAAGAAGCCCAGTTCATGTGCGGCGGCCCAATATGTCTGCATGGAAAATGCGTTAACCTGTTGTTTCTTGAGGGAGGCGGCTTGTGTAGGCTTATGGAAGGGACAGTAGACAGGAGAAGCCAAAAATCCTGAAAAATAAGAGCTAGACTTATTTCCAATATCCTGATTCTTAAAGATAATTTTAAATGACCCTATCACTAAAATATAGCTAAAATACATCAGAATTTTCAGGCTTTCACTGTCAATGATAGGCCCAGCAGCCAGTCTTTTAAGCAGGCTTTGCCTTCAGTTTTTCTTAATATACAGCCTCCTTTCATATGGTATTTGAAGCAGAAACTTAAATCAAGGACATTTTATTAAAGACAGACCCCATTTGTTCAAAAGATCTAGTTACCCTAATGTAAATTAGTTTTCTTGCCATCTAATGCCCTAAATTTCAAACTATTCAGTACATGTCTTGTACAGATTATAATGTGCTATCACAAAGTTTGTCTTCTGAAAATCACAATCATCAGACAAGAGTTTTGATTAAAAAATTACAGTTTTGAAGAAAAGAGGCATAACAGAGCCATGTAGTTCCCCTGTGTCATCACCAATCAGGCTTAGGATGCCCAGTATATTTTTTCAGTGATTTTCTTTATTACTATTTTTTGTTATTTTACTGTTGATGTCAGTAACATATTAAAAGAGGGAATGTTGTTAGGAAACATATTTTAAAAGAATTTTCTGTTACTTTTGTGAAGAAGGTGATTGGCACTTTACATGCGGTTCTAAGTATAGGAGAAGGCAGCATCAAGAATTTCTGGCTGCACTTTATTTGACTGTCCTCTACAGATAAGGAGACTCTTAATTCTTAGTAGGCCTGGATGGAGCAGCTGATGGAGCTTAGAATGCTGCAGATAAAGGGAGGATTGCTGGCAGATGAAGCAAGCAGTCAAGGTGAAACTGAATCCCTTTCTCTTTGCCATCCCAGGCATTTTTGATCCTGCTGGCTGCAGCTCTTGGTATGAAAAGCTAGAAAGCACCTTGTCTGCATTCCCCACCCCCACCCCCTGCCCTGTGTCTTTAATAAAAGTCTTGCTGAAAGCTGTAAGAGACAAAGAGAGGCTCCTTTTCAGGGATGGGGGTGGAATCTCCAGGGGTTTTTTTTGCATGTGAGCATGACAGATGGAAAATGTTTCCGAGGGAAGTCTGCACAAGTGGTGGCCAAGAACTCCATGTGTAAATGCACTTGGCAAACACAAGAGAAAAAAACACCGCAGCCTCCTGCGTGAGAACTGCCTTATTCCATACCTCTCTGAGCACATGACATGTCTCTTTATTTTGACAATGTCTCAGGGCAGGCCCACTGTCTTGTAATTCCATCAGCACAAGGTACACCTGTGCCCCAGGGATAGCTCACTGCAGACCACACCTGACTGCCAGATCTGATTCCACACTTCCACCAGACCAGGAGACACATTGAAATATAATAAAGTCATAATTTCTTATTTCATTACTCAGTACTTACAACATGGTAGCAGGATCAGGACCTGGGTATACATACACTGTTATTTTCCAAACATTCTGAAACATTTGTCCCAGTGCCTCAGGTTTCCTTCTTAATCAAAATCTAACCAAAGACACATCTATCTTGATGATTTCTTGATAAGCTCAAAATACTATTCACCACTAATCAGTCAAAATTCAGACAAGATAAATAACTGTTGTTTTGTTTAAAACCACCTCATCATGTAGTGTCACAACCATGTTGTTATAGTCTCACATGAGATTCTGATGTCTAAATTGCTAAACCATGAGGCTATTCTTTCTCCAGGATATCAATCAGAGAGCAATGAGTGTTTTTCTTCTCATTTTCCAGTTGCCATTACAATGGGCAAGCCACCTTCTTTCCTCTTTATTTCCTGTCTTCCTTCACCCTGTTGTTGGTTGATGAAAAAGACTCTCCTCATCTTCCATGTGCCAGTTATGAAGATAAAAAAATACAAAGTACACTTCATCTCCAGCTTCCCATTTTTTCTGCCTGGCTTCAAAGTTGGAGGCTCCATGTCTTCTATCCATTTTTCCTCCAATTTTACCAGGAAAAAAAAAAATCATCTCAAATTCACAATTTGAAAGACAGCACAGGTGTAGTCTCTGGGCAGTCAAGGATAAAGCTCAAAGCAGCCTTTACGGGCTATGGTCACTAAACAATAAGCAGGAGAAGTTTTAGAAAAATCCCAAATTCATGGGTTTTCACTGTACACTAAGACAATTCTTCAATTTTAATTAGACAGACTTACTGTTCTTCACAAAAATATCCTTTGTTATCTCTGGGATAGATGCATGAAAGTGATTTTAGCTATGCCTCATCTACATTTGCTCTTTCATGACTCTTCCACTCAAAATAATTGTATTGGCACCTAACAAATCCAAGAGAGGACACACTGAAGAAGTTGGATGGAGCATGAGAAATTGCTATCCTACATCCAATTTTCCATAATAGCTTCAAGGGCAGTCCAAGGTGTAATGTCCAAAAAACTACCATACCTTACAGAAAGCACAAATCTTGATAAGAGATACCCACTTTGGTAATAACATACATTAGGAATATATCTATAGAAAAATATTTCCCATGTAACATTTCTTCAGGAGAAAACAATTTACTTAAACTTTCAATATTTTTTTGAAAACCATGTTTGTTTCCTTGCCTTGGTAAGAAATCCTAATGGTGGAATATTTTTTTCAGCAGTTACATTATATTATATAGAAACTTAAGCATGGTCATTCTGGATTAAATCAAAGATATGCATAGCCCCAGATCTTGTTCAGACAGTGGTCAACAGCAGATACTGAAGGAAGAATTTAAGAACAGAGGGAACATTCATGACTATATCTTAAGAATATTCTCCCAATTTTACCAGTTTGCAACTCAAGGATCTCCTGAACCAGAAGCTGTGTCTTTGTGTTTAACATTCCTTCAGGAATTTTTATTCCATTAATAAATCCATTTTTATAAATAAATAAATTGCTTTTGAAATCCAGTAGTTGATTTTTGAATCCAAAATTCTATCACAGCTGACCCAGGGGGAGTAACAAAACCCTGTTCTGTTCATATACATGTAGCTAAAAAAAAGTAACAAAGATAGTAAAGCATATGAGCTTCTTCTACAAAATATGTGCATAAACTGAAATTAAAATGCAAAAATTAGTATTAGAGATGCTGGAAGAGAATATTATACAGGACAGCAAATTCTAATTACCAGTATAATAATTCCTTACCCAACTTTGGATACTACTAGAAGACTATATTCTCCAAAAGAGATGCTCTTTTGTAATGTGCAATCACACAAGAGATGTGTTTTTAATTACCAGGAGACAAAAGGAGCTTAGTTTTACATCTTGCCTGAAAAACAGCACACATAATTATGCTAATTATTCATTATGGACTCAACAATCTGACACCTACTGATTCACCCACATCATTTTATTGTAGTGCCCACATTTTCCTTTGAGATGTCAATCTACAGGCTTGATTTCAACTTCATTAAGGCAATGGGAATGTTTAAGATAACTTTAAAGGGGGATACAGCAAGACTTGCATTTTAATCAAGCTCAGGTTTTAGTCAGAAACATCCCAAAATAAGTAAAGATGGGAATTAATCGCTACCTCACTGGAAATACTCATGTCCATGTCCTTATTCAATGATACATGGTAAAAACAGGTTCCAAGGTGCAAGCAGACCCACAGGGTGTTGGTGCTTCTGGTGGTTTACTTGGTTCTGTGAAACTGATTTGCTTGTCCACATCCTCTGTTCTGTTTATTTTGAAAGATGTGTCAAGACCAAAGCCCCAGAGGACATGGCTGCAGATCTGGCAGTGATCCCTAGAATAGCCACTGGTGCACAAGGGAAGGAAAACAGTGACTGGCCAGGAAATTAGAGTTGTTTTTATTAGCACTTTATTCACCCCGATCCACCAAGCAGTTGTTCTCATACGGATTTAATTACAAACTCAAAAGCAACTGGGGGAAAGTGTTAGACTTTGTTTCTTTAACTCATACCTGGGAAACAACCAGACACTTCAGGAAAGTTATTTATTATTGGTACCGTTAGCAGAGTTTTGCTCACATCACCAAAACACCAGATGTGTGTAATTTTTCAGTGAACAGTCTATAAGCACATAAGTACCCTATCACCATTCTGCAAGCATATTTGGAATTTACCCTCAGCAAATGAAATGTCCATGGAAAACTTATTCTGAAATTTAGTAAGCAAATGGACTGCCGGTCCCATTTTAAATTGGAATTAGTACTACAGAGTTTTATTTGTTTGTACAATTCAACCAAGAGATCTCCAGCCTCCCTCTCAGAGAATGAACAGGGAGCAGCAAAACATGGTGTGGTTTTATTCATCGGGATGGAGATGCACACTAAAAGACATTAAGGCTGGACAGCTATACTCAGCTATACATGTGTTATCTCCACTACTGATCAATGTATAAATTGAAGTAACCTTCCTGTAAGTGCCTGTATTGAACAGTGTTTTCTATTCTATTATGCACTCCCATGCATCCAAAAAAAATGTTATTATTTAATTGGATTGTGTTTTAAATAGCTTTGATGCAAAATCACTTTTTCAGCTCACACAGATTTCATTAGGCTTCTTTTGCAAATCCAGTAGTAGACAATACATATTTTTAAAGGCCAGGAATGCTTTTCCTTCCCAGATGACTGAAAGAAAACAGTGTTTTGCTGACCTTGGAGAATATAACATTCAAGGAAATCTTCATGTCTCTTGAAGAGGAAAAAAAACAAAGATAACCCTGGAATTTAACCATATTACTGGATAAAGGATGAATGACTCACAAACCAATACTAGGAAAGCACAAACATCCCTGCATAGATATGAGTGAGTGCTAAACTTAATTTATTGTATCTTAGCTACTTCATTCCCAACATGCATTTCCTTTTCTCTGAGATAAGAACTTTGCTTTCCTCCTCATTCTCTAATGGTAATGTTTGTCAATACACTGTGCCCTTGCAATTATTCATTTTAAGAAGACAAAACTTTGGCATGTGATAAACCCCGAAAATATAGCGTAGTGTAACATTTTAGAGATTAATTTATTACAGAATACAAACACTCTGCAAAGCAAATGCCCATTTGTTTTTGTTATTATGATTGCAAATTAATTTTTACAGACCAATTTAATTAGCAATTATCCACACACAACATATTTAGGCATAAACTAAGGTCCAGGCTGCAGTAGCCCCCAGGTGTCACTATCAGATTTGACAAGCATAACATCCCACATCCCATGGCATGGCTGTGGTCACGCAGCTACTCAGCTGTCCTCAGCTTTAGGTCCATGCACATGCTTCGATTTGCACAAAAGTGAAAAGGTCACATAAAATAGATTTCAAGTTTGACAGGTGAGTTTTGACAACTGAAATTAGTAACTCTGGAAGATTGTTAGAGTAAGATAGAACTGGAGATAATCATGGCCTAGCTAAGCAGATGTTTCTGATTAGGCTTGTTCTTCTAAAGTCCTCTATGAAATACTGAAAGAACATTGTATGCCTGCACAGAACAAAGTAAGATGTCAATTTAAAACTCATTAATACCAATTATCAAGTAAGTTTCCTAACAAAGTCACATCCTTAGCAATTCTGTACTTGAAAATATTTCTTACCTTGTTAGAAAGACAAAAAAGGGCACTTAGCAGGGATTCCTTCTTTGTTTTTGGTCTCTCTACGTATTTTGTCTATATTCCCAAGTAATTTAATTTATGAATGCTTATGAAACCTATATCCATTGATTAAAATGTTAGGAACTTATTTTGAGTCTAAGCTGTTTTCCTTACAAATTATGATCGGAATCACGGTGTTATTAAACACTAACTTTGCAAAAAGCAGACTCACTTTAACAATGTCTTGTTAAGAGATTTGAAACTAAAACTTCTCTACCATCTAGTATAAACATCTAGTTAAACAATGTAAGTAACAAATCAACAATTTTTAAGGTAGTTGCCTTTGTTATTCCCTAAACAGGAATCAGGCATAGGATTCATGCCACTGACTTTACATATCTATCATGTAGATGTGTGTGTCTAAACAAGTGTCCCTGGACTTCCCTCAATAGACAAAGGCATTTTTAGAGTGATCCAGACCATATTGTCTAAAATAAATTTACAAATTGCGCTCTAGAATTGTCTGTTTCTCCCAAAGAAAACTGGGAGCTGAGGGGAACCAGTTCACATGTAGACGTTGCACTGTAGACCTGTAAGTAAAATACCCCCAACATGAACCTATTCACAGAGCCAGCATTGAGCCAGAGCAAGTGTGTACTTGTGTCCCTTATCTTAATTGTGACCTTATGTCTCTGAGACAATGGTAATGCCACCATTCTGCGTGTGCCCACCCTTTCACAAGGGAATTGCATCACTTAGGATCCCATTCAGGTGGACAGGAGGCAATGTCACCATTGATCTGCTAGCCTGGCTAATGGTGATGGCTTGGAGAGGCTGTTGCTAAGAGTAGTCCTTGCATGGTATTTTGTAAAAGGCAGGAGCCATTTGAAAGCTTAGTAAAAGAAAGGCAGACATGGATGTATCCTTCATTTAGATGGTCCGTTTGGTGATTTTTTATTTTTTTTTTTACTTTTGTACCCATATCCGTTAGATAATAGCGAGGAATTTCAGTGCCACTTGGTGCAGCTTTGGAGAGAAAGAGTTCCACCTGCTTTCTCTGCTCTCAATGAGACACTCCTGAATTGCAAGTGGTGTAAAAATGCCACACAGCTTTCTCTCAGAAGAATGTCTGTCTAGGGGAAGCATTATAAGGGGGATCTTTATGGCTGCAGCACCATGGGTGTGAGAGAGAACTGTACTGGATTAGGGAAAAGAAGCAAAACTCTCATAATCCCCATACAACGGGCAACCATAGAACTGTCTGTTCTCACCTACACTGAGAACGGAGCAGAGGACCAAGAAACTGAGGTCAGGGTCGTGGCAGCCTCCTATTTAGTAAACTCAGAAGAAACTCAGGGCAGCAAACATCCAGCCCATAAATTATCTGTATAGTCAAAACATATGTTTGAATTTAATGCTAGTGAAAATAGGAATGTGTTTTTAACATTGTCATTGCACATCAGATACTTTACAAGGCTCTGACTTAATTGTGGGGACCTTTCTTGCCTACAGTAGTAGTTAAACATCCATAACTACTCATTAACAAAGTATTTGGTCTTTCAATGACTTGTTAATGTAAAGGAAAAATCTGATTTTATTTGTTAACCTGATTCCATTTATTAGAGTTGCCTGCATCGTAGGCTGCCAGCTTTTGTAGGGTTTGCTAAAGCCTATGTTTTTAACAGCACTCAACTACTTAACATACAAGCAAGAGAAGCACCAAAAAAATTCAAACCATGTTGGAAAGTATTTACCCTGACTTTAGATTCAGCCTTTGCAAAACATCCAGTCCTCAGATAACTGGAGAGAAGGATATAAGATTTAATTATATGGAAAAATCCTCCAAAGCTATTAATGCACCCCTTTTCTGGAAATATCTCAGATGAACACAGAAAAACCAATCTTCCCAGGAATTCTACAGTCTATTTTCCTGCACTTTATAACAACAGAGAAATATGTTTTGTACCCAGTAGGCATGTCAAATGGTTATCATAACCAGTTCATAAGACATGTGAGATTCACAGTAGCTGGCTGCGGCCAGCTTGTTTCAAATTAGATTAGTCTAACTGAATTTTCTATTCATGTTATTTACAGTTATTTGAGGTGGAAGGCTATTGACTCAGGGCAGGCAAACTCTGAGCTCCAGTACTCTTGAAGCACATGTGTAAGTTTTGTCCTTTTGCCTCCATGTGTCATTCTTACACCCAGCATATAAATATTACACTGACGTTAGTGAATCTGTAAATGTGCAGTAAGTTTGGGGTTATTAAAGCAGCCCCAACCTACCATCCCAGGGAAATCTGTGCGTCTGTGACTAAATGGGTATTTATCATTTCCTGAGCTCCATGCTGGCAGCCAGCCAGCAGAGTGTGTACATTGAAATTAGAATAGATTGGGAGGCAGGACTTTGTTCCAAATTGATCTGGATGACGATAGCAATTCTGAAAGCAGCTCCACATTTTTAAAGGTTCATTGTGTGTTTCTAAAAAGGAGAGGGGAGAAACATTTAGGAAAATTACAGGAAGGAAATCTAAGGCCAGGATATATACTTTTTATTATTATTATTTGATCCTTTTACAACATTGTTTTGTTAACATCAGCATAAGAGCTAGAGCTTGCTAATGTCACGTACAGAAATGCATGGAGCTGGAATGAAGAAAATGCTATTTCTAGTCAACTATTTGCTAACAAGTGATTTTTCCTACTGTAAGTGCTTGCACTGCAAAGATCAAAAAGTTTTATCAATTGTCTAAAATCCACAAAGGAAAAAAAAAAAAAAAAAAAAGAATTACTGTTAATAGGAGTAATCCAGTTTTGTCATGTGATTGATAGGTCTTTACCTGTCAGTATACTGTTTAGTTTTACCCTACCCTTGCAAAAGGTAGGTGAACATACAATGCCAGCTTATCTTATTTTTTCCGTTAACTTTCAACATCTACTGTATATGGCAGGATATTTTAGTAAATGTATGTGCTGTTTTTTGTTGTTTGCACTCTTCCGTAAAATGATTTGTGAAGTGGTAAGTCAAGAACTATAAAGATGTCAAGCATCAGCATTAATTTCATTAGCTTTCCAAAAGCACTGTTAATTTCTTATGCTTTGAATGCTTGCCAGAAAGATAGACCAGGCATACAGTTCACCAGGCATCAGAGTATTCAGGGCGTAACTGCTTAAAAATAAGATCTGATACAATGGAAAAAATACAACTCCTGAGGTTATGTACTTGCATACTTGTAAATAATTGCAGCAGAAACTGACCCTTGTGCCACTATTTTTTCATTTCTTATGCCTCAGTATAGAAGATGAGATAAAACTGACTGGAGTAATTCTGTTTTCATCAAGCACCAGAACCCTGTGTATATGGTCCTCGAGGGTATTTCCAAACTGCAGTCTTTACATTGCCTGGGTAATCATCAACCCAGCTTTATGTTGCAAGAGATATTATGGTAAGATGAAGGCCACTACTTTGAAAGTTGAATACACAGATTTACACCTCGGATTTGATGACCAATAAGAACACAGTTCATGCTATATCTGAGCCATTCCTCAAAGACATCTTGAGAACTAGATTGCCACCTATGACTAGATAATTTGAATATATGGTTGCCAAAAGCAACATAATCAGTTCACTTAGTGACATCTTTGGCTATCCCCTGATATGACTCATGTTGAGTTATATCTTTTTTCAAATATAAGTAACTCTTGTAGGTCTGAGTCATTGTTTTAAAGTACATGTAACATGTTCTTAATGTATAGCCCTCAGCCATGTAATTTCTATGTCATCAAATAAAAATAAAATTTGGGGAAAGTTCTGTTCTTTGTACATCAATAAAGTTCCTGTTCAGTCCCAGTGTGAGCAGCGATTTCCATGGCCCTTTGCTATATATTATCACTGAGCAATGAAAAAATTCTCAATCAAAAGAATTAGGTGCTTTGCTTCCTTCTCCTTCAGAGCACCACAGAGCAGGGCTTTCATATTTAAAGCCATGCAAGGCATCCTCTAAACCTTTGGAACAATAACATCAGGACCTAAGCAATTCAAAGGAAATAGCCTCCTCAAAACTGAAATCCTCTTTAGCATAGGCAGCTGTGTCTCAGTGGAGTGCAGCTTCCCGTCCTCCTTGAAGCACACAAATGTTCATTCCCTTTGATCTGGCTCCCCTTGCAGCTGCTCAGCAGCAGGTCTAGGAGCTCCATAAGGATGTGATACAGCTCTGAGCTGTACTAGTGCCTGGCCTGACCTGTCCCAGTTTCCAGGAATGATCTGGCTAGTCTGAAAGCAACAGTGCAGCAGAGCACAATATCCCCTTTCTCTGTCCTTTGTGTGTCCATGTTAAACCATAAATACTAATGGAGCTCTGACTCAGCTGAGAACTTCGGAAGGGGAACTTCTTACGGTCCAGAGAGAAACACAAAATGGTGTCGAGGAAACATCACAGCCTCTTCTGTGAGCAGGTGGGGTTATATAAAAACAAAACAAAACAAAACAAAATACTCTAAAGAGCTAAGTACTAAACAGATACTTCACACAGATTCCCGTGGAGTCAAGGAAGGCAGAATCAAACTGCCCGGCATCTGACATGCTCTAAAGCTTTGCAGTGGTTTAGTAAGGATATTTTAAAATAACAGTTTGCAGGTAGGGCACTAATTACACATTACTGGGTGCCAGCTAGGCTGTTACAACACTTACATCTGACAGATAGAGTTTGCTGCATACTGCAAATGGAGTCCCTTTTCTTCTCCTGTTCTGTGACCTCTGGCCTTATTGGCTTATTGCATAACACCATGGAAAGAGAAGGGGAGAGGAAAAAAGGCTTTCGGTAGCAAAATCTTCTCTTATGAGCTGTTGAGCTCTCTTTACAGCCAAATAGCTGAATGGCATATACACATTTTCAGTAATCCATCCCATCTTTTTTCGGAAACTCTTTGTAGTAGCCTGATCAACATGAATGGTGCCAAAACATACATCACACTCTGGAGGGACTTGGTGGGCACTGCATCACATTCCCAATGGTGAATAATGAGTTCTGATAACGAAATATGTGTACTCCTCTCTCTTGTTTGTCAACAAGACAACAGTGTTAACTTTAGTCTCCAAGTTAAAATTTCCTATTTACTTCTGATAAAGAGAATATGCAGAAGACATAGCATGACACATAAGCAGTACACTACTGTTAAGTTAGAGCTGAAGAATCACACTGTCAGTATCTTCAGCCTAGCAGCCTCCTTTGGTGGCCTGGCCTGGCTTCCTTCTGTTCTCTCTCAGGTAAAGAGCAACAAGCATATTTTTAGCTTTCCTGAAAGCAGCATTTGCATGCAAGTACCCATTACACTTGCACTATACATGCCTAAGAACTTCTTAGTCAATTTTTAGAATTTTGTCTCCAGAGTTTTAGGGGGCATGATTTTGTTGCAGACACCAGGAAGAAACCTAGGAGGGGTATACTTCCAAAGCGTATTTTTGTTTGCCATCTGTTGCTGTCTGGTTGCTGAAAGAAACAAGGAATATATGATGCCAATGTCTATCTATTAGTTTCTTTAATAACTTCTAAATCCACTGCTGATTTTCTACCATCTTTCCTGGATGGCAAAATATCCCACATTTATTAAATTCTCAGGAAGTAGGCAAAGGCTGAGAAACTTAATGACAACCTCACTTAGGAAAAAGTTAAAACAAGGGCTCATACTTTATTTGCCATCACAGATATTATCTATGAGCTCAACTTTAACACAAAAATCTGTAGGAAAGCAGGTTTGAGTACTACAGCTGCTCACAATCTTAACCTCAAAGGCACAAGAGAAATCTCTTTTTATGTACAAAGCAACATCTGTAGAAAGGGGATGATGTTTCATATAGCTTTGCATAAGCTTTTTGTGTTTGTTTGAATTTGTTTCAATTGAACAGCAGAATACAAGCTGTGCTGTGTTATGTAGATTCCACACAGCTTTGGTTTTCACTAAGAAAATTTCAAACAACCCTAAAATCACTTCAGTAAAAATTCAGCTAGGTGATCTCTGAGTACCTATCTGTATCTTAAGTTCCTGTTCCAGATTTTCAATAACAAAATTTATATCCAGTGGAAGAAATGGAGTAAAATGTGAAATAAAAGATGGCAATCAATTAAACTCGGCAAACAATCCCTAGCAAATGATCCCTTAAATGAATATTACTTCTTTTTTCTGTATTAAAGCTGTCCATGGGCACACTGAAGTTTTCATTCAGTATTCAAAATTATTTTAATTACCTTTTTTTAATAATCTGAGGCATACAGTGGTATGAAACCTTGTGGGTATTGAATATTTAAAACTTAAACTGTACTTGTAGTTCTATTGCAGAAATGAGCCAAATCCCTGAGTTCCTCATTCTCCTCCCTTGAGAATGATCTCATTGAAATCATCATGACAGTACCTGTTGAGTGGATATATATATTTCTTAGGAAATTTTAGGAGTCTTATGAATTTTACTAGATCAAATATCTTTTTGATTTAGAATTTGGTAATCAAAAATATATATCAACATTTGCTTGAAAGTAGCTGACTATAAGAACTTCCATGAATATCAGGCAGCAAAACCCACACAATGTGCAAGCACAATAAAACAGTGGAAACCATCACTTTGATAATATATGAATATTTATATACTTTTTTACAGTAACTATGTCGCATGACATGTCTAAACAGCTTCTGAAAGCTGTTGTTCATCTACAAAATTTAATATGGGGAAACATAATTTATTCAATCCTTTCCTCATTTTATTCTGTCCTAGATCCTTTTGATAACTCTTTTTCTCACCCTCTCCATAGCTTGTGTTCCTGTCCTTGCCGATAGCTTACCTCAAGCACTAACCCAGGTATCCTTTGTTGCAAGGCTACACAATGGCAGGAGACAAAATCTGAAGCGTTATGTGAAGATGTATATTAGTTTTTCATTATAAAGTTTCCTCCCTTTGAAGTTCTAAGGAAACTACAGTTTCCTTTCTCTTGCTGTAAGATATGTATTCACTCACAGTTACAGACATCTTCCATAACAACTCATTTCCCAGGCCTCATCAATTCTTAGGTGCAGTTCAAATAGCACCTTTGATCTGCACACAGTTCCTCAAGAAATCTTTATCCTTCCATTCAGGTGTTAGGAATCCTACCAAAAAATGGCTTCTTGTATCTCACTAAATGAGACCATGTAACACTTTAAGCAATACCACATCAACATGCTTATGTCCACATGGGTACCATGTAGAACACCACTGTACTTGGTTAGCCCAGTAGAGAAGGCATTTTTTAAATCATTAATTCACTTACAATACTGTGCATCAAATAAACCCTTGTTCGCTGTTCTGTATCAGATTGTACTCCACAACAGTAGTGGCTGCCCTTGGGAGCTAGCCATTTATCATCTTAAAAACAAGGACTTCTGAGGGCAATGGGCTGCAGTAGCTCTATATAAAAAGTGGTTGTATTTTTATGCCTTTGCTAAGTTTTGTGGCTGAGTGGCTCATCTTGTAAGCACTATACTATGTAAGCTGTACACAGAGTGAGTATTTATGCAAAGCATCCCACTGAGTTTAGTGAGGCTATTCGTGTATGCTCTCAAAAATGCAATTGCAGTTCATACAGCGTAGCCCTCGGCATGTGTCTGACACCGCACAGAGCTCAAAAAGCGATGGCCCTGCAATCTGCTGGCTGAAGCTTGCGGGGGAGAGAAGCAGAGAGCAGTAAATTAGAACTGCAACTCAGAGCTGTGCCATCATCACTTACAAGTACTTATAAATTGTTTATCCTCCCCCTTCATGCTGTAGCTATAGGCTTTCATGTTCCTACATCTGCTAAATATGACTGCTCCGCTTACTTACCTATCTCCCAGAAAGGTAGCAAGGCTCACTTACAGCCTACATCACAGGCCAAGGGGTAAAGTGCCAGCTTTGTGCTGAGCAATGTCTTCTGTCTTAATTCTGATTTACTTACTTTTGCCTGTATTTGATCAGATTACAGGTAAACATGGGTTAAGAATAACAGCTAACATGACAAGGCTGAGATTTTCCTTCTCTGTGGATATAAGTCTAACAAAAAGAAGGGTGCAGGAGAGGCATAAGCTGGTATTAAGTGGCTTGGTTTTCAGTGACATGCCTCATTTGACTCCTCATCACAGCACCCTCCTTTGGCTTGCCACGAGCCACCACTTTCCAGAAGCAGCTACGCAGAAAGAAGGCAAATGAGAGCAGGGTCTTATCGTTCACCAGTAAACCAATCAGCTGAAAGAACGTGTTCAGTTTTGCACGCAAATGTAATACTGGTTCCATTTCAAACAGTATCACTCAGTCACTGTCATGGCAGTAGCTGGCAGCAGCTGCTATGCGGGGCCATTGCCATGTTCTCACCTCTGTGTGGAAGTGTGAGCACAGACCAGCTATGGATTGGCGTAATCCTACCACCTGGTTAACAAGAATAAACGGGAACAAAAGAAAGCAAAAACTTGCATTTACAGACTCCTTATCATCTAATGAGCAAACTGTGCATGTTACTCTTGGTGTCCCCATGGCAATTTGATCGTCTAAGATACAGGAGGGATTGGCTTAGTCAGCTCAGCTAAAGGGTTTGTGGCAGAACTGAGATCTTTATGAGTCTTTTATGTGTCTTTACTTCCAGCCCTCTGCTTTGACCGCTAGACGATGTTGGTGACTAGATTCTTTGAGGTTATATGAAAGCTTGCTCAGACACATTTGTTTCCAGGCAATACTACAGAGATATCTCCTTTCTTTAAAACTGACTGTGATTTAAATACTACAATAAACTCCATTTAATATATTGCCAAGCGGACATACAGCTCCAAATTCAGGCTGTGGAATCTATCTTTTTATGAGCAGAAACTCTTCAGTCACTGAGGAAGACCTGAAAATCTCCCACAGTCTGAACCTCTGGTGGAGATCTGTCTTAATACACCAGAGAACAAGGGTCAACATGGTCTGATGAGAAGCATGAGGGATTAGCAGAAGGAAAAAAACTTCTAATAGCCTAGGGTATAAACAAGATTATAAGGGAAATATATAATTTTGCCCAGCAAATTTCAAGCAAACTAGCCAAGCTGCATTAGGATTTTAATGACATTTTCTCTTACTACCAAGGACACTGTGCCAGAAGCCCTCAGGCCTGCCTGCAGTCATATTACTATACTTGCAAAGCATACTGATCCCAAAGACGGTGCAGGCTATTTCTGTCACAGATTAAGTGACCTCTGTACTTTTTGCGTCTGGCTGTGGAGAAAGCTGCAGGTGGAGGAATGTTCATCCCTCTGTTAAGCTAAACCTTTGTTTGCTGTGTTCACATGAATAACTTATAGGGCCTTGGCATCATGAACAGCAGCGCTGACACACTTGACATGACAGCACTATAGACTGAATCCCGATCTGCCCTCTGAGGAGAAGATGGGATGTTTGCTCGTTTCACATTTCACCAAGTCGGGCTGTTCAACTATTTATAAGATGAATAGAAATTTCCACTACTTCAGCTGACACACCTGCCTTTACCTAGCAACTGCTGGGAGGGAGTCAGCTGAGACAGAGGAGGCTTTGAGAGGCACAGCCTGACAGGGAGGCTGCTGCCACCAGCCCTGCCCGGCGGGGGCCGGGGGGGGGG
>JAVJGJ010000057.1:43299349-43371816 GCA_035590215.1 Microhierax caerulescens | reverse complement strand
TTCCTCCGAACCTTCCTACCTTCCTTCCTTCCTTCCTTCATTCCTTCCGTCCTTCCTTCCTTCCTTCCTTCCTTCCTTCCAAGGGTGCCCCCCCCTCCCCTTCAGAGAACGAGCTGAGATTCACAGCCACCCACATTAAAGCTTGGACTTCCTCACAGGGAACGAACATTAGTACAGATAGAGAAGTGTGGTTCTGATGGCATTTAGGTAGTGATGGTAATAGAGTTGGGGGTTTTCTCTCCAAATGTGCAGAAACTGCTTCATGAAGAGTTTGGTTGGAAACTTCTGTAGGACTGCAGGACCTAAGAGAAAGTAATGTTTTGATACCTATATGTATACAGCTTCCCAGGCACTGCATGCCATTAAAACCTAGCCAGGCAACACATAGAAGCAAAAGGAAACGTTAATGAGAAGCAAGTCAGAAAATTGCACTGAGCAAATTGTTCTAGAATAATCAGATACAGTTGGGCCAAAAAAGCACCAGAAAGTTTGATCAAAAAGAATTTATTTTATTTAAGAGCATGAGCAGATGTGAAAGAAAATCGGTAGGCAAATTGTTCTCAAAATGTGACCTGTGGCAAAACAAAAAGCTTACTCCAAGTCACACCAGCATGTGATGCACACACAAAAGCTCTTCAGATCTGAACTGTCTCAAAAAAGCAGACCATGAAGGCATGCAAAAATAAGAAAAATATTAGGATCTTATAGCAGTATGAGGAAGAACTTCAAAATCACAGAATGGTTGAGGGATATCTGGGGATCATCTACTTCAGCCCCCCTGCTCAAAGCCAGGTCAACTACAGCAGGTCATTCAGGGCTGTGCCCAGCTAGGTTCTGAAAACCTTCAAAGCTGGATACTGCAGGGTTCAATCACCCTTACAATAAAAAAGGAAGGGGATTGTTTTTAAACAATTTGTGCCTACTGTATCATTTCCATTAATTGAACACCGCTGAAAAGAATTTTGCTCTGTCTTCTTTATTCCCCTCCATAAGGTATTTATACACATTGATAAGATTCCCTTAAGCTTTGCCTTCTGCAGGCAGAACAGTCCCAGGTCTCTCAGCCTTTCCTCATATGAAAGATGCTCCAATCCCCTAAACGGCTTTGTGGCCCTTTGCTGTGCAAGTGAGATTTTCATTCAACTGAATGATGACACACTTAAAAGTCAGGGAACTACTCTCACAAACACACCAGTGCATCTTTCCAAATCCAGTATGTCCGTGTATCTTTTGTACTGGGGAGCCCATAAATGGACCCAGCATGCCAGCTGTGTCTCACCAGGACTGAGTGGGACAGGAGAGAGTCAGTACTGACTCAAAGGGAAGAACCAGTGGCAACACATGATAATTTGATATTGGGGGTAAACTAAAAGTGTCTGATAGAGTGCTACAAAAGCCAAATTTCCCTGATGACACTGAATCTGGGTGGTGCCTAAAGGATTCCAACGTTACATCAATGAGCCCAAGAGAAATGCTCAAGATCTTTGCTTTTACTTTAGGAACTCAACAAAAAATTAACAGCTTCTGAAAGCTGTGAAAGTGGTTGGCTCAAAAAACTGGTAAAGGATCTTGAAGTTATTACAAAGTCAAGATTTTTCTACTTCTAATCAGCTAAAATGTGTCATTGAGCAACTCTTTCAGGGCAAGTTGCAAGCCAGAATGTACATGTGTATGCACACATATGAAAGCACACTAAAAATGAAGCTTCTACATGAGCTTCTCAGTGACCTGGAAGAATGATCTCAAGAACGATTTTGCCTGATAAGAGCAATGCAGTCCATGCTTACTTCATCTGTGACAAGGTGGGGTGTACATTTTCATTCAACTGAATGATGATACACTTAATCGTCAGGGAACTACTCTCACAAACACACCAGTACATCTCTCCAAATCCATTCCCTTAAGAGGGAACACCAGTTGTGACCTAAGCCTATTGTAAGATGTTAACAAAATATGTAACTGGCTCCATGTGGAAATTCAATTATGTCCATCAAAAAAGCATTTGTTAGTCATGGTCCAAATGCTAAGACATAAATTTTCATATATGAAAATTGAGCAAAATTGGAGGCACTGGAGAAGAACTGAGGTCATTTACCTCAGACCTCCTCTTTTAAGAGGCTAGCTGGAGTTCTGCAATTACACTGCGGTTCTGAATGATATTAATTACCCTATAATACAGGTATTCACAGTCCCAACCCTTGCCATATGTTCTTAGGACATCTGCATGCTCCTGACCTCCCATCTACTTGCATAGTAGCCTGATTCTACAGCTCTGTCTCAGGAACTTCCTTTCTCCAGCAGTTAATGTAGCTGGGGTTATGCTTTGAAAAAGAACGTTTCAATGTTTTGTTTCGTGTTTTTTTTTTTAAATGCCTGGATAATCTAAACCACTTACCAAGACCAAGAATTTGGTGATGAATGGAGGAAATGAGCAGAGGTCTGTGCACACAGAGTGCTGGAGGCTGGAGGAAGGAATCCTGCAGGGAACAGTTTCACCCCAGTTTGGTTTGCAAGTCAAATAGAGCTCCAGATCTGAATCATAATCAGACTCCTGCTGAAAGCTTAACCCTTGGTTTCTGAATTGCATAGTGAACATAACCAAATATGAATAATGATGCCTCAACACATCCCTCATCAAAAGCAACACCAAGTAGCCAGCAATATTGAGGACCCAAACATTTAAGTGGGCTAAGATATCCTCAGAACTTGACCCATCCCACCTGAGCAGGTAGCAGCAAGGCCATATCAGCCTATATTTGCTTTGATTGTCTTGGAAGAATTCATTCTTCAGGTGTATATATTCCTCAAGGAAACTATCAGTATTCTATTTTTATAGAAAACAATTCATGGCAGAAGTCCAACAATATGAATTTAAATCTGGGAATCTGCCAAAGAGTGGTTTGGTAAACATTCAGGCTTTGTTTCAAGTTTCCAAGAAGCTGTTATATATAATTCAACAATTCCCAGTAATAAGACATGGCAATAAGAAAAATCAGACTTAGCACTGAGTGGGGGGAAACCTAAACTAAGAAACTTTGCTTGAGGATCTGAGTTGGTGGAAGTGGGCTGAGAAGGAGCTAGCAGTAACCCAAAAGAATGGCAGAAGACAGTAAAAAGGTGGTAGGCAAGGAAGCAGAGGCACACTGCTTGAGGGCAGCAGGTGATCCAAGAACTGGAAGGAAAAGGAGAGAAAAGCAGAAAGTATAGCAGGGGGAAAGAGTAGGGAAGAGGTGAGGAGACAGAAGATTTAAGGAGGTGGGGTACACAAAGAGGAAAAAGCAGTGGCAGTGACACCTAACTATAGAAAGGCAAGGAATCACTCATGTAACATCAAGACGAATGTAGCATTGATTTTAAAGCTTTAGAGATTAGAAAATAGCAATAATTTTAGCTAAAATATAAGTCTCCTAAACCTCTCCTAAATCTCTAAATTGGGTGAAACCCAAAAGGTGAGCATACTGTTAAATGAATGAAGAATTGCAATAGCAATGGAATTGAAAGTGAATACCAGTCCTGCAAAATGTAACAAGTGGTTATTAAGAGCAGCTGGGGAATGTTTCTGAAATGAAAGGTAAATGCACTTAACATTTCTTCCTGATGAACCATTAATTCTATCTAATCAGGACCTCAAATAATGTGTTTCTTACTTTTTATTATTGTATTTCCTTATAACAACCAGGGGGATGCATTATTCCCATCAATGTGTAGGTTCTGATGTTGAAGCATATGGAACCACAGCTCTGTGGGTTGGGAGAACTGGTATTTTTCTGTGATAATAACACCATTTCTGCATAACTAGACACTGACCTTTGTTCTTCTCGTCAGCAAATAGACCATCTTTGTAACAAAAGTAAAGCTGAGGGATTTGAAAATGTCAAAATAGCAGAGCAACAAAGAGCCCTTGGCCCATATAAACATTTACATTTGAAATATCCATTTGCTGAACTGAATATTTCAGCTGTTGAGGGCAGCCTGAATCTCATTACATCAGCTCACCAGGCCTATTGGTGCTCTTGCTTTGAACACAGACAAGAGCAGCACTTTATTGTGTGATATGCACATTCCAAGCACCCAGCACACTTACAAAGTGGGTTGTATTCCAGCAATGCCATGTCTCTGCTATTCAATTCTTATGATAGCATCCAGACTCCACAGCTGTGTAGCTTTCTAATATTGAATACAGATCCCTCACAAGACAGCTGTCTTGGATTTTTTTTTTTTTTTTATTAACAAGAAGGGAAAAAAGCCCTTCTACAACCAGCCTCAGCAACACATTGCCTAGTGGAAAATCCATTTTAATTCACTAATTATTCTGATCTGGAGCTGCAGTGAGTAAAATGCTATTCAATCCTTTCAATTCAGGCAGATTAGCACATGCAGCCCTTCGTCTAGTAGCAGCCAGCTCAGTCTCTCCTTGAGCCAGTGATCCTCATGATCGATGCATAGAGAGGAGCCTTTGTGTACAGACCTGGTTCTCCATCCTCCAGAGATCCTTCTGCCCCCATACCCTTCTGTGGCACCAGGTCTTTACGATAAGAGTAAAGGAGAAGAGGGAGGAAGGAATATGAAGGTATGTCTTCTCCCTTTGACCTTGCCTTGCAAAGGAAACCCATGCAAAAGGCATCCCAGCTCCTTTCAGAGAGCATCAATATAAGTGGACTGCAGGGACACCTGCCCGGTCAATAGTCCTTGCACCCATGGCTCTGTTTAATGGCTGCCTCCCAGGAGAAGGTCTGGGGGCAATAGGCTGCAGGTGTAATGCTGGGAGCAAAGGGTCTCCAGTGCAGTTACCCTGGCCCACACCATAGGTGTTGTCACCCTTGCCCCTTTCACTGGGGGCAGACCGCCCCGGGAAATAAAACAGAAGCCCAGGAATGCGATACATTTTTCTCCATTATGGGTGTTTGCTCCACAAAGAGCAATCCAAACAGGCATTTTTATGTAATACAGTGTGGTTGCTCTATAGTTCTTCCAACTTCAGTGTGTATTTTGCATTGAATACTCCCAACTATATGTATATTTACTGTTCCAGCTCATTTGGAAGTGTTTTGGATAGGCTGCTCTGTTATTTCTGTAGATTTCAACCTGCCAAATAAATAGCTGAGATGCTGTTTTGGGCCCCTTTTTAGTATCTGCCTGTCTGTTTCCATACACATGCTAAGGCAACTGTGTTGCCTTCACTTCAGGGAAGGCTCTAAATCAGGCATTAGTGGCTTGAGTAACTTGATTCCTCAAAAATCCTACACTTTCACTTATTTCTAACAAATTTGACTCAGTTATTCCTGAATGAATAACCTGGTAAAACGTGGAGCTAGAGAAGTTTCCCGATCTTCAGATTATATTCCAGTTTGTTTTTATTTCATCTTACTTGCCGGTATTTCTATGACAAATATTTTCTACTGCTCCTGTTAATATTTTATAAACCAATAAACATCTGTGTAAGAATCAAACCCAAGTTTAGTGAATTTATAAATGGCAAATTGGCAATATATGTAGAAGTTGGCCTAATAGTGATATTTCCATCTTTTTCTATGGTTCTTTATAACCGACGTTATCACTGAATACATCTTAAGGGAACAGCAATAACATAATGATCCTCAGAGACTTGTGTCTGCAATGATGTGCCAGAACATGGAGTACGTTTATGATGAAAGCATCATTCTGGCTTGGCACGCGTAACTATTAATGCTTTGCAAGTATGCTTTGCCTGGGAAGTAATGGACTACAAATAATTGCCTGTAGTGTGCTTTAGCTTTGTCCAGGTTCTGTGAAAATACTCTCTTCCTTTAACTGAAATGATTTTTTCTCATTACCATAGATTTTTTTCCTCTTCACTACCTAAGGGATTAAAAGGAAACATACACTCTCAGATGGAAAAACACACTGGCTGTTATTAGGACTAAAAAACAATCTACAACTCACTCTAGTCACCAATAGATGACATTCATAATAAGGTTTACCACTGTTTCCAAGTACTTCTCTATTAAGTCATTACTTTATTGTCTACGTTTAAAGTATATAGTTATATAATGGCAACTCCTTCAAAATCAAAGTTCAAGCATGCAAAGTTGCCTTTATTGCAACAATTAAGTAAGTTTTATTACTCATACTAAATGCATGGTGTGTGACAGCTAAAGAAGAGCTGGTAATAATAAAAACATACAGGGGACTGTTGGTAAGAGGTATAAGTCATTTTTAGCCAAATAAAGGAACAAGCACCTAAACACACAGAAACACACACACATCAGCACACAGGAGGTGACTTACTGCTTTAACACAAAGGACAATTTTACAATTCAAAGGCTACTGTTTACGCATCTACAAGAAACTGTTGGAAAGTTGTCCTTCATGTCTGTAAAACTTAACAGCTGCTTGCAGTTCACGCCTTTGTGAAGGCAGAGCATGGAGGTGTGCACACCTGTTTACGTGCAGTTTCACAGTCCTGCATGTGGAGGCCCAGCACAGACAAAGATGGAATTGCAGTTTCTAATGTATATCATAGTCACAACCACGATTTCACAATGCAGAAGCCACAGCTTTTACAGCTCATTGCCATTAACAGCCTGGGTTATGTTGTTCTTAACCTTTCTCTGTGAGGTGTTCAGAACACAGTGAGCTTTTGTCTTACCCACTCAGATGCTTTCTCTGAGCAGACTGGGGCTTCCTCATGTCTTGTTGTTGGATCAGGAGTTCTGCCACCTCCCAGCTTCCAGGTGGGTAACGACGATGAGTGTTATGTCTTCCAGCCTTCCTATTGGCCAACAGAAGGCTACAACAGCAGCTTCAAGCATGTGTTTCCTTACAAAGGAGGTAGTCATGGAGAAAATGAGCTTTTTGAGACACCACCTGAGGGGAGGCACTTGCACAGCCTCCCCCGCAGGAAGACATCAAGACATCACCCTGCTCCTTGCATCTTGTCAAGGCACTGAAAGACATGCTTAAGCCAGCTACAACAGGATATCCCCATGTATTGTCTGGAACTTTCCCCTCACAAGGACTGACCCAACCTCGCTCTGATTAGCCTGAGAGATCTGGTATCACATGTGTACATGAAAAATATCTAGGCACTTATTAAATATGCATTCCCCTTCCGACTAACAACATTCCATCAATATTTTAATGACATGTTGCTTTTTAGATTGTGTTCCTACTGTAACATGAGGTCCCTGCTGGGGCAGACGGACACCACAGAAAAGGATGCGTTTATGGAAGACATTTGTTTCTGTCTGGAGAGTTGTCATCAGTGGTGATTTTCTGCTGCAAACGTCTATGACTATTTCTTCAGGAAATATCATCTCTATTCCCTTCTACCAACAAAGCCAATGGGGCAGCATGAAGGTGTACAAGGTAGGGCTGAACTTATTCAAGCAGTAAAAAATAATTATTTATTGCCAAAGAGAGCTAATTTGTGAACAAACTTATCAGATTAAACTTAACCCAGTGCAAACATGCTGACTTTATTGGCATAAATGAAGAGTAAATTTGATCATTGACTATTTTTGGAGTGAAATTCATGTCTATATGAAGTCTGTCTATGGGGTTTATTTCCTGTTTTTTTACAGTCCCTTTCTCATTTTGTTTTGTGTTTTTCCTCTCCTCTGGTTATAGACTAATCATTGCCAAGTCTCAGTCATTTGCTTGAAAAACAATAGCTGGCAGTCATTTTGCTAAACAGCCCATTTTGTTATCCTTGCCACAGTCTGCAGTGTTCTCAGTTATTGCACTTGATAGGTGTCATTAAGGTTTCCATGTTATTAGTCACTTTCCTGATCTTTCATATTTCCTTTGCTCAGGAAGCAGCTTTTCCTGGAAACATTCAAAAAGAATAAAACCCGATTACAGCCAGCACCGTGGGGTAATAGCATCTAAAACCCAAATCCCACACTTTTTTTTTTCTTTTTCTTTGTTGTTGTTTTTTTTTTTCTTTTTTTTTTAAGATGGTAACTCAAATTATGAATGTGAAAGGCTGGATTATACAACTTGTGTCTGCACTAAGGCATTCCACAGAAGTCTACAGAACTAGTTACGAGAGAAGCGTTGTTCAGTGTAAGTAACTTTCAGATCGGTCTGAAGAGTTTGTAGCACCCCGTATTAGCATGAGTTGGGGTGTATTAATAGGACATTAGAGTAGCATAGACCTGCTCATCTCAAATACTGTGAAGTTACTCTATGCCCTTCACAAAAAATTAGTGATGGTGCTGTGGCTCTCTGAAGGCTTTCAGACAACTTCAAAGCTCTGTTTGAAGGATGGATGTGTAGCCACCACACAGGCAAGGAGACCTTCCCATTTGCAGGGTGAATGCTCTCTCTATTTTTCCATTGCTGTCAAGAAGGTCTCTGACATCTCTTATGCAAAGCAAGAGAAAGAAATATGAGAGGGTGCAGGAGGCTGACGTGGCTGCAATGGCACCCACATTCATGTGGAGCCAACCAAGGTCTGAGTATGCATTGGGACCCACCCGTCCATTGCTTCATCCTGGTGTCTAGATTCCAACCTTGAAACCTGAGATTGGCTGAACCAGCTCAAATCTAAGCTGTTTAGAGCACACAAATCAGGCTGCCCTCCTTTTGGTGGGAAATCATTAAGTAAAAGGGGAGTCAGTTCCCCCAGGAAAAAAGTTTGGGTTCACAGGAAAGAAGGTTCATGTTCATATCATTTCAGCAAACACCCTGTCTTCAAAAATTGCTACAGGTTTTAAATAGCAAAATGGGAAAGACAGATCTTGGATTAGTTTATACTGTTTCATCTAAAAGCTTCATGCATGGTAAACTGGATCTAGCATAGCAAATGTTAAAGTTTCAAGCCAAAGTTAATTTGCAGTCCTAACATGAGCAACATGTTCCACAGGACAAAAAGATCAAGACTTTAGTTAGGGTCTTTTTTGATGATGCAGGCAGAATATTGTGATTTGAAAAGAGAAATTCCAGGCAGCTGAGCTTAATTCTTACATCATATATTTTTAATATGAATTCACAGGTCTCAAGAGAGTCTTACAGAAATGGCAAGTATATGGACAAAACTTTCATCTTTGATAGAAAGCTGAGAAAACAGGCCATTTTTAGTTAGCAATGCAATGAGATATAAGTGTTTTCATTTCTATTGCGGTTTATATGCCAAACAACAGTGGGATGCCAAGTACTGCATTAGCATGCACCATAAAGCAAGTATACATTTCCTATCCTCCTCTACCATTAACACTCAAAAAAACTTTTCATGTTGCTGTAATTTTTTTGTGCCCATTTTTCTTAGGAGGTGATATTTGAGGAAGAATGAGGGAAAATCTGTGCCATAATTTTTGAACTGGGCAAGACTGTCAAAGAAAAAAACATCACAAAAACCCTCCAGGGTGAGAGAGTAACACCATATTTTTCCTTTGGGGCACAGATTCCTCCAGAAACGACACAGCTGTGAAACTAAAAGCTGAGCACAGTAACAGTTCCTGGACACCTCCTGTGTATGCACATATATATAGTACACACTAAGTTGTGTATAAGGGACATACTTATGTGTAGCGATACATAAGAAGCAAAGTCACCATCAGCTGAACTAATAATTTCAGAGAAGGTGAAATACTTCTCCAGAAGGATAATAAGTTAAAGGCAACACTCAAGCTTTCTATTGACCTCTTCACTGAAAAAAGCCCATCACCTCAGGGGCTCAACAGAACAGGGACATACTTTGTATTTCAACAGAAAGAGGAGGGTGCATGGTGTAGCTGTGGAAAAATCATAATCCTACAGGCTGGGAAATATTCCCTCATGTCCTCACTGGTTAAGCCTCTTTTTGATATAAGTGTAAATCGTCATCTTTTTGTTGGGGAAGTGGGAGAAGGGAGAACTTGCACTGAGATTTCTCCTTGAGAATCTGCCAGTGCATTCGCTGTTAGGAAATGACTAACATAAGCCTCTGCACATATGTCCTTAAAAACACTTTGACTGCATTCCCCTGTAATTATTAAGCTTCTTCAGAGTCTGTAAGCCAGTGAGAAAGAGATTAGAGGGGTTACTTTGTGCCTCTGTGCCCATAAAAATCCCTTGGCTACTGAAACACACTGCTCAGAGCATCCTGAAAGCTTTCATATAATCCCTGCCACCCAGCACCACCACTACTGCATTCCCCTTTATTTAGACACATTCAAATTTCATACTGTAATCCAAAAGCACTCCAACACAGAAACAAGATCCACATTATAAATCACATTTAAAAACTAACCTGCCAGTTAGAGTGGAGCAGCAAAGCAGCTGCACGATAAAGCTACACTCATTTTTATGCTGGAAGGAAAACCAGGAGATGTAAATTGGCAGCTAGCATCTGCTGACATTTCCTATTCTCCTGGTAGTTCAGGACAGGGATGATTTTCTATATCTGTCCTTGTGGGAGAGGTCACAATAGGACACTGATCTTGGACTGGAGTCGCATGTAAATATAAACACGATAGCAATAGTAAAAGAGAGATCTGTGTCACCGTTCAGGGGTTTTTCATGTCAGAACTTGCAATGCTCAGTGGTGTTGCACTGAAAATAAGTCATTGTTTCATAGGCAGCAGCAACACAGGACTGCAAGCTATCTTCTGTGTCACAGAGTCTGTTTCTAGTGCCAGCACGATGTTACATAACCTTTTTCACTAACCCATCTCTAAGAACCCTAATTTTTTAAAGGCGACATTTCCCCACAAAATAATCAGGCATGAATTCTGGGCTGCGGAAAGGTTTGAATGAAGCACTGCTATTAAACCCAACAACAGCTGTAAACATCCAGAGTGAACAGCTTCCAGATCATGATGTTAAAGCAGAGAAACAACTGCAAATGTGCATTGAAACAGCATCTGCAAGACAGAATTGAAAAATCTCTTTTGTGGAGCCAACCAGGAACAAATACTTCCTGGGTAAACAGGAACCTGGCACCGCTCCGCAGAAATCAACTGTGAGGGCAAAACCAGGGCTGCTCCATACCAAGAGGAAGCTGCTTGTCATGCATTCCCTGTCTGCGAGCAGAGGGAAACCCAGTAGTTGTTAGGTTTGCAGCAGGTGCAGTGAGGAAGCATGGTCATGGTCAGGGCAGCCTGGTAACCCGGCTTCAGCGCTTGGCTTGCTCCCTCCCTGCCCCCTCACATTTGCGCCTATCCCTTGGCACAACATATCAGCATATCTTGGTCACCATCTGTGAAGGGGAGATAATAACACCTCTTGTCTGAATGTCTATTTAGGTTGTAAATGCCTTCCAACAAAGACCATCTCTTACTTTGTTTACCAACAGTATGTAGTACATGGCCTTGGTCTTGTATACAGATCCTGGTCACTAATAATCATCATTTTAATACTGACAATAAACATTGTAATTATCCAATATGAATCTAACAACAGTCAAGCTGCTTTGGGTTTTTTTTGTTGTTTTTTTCTTCTCAGAATTGTTATCCTAAGTACATGAGGCCACAAAAGTCAGAACCACGGAACAGTTTTACCTGTTGTGGAGGGGCTGCTGGCGATCTCTGGTTGCACACAGGATGCACCTGAAAATGCGATGCAGACACATAAGCATCCAACAAGTACACGAGCATTCAGACACTGACTACATCTGACTGTTTAAAACCATCATCTATGCACTGCCTCTTTGCAGAGTGACCTTCACATGAAGGTTCACAAAGTAAGAACTCTGAAATATTATTTTATAACAATCCTACAGGGCAAAAAAGCAACGAACATGCATTACAAACAGAACAGACCTTATCTTTTCCTGATTAATTCACTCACCTCTTTTTAGTTTAAAAGTAGTAAATTACCAGGAATACCAGTTCTTTCTCATTCCAAATAGAGGATTTCATCCATCCATGGTGCAGAGCAGAAGTTAAAACAGTAGTTAAGAACTGCAGACTGATACTAAAGCCCTCTGTGGTTTGAATATACTCTGCTGATACTGCTTGGCTAATTTTAAAAATTGCTACAATTAATTTTTTAAATAAATGAGCTCCCATAGTGACATATTTCAAACATAAAATCTTAATATTCCCTTCTAGTGAAGTGTGTGCCATTGTTCCTAGGGAAAGAGAAGGAAGCTCTGAGCTAATTTTTAAACACAAGGGAATATTGACAGCCCGCCAGCTGCTAAGGCTTTTCGCTTGATCCCTTGCAAATTCTCTTCAGATATTTGTGGCCAAAATGTGTCATGTGCCAATCTGCAATAATGTTGGAGGAACTGGTGGAAAGGGTCTCCTTTTCTTACTCCCGGCAGGCTTATGTCAGAAGGCTGTGACGGATAACCATTGCTATTTATAGGTAATCCCCCTTTTGAAAGGTCACCCTTCATTGTGTGTTCATTTTGACCCATGTCTATCCAAAACTCACTCTCCTGCAGCTCACCCCTAATGAGTATTTTTTAAGCAGATAAAAACGAAATAAATCATGCAGTAAAGCAAAAGTTAGCACCTGTATTACAGCTGACAGTCCAAGCAATGCATAACACTCACATTATCTCCTGTGGGTTTAATTGCAATATAGGCAGGTTTATTTAGTTTGGGTTTTGTTAACAACTTTACTATCTTTGTCTAGGAGCAGACACTTCTTTTACATGTTGCACATTCTTGATAATAGGACCTTTGGGCACTGAATCACTTCCCTTATCATGAGCTACTCATGTGCAAGCACAGAGCCTCTTATCAGCCCAACAAACCATACCTTGCAGTGAGCCCGAGAGCAGAACAGTGCCTGCTCTGCTTTTCTCAGCACTTCTGATTCTGAGAAAAAGAACAAAACAGCTCTTTCCATATATTTGAGTGGTCATCCTGAGCTGAAAGCTGACTGCCTCTCTCACCTTCTGCTGGGCTGTGGGTTGAAGGAAGCAAGTAAAGTGATGACAGCACTGAGCACTAAAATAACAGAAGCATTGAATAGAAGAAAGAGAGAGATGTATTTTTATGGAAAGTGGTGCACAGCAGTACACCAGCACAGTGAAACTTTATTTCAACACCATCAAAGTTCAATTAACAGAAGTGAGAGGATCGTCATTGTGGCAAGAGGTCAATGCAGAGAAGAAAAATATGGGAGGGGAGGGGAGATAAAACAGGGTGAGGCTTTGTGAAAGAAGGAGGCCAATGCCACCTAAAAAGATATGGGCAGGCATGACTTAAAAGCACAGAGATAATGTATAATGTTTCTTTCATAAAAACTCTCTCGTGCTGCTATCCTTCTTAAAAGACAGAGGTAAAGGTAATGAGTGAAACCTTTTCATCACACTTCCAAGAGCGGGTAGACAGGGAAGTGGGTCGGCTTTCCTCAGGATCAGCAGTGTTGCCTTTTCCTGAGCATTATCATTATGTCAAGCAAAATGGAGCACGCTGCTGCAGGGGAGACAAAATAGCTTCAGATTATGCAGGGCTGCTCCAGAAGTTGTTCTCAGTGCCATTATTGTCTCTTTCTCCTGGTTAAATTTTGAGTATAGATGGCAGGGTCTGTTCCATGGAAAATAATGGCTAGACTGCAGAGGTGGACAAGGGAATTGGTGATCTCACCAGGGCCACCACAATGAAGACAATTCTGTAACATATACTGCAGCTTCTTTGTTCTTGCTGTTCATTAAATAGGCCCTGGCTTAGAGGCAGTCTTTAAATTTTCAAACTGTTTAAACAATTAAATCATTAATCAAAGCAACAGCTGCATTAAAGAAAACAGAAAGCACTGAAGTTGTTCCTCAAAGGAAAATGAAAGGATTACAGAGAACATGTTTGAACAGGAAAAGCAGGACTATAGTTCTTGGACTACTCGTATAAATGACTCATCTGCAGAGGGAAAAATAATCAACCTGTAAATGTCTGCTTACTGGATGGTGATTTTCGCCTGTTTCCACTAGCTAAACCAGTATTTCCAAACTTTCTTTATGGATCTCCACACCCAAATCCTGTTTTATTTCAATAGGCATGCAGGTTTAACTCAGTCACATTTGTGGTTTAAAGTGCTCTTCTAGATACTGTTTTGTGTCTTTGGAATTTATGTTTAGATAGGGTTCACCTTTGCTAACTGCAACCCTGTAAAATTCAAGCATCTAGTCTGAAATTTTCATCTAGGTTACTTGAACAGACAGTGCAGAGAAAATTGTTCCTCTAGAGGGTTCATCCCATCTATTCTACACATTTAATTTTTGATTATATGATTCATCTTTTGGAAATGCCTGTACCTCTCAACTACAGAGGGAACTTACAGGGCCCTTTGAGAAGACGCTTGTCTCTCAGAAGACTGAAGTCCTGTCTCCTGCAGCCACTATTAAATCAAGACACCGACATCAGGGTTGCCGGCATTTTGGATCCAAGAAAAGAAGTGGGGAGAAGGATACGGTATGCCCAGCATCTCCCGTGCCTGAACTGACAAGTAGGGATGAGAACTGAGGTGATGAATGCTCCCACCTGCAAACTGCCTGTAGGAATAAGAGGTCAGCAAGAAGATGTGCCCTGCTGAGCTTGCACCTTATCTTACCTCCCTGCAGGTGGCAAGGAGGAGGAAACAAGCTAGAAATGTCTGAAAAAAGCATCAATCTGGTTTTCATTTTGTCTCAATTAGTCCTGATTTTAGATAACTCATTATTGTGACGATTTTTCAATGTTAAGGGAAGAGTATAGATGAAGAGCATGTCATAAAATGTGTTATGACCCAACAAAAGCCCATGTGACTGGCAACAGGGCCTTGCTCTTCCACTTGCCAGTATAAAGCCTGCACAGGATTTTGCAAGACAATTTAAATAGATGAATAAAGTCATTAAGTGCCACCCAATCAAGTTAATGTAGACATAGTGAAGCTTCTCCTCTCATTAAGATTGCCATCTGTCCAGCATTCTGGAAAGTTATTTTTTCAAAGTGGGTGCCAGGTATGTCTTCAGGAATTATGTCTTCATCTTTCCTTTTCCAAGCAGCTCCTTGGAGACAAGGAAACCTTCCTGGGAATACCCGACAACTAGTCCCCCAGGATAAGTTTGTGACACTAGCCAGAAACCCACTCTACATGGTTTTGCCTAGGTTTAATGGGTCAGTAGATATCTTCTTCCAAGATGTCTTCTTCCATTGGGGTAGTGAAATAATGTTATATAGGTGATGTCTCGTACTCCCAGGCAGTATATACTCTGCTATTTTTGTACTCTCTTCTACTCAACCTTTAATTCCAGTGGGGTAGGAGACTCCTTATTTTAATATTGCTTCCAATTTATCAGCAGCAGCCTCATTTGGAATGAGGTTGGATGATTGTTTGATTTTTATTTGTCTCATCTGATGGAAGGAAACTGCTTCAGAGACCTGCAGATGGTGGCTGACTTGGAGCTGTTACAGTGCCCAACAGGGATTCCTTATCAAGAGTACAGTTTTGGTTTCCTGGTGGGGTACAACAAAGCCTGCTTTCACTTCAAAATGAAGCCTGTTTTCTCCCTTACCCTAGCAAATGGAGAAGGGTATTTAACTGAGAACAACATAGTTTCTGGGTAGCATAGAACTATTTCAAATGGTCCAGAGATTTCCATATGATTGTACTCCTCAGCAAGCAGACAAAGCACCTATAACTCTTCCATTACTGTCAGTTTAAGCTAGACCCACCGATGCATTGTAGGCTTTGGCATAAATAACACTCCTATATGCAGATGGTCACCTAATTGGGAAGGTACCTTAAAATCTCTGTTGTTTTTTCAATATTTTTCAGAAGATTACTCAGATTTTTTTATTCTGTAAGTCTTAGATTCACTTGTTTTGAGACTTTGTACAACCCCCTGGCTGTCTCGCCTTTCCCATGTCTTGTGAATCGGTTAGAGTCTCAACCATGGAGTTTAATTTCTCAGTATATTCTTCAGAGCTAAGCTGTAATTTGGTCTTTCCCATTGAACAAAACACCAAGACCCAAGTCTTTGGCTTTTTCAGCCCCTGCCCCTGTGTGTGTCTCACATACCTGCTGTCACCACATGGGAGGATACACAAGACACAATTTTAAACTCGCTAAATATGCCATATGTGCTATACTTACACCATGATACAAGGTTGGCTTTGCCTATCAATGTTACCGATGGGTGGATAACTGCTATTGGAAGACTACTTTTATAGACATCATGAGAAAGATTGCTGTTTAAGGAAAGGATTGCACTACTTTGTATCCCAGACCATTTTAATGTCATGCAACAAACTTTAATCATTCACTCTGCTGTCCAGTGCTGAAAACAAGCAAACAAAAAAAGCTGTATCTCACCTCTCTATAATCTCAAGCATTTTCTTTTGATCTTTTAGCAGGCAGGAGGCAGTGTGTGTGTGTGCATGTGTGTGTTAATAGATTTTAAACAAAAACAGATAAACAAATAATAAAAACAAACAAACAAACAAAAATACACCTTTCTAAGGTCTACTTGGACTATACCTCATACACGAAGGAGATATATTTCATCTCATTTAATCTTCATCAGTAGTCCAGAGCATCCCCTATGATGGAAATTTACACCTTTGGTTGTTTTCATATTATGTCTCAGAATGCCTTTAAAGTGCTGGAAATGTACTGGCAATTTTTCTAAGTCTCTACAGATCTTCTTGGAAGTGCTTTTAGAAAATACACTGGAGCTTGTGGGATGATTCACAGATCTCTAAGTGTTTTCTTTAATACATAGCCTCATGCCTGTACAAGGCTGAACACTTCCCATGATTCCTCCAATCTCTACAACCACAGGTAGCACAGAACAAAATTTTGATATCTTGCCTCTGTAGAAACAATACTCTTCACCTTCCTACAGACCACTATGGAATGGAGAAAGGCAAAGCGAGAAAGTTCTTACATTTCGTGCTGGCAAGAGGTACAGGCACACAGAAGCTGACTTATATACAGGCCTTAACATTTTGTGCAACAGCTATAATTAGAGCTTCCCAGCAGACCTGATTTTAACACCCTTTGTGATTTTTCCCCCTCCAGGTTCCCTGCATAACATTAAGCAGCTCTGTAATAAAGTTGCATTGCCACAAAACAGTAGCTGCATTCTGCCTCTGTATGCTGTGGTTGCCAGCTACCAGCTAAATGTGAATCTGTTGTGTCATTTATAGATCTGTGTGTTTTGAAAAAGCACTGAGTTCACGTTTAAACTGACATTATTAAGAATGACAGGCCCCATTTTTAACTAGCCGTTCATTTGAGAATGCTATTTTTGTCCACTGCCCTATAGAAGCAAGATTCCTCCCCATGACCAAGTGCAGTACTGCTAAAATCCAGCTATTCTCATGGTATCATGGCCACAGCAAACCCAGAGGAATAAGTGGACTGGTCATAATCCCTGTGCAGATATATGTGGGTCACACCACCTTGCCACGCCACATCTCTCCTTTGCTCCTGTGTGCAGGCAAGGTGGAGAAATGTGCAAGCCTTTCCTTTCCCGGACCTCTTGGGGAGCATGGCTCTTGTAACATTTACTTCAGTGTCTATCTGCTTACAAGAACTGAGTGGATGGGCAGAACAGAGGGGCGGTGTGACAAGCACATACACATTCACAAACAGAAAACCCAGAACTAATGGATCCAATTTTAGGCTTACCAGCAATCTCTCTTTATGATAAGAGGAACAAAAAGATGTTCAGCTCACTAGTAAATGGAATATTTACTGTACCAGGAATATCTACTGTACCATTTTTAATAGGCATGGCTCTGGAACAGGACAAAGAAGCTGTTGTTTGAAGTCCAATCTCATGAACCACGTAAAAGAAACTGGGAGACTTAATTAGTATCTAGCCCAGATCAGACGCAGTCATCCTGACCCTCCATTGGCTTACAGTCACATTAGCAACCGTTGTCCTCATTGGAAACATTTTTAAACTGGTGACTAACTAAAAATAAAAAAAAATTGTTATGGAGAATAAGCCTCAATGAACATAAGTCATGACATTCAAAGTTACCCATCCACACGAGCTAAGGAAAGTGGGCATTTACAGCCTTGCTTGTCGATAGAGAGCCAAAGGGAAATTTATTCATCAGGCCTATTTCATATTTCTGCTCTGGGACGCGATGAAGTGAACTCTAAAAATGTCTCACCATTGACCATAGTTAACACCTGATGTGTAGCCTCCAGCACTTGGGAAGCAAGGAAACTGCACCCTGTGCATCAGCGGCAGGTCTCCAAATTGTAACGCTTTTGGTCAATAGGTGTATTGATCCACAAAGTAGGTAATACAAGACATCAGGAAAAAAAATAGTACATATGCAAACAGCATAAGTAGAAAAAAGAAATGAAAGCAAACAGGAATAAAATTACACCCATTAACAAAAAACATTTACCCCACACCACTGTATAAGTGCTACTAACTTTGGCCATATAGCATTGGGACAGTATAAAAGATACTAACAAACTTGTCTTGAAGTCTTTGTCAGCTTTTTCCATGAAAGAATGAAGGAATAGAAGCATGTCTACGCTACAGTAATATGAATCCTTACTGGAAACAGAAATGAGTATCCCATTGATTTTCAATAGTACTTAGTCATGCAACTGCTTGACATCATGTCTATATTATCAAGGGAACTCAGCTGACAGATCCCTGGAGTAGCTCAGTACAGGTTGCTGTATCTTCACATTGCTACATGAGGATACTGGCTTAGGTCCCAAAGCCCAGACTTGGAGTGCCTCTGCACAGAGTGCCACAGCACAGAGTATGATTGCCCAAACTTCCTTTAAAAATAAGTTCTACAATTCCCAAGTCACTTGAGGCAATCTTAATTATTCCTTTTGTCTTCACAGTGAATCACATGAGAACAGAAATAAAATTCTACTCCTTGCCATGGATGCCTAAAGGACTTCAGGATTTTTATTCTTTTTTCAAGTTTACTATTTGAATCATGTTGAATGAAAGAATTAGAAGCTCTCCCAACTTACACGATCTCCTGTTGCTGTCCAACTGGAAATAGACTGACTCATTTCCTAATACTAACAGGGATAAAACAAGTTAAAAGTGGTTAACTACTAATATACAGATCTAATCACTAGGAGCAAGCTGAGAGTAAACTGCACATATTTGTCACCATTTAAACAATTCATTTTTTGCCAGCAGTAAAGAATAAGTATTTGAGATGCTGCCAGTAGATCCTATTTTTTGTTTGAAGAAGATGGTGTTACTTTTGATGCTACAGTTAACTTGTCTTATCTTTAAAATAATAAATTGTATGTGTAAATACAGGTGTAAAAATTCTGCAATGTTACAAGTGGAGAGTTTTAACTGGAAATATTGGCTTGTTCTAAGAATTTGTCTTAAGTTAGTCCATGTTTCTGAACAATACAAAATGGTCTGTGTGGTATTACAGAAATAGAGTCTCCAGTCTCTGGAGATCTGGTTGAATTTTCAAATGTCGTTTCAATCACAACAATAACAAGGGACAAGCTAGAACAATATTCACTCAGTGCAGATAAAAAACCTACCATGTGGAAAAGAGATTCTGCAAAATATAAGCAGGAGAGATGGAAGACACACTATCACATAGTCTTCATCCTAACAACGCAACCTATGTAGCACAGAAGCAGCTGTGTCACAGCCATGGCTGTGGCCCACCAGATCTATCGCTTTTGCCTACAACACTATTCAGGATGGCACAACACCAGTTTGCAGTAAAACGCTTCTGCTCAGGTATCTACACCATGTCCTGGCAGCTCTGTAACTACAGAATACACATCTACACGAGGAAAAAAAAAAAAATGTTGCAGACGTGACATGAGAAAATGTGAAACCTTCATAAGGCTTCTTTTTTTCTTTTTAACTTGTTACCGGATTTTACTAGTGTGTTGGCTGTTTATAAGCTTTGAACCAGTCTTGTCACAAAAGAGACACATCCTAGGCTTGGTCCCAGAGCTGAAAAGCTTTTCTGCAATATTTGTTTGTTTTGTTATCACTTCAGTAGCTCATAGCAGTTAACATTTGACTGAACTTCCCAGAGCAAAAAGCCTTATTAAGAAATATTGCAGCAAGGACTAAAATACTACACCTCCTTTTTCTTTATTGACAAGTTGTTACAGTGACAAACACTGGCAGATATATCAGAAAGCATCTGAAGGAAGGAAAATGTAGTGTTTGCAGAAAACATCATCGAGTTCAGTCTTAGAAACTGAAGAAGGAAAATCAGAGGCAATGGAAGTGAGTGCAGCCATTGTATTTATTTAGTCCCATGGGCAGTGCCATGATGACAGACACTCTGCACTGTAGTGCAGGTTTTGCACAGCATTTCATATTTCCCACAGAATCTATCATTTCCACACAGCCTTTCAGGCACTCAGACATTTTCAGAGTCAGATTCTTACCCATTTTCACATTCTGCATTTTACTAAATCCTCTGTTACAATGTTCTGTTAACTCACTAGTAAATAAATTGAAGTGTGGTCTGCTTCATCCGCAAAGTACTTGATGCGTTCAGAGCTCTGTGTTCCTATGAATATATTCCTCTGTCTTTATGCAGGTGGATGAATTCATGAACCATGATTCTTACACAGAAGTCTTTTGAGCCTCCTGCAGAAAATGGTAAGATATACAACTGTAGACTTAAAATCTTAAATGTGGCTTAGGAGGATTCATGGGAGGTGCTGTTAAGATTTGTGAACTCAGGGTTATGTTTTTTGTATGCATGACTGTAGTCATGATAACATCTGCAGTGGCTCTGGCTTTAATCAAGTTCAGTCCTTGCCTCCTGCCGCAATGAATTTCTTGTTAACTTTACAAAATACTGCAAAAAAATCTGGTCATCCCTGCCAGCTGCTCACAGTGTGTTGTCAGTACCACCTCATGATTACTGTCTTAGAACTAAGTAACAAATCCATAAATCTGGCCCAGTAAAACTGGTACAATATTAGGAATAATACTTGGGACATTCTAAGTGAGTAAAACAGGGACTGCATTTATTAGAGCTAGGACTGATTGCACCTGTCAAATAGTAGGAGGTCTTAATCTTTTCTGGAACCCCTCTATACTTAGTAAAGTGAGGTACTTCCAGAGAGGTACTCTGCCAGGGTAACTTAACTATCCAGTTTAGAATAAGACAAATTGCCAACTAGACTGGCCTCCTTTCTTTTGACAGGGACCCCATCTGCCCACTTTCTGGAATTGCATAACTTTATATACACTTAACTTTATATAGGGTGAAGTTAGTTAAGATCACTTTTGTGATTGTTTTTTGTGAAAAGGTGCCTGGACTCAGAAAATTCAAGAGGTGCACAGATCTATATGAGATTTAATTTTATCCCAGAAGACTGATAAAGGAGCCTATCTATATATTTTACAAGTGTTTTTGCTAGAGCTTTGGAAACGGCTCTACAAAAAGCAAAGACCTTAATCACAGTTTAACATTCTAAAAATGTAGATGGCTTGACATTCTCAAACACTGGAATGTTCTGTTTGGTCTTAGTGATGCTTTTGCATAACACACTGGAGCAGGCGTTCAATGGACTGCACAAGCATCCTACAGGAAGAAACGGAGTGCATGTAATTTACTGATGTAAAGTTTACTTTTCTGACAGTGTTGGTAGACTGATTTATCTGTCCTTTGGGAAAACTCTTGGATGGGCTTTGAAAGGTCACTGATCTCAGTGGATATCTGAGCCACATTCTGAAGAACAAAGAGCAGGAGATCTGATGGAGGATCAGAAATGAGTTGTACAACAAAGATTTAGTGATCATTTCTGTGGTAGAAGATATCTTCTACATAGACCCCTTAGATGCTATCCATAGAGTTACGATATGCACATAAAAAAAATAAATAAACCAGGAGTGACTGTTACTTAAAACAGGACACCTTTAATCAGTACATCATTTCTTATTCACCAGTACAGAGACTACTGGATTAAGACCCTGGAGCTATATTCACAACTCTGGGGAATTTTCTCTGTGAAGTCTCAGGCAGCACAGCTGCTTTAGGAGTGTGCTGGGAAGCACAAGGGGGCTGTCAGTGCCTCAGACCCTTCTCATAAGGGGCTGGCAGATGGTGCCCTCCTGGGAGCCCATCTGGACCTCAGGTTCTGTGGTGCCACCCACTATGGCCCGTAGCAAATCCTTCCCTATCCTGAAACACTGATGAAGCAATCCAACACGAAGAACCTCACAGGGAGACTCCTGCTGAATTTTCAGGTAGAACAGATGGTGGTTGCACAGGCGACAGACTGCTCTGCACTTCAGGTGACGCTGGTGACAACTTGAACCAACCTCCAGCAGAAAAAAAGTAAAAAAAGACACCCATGCCATTCACACTGCTAGGGAGCATGTCTCCGATTACCTCCTACTGCTGTTTGTGTAGGAATGATAACCTCACCTCAAAAGGAGCAAATAAAGTAGAAAACCCTGTGCTGAAGACAATGTGTTGATACCATCAGTCTGGTTAGCAGGAAATCTCAAAGTCTATGACCACACAGAAACTATGTGATCAAAATCTGTGCTGCTGAAGATGTCATCTCAGAACAACGAGCTCTATTTCTAGGAAACAGACAATAAACAAACTCATGTCAGCTTCTTCATGGAGTAAGCCACATGCTTGCATACAAAGAGTTCTCTGACTATGCCCTGAGTAAGTGAGTTCTGCCATTTTTAAGTAACGGTCCTACACTGAATAGAAATGCATAGATAACTCCCAGCTCTTTAATATTGTCCACAAGACAATTGCTGGCTGAGTAAAAACCTAACAAAGAATGACAGAGCTGGGAAGCAAATAGAGCAGAACCTCTCCCAGCAGGCCCCCCTTAGCTTGGTCCCATCTGTGCTGTCGGGACTGTACTTGCAGTATTGATTTTAATCAGCAGGCATGGGATATAATAGGATTTGTCTTTTGTTTAAGAGGGAATAATGAGGTTTGTGTCACTGGGGAGGGGGATTCTTGGATTCTCCCATATTTTAGAATTTACAGACTATTGGACAGAAGGAGCTCTGAGATTTTCTTAAACGAGATAAACAGCAAGTAAAATGTTCTATATGAACTAGAATTTTATCTGAGTCCTGATTAGATACACATTTTGAATGTTCTCAGGGTTGAGTAGAAGTAGTTTAATTTCCCTTTTCACCTTCCATTGTGTTCTCTGCACACACTTAGTGATTCTTCAACTTCTTCCCATAAATCAACAGTGTCCTCTAAACTCCCTTTAGACATTATGAAAAATGTTTCTCCATCACAATTACCCTGACATAGAACTGAAGACAAGAGTTTCCACCACCTTTGGTGAAGTGATAGAGCTGTTTAGCTCGCCCCCACCAAACAGTGTCATTGTTTCCCATTAGACAATAACAGTTTGTGGTGGGGAAAAGGCAGAAAGGAAGTTTGGAAAAATATCTCTACAGGGCAAAAAAAGTTTCCCTTTCCTAATGAAGCCAATAAGCGAAACACCTCCTGGAATAGTATTGCACCTGACAGGCTTGAAGTACATAGGGAACCTCAGCACTTGTGGAATGCAATCCACTAAGCAAGGAACCCTTCAAATTGTGAAGTGTCAGCTTCTTGAGCTTAAACCCTCGGTGGCATGTGTCACCAGGTCATAAGCATCCAGCCTACAACGAGCAGACCTCTATAAATTTTACTCATGTGCTGAATTCTTACTGTAGAAGTCAATGAGTTCTGCAGGTTTCTAAACAGCTTTCAACTTGCTTGCCCTCACATTAAATGTAAGATAATGTATCTAACTGTTTAAAGGTTTTACTGTCAAGGCATAAAACTTTTTTCCAAATTGTTGTCTTTTATTTTCCAGGTTGTAAATTGTTCAAATAAGCAAATCTGATTTTATTTTGCCTTATTCTATTGCTCCATGACTAATTTACTTTTATTGCTTTATAAATGAACTCCATGGACATTTTACTCTTAGTTCTGAGTGCATTTTTTATGAAAGCACTCTATAAAGTTTCGTTTGTGGAATGATTATATTGAACATGTTGGCATAAGCTACAAAGCCCTAAATAGTCTGGGACCTGTTTTTTTCTTTCCTTTATCTTTTAAGACATTGAGTTCACCTGACCATTTCTGTTGCCAGTTCCAGTTTCAGTAATGGACGGGAAATTATTTGCTGTGAAGTATGCTCAGCTCTAGAACTTGTTTCCCAGCTGGACTGCTAGTCCCGCTAGCCTCCAGGGCACACAGCAAAGCTTATCTGTTTACCTGTGCTTCTTCCTAAAAAAATCCATGAGGCTTGTTATCTTAGCAGTTAGTGGTGCGATTGGTTAGAAATGAAGTTTCTAGAGGGCTTTTGTGCTCTCGGATACTAATGAGTTTTTGAATTCTTTTTTCTCTAGCAGTTGTTGGTAATATGCTGTGAATTATTTATTAGGCTTTTTGTGAATGTAAATCCACCCAGATGCTTGGGCAGTGGGCACATATTTTATAGATATGATTGTCAATCGATAAATAGTGTGAGCACTTCTCTGTAGAGGAGAGTCAGGAAATGATCAGAACAGGGTTGAAAAACAGGAGTATTTTGACACTAAGACCTTTTTTTGGCTGTTGTCATAGCTTTCTTTCTTCTCAATATCCTCTGACTCCTATTGTGGTATTTCCTCATAAACTATTGCAGCACTGTAAAGGGCAGGTGCCATGGTGCCATTTGCAGAACTTCAATTGTATTGCATTTTGCAAAGTGATATGGACATATTGGTTACAAGGACACACTCAACAAAAGTCATCTCCATTCAAAATATTTTATCTTCAAAGTTCAGGTACAAGGCCTTGAGCTTCATAAAGAATATTTTTTACTACAGACATAGCCTTCTTTTCTCTGTGCAAATGATCCAAAAGCAGATAAGCGTGCTTTTATTAATCATTTACAGCTGTCCAACAGATACTCTCTGTGAGTGTATTTCAGACTACAGGTGCTTCATGAACTATTAAACTATTTTTGAGTATATGGTTCTCTCAAGGCTCTGATTCACGTTCACTGAGCAAACAGCTGTGGTGGTTAAGACCTTACTGCCTCTTCCCCCCACTGTCCCAGCTGTTTGTTACTGACCCTTTGCCAGAAATTCTTGCTCCTGTTCCAGATACAGCAAAACCTGCTGCACCTCAGCTGCTGCTGCTCATAATCTGGCATCTTGCTGCAAAACAACTTCTGTTGATAAGTTAAGCTTATGTATAGAACTGTACAATGGAACAGCTGAGCTGCTGTTAGAGCAATAAAATGCTCTATTCTGCCAGCTTTAGCAATTGGGGGCCATATCTTCTTGAAAAAACTGCTGATTCTCTGTTACTGTTCTCCTGACCATATATTGGCATTGCTTTTGGATGTCTAAAAACATGGTAAACAAAGTTAAGAACTTTTGATGAATGTAGTGGCATCAACTACAGTAGCATCACTACAGCATTTGCCAACTTCTGTTACCTGCATGGGTGTTAAATATATTTGCTCAAAGAGTAGGAATTACTTACTATTCAAAGAAACAAACACCCAAAATTCATTGAGAAGCAAAGATGTGTGAACTTATGAATCTAAGATGGGAAAACTGACTCAGAATGTGCAAAACTATTCTCAAATAGTTACCCACATCTAGCTGAAAAATAAACTCTCTAAAACTGGCTGGGGGAAAACTAGCAAATTAAAAGTAAACTGTGGAAATAGAAAGGGCACAAATCCTAGCCATATACTAAGAGTAAAGTGAAAGCATTTACTCTTAGCAGGTTTCTGAATATAAATTAATAAAGCAGACAGGGAAAAAAATCTTAGTATTTTTTATCCTTTCAGCATAAGTGAAACATGTAAAGGATGCTTGTGCAAAAACAGCTACTCTGACTTAGGTCACTATTGGGTACAGTAAATATTTTCAGCGATGTTCCATTCAGATTTGCCCTGTAACTACCTGTGCACAAGGGAAGGCTATATGCAACACATATCATTCGGTTTCCTTAACTGGATTGCACAAGGAAAACAGAGGCAAAGAATTTGATCAGATATGTATGTTACAATGGGACGAAAATATCATCTACTTCAGCTGAAGTCAATCTCTTATTATACTTCAAAAGGTGGAAAACATCCAGACAGAGAATTCCCAAGGTAGGAATCAGTTGGTCTTTATAAATATGACAGTAAAGTGCAGCACTGTGTTGAATTAACACTCACCAGACAAACAGGACAACCACTGAAACACAGCCCGATTTGCATTGTTTTACAAATATAATGTGCTGTGAAGTAGCCTAAAGCAGCTGTTACTTAGAATCAAACTGAAGAGAAATTCAAATGATTTATACTGTTAGACCTTTCTCCATTAACAGCTGCTTCAGACCTTTTGGCCCGAGGCAAAATACAGATGGATTTTGCAATACAAAAAGCACAATGCATTGGACTTCAATTATTGGAAATAACAAAGTTTTTAACAGGGAAAGATTAATACCAATGAAGCAGCTTAATAAGATTTTCATGAAAACAAATTACTTTTTCTAGCATCCTCACAGCTTGGGATATAGGCATGTTGGGTATATAATTACTCTAATTACAGGGAAAATTGAAGGAATTTGACTGTAATTGCCCATTAGCTAGTTATCCTGAACATGACAGTCGCCATACCTGGTTTTGCAACAGCACATTTCTGAAGGCCAGTACAATACTGGTGACTCTTCACTCTGCTACATGGTTATTGATTATGTTTCCAGCTTACAAGAATTAGCGCTTTCTGAATGTAGTCCCATCCTCCAGCACTCACTTCTGATGCTCTGCTTTTTGCTTTGAGTAGGAAATCCAGAGAAAAAGGGAAAATTGTACCCAAATTTACTATTTACCTTTGACAATTTTTCTATGCTTTGTTTTTGCTGCATTTCATATTTACAACAACTTTCCATGCAAAAAGTCTACAAAACAAAAGCTTTTATTTGTTGCTGGAGCAAGCTGTAGCTTTTAAAGCACAAAGCTTTAGAAAAGAGTACGTTTTATCTTTTCTTAAACTTTCCCTTGGACTCTGAAATTATAGAATTACAGAATTACAAAATGTCTGAGGCTGGCAGGGACCTCTGAAAATCATCTAGTCCAACCCTACAGCTAAAGCAGTTTGCTCAGGACAGTGACGAGTCAAGTTCTGAATTTCTGTAAAGAAGGGAGATCCCTCAGCTTTCCCTGGACATGTTCTTTTCCAGTTGTTCAACCACCTTCACAGTAAAAATATATTTTCTTATGTATATAGTTACTGACAGTAAATACAGATTCATGAAAACATGTAAAACCTACTGTTTAATACAGTAATCTTCCTATTGAGTTTTATTTTTGCTTCTATATAGATTCAGCCATTAGTCTTCTGTTGTTACCCTCATCTATACAACTCAGTGGATCTAGTTAACCCTATTTAAGTTGAGACACACTTGCATTTTATTCAATGGGAGTGAGATTCTGTACTAAAAAATAAACCCTAGAGGAACTATTCTGTTTTTACACTACTTATGAATAAAATTTGCCACTCCTATCTGATCTAAAACATGCCTCAATTACTAACAAATTCTTATCTTCAAAATATGATATGATTAATTGAAAAAATATGCAACAACTCATAAATATACCTGGCTACAGTATGTTAGGGGTCTTCTTGGGGTCATTTTGGAAAAGTAGTATGTAATTGATGTATTTCTGTAAAGAACTATTTGATTTTCTAGTTAAGTTTTCAAGTCACTGGAACAACCCCATAAGGAAATTCTGGCCTTTGCAACAGCTTTCCTTACTGTGTAGCCCTTCATAGCATCAAGCAATCCAGACAGTAAAACAAAATCAGGCTAGTATAAATGCCAAAAGTCTCATTTCAGTTATACTAGACTTCCCTCGGAATAAAAGAATTTGAACTCTCAAACTCGTTTTCCACCACGTAGCATGTGTCATTCAAAACAGCAGGAGGACCAGAGGTTAGGGCAAGCCTATGAAATCTTTCTGTGAGCTCAGAAGATATGCCATCACTGCTCTTCTGTCTCTTGGAAGGAAGGGTTGGAGGTATGAAAACTCTTGTATCTTCCTAGAATAAGACCTACCATTGCCAATTCCACGTTGCCCAGAAGGATCTAAAACTTGCCATCAAAAAAAGATAGATCACCTTGATTAGAAAAGCTGATATGTATTAATTTTTTTATTAAAAATATTGAATGAGATTCAGCTCCCGTCAAAGCTCATCAGCATATATCCATGGTCTTTTATGGAAGAAGTATAAGACAAACATTTGATGCAGTAGACAGCTGTCCGCAAAAAATCAGGGAACACCTGGACTTCTTATTAAGAGTCAGCACACAGGGGGACATACAAAGGGTGAGAAGACAAGGTGGCACTTGATGTGTGTTGAGTTGCAGTCACCCAGACATGCAAGAACTAATATTCTCCAAAAGAAAGACAAACATATGAAGAGTGTACACCTTTGTACAGCAAGCTCAGCTAAGGAAGACAACTGGCAGCTCTACCTGCATGTCTTCTCCCTGGGAAAGCATAACCAGCTAGGCAGCTGCGGGAGCCTGGCAGGCTTCCCCGCACACACCCCATCAACACCATTCACACAGGAGAGGAACAGAAGCAAAATTGAATGTAGCTCTCTATAGAGCTGTCCCCTGAGCAAAGGGATGATACCTAGAGCTGTCCCCTGAGCAAAGGGATGATACCTCTCTGCCTCCTTCCAACTTGCTTCTCCCTGGAACAGCTTCCTGGGTCAGTTACAGACTGCACCATCTGCCCTGGCTGGGAGGAAAAAGGTGGAAACCCCAGGAGTACAGACATAGATTGGTAGGAGGTACTGCTACATAAAACAAAAGTGCCTGGGGTGAGCTGTGGTTTGAGTCACAAGCAGGACAAAGCAGACTATCACAAATGTTATTAAGGTGGATACATGCCCAAAGGGGAGCAGCCAAAGTGCCCTTTGTGGTGTCACTGAACAGTAACACAGCTGGCCTGCAGGGCAGGGCAGCTTCACTGGCAATGATGCTTTTATCCTTTACAAAGCCTGCAAAGTGCCTCCTCTGAGAATTTTCCTCCTAGTGCCCTGAAGGCATTCCAGCCACTGCTGCCCAGAGGCTGTGCATTTTTACATTTGTCTTCTCTTCCTTTCACCCTCCAACTCCCCACCCCATTTTAGGTGTTAAGAGCTATAGTACAGATATTTGTTTAGTGGTCTGGTTTAGCTGTTCAAAACAGACAAGAAAGTATACCTGAACTTTTTAGCAGCATGATTCATTTGAAAGCTAGTTTTCATGCCCAGTACAATAGCTGAAGTCAGGATCCATTTTACATGTGCTGTAAAGAGGGTTCACAGCTACTGTGCTGTAGGAGGATGGTAGGGGAGCAGGTAATTACAGCCCACATGTGTAGGTATCCTCATGCCCTGCCAGGCTTCTACAGAAGCCTTTTTCTGGGATTTCTGTGGTCCTGCAGATGGGAATGACTCAGGATTTATAGCAGTCCTCAGGAGAGGCAGGGGCTTGAAGATTTGGAGACATAAGGGCAAATTCTTCTCTTGAACCCACATGGTGGATTGAAGAGGAGAAATTGGCCGTATGAAATAAAGCCAGGTACTGTGACTCTTTCTCATAGGTAAATATTTCTTTAATCTTTTTTTTCCTGAGGGTTATTTTTTGGTATATCCAGCTGTGGCCTGTAGCAGAAAGGAATATCTCATAATGAGCTCTGTTATAAATGGCTCTGAAACACAGAGTGTTGGAATGCCACTAAAAATATTTTGTCTGTGGCTTTTGCTAAGGCTCAGCTCCTCAGGAAATACTTTCATTGTTTAATGCTGTCATTTTGTACATATCCAATATTTTCTTAATCTGTAACTGGGAATAGTTTATTTATAACAAGCTTATTTTCCAATTGCATGCTGTAAATATGTCTTAACAGCCCTGCCAAAAACACTAACTATTCACTATAACTACTCAGTTATAGGGATTTAACCAGTCTATTAGCTTTTAAAAAAGACCAGAAGTATGTGTCAAATCCTCCCTTACCCCCTTTTTTTCCACTGAAATAGTGGATGTACAAGTTTGGGTCAGGAGTCACTTTATTTATTAAACACAGTTACAAAAATGAAGGACCGATCGATCATGTCTCTAGATTTAGCCTTGAGTATCACTCACATCTCTCCAGAAGTAATTCCAAGGGGTACTGGGACATAAAAGACACCTACTCTATGTTTCTTCCTTGCTCCTTAAAAATTTGCCACTAGCCTACAATAAAAGCAATTTACAGCAACTATAACTCAAGAAGCCCAGCTGCTTTTGCTGAAGATTTTTTGGGGAGGCTCCAGTGCCATCATTAGGGCATCTCTTGTTCTCCCCTAGAAGATGTGAAGGGAAAGAAAAAGGCCCTCTGTTTCTTAAGTCTCAGGGTTATTACGTAGGTTGCCTGCTGAATTTCACAGCTGGCAACCAGGTAAGGTTTATAAAATGTGTTTCATAAGCAGCACATCCCATATATTCTGCAACAGGATCCTGTTTGTTTGGGGCAGCTAACTGATCAAAATTACCTCTTAAGAGTCTTGTACTCTTTAGATGTTATTAAGTCTATATATGCAAGTGTTTGCATGTATGCGTGTCTATGTAGAGAATAAAAGTGAAGCTATGTGGAGAACAGAGAACTTGTTGAAACAGTCATATGTCTGCCAGCAAGTTTGCTGACAGTTTGGGGTTTTTTAATATATTTACACAGCTGTAATATATATACTTTCACAGGGAACATTTTCCATCATTAGCTTTCCAACAGGTTAAGAAGGTTATTCATAGATATATCTACACACAATAAGCCAAATTCTGGTTTCAGCTGTAATGGTGTAAATCCAGAGTCACTCCATTAAAATCGATTGCAACTTTTTTTTTTTTTTTTTTTTTTTCCCCCTTAAAATTTTACCTGGTAACAGAGAGGAATTTTTCCTCCCTGTATACAAAGATCCCAGCAAGACTGCTGACCTGTACTCGAGCAGATAATCTGCAGGTCATTTCTGTGTCATAGCTGTGGAAACAGTCTGCTGGCTCTTAGTGCCTTTTGCAGTCATATGCTTCAGCTGATAAGATGATAAGAATCAATCTTTCTGAAAGCAATGTCCAAAGGCTGTCTCTAGGACTTTTTTCAATTCATAAGGGTTGCCTCTATCTCACCAATGTATAAAAAAAAACTCTAGAATTTCCCCAGGTATTTATTCCTCCTGTCTAAAATCCATATACACACTTTAGCCACACCTGGGGCAAATTGTCCTTAAAACAACATTAAAATGTGGCTTGTGACATGGGCCCAAAACTGATCTTGCCTCTGCCAGTGGAAATCTTTTGTAACTGTACTTCAGTAATTAGAAAGTAATTCCAGATTCCTGTTGCCTTCATAGAGACTGGAATTTGTTCTTCTTTGTTGAGTTGCTCTTTTTAACTAATATGGTTAGACACATTTTTAGAGCAAACATTCTTTTTTGGCTGTGTCAGGAGATTTTTAAATGCTACCTTGTTGCTTGTCTTAGTGTGGCAGCTTTATGGCTGTAGGGATGCTGTCTCTCAGCAGCTCCCGCACTGCTATTTCTTTCCACTGCAAGAAAGTCCGTGGATAAAAGAAGAGCTGGAAAAAATTAAGTTGTGCTGGAGCTACAGGGCTTTCCACAGAGAGTAAACTGCGCTGTTTTCAGGATTGCATTAAATTAATTATGTGGGAGGGAACAGTCAAAGTTATCTGAGAAACTTGGGTCATAATCATGTGGTATATGAGCAAATTAAGCAGACTGTAAGGCCTCGATAAAACTTGGACACTGCCTAAACTGAATTATATCTTTATCAAAGCAATATTTTTTTTTTTCAAAAGCTAGTTACAAAACAGTAAGTTCCCACACACTGTGGTGCTCCATCTCATTGAAGGACAAGCTGCAAGACAAACACAGAAATCACTGAAATGAATTGGACTGGAAACTATCTTCTACACGGGCCAAATCTTCTCACATATTTCTACTCTACCAGACAGAGCTAAGCCATGACGCTCCAGTTTAAGTCTCTGCAAGGCTGGAGTAAGCCCCAAATAGGTTGTTACATTGCCAATTTAATATGGGACTTCCTTTCCATACAAAGACATAGACTAAAATATCGGGACGTTACCTGTTTCTGCATTTTTCTATGTCTTCAGTAGGAGCCACTGGACTTGAGACTGCAGTATGGGCAGTCCCCCAGCCTCTTGCATCTTGTTTGCCCAGTCTGCCCCTTGCAACCATCAGCCACCTCCATCTGACAGCAGCAGCAGGGACAGCAAGGGAACACAAGCAAGGGGACAGACATTGAGGACCATAAAACCGTTGCTGGCTGCGCAGCACCTGAGTGGCAGCAGCTGAGTGACGAGAGGAGAGACAAGGGGGTCTGGGTGAGAGATGGGTCTGAGCAGTCTCATGAGCCTAAAGAGTTAGAGCCCCAGTGGGCTCTGCATGCCAGGCAGCTTCCCAGGCTTGGCTGCATGCACTGCCCGGAGCTGGGGCTACCTGCAAATCCCAGCTGCCTTAAAGGTCTGTTATAGCGTGCCTGAGCAGAATACCCTGTGCAAAGACATCCCCGTGGTCTGGTTACACACCAATTTCTGTTGCATACAAAGGAAAGGAAAGGATTTTCCAAGGAATGGTTAATAAAATCTGTGATAAGGTGCTAAGAAACTCAAACATAAACTCCCTCAAAAATAGTGCTAACTGTGTAAGAAATTCTTCATTCCAAGTGTTTGTATAGTGTATCCTATATAATGTCACAGACTGTAGTTCTGAATGCTGTAATCTTAACCATACACCAGCATGTGGTTTTAAATGTAATGCATTTTGATGTCCTGTTTGCATTGGACTCACTACTGTAGGTCTCTGCAGGACATTCTGTTTACAAAAGAGATTACCAAAAATAAAAATTACAAAACAAAGTGGTGTAAGTTACAGAAATGAGAGTAGGAATGCCTCACTCCGGAAGTTTTTGCCACAAGTCCAGATATAAATAAGGCCAAAGGGACTCAGTATAAATCAAGTTGTTTTCCTATTACCTCGGTAAGACAGGATCTCAACAGCTATCCTGGCCTTATTTTACAAGCTATAACCTGGAAGTAGTTTAAATCTACCTTCATTCAGTTCATAGTTCATGAAACAGCTGTTTCTTATCCCCCCTCCCTTATCTGTTTAGTTACTCCCCCAAGCACAAACCCTCCAGGACCATGAAGGTATTAATCATTTGGCATCCAGGACACTGCTGTTCACCTTATTCCTTATCCCTGTGCTAAGTAATTTGGGCACTGCTTGATAATGTCCTCGGTTGCTGTTACAGTAGTACACAGCAGTCCTGCTCAGCATCAAGGTCCCTTCAGTGTAAATGCTGTTCAACTAAATAGGCTGTAGCTAAAGGGCACAGCAGAGTGAAAGGAACTAGGAGACAATATAACGTTGGCAATGTGTTATTTGTCTGGATTAATTACCCTCCACAACAATTTTAATGGTCAAATGCTGTGCTGATGTTTCTGTACTGATTCTGGGTTTGGGGCATGTGCGGGGCTGGTGAGGAGTTCAAACTAGTGCATCATTCCACTCTGCATATCGATAGAAACAATCCCTGCCCCAAAATTGCTTGTAGCCTGAATAGGCAAGACAGACAAAGGGTACATAGAGAACAAAGGCATAGAAAGGAGAATATCTATGGCCACAGCCACAAGCCTGTTCCTGAGACAAAGCCTATGCACTCAGCTTGACTACCTGCTCATGCTAAGTAGCAGAGGCAGCCTTGAGCACACAGCTGAGTTGTGAAACATAACTCATCAGGCAAGCTCACACCCTTCCTAATTACTCTGTGCAAATAGTCTTTTGAGTGAACTATTGTTCACATCAGCACTTAAAGGAAACAAACATAAGCCCTTGTTGTTTCAGCAGCTCCTGGCTATAAGCCTAATATGAGATAGCTTTGTGCAACAGCAGGTCTAGGTTGCCCATGAGATCCCCTGCGTTGCTACAGAGCCTGACTACTGGGAAGAAATCAGCTACAGCAAGGATTTACCACCCCAGGCAGGTGATATACTCTGGTATGTAAGCATGAATTCCTGCAGATAGGAGAATTACTTTGTCCCTCAGCCATAATATGTGCTGGTATGTGTCCTAGCTGGGATCTACTGTGCTCCTTGTTGATGGTTGTAAGGTGGCATGGTAAGTGGATCCTGTGCTGGCTGAAAATATTGCAGCATCAGCAGAGTTATGATAATCATAAAGTATGGATAATCACCACTCTGTTACCTTGCCTCACTGCTCAAGAATTAGCTCTTGACTTCAAATGAAGGAGCAAGTTCTACCGCAGCCACACTCCCTGGTTTTGTGCTGCTCCAGGCAGGGCTCTGACCTGAAGCTGGCCCTGCAGATGTTTTCTGAAAGGCTCAGAATAATGTAAACATGTGAAGACTATACTTCATTTTGGAAAAATTGGCCACTGAATGTAGGTGTTCAGCTCATCTTGAAGAAGTGTGAACCACATATCAACTGAGCTTTATGGTTCTCATTTATTTCCCTGTAACAGTTAGTATTGTGCAACGTGACCAACCACTTCACTGGGATTTTTCACTGTGACTGGAAAATCTTTTTGTAAGGGCCTAATCAATACTTATCCACAAACACATATATATTAAATAAAAAGAAAAAGATAATTTGAGAAATAAAATACTATTTTTTTTGCGGAAAAAAATGCTCACCTCAGGTTATATGCAGCAGAAGAAACAAGAGCTGTTTACTGCAGCACACATGTCACAAAAGCTGCTGGTACTCAGCTGAGCATCCAATTTCTCTGGAAGAACAGTCCACAGTGTGCAGTTAAAGTGCAGAGAGGAATATAAAAAAAGTGCAATCCTGTGTGGGTGAATAATCAGTTTCTTTGAAGCACAAATCTGACACATATTTCAGAGCTCATCAGAAGCAAAAATAAATTCTGAGATTACTCTTCATTCTAGCTTTGGATGAACTTGAAAAAAAGAACTGGCATCAGCATGTACAGACAGGTCCACAACCATTGCTGGGCCCTTTGCATTTCCAGGAACCGGCAAAACCAACCAACACAGAGGAAATATTCTGTCAAACAGAGCCAGAACATTGTCTCAGTTTTCTTACTCCTCTCATCTGCCTTGAGGGACTGATCCCTGGGAGACCATTAATGCTTCATAAAGCTCCCAACTGAATAACTGTCCCCTGGGGAATGGTAACTACAGATTCCAATAAGAACAGAGGCAATGTGGCTCTGCCTCCCATGTCAGCAGCTCCAGGATCAGAGAAGCAGAGAGATGTGTGTTATTCCTCCCCTCCTTACCTCTCCTCCAGCCAAAAAAGTTTCCCTCTGCACTTGACAAGCGGGGGAAGAAGGAGAAGGTGGAGACGGAGGTGCAGAGAAATCCTCCAGTAGCTCAAGGCCATTAGATCACCACCCAAGCAAGAGCTGGGGCTGACATCTAAAAGTACCAAACTGCATGGCCAGCTTTGCAGGGGAAGCCTGAGGTTCTGCCGGCACGTGGGGGCCTGCACGGGCTGAGGACCCGGTCCAGCACATTGTTCTGCAAAGAGTGGGAGAATCCACCGGCAAGAGCACAGCGTCATTTACCCTTGGCCATGTGATACTGAGGGCAGGCTCCTGTCCTTACCCATCCTATGGGCCATATGTCCAGGAACTGCATCTGTCCACTGTCCCCAAGGCCTTACAGAAACTGTTCATGTGTTTGAAGGCCTTTGAAAAAATGTGGGGCAGCAATTTTCAATGTAAAATGCCATACTTAGTGGTGGAAAGAGTTTCATGGAAAGCTGTTCATAATTACTCCTGTTCAACTGAAAGAGAAAGGTATAGTGTCATTTTTTGATTACCTAAATGCTGCAGCCGCATTAAGAAATTTGTCCAGCAGTAGGGGGTTTACTGGCTCTTCCCACAGGTTTATGTTCTGCTTTGTGTAACATCCAAACTGAATTCAACATTTGTGATTTGTTGAGGTAATGGTTCTCTTAATCTAAATCTTATCTACCCAGCTGCAGTTTTTATATTTTCCTCTGACTGCACTAGTCACATGAGACCGAAGGACATGAGAATTTAGTAAATCTTTTAGAGCTTAAGATTACAAAAAGTGGAATTTGTTTCATCATTTGACTTTATTAATGCTCTGCAGTCTGAACTGGATTTGAAATTGAACTGAGCAACACTCACTAACAACAGAAATAAAATGCACGGTGAGAAATATTTAGTTTATTAATGTCTATCAGTTTTCACTTATAATAACAGAGACAGATGAACTGTACAGCAAAGTGAAGAATAAGAAAATCTGTCTGTTTATTTCTCTCTATCTTTGCTCAAATAAGATATATTTAGGTATACATTGATATATTCTTTTTAATCTTTATTCAAGCAAAGCTCCAATAAAAGCAGAGAAATTATGTTTTTCTCACTTGGAATAAATCAAATATCATTGATTTATATAGATCTATCACTTTTCAGGTGGCATCAGCTGTGGGGTTTGTAAGTGTTTTAGGCATAAACTTTATCTTTACAGCACAGGGAACAGTGAGGCCCATATCGTGGCTGACATTTCTGTGTGGGATGTGAATGAACGTGTGTGTGGATGTTTATGGACACGCAAGTGTTCCTCTGTAAAACACATCTTGTCAGAAACTTAGGCAGCTGGCCAACCTCTGCAAAACTGTCATCATTTGCCCAACCTCACTCACTGCCATCCAAAGGGAAATTTTCTTCCTGGGAAACAGAGCGCTAATTGCTTGCCCAGAAAGGAAATTAATGACTCAACAATTGTGACCAACAGGCTGCATTTTCAAGATAGCCAATCCTGAGAAATGTCATCTTTGCCAGGCTATAATTTCCATTCACTGCTTACAGTTTTTTTGAGTTTAAGTAGGTCTTTTTAATGGTGGGAACACACATAAAATGCTATGTGGCTGTGGAGCTGTATCACAGGGCAGGTCACTACCCTCCCCGGTGGTGTGCGTGTACTGGAACTGCTCATGCTGGGAGAGAGGCACCACTCTGGCAACTGCAGTCCCAGCCCTGCCTCTGCACCTTATCAAATCCATGTCAGCACTAATTAGAAGCCACAATTAGAAGGCACAATTCTTGTGCCATGGAATGTCAAGGTTCCACTTTGGAAAATGTCCCTAACAAGCAGAGCTGCACTACTTTGATAATCCATTACTATGCATAGTTTCAGGGCAACATGAAGCAAGGAGGCACGTTTAGTTTTTGCTGTGTGTTAACAACAGTGACAACATGAAAAGGAGAAAGGCTTCATTTCTAAAAACTCTCCTGGAGGTGGAGAAAGGCAGTTGTTCTCCATCCACGACAGATGAGTCATTAAACATGAAGATGTGCAAGAATTCTTGCAGAGCTTTTATATCACATTTATCTAGATCAAATGGCCCACGGTTAAGGGCTTAGACACAGCCACAAGTCATGGTATTCTCCTTCCACTTCTCATAAAAGTGGGGTAACTGTGCTGCAATAAATATATTCTATACAGGTAGTTTTCTATCAAAGATACGTTGATATTTGATCAGTAAAGAACCCATTCTACTTATAACACCAAATGGACCCACAGCCTAGAGCTGGAATGAAGAGAAGTGTGTTGCCTTTTGCATGGCCCTTCCAGTCAAGAATAGTTCATCAGTACATCTCTGTTTTAAAGATCACCAACTGCCAAAAGCTGAAGCGAGGCAAAGCATAATACTCTGATTTTGGGCAGTCTAGAAAGAAGATAACATAAAATGCAGCTGTGATGAATCAGATTAAATTTCTCCAAAGATAAGAGAAATTGCAAGGTTTCTTTAAGGTAATGATGAATAAGTAGGCTACAAGCATGTTTGTGTAACTACTTTGGTGAAACCAGAGTTGTGTTCCCACTGTGGGCTTTTATGACCCTATCCAGCTCACTTGTATGTGGCAAAGTGTCTCTGGCTCTGATTACTATTGCATGTATTATAGAGGAGCCAACAAATTCACTCAACAAGAGAGAAGAGAGCAAGGAAGAATCAGAACAGAGCCAGAACAAGTACCGGTAGCTATTCTTCAGAAACGCCTTAAAAGACTTTTACGGGATGAGTGGTCCCAGAGGGCAGCTTAGATGTGTCACCAAAAAAAGTGGTTTCTAATAAGTTTCTGCTGCATGAGGGGAAATGGGTCTTTGCTTATTCCTTTTAAATGAACAGGATGGCAGCAAAGATAGCCAGTTCCACAGAAAGTTAAAATTTATTTTCCTATTGGATCCTACCCAAATGTGATTTCATGCCATGGAAAGGTTACCACTGATTTCAGTTCCAGTGGATGTTGTGCTCAGGCCCCAGCCAGAGGCTCCCTGTTGCACCCCTCCTCACGCTTGCGGAGGAAGACGTAGCCTGGCCTTCATCTACAACAGCAGTGGCTCCCAAAAGTGTCTCAGGGAAAACATGCAATTTCTCACCCACCTTTTGGCCATAGACATGAGTCTGGTTCAAGAATTATTTTCCACACAGGCTATGAAGTATTCTAAGACAGAGATTTTTAAATCTGCATCAGTAACTGTAATCTCCCGTTTACAGCTCTACCCAGGGATGTCAGAAAGTCCAGTACTTATATCTTTAAGGTGAATGGCAATTCCATTGAATTAAGCACATATCCAAGTGCTTTATTGGCTGGCTTCTCTAGGTAGAGTAGATAAAATACATAAACTGTATAAAGAAATAATAATAATAACCAAAATAATTTGTTCCTAGGCTCACAACTAAACAAACTTAGAAATGTATGAGGAAAAAAAATCCTGGGTTTGACTCAACCTTTACTGAGGTTTAAAATCCTAGTAACACACAGTCAATGATGTAAACCAAGAAACATGATGTCTAAATTAGGGAAAGATATCAGATGTGAGGAAAACATTGGAAGGAAGATATTTCTGAAGAAAGGGTAATATGACAGATGATTTTGAATCTTTTCCTGCATGTTTATTTTTTCATATTTAAAGCTAAATCAAGCAAGAAGCGGAGATCTCTCTTAGCTCTGTGCCCAAAGCAGCCGCAGGGGCAGAGCAATACGCACTGAGCTCTGCATACGTCACAAGATGAGAGCCTGCAGCATGTGCAGCATCAGAGACCATCACAGCTCCAAAGGAGCAGCAACATCCCTTGCACCTGTGAGGTGTGAGGCATTTATATGGCAGGCCCTCACAGCTCCAGGGATATCCCGTGTAAAAACCCATCATTTAAATTCTTCAATATATACATTTACAGAAGGGGCTGTGAGCCATTAAAAGGAAAGGACTGGGAATTCCTTGTGTTTTGGAGGAGGGGGCTCTGCGTCCCATACAACTTTTCTCAAAATATGAAGGAGACACGTCAACCTCAAGTACTGAGCTGGTCAACAACAGCCAGGAAATTCAAAGTCAAGGCTGCCACTGTGTCCTTGGTTGACCTTTGATGCCCTGGGACTGCAAGAGCTTCAGCTCAGTATGTGGTCTTGTGTGTCATATATGTCACAGTACTTATTGACAGGTGTGCAAATTCTGCCTGCAATGCTACTGCTTTATCCAGTGTGCATCCAAGATGAACCTGGCACAAGGCACAAGCAAATGCCAGAATCCTGCCCTTCATTTTGCAGGTCTGCCCTCTCATTATCCCTTGTCTTACTGGAAGTGGTCTGCACAGATTGATTTAAACCTCCTTTTATCATGTGACAAGAGACAGAAATGATTAAAAAACTAAACATAAAGGAAGTGCTTACTAAGATGTCTGCTGCATCTGACCTACATTTCACCCATCTGTTACAAACCTGATTTATGGAAAAACTGAAATTATAACACTTCCTAGAAACCTAAAAACTCGTAACTTGGCCTTATTTTGTCAAGCCACATCCTTTTTTTGATATCTATCTGTGTTCTTACTAACCCAAGATACTTACACAGAAGACCTAAAATGATACTGTTCCTAAGCCACAGCTGATTATGTTCTCTGATGTCAGACATGAGAGACATGTAACAATTTAGAAGTCAGGATAAGGGAATGGTGGAGCAGCACCAAACAGGAGAAACTACAAGCTTTGCTGTGTGATTGCCAGCTAGGAGCCTTAGCAGGTCAGTAATCGGAGTGATTATTTATGCAGTGCAGGCTTGCAAGGAACCACACATGTCTTCTTGCTAGTTTCAGTGTCAGAGCTATACGATGCCCTGTCACATTAAGAAAAGGAGGGGAAAGAGCAAAAGTGCTACAGAAAGGGGTCTGGGAAATGCAGCTTTAATAAATTCTGCTGCAGAATGCCATCTGTTCTGATGGGAAATCTATGCTGTCATAAATCTGAGTGTTGTGGCTAGAAAGACTATGGGCACACAACCTAAATTTGTAGATACTGTGTTGTGGAAACTACAGAAAAGCTGAGGCATTAATGGGATGAAGCTGGATTCTTTTCTGGTTGGGAATAATTCCTGAGAATATTTTTCTCTCCTTTAAATAATTTATAATTACATAAGCTCTGTAGGTGACAAGTTTTGTAACATTATACCTATCACAAATATTGACAAAAAATGGACCTGTGCTCATTCACTGTGAGTAGCTACTGAGTATAATAACATGTTTTCTACTCCTTCTGGTGTGCAGTCCTTTTACAAAGAGAAGGGTCTGAAGAAATCACCAGACCTTGGGCTCTCTCCTGAGGAAAATCCAAGAGGGAAACTGATAATAAACAAGATTAAAGTACCTGGGGAAAATCTGAATCTTTCTTCTATGTGTCTTTCAAGTCCTACCTGACTGAGCAGAAGTTAACAACAGCAAGATGCAATACAGTTAATTATTTTTTAATTAAACTTCCTATTGTCCACATTCATGAACAAGGACTCCTTAAAGGTAACAAAAAGAAACCAAAAATGAGTCTCTGTTCGATGGAAAGTCTAAAATAATCTTTGTATTGTTATCCTTTATGATTCTTATGTGCACAAAGTACCTGCTAAATGTTACTTAGAACTGGGATAATCACATCACAGGGAGGCTAATTTGTGTGCTCTGTGACAGCTCTTTTGAAAGGAATTTCTGTCTTTCTTCTGTGTCTACCAATGCATTGTCCAATGCAACAAACCAGTTGCTACACAAACACCAATGGACTGTCAGTTTAGTATTTGCTTTTTGTCAGTATTATTGATGTACAGGCTAGTCACAGAAATGCTGTGGAAAATTCTGACATCTTTGCAGGAATTCAGAAAAAAACTAACCTGTTTTTGCAGAACAGCCACTACCCAGAAAATGTCGTAGACCACTTAGAACTGGGACAGGAGCTAATGCATATAGAGCATGCAGCTACTTTTGTCAGTGTCAGGTATGGAAGGTCTCCCAAGCTCCCTTCAAAAAAGGCCATCCTTTCCATATTGTATCAGTTTCCACAGTGTGCAGATCCACAGTTTGAAAAGTCCTTTATTCAGCCATGGAGAAACATTTTTTTTGGACATTGTTTATATTCACATATGTTTGTTGGAACAGTAAATAGAATAGATAAACCTTTTAAACATCAAGATACATGTCTAAGCAAGCAAAACTTGAATAAAAAATGTGCAGACCAGTGGTAAGATCAGAGCTTGCTCATAGCTAGTGAGATAAAATATTAATGTCCTATATGCACCTTTTAAAGTACAGGTAATTGTGTGTAAATATGCATCAAAATCCACTAGTTCATTCACTTAGGATAACCTCAAAATAATGAATTTTGAATGGACTGAAGGTGAAAGTCAGTTTCTTCACCTACTGGTGTTAGCAGATTTTTTCCAATATACCACATTGCTGACAAAATCAATATTCATTCTAAATGATCCTTATGAATAACGTGCAAGACAGAGCGTAGGGTTACTGATCGGAAGTGGTTGACTCACATCCAGTGGTTCTATTGGATCGAATCCCTGGATGGCTTTTCTACTCAGTATACCGCTTTTACATTTATTTTGCCCAGGAATGGGAACCCGCTATCACCAGGTTTTAATAGCAAGAACACTCTTGGGATAAAGATGTCCTCTCCATTAGGTGGTTCCAGGAACTGGCCACTTACACAAATGTGGAAGTTGAAAATTGTATGTCCAGCTGTGGTGGGGCTTATATGTACTGTAGAAGTTTGATTTGCCCACGCCTCTGAATGCTAAAAGCTCCTTGTCATGGTGTAGTGATAAAAAAAAAAGAAAAAAGAAAAAAGAAAAAAAATATGTCAGTGTTGACATCATCTAGGAGAAGTAGATAATGTATACATTGTTCAAACCAGACATGGGATAAACTTTCTTTATCCTCCCCCCACCTTTTGCCCTCAGGTAGAAGAATGGAGAGGACCCTGTGATGACAGAATGGAAGACAAGGAAGCTCCAGCAGCCCTCATAGGAGGGAGGGTTGCTGCAGCATGGAAATGCTGTGGGAAACATTTTGGACTGCTCTGCTGCAATAATAATCCAAATTTACTGTCTCCTTTAAAATGTATTTACAAACTGAGCAACCTGCTACAGCACGATGAAGTAGTTAAGACATCATAAGTTGGAAATAGCCACAGATTTTCTGCTGGGATCAGACTAGGATGGTCTCACACTAAGCAGGAGGCTTTGGCAAGCACACAGTGACGTATGACTGAGCTATGACTGAGGTGGTTCAAGCTTTTGCTTCATTCTGCAGGACTCATGACCTCAAAGAAAAGGCTTGCCTTGCTGAAGCAAAGGGAAGGAACAGATGCATGTATCCTGATTCTCAGTACACATCAATGTGCAAAGCACAGTGGAACCACAGAAATATACAATATCTGTCAACATTCAGCTAAATATTTCACCAAAGGAGCTGAGGAAAATATAAGAGATGCATAAAAGTATCTTCTAGAAACTTTACGATAAGATTTCACTGTTAAAAGGTAGACTTTCTCTAGGAGTTAAGTAATCACTTCATACTATTCTAAAATCTGGACTTGGAGAAGATGATAGCCACTGAGGAGATTATGGTTTTATTTATCACTTGTATTCTGTAGGAGAGACAGAAACAACAAAATTCAAAAACTCTGCCCTGTTCATTCAAAGAAGTGTAGGTACACGTCTCTGTGGGGTAGCTCTGGGCACTGGTGGAATGAAAGGAGGCCTCTACCTGCCACCATGACTCAGGCATCAAAAGCCTAAAGTTCAGTCCGGTGTCTAAGTGTTTGTGCTTAATAGGAAAGCTATTTTATACTTCATATATAACAAGCCACTACATAGGAAGCCTAAATACTACCGGGCACAAAGCTCTGCACTCTGCATGCCTGGGCATTGCCTTGCAGAGCACTGGAGTCCTTTGTTGGATCTAGACTTACCCAGTATCCCAGCAGACATGACATTCACAAGGAATTGAATTCAAATGTCCTGAGTCCTAAAGTAATACTACCTCAAAATCCTGTTTCTCAGAACAGAACTGCAGTGGTAACCACACAGAATAGGAACAGACAAGCTATTTGTTGTTGGTAGAGTTATACTGCACTACCCACCCTCCTTGAACAGAAAGCTTAGGCTGATATTTTGAGATCACCATATGTATTACGGGCACCAGCTGTCAGAAAATTACTTCGTTCTGTCAAAACTGGAGACTGCCTGTGATTTTGCTGAAGTTCCCGGACAGTGAATGTCCATGGTATATCTAAGGAGCTGTTCTGACCTTCAGGTGAAGCAACCTGGAAAGACAAATGAAGGCTAAGTGGTTTCCACCAGGCAAGAAATGCACCATGGATTGGAAACACTTTGCTTACTGTCTTATTACTACTATACAGCAGAGATTATGAAAAACAGGAATAAATGTCATGTTTGTTGAGAGTCATGTGACAGGCTGACAAAATTCATCCATCAAGCTGTCTCTTTGGTCTATATAAAACTTATAAAATACATACTATTTCAAAGTGGTTTATCTCTGCTTAAGTAATGAGTTAATAGCTGTACTGTCTTCCTAAGAGCCCTTGTTCCCAAAGAGCTCAGGAAAGCATCCCACTCCTGTGGAATGTTTTAATATCTTACGCTGATGCTGGACTGTTTTTCTCTTACTTCTATTGAAACCATAGACAAAGCTGTCAGTCTGTTCATATTCCCTCTTAACACCTTGCGCAGAATTTTGTCTACAACACCTACAGAGAAGGTCAAAGGGAGATTGTTACACCTGGTTCAGGAAGGAAAGACTGAATCAGCTATGCAAACAAAAGAGGTCTGTATTATAGGATAAAGAGATTGACCTTTAGACATAGCAATAATAGTAGAATTGAACAGTCATAAAGCTGTTAACCAAATTATTTGGTCTGACAATCCTGAATCAAAGTGAAACTTTTTGATCTTTCATTTTTAAATTCTTTGTTGCTGAAATAAAATTGGCTTATGTGGGCAAGTTTCGTTAAGGGTCTGCACAAAATGAAGAATCCCACATTTGCCACATAACAAGTCCAGAGCTGGTGTGCAGCTGGTCATCTTCTGGACTTTATTTTCTGAACATAAATATTCACAGTAAGTCTTACCATTAAAGTTTTATAATCCTGGTCATTGTGATGAATGGTTACAGGCTTTAAAAGGTGAACTTTTAGCTAAAATGAAAAATTCTCTATACATAAGAACAACCTCAATAGCTGTAAAACCAGACCTTAAAATCCAAATTTGTAACTCTTCAGGTTTTTACAGAGTATCAGCGATACATGGACTGGAGTACATTTTCAGTGCAGACACACCTGAGTTGGTTCAATGGCACTAAAAGCATTGTCCAGAGTCTCCCCTTGAAGCTGCTCCACATGAGTCACTTATGGTCTAAAAACAGCATGAAAATGAACAAGGAGTAAGGTCTGAACATTTTTAGCATTGCACAGACTCTTACTAGGAAATGTGTCTTGCTGTAAGGAGTCTGCAATGCAAATAAACAAGATAGGGAATGACAGGGGGAGATAGCATTGAGGAAGTGATCTGTCTAAAAGAACAATGGCTGACTGCAGTCTAGCATCTGTCTCCCCTCACTTTGTAAGTTCATTGCAAGTGTTTTGCCCGTTTTACAGGCACATTATTTGCTCAAACACAATTCTGATACTTATTTTGAAAGCAATATCAAAACATGATGTTGCTAGCTTCCCAGTGAGGTTAAAACACCTTTAAATTAGACACATCTTGAATTTTCTAATCTGCTCAGCAAGAGAACCACACTGTTAACAGACTTCTGTGCTCCAGATATCACTGAAAAATCTTTATTCTCTCTACTAGTGAGTGACCAAATGATGATTGTAAAGATGCATGTATCCTATAACCTGAGAAACCTGTGTTCTTAAAAGACATGTGCCACTTGTTCATTTGGACACTACTTGCCAGAGTACTGGGGGTATGGAAACACTGGGGCTTCCCAGTATAAAAGGAGAGAGAGAGAGTGTGTAGCTACCACGTAGACCTAAGACAGCCTGTGTCTTTTTTCTACCAAGGTGCAGTGCAGGATGCTTTCAGGAAAGGTGCCAATGCTCTCATAACGGATAATTATTTTAGACTATTCTGTTGTCTACCAGTGATGAATCTCATCTTAATGGCAGCTTGAGAGATCTGTGGTCTGCTACATAATAGAGCATTATCTGAGACTGATTAGCTGAGTTCATTCCCCTTTTTGTATTCTCAGTAGGCTTTGGGGAATAACAGATGCAACCAACTGACAGGCAAACGTTTTACTTTCTTTCCCCTCCCTCCCCTCCCAAAAGGACTGCTGGGAAGATATCCATTATCTCAGTCAGCGAACACGCAAGCTCTTCTGTACCCACACCAGGAATTACAAGGTGGTCAGCTGACTAAGATGGAGAAGAAACACAAAGGCAACCCAGGAGTCTGAAACATAAACTATCCCTTCTCTGGATGGCTACTTGGCAAAGATGAGAAGCTGCCTGGGAGGAACACGAGTGATACCTCAGCACCATGAACTCTCCGATCATTGCCACCTCTCTAACACATTTTTACAATGCATGCTGGAAAGCTGCTGTCAGTGACTGAACCAGTAGGTACAGAGCAATGGGACTATTTCTGAATTAATGGTCCAAATCCAGGAAAGAAATATTTAATCCTGAACCTACCTCCTCTTCTTAGCCTCTTGCCTTTATTATGCCTCTAAGTTGCAAACTTCTTCTGAGGAACCTTTCGTACAAAAAGCGCGCACAGTGCCCAACACACTCAGGCCCTGCTCCTGGGTAAGGCCTCAAGTTTCTACCTCAGCAGAGTATCCAACACTATGAGTATAATTCTAATTCAAAAAGAATCATTAAATATTAGTTGGTTTGCTTTTCCAAATATTTTACAATCCTTAAGGAAAGAAGTCAGAAAATATTATTGTTATATGAGTATTTTACTTAATGCTCTAAGCTTCCAAACTGGTTAGAGGTGCTAGAGAACATTGTGGGCATGTCTAGAGCGATGCCAGCAGCACCTGAGAAAGAATCACGTTGTCCAAGTCAGTAGAAACCATTAACCAAGCACTTGAGGCTCTTAACTGTGAGGAATAAAGAGCTGGAGGCATGGTATTGGAGGTGAAAAGGCTACTGAAGGCATCCTTGGGGAATATCTTTTGTATTCTCCTAGGAAATAAAAAAACTTCCAGTGCAAGGAAACAAAAGACCTGAACAGCAGGAATATTTTGGGACTGGAGCCAGGGAAAAGAGTCAGTAACAAAGACTGGTAATTTTGCATGAATTGCTGTTTTGTGTTGTTGAGCACCAGGACACAGCTGGTGTACTGGCAAACCTGAGGATTTGTATTAACAGTATTGAAATTATAATGAAGTTTTTATTTTATGATTACAGATGTTTGTGGATTATTGTTATTAAACCTATTAGTGTAATAGTACAAATATGAGTTTCTCTTTGCTTACAGTCTTAAATGTTGTAAGTTTGTGAAATTAATTTTAGATAGCTATTGAATAATTCAGAATAACATAAAAGGTCAGTTGAGTTAAAAGCACAGAGGCAAAGGTGAAGTAGTTTGTCAGATTCAAATCCTTTTGAGTTTGGAGGGAAGTGAATTCACTGCCTTCCTCTGTTACACTCTGGACAGGCATTTGGCCATTCTGTAGGGTGATCCCAGGTATCGCAGAAGCAAAAGGGAGATCTGGGGTTGTTTTATGAACCACTGAAAGACCAACAGTCTATTTTGCAAATTGGTTTCTCCCTTTGCCTCATCTGAAAAAAAGACAACACAAAACCACCAAATATCTAATTACTCAGGACATCTAGATATCTGTCTGCGTTGTGCAGCATCTCAAAGCTGCCCTACTTTCAGAGAGGAGGCTCATTGTGGTTATGCTTTTAGTGAACTAGTCTTTTCTCAGCTGAACACCCAATGTACTAACCATAGTTGTAAATACTAGCTTGCTACATAAGAGATGCATTTTTCAGCTTATTCAGTATAGGGACCAAGTTGCTTCCTTTTTTGGTTTTGGTTTTTGGGGTTTTTTTTGTTTGTTTTAATATAAAACACGTAAAACAGGTTACTAGGATTTTTGGCTTGTTATGTATGATTTAGGCATATATGAAATTCATTAAGACAGTTCACTACCCTTACGAACTTGCAATCTCTCTGGCCGTTAGACAATATTTAGGGAATTCCCCAGCACAACTCTGTGGTTGCCCCTCCCTAAGCAATGGGATTTTTTGAGACAATACTTACTGCCAAGCCACGCTCAAATGTGAAGCTCTAGTGTTTTAATATACCTCACCAGGCTGTGGTAAGCAGCCTTTGGCAGCTAACCAACCAGCCAGTGACAGGTGGTGAGGCGCCAGAAGAAAGTCATGCTGCAAATAGAGTGAGCGCTGCGCTCTCACAAGAAAAGCAAACACGGGAGTCCTCAAATGTGTTAAGAGCAAAAAAAAATTGCAAAAGGATCATTCTGGCCCACTCTGGCTGCAAGCATTTGGATATACTCTGATCCCATGCCTGCGGATGCCCCTGAAGCATCCCTGAAGCATTGGCTAGGGCACAACGCACGGACAGTGTGCAAGTGCTACAATGAGCCTCTCTGCTTGTGTATGTGATCGGCCAGCTCGACTACAAAATCATGGTAACTGGTTTCTGCTAGAGAATACTAAGGTTTATACCCTTTCTCTGATCTCTGTGTTAAGCCTCTGCTTCCAAAAGGAGGAATAAACTGCTTGGTTTGAAGACCTTGGAAAAGAACCTTAAACTCTTGTCTGTCTATGCACATACTTTGAGACATATAAACAAAACAGCCTTTGAAAAGCCAGTCCTTGGAAATAATAAAATAAATATTTTCCACTTCCTTTTAAGTGCAGTAATTCCTCAGATGTTCCACCCTCTCAGGCAGAAAATTCATAATGATAAAACTCTAGAAAAACCTCTGATTAGACACAAGGTTTATAATTCTTAGTGCTTCTACTATGTTGCTAGTCATTCTTTTTTTATTCACTTTGCAATGAAAAAATGTCACCCAAAAAAGTGAAAAAGTTGAATGAGGGGTGATAATTGTGAGGTGCAGAGAAAGGCTAGTGAAGCTGGGGTTTTTATGTGACTCCCTGTAGTAGCAGAGCCATTTACGTTATGCAAGTCTGTGTGTATGTGTTACACGTGTGTGTATGCATGTTACATATAATTGTGCACTTACACACAGATGCACACACAAATTTTTTAGCCATTCTTAAGGAATGTAACTGTAGCACAGTTGCCTACCTGAAGGCAATTAGAAAAAAATAAGCATTAATCTTCCAGCACAGCCTAGGCAGTGACAGGGTAATATCCCTCATTATGCTGCCAGAAAGCTTCCTGAGCTGAGAAGTTTGTTCCTTTCTTGTCCTCTTGGCTGAGCCTACCTACAGGCATGCCAACAAGCTTTAAGAGTTATAATGCTTTCTGCTATGACACCTGACTCATCAAGGTACTAAACCACCTGCTTTGCTTGATTTTAAGCATGGGAAATATTTCATTATTCAGGCACATTCTCAACTCCTGTAACTGAACAGGCATTGGATTAGTCAGAAAATGGAACTGGCAGCATTTACTGTCTCATTTCACACAGACTACCAAATGGTGACAGCAAATAGTCACTGCTTTCCTGGCCTCTATCTGAACTAGCGTGTTGGAGCCAGCAGGCAAAGAAACATTTTCTGTGAGTCCTGTGTTCTCAGATTTTTTTTGCACATTCATTTTAATCCAGGGCAAATTTCTGCTTCCCATATGTACAGGCAGTTCCCATTGCTTTATAAAAGATTATACTTGCACTTTATAAAAGATTATACAGGCAGTTCCCATTGCTTTATAAAAGATTATACTTGCAGATGTGGGAGGGCAGTAATATCCATCTTTTCAGTATGAGCGATGTTGGAAGCCTCACTGTTGGGGTTTGTTTGCAATGGAACAATATTCCATGTATTTCCCAGATACAGCATCAAAGCTTATGGCTGTTTAGCACAGTTCCAGGTCAAAGCCTAACAGTAGAATATTGTAATTTTAGTGAGAAGATCATGTTCAAATGCAAGTGGAAATGGGAATGACCCTTTCCTTCAAAGTACAGAAAGCTACATAAATATGATTGACTTCAGAAAATGTGGACAACCTGCATCTTCCCCTGAAGTATATGACTGTCAAGAGGCAAGTCTGAAAAATATTGTATCCGTTTATTTCTTTCACGTGACTCAGCACTGGGAAGCAGTGCAATGCTCAAAATGGTTTCACAACCAACAGAACAGCTTGGAGTCCCCAGGCAGAAAACAAAAGTAAAAAATTTCTCAAATTGAACTGTAAATGAAAATAAAGTGCTTCTGTTCAGTACTAAAGGTGATCCAGTATTTGTATCAACAAAGTACTGTTGATTTAGCATGATTATGCTGATGCACAATTTAGTTGATGGTAGCTTGGAGCCAAAAGTGCCTTGTGATTTCAGTGCACATCAGAGTATTGAGGTAAGGCCAACAGAAGATTCAGATACCAAGCAGTTCTGAAAGATCAAGTTGTATTTGTTCATTTCAGATGCCCAGATAGTCATTAGGTGAAAATACAATGACTGCTTTCCAAAGCTGACCTTACATGACCAGCAATAGCACGTACCTACCTCAATATCACGCCCATGCAAAGGTTCTGTCACCACTTAAAATTGTACTGAAAAGCTTAAAAAACTAAAATTCTGCAAACAAGTCAAAATAAAACCCTGACATAAGGATATAGCTATTACACTATTCAGCTGGTTTGTTATGGATTTAGGACAAGAATATGAATCTGAGTGTTGAAAAATAAATAGATTTGTTCTTATTAAAATCTATTCACAGGTATAGTTTTGCAAGGAGCTCAACCTGCCTGGATACAATCTTGACTTGGGCACATGTCCAATAATAGTCAAGGATCTGCACAAGAAATTAACCTTCATGAAACAACTTCTCAAAGCAGAACTTCCACAGCTTCGCATTGTGGCACACAAATCCAGAGACCATCCCTCAGTTGTATTGACAGTTCTGCTCTACCTTTGTCATTAGCAATGACTTCTCTTCTGCAAAGGCCTTCTGTTAGGTTTTCGGAGTGGTTGCTTCTGGCAGAGTTTACTGCGTAAATAGCAGTATTATCTTCCATAAGAGGGATGGTACATATCAGACTGTGCATTTTTAACTACTCATTGCCCTCAGATGACCTGCTAGATCTTTTCCAATTGATGCTACAGATTGATGTTATTAATTATAATAGAATAATTTGCTTTACTAACACTGTAATAAGTAATTCAGTAAATTCTAGCAAACTGTATTTTATGAACAAAGTACTTTGGGGGTCATTGTCTTAAAATATTTTATCATTCTTAATATGTAAATAAAAGAGGTTAAGGCTACCATCCTGAATAGAAGTCAAAATTCAGCTTAGTTTTGAAGGGATAAATATTGCATATTCAGACACATACATGAGAATGTTCTATTTCACATATCACTAACAAATGTACCAAAGGAATATATGTTAACTAATTTTTTTAAGACGATCAAGTCATAATCTTAAGCAAATACATACCAAAAAATTACTGAACAGCAACACCAACAATCCAACAAGAATTGGAAAAAAAAGAGATTTTCAAGACTGTTTTCTTCTAAGTTAACAAGAAAAAAATAGAACCTAGTTTTAAGAAATAGACCAGGAAAAATGCAGTGTCCTGTGTTTTTCGAGATTTGGGGTTTCTGAGAGCAGTGGCCTGCCAAACAAGGTGTTACAGCACCCTGAGATGCCAAGATGGTCTGTATTGACCCTTTCTTTCTGAATAGAAATTTCACACTGGGTAAGAGTTGCCCTCTTAGCAAACCTTTTTCTCAAAAGAAATGCATTGCATGGAAATTTTTCTTTCATGATAAATTAGGATTTTTCCAGTATAAAAGCATTCCACTTACTTCTCAGCAGTTCAGCAAGGTTTCTTACAAGCCATTCTACAACAGTGGCATCTATGACAGGTAGCTGCCACATCGACATGGTAGCAGACTGGCATTCCTCAGGCCAAACTTCAGCCAGCAGCTTAGCTGAAATCACTGTGGTGTCTAACCTTTCTTCTGAAAAATCACCTTCACTTGGGAAAAGGTAGAGGTAGAGAAGGTAATATTCTACCCAGTTCTCAATAACTTGACAATGTCATTGCTCTTCAGTTTTTAATTCCCAAGTTTTTGTATAAGCATCTCCATATCCCCAATGCTTTAGGAAATTTTAATTTATTTACAGGTATCCCTTACATTTTCTTATAGTGTGTATTTCTTCCAGAGGTGATGTCACATAGAGCTACTGGATGTGTGTGAATTCATCCTGTTTCCCTTGAGCAGTTTCTGAAGGCTGAGTTTATTTAGTTGATAGCAGACTGAGCATGTGCAGATGTTCCTGTCTTATACGAGTAGCACCTTTGGAGTGTTAAATCTAAATCCAGTTGTGTGAAGGATATAGAGAAGACAAAAGGAAATTGCATTTTCATTCACTGCAGGAAAATTGCTACTGACCTTGAGAAAACCATAAGAAAAATGAGTTCGTAGGAAGCAATTTTTACTGATGTACCATATGTACTTCTGCTTACGGCACTGCAGAACCCTGTGAGGAAGTCAATATGCACCAACATTTAATACACATTCTGTGAACTATTAACATTTAATTCAGGATTATTCAGTAAAAATTAATTTTATATCAACAGTAATGAGTGCTTTTTTTTCAGATCGTGGCAGTATTTGTTCTTGACTGTACACTGACTGTAGGCTGATTGACAATTTCAAACCAAATACCACTAGCCCAAAATAATGTACTCCCACTCTCAGCTTGTGCTTGAATATTCAAATCTGCAGATGTAGGAGTAAAATAGAAGACAGCAAAGTGGAAAAAAAAATAAATAAATCTTACTAAGATTCCAGGTGCTGGGTGTTTGACATTGTCTTACCACAACAAACACTCTTGCCTTAGATAATTGGACACTGCTATCAACCCCACAGAAAAGTTTCAAATTTAAGATTCTAGTCTTGCGAATTCTTGTCTAACAATAATTCTTATAGAGTGGACCAATGAATCACTAAGCTTTTCTTACCCATTTCAGCATTGCTGGATTAAATCTTGAACATGCATTTCAAAAAAGATTCCCATAAAAATAAAAGTTCCAATTCTCAAAATCAGACAGCTCAGCGAGGCTGGTTTCTTCCAGTGTGAGCTTTTGGACTGGAGCTGTACCAGCAAGCTACTTTGTGCGTATGCCTCCTCATGTCCAAACGGCTGAAACCACAACATTTAATCCATGTTAGTATGTTCATATTAGGCACTGTATATATGTGCAAAATGAGTTTAAGGGCCTGTTATCCCCCTTGCATAAACAGTTTGCTTGTGAAACAATTTAGCATCTGGCTTTACAGTGATAATTAATTATTCATGTTCATTACTACATTACTGCTATGGATAAAAGGCACTTCAACATGGAGACAAAATGAAGTTACATCTTATTCTTACACTGTTTTCTTAGCACAGAAGAATCTGTGATACTTACCACTTATGTTGTGTAAAATGGACGCTATTCAAAACGAGAAATGTTTCCCCGCTCTCTATATCCCATCAAGGCTGATACCTGGAGAACAGGCTTAACAGGCTTAAAATTTGTAGTTCATGCATGTGGGACATCAGTCAAAAGCTACAGCCACCCCCATTGAAAATTAACTAAAAGATCTTTTTCACATATTCAGGCTTTTAGGCTTCACAGAAGATTACAGAAATAGTATCAAGACTTTCGAGATTCTGCAGCCTCCATGGTCATGCAGCAAGTATGAAATATTTGGGTCTTTCCAGTCCTTAGTTAATCTCCTCTCCAGGCAATAAATGCTGCTCTGTAAAGAAAGGATAGGCTTCAGGAAGCATAGTGAGGTTGCACGGTTTGCTTCTCTGAGTTGTTTTAATCATGTTACAGAGACTAAAAAGGCAACACGAGCCAATGAAAATAATTTCCATCAATATATTTTTTCACTGCCATAAAGTATTGTGCTTTTATGATTAATCCCTTCATCACAAAGGAAAAAGATTAAAATGCTACCTGAAACACACTGAAGATTTACTGGTTTCTTTGGTGTATCAGTATGTGAGTAGAATAAGAACTGTTTTGCACAGTAAAAAAAAAAAAAAAAAAAAAAACCCAGACTGTATTTATTTCCTTCCCACTTCTGTCCTTCATTCTAGGTGTAGGGCAAGTGAATGTTCAGTATATAGAGAACAAACAAATTACAGGCCAGATTATCAATATATGTAGGCCAGCATAGCCCATCAGAATCAAGAATTACTTCAGTTTACACTAACTAAAAAATTATACCACAAATAGAATTATCTCAACAATTGATATCTTTGGGTCAGTGGCAGAGCAGAAAATAAATAACATGCAAAATGGATTAAGCGATTTTTGGACTTTTTCTAACATGCCAAAATGTTTCGGGGAGGGGAGGGGTAGTTATATTTCAATGCATCTTCAACGTAGAACTAAAAGAAAATTGGATATCAGGTTAGAATTACAATGGAACAAACCAGCTCAGAAGAGGGAAGTGGCAGAACTCTTGATGTGATAACTCCTCCTCTGCAGCCCTGATAAGAGCCTAAAAGCCAATCAAGGAGGAGGTGGCTAGTGTTCAATGCCCTAGATTGCCCTAAGAAAACCTTATGTAAACCAAGGAGCTCTTCTCTTTATAACAAACAGAACTGTTGTGTTCCCTTGCTTCACAGGTATGCCATGATTTGGGTGTTAGAAGTGAGAGTTCTGGGTAGAAAACCAGGAATACAGTCAGGTTCATTTTTCTCAGAAAGGAGTTGTGGGAAACAAAGAGATCTAACAAGAAAGTAATGGTGTTTCCACAGAAAATGCCAAACTGACAGAAAGTTAATCATGAGTCACAACATGGCACAGAGTGTTTTATGTTTATAGTTGAAGGAAGGGACACATTCCAAGTCCTGAAGACACACCTAGTGTAATTGCAAACTTTATTTCAGGTCCTGATCTCAGTGGTAGAAGAAGCAGCCACAAGCCCAAAGGAGGCTGCAAAATCTGCCCCAGAAGCAGATAAATGCAAGGGTAGCTAGCTTGAGCTGCCAGGATGGTGATGTCAGCAGGTCCCAAATTAGCCAGCTTATACCAAGGTCAGTTATTTGAGCACAATGTAAATATATCTACAGCATCTAAAAAGTCCAATGCAGCTGTGACTCAGAAGCCACCAGGCTACAAAAGAGTTCCTCTCTCATGTAAGTACAATTTTATATTTTACCCAGCTGTGTGTTTTTCATAATTGTATGTAGGAGGGAGCTTCCAAAAGGGCAAAAAAGGATCAACTTGGGGCACTGACCAGTCAGGAAGGATTAAAGGGTTGATACTGCAAATTCTTCCCAGGGCGTGCAAGGGGAAGTTCAACAGGTTTACATCTTTGGGTTTGTATGAGTAACAGTTCCTAGGCACATGAGTTAGCATGTACCTTTGCTTTGTGCAGTCCTATTATTTCAGTGTCTCCAGGGTAAATGATAGACCAATGGCAAGACAAATGATCTACAAGTAGTCCATGGGTTGTTCCAGGCACATATAAAAGGAGAATTTGGGTGTAAAAGGGTATGGCACTGCCAGAACTTCTACATCTTGAAGCCCCACACCAGTGCTGGGCCAGTATGAATGGCAAGGAAAAAGAGCTGGAGAACATGTGCTCTCCTATGCTGTCAAGTTTATCCTGAAAATCCTCAATTCTTTTCTTCCCAAGATAAACACATCAGAAACATCTCCAAAGAGATGAGCTATAGGAAGAGAGCATGCATGTCTCAGGAATTACTAGTTCACGAATACAAAGAACAAAGAAACATGGAGGCTTACACATGTAGCTTTAACAGACTCCTATTCAATCCTCAAAGTTAATCTAGACTTGTCAGAGTACTTTAGTTCCTCTGTAGGAGTGTGCACCAGTTCTCTTGGAACACACAACCTGACTTAGTGGGTTTGAAAGTTAACACTACAGCACTCAGCTAACTTTCTTTCCTGTTCTTAAGAAATTTTCAGTCTTACATCTCCAGGAAATGTGATCAGATGTCTTGAAATAAATATAATTTATCATTATTATGCTGACAGGTTGACTTTTTAACGTTTGTTAATTCATTTCCCTGAGTCTGATGTGCTGAGAGAAGGTATGTCTTGTCTCAACTTCATAGAACAGGGGTCATCATCAAATCACTGATACGTCCCACACATGGTTAAATAAGACCACCACAGATCTTTCTCCATAATTATAATGCAAGGTAACTATGGTAACGATAGACAAATCTTGTCTTTTAAATGGCTTCTGTTGCACAGGTTTTTATATCTTCTTCCCCCTCCCCCTTCCCACACACATCTTCTTATTATAACAAGAAGATACGGGTAACGATTACAAGATACATGGATTCCTGTCCTCAGTACTACTGAAGATCATTGCTTCATCGAGACTGGCAATTGCATTTAACCCAAAGTCAGCTCAGAACACCTTCATATTTTATGTTCTCAAGACCCATGCAATCCAAGATTCTTGCTCCCTCATACATTTACTACACCAATTCATGTTGCCTTTTTCCACCAAATTCTAATACCTTCTAGAAGCACTACTGAGATGAATTAGCTTCAAACAAGGTTAAAATCATAATATTTAATGCATCTTAGAATTAAAATGCATAGATATTTTAATTCTTTTTACTGTATATAGTTATTGATACTCACACTCTGAGCTAAGAACAACCTAAAGGAAGGCTACTCAGTTTCTGTAGAAAGTGTTGTCATTTACTAGTATTTCAGCCTAAAAGGAAGCCTGGTAGAAAGCTACTTGACTCAAAGGTTTATGTTGACTGTGACCTGACTGGCTACATCTGCCTTGTTAACATCTTTTTTTCCATTGACTCACCTTTGATTTTTGGCAGATGCTGAACAACCTGATCATTATAACACTGGTGATGTGATCACAGTATATCTGGCACTACTTGTTTTATAGAACAAAACAGTACTTTGTTCCTCTGGCTAGTTTAAGATTCATTGTGTTTCTTCCATCCATCAAATCATTTTAATAATGAACCAGATATAAAACTACACCCAAAAACTTGGGCTGCACATTACTTGCAGCCAAAAATACAAAAATTCAAGGGCAGAGTTAAAGGACTTTCTCTAAGAAAAGAAGCATTGATCTTCTAATTATAATATGTAATGTTATCTTATCAATTATCAGTACAATGTTATCAGTTCCTTGACTATTGGAAGAATAAGGTTTAAAACCAGATAAAAATAAAACTAGAGCTGCAGTATGCAAAGAGATATGGAAAAAATTAGGTACGCAACAGGATCTGCTAAACTGTCTCTATATTTGGGTTTTAAAAATGGCTTAAACCACAGTGATAAAATTCCAGAAGGTTAAAAAAAATGAAATCTATGGGCTAAACTCAGCTCGGATATAAATCTAGAGTAACTCAACTGTAAGCAGTGGTGGTGTTCCAGATTTACACCAGCGTAATTGAGACCAGAATCAGCATAATTTATTAAACTGTAGAGGCCGTGTTCGCTCTCAGTATGTTTATTTAAGTCTCATTAGCTACTGAGAGGGAACTGTATACCTAATGGCCTGCAATGGATAGCAGGCATAGGAGCAGGGCAGGCAAAGGGATTTTCAGGGCTCAAGAAATGCAGTCGGTTCCCCAGGATCCCTCTCTTATTCAATTATCTTATTTACTTAGAAAAGTAGCAATGACCATATACAGGGGGATCATGAAGTTACAGTGATTATATCTCTATAACCAGTCCACCCATCATACTAAAGTGTAGCTAAAAAGTTCTAGCCTGCTTTGATAGGACGCTGCCAGTGAATGGTATAGCTTTTTGAGAGGAGGTTGGTCTCTATTCCAGCCTGTAGACACGCGTGTTCAGGTGTGTGAGGGCAAGGCCTTTTGGGAATAGGACAAGAAATGTAATTTAGTGGCTGCTTGACAGACTTTGCATTCTTGGGTCATGCCACTATAGTCATAGCTCTTAATGAAACAAACAGAAATCATTTGATATCTGTGCTAGTTACAAATACAGGTACAGAAAATGTAGCCTTCGTTCTACTTGGAGAAAACCCAGGGAAATGTAAAATCAACGAGCCCATGTGGCTAAGAAAGATTCCAGTTTATCATGAAAAACGGTGCATAGCAAGTCCAGAGCTTCTTACTTCACATAGCACATACACAGAGAATTCCTGTATTTGTGATGTAGGTCTCCAAATGTTGAAAATCATTCTCTCTGGACTTGGTGTATATGCCCATATCTTATAACACAACTTTAGCACTAAATTGTGAAGATAAGGAAGCCTTATATTCCCATTTTCTTCTTGATCCTGAGATCATTTAGATGTCAGTCTAAGGTGAGTTAACCAAAAGATCCCCAGATGTTGTTACAGAAGATACTTCAGCCCTGCTCATTCTATTACACCAACCAAAATATCACCCTGTGTTGAAGACCTGGAAATTTCTGGGGACTAAATTTTTCTTTATCTGAAACTTCATGCATCACTGTAACAAAAATAACAAGTTCATTCTTTATTTATCACAAGTAATAGATGAGTCTAAGGAATGTACTTTTCCTTCTGTGGCTTAGATTACTTTCTCTTGCCTAGTACTGGCCATTCGAGAAGACTCATCGTTTAGTTTATTCCAAGTAAGAGCTTGCGTGACCATACTGAGAGTTTAAGTATGTATTCCTCGTGCACATATAATTCCTTATGCATGAAAACTGCATGTAGTCACAGAAGTCAAGATGAAGTCTTGCAGATGTAAATTCTTTTAAGGAGGGCGGGCATTTTACTTTGCTTTTTATACAAGCACCAAAAGCAAAGCCCTATCTCTCCTTTAGATCAGTCATAGTGGTAAAAAAATCTGAAAACAAAGGAATCTGTATATACATAAAATACTTTAAATCTTTCCTTCCCTCTCACCCCCTTTAAAAATGATGTTTCAACGCAGTTAAGGCCTCCTGACAAGAAGTGTTGGAATTGTTTTAATTTGTTTTCTAGCAAGACCCAGTGAGCAGAGTCCTGAAGAGACCACCTTAATTAGCCCAGCTTAGGGCAGCCTTTGGTCCATTCTAAGTCCTGAGCTAGCTAGAAAAAAAAGATAACCTTTTTTCTTCCTGTTTCAAATTCTGCAACAAGTTAAATTCAGCTAATATGAGAGTCTGGCCAAACAAGAAAAATAAAAGCTTTTTAAAATACCATTCCTCTGCCAAATGGTTTGTCAGAGAAAAATCTTTTTGTAACAGACCTTCCTAGATTCAAAATCATCATCATGCTTAGTCCAAGCTTCCTTTTAGATTTTTAAGAGCTGAAATGATATATAATAATGAGAAAGACTATGGATCTCTGTGCAACATATAAAAATGTCAAAGCTGATATTTTGGTTTTGAAATAACAGCATGGTATCTTAGCATAAAGCTGGTGAGTCATTCACATGCTAAACATTTGGAAAGTCCAGATGCTCTTGGGAAATTTGTTTTTAATAACAAGAAAGATTTGTTTTTCTTCAATTTTTTTTAGAACTAGAGATGAGAATGATTCTCTTTTCTCCAGGTTCTGAACCTGGTTCACCAGGTTGCTAAGTATTTCCTGAGGTATCCTAAGCACCTTCAACTGTCACTTGAAGAGGAACTGGAGTCATGCTGAAGTCTGCCTCCCAATTTGATTTTTTCACATTCACTTTGACAAGAATGACATCAGCACCCAGGCTGAACTAAAACAACATAATTATTTTGCTGGCCTTTAAACAGCATCACTGCTTAATAATAGGGAGTCATAAAGATACAATTATTCCCAGGGAACGGACCTGCAACACTCGCACTTCCGTAATCAGACCAATGACTTACCAAAAATCTTTCACATTGTGAAAAATGTAATTGGAATATTGCAACATTCATAGGTTTCAGGTTATACTTACTCAATTCTTGCTTTGGCAGTTTACTTAATAAATATCAGAGATGCACAGATAACGGATGGCGAGAAATAAGATAAACTTGTTAACCTCTGTACCTGCACCAGGTTTCTGTTACATTCATCATCAATTATTTCAGCCTTCATTAATCAGTTACTCGAGACGGAAACGTTGCATACAGTATTTCGGATGTGCAGACTCAAAACAAAGAGGTAGGCATGGCCTCACAGGACTGTGCTTAAGGCACCACGCAAGCAGCGCGTGGCTTCCTCGAGTGATTCCCATTCTGCTGAGCAGCTTGCCTTTAAATTATGTTACGTAGCTGGTGTGTGCCTGGAACTGCCAGGGAGATAAACAAATTGGGAAAGAAAACAATTTCCTATTGCATTTATCATTAAAAGTTATCATTATCAAAAAAATTTATCATTAAAAGCCTCTATGGTAAACTATTTCTTAGACTACAAGAAAGTAGAAAACAATCCAGGAGGAGATATATTTTCAGTGGAACAGAAGCATGACATAAGCCACAAGCTATCTAGATTAACAAGATATTCTGAGTAGTTATTCAGCTGTGTTTTTCTCTCACTCATAACTAAGCCTTGATTAACATTAACTTTTAAAACAGATGCTTTGTAAGCACAGCCCTGAGAAATGATTCAAACAGTATTTCAGGACTTATAGACATTTTATACTATTTGGAGGACTGACACACAGCACATGAAGAGTTTGTTCCAATCCATTTTGAAAAAATAATGCACAAGTCTTTCAAACAACCTTTAGGCTTTCTCAGATTACTAACAACTATTTTGGTTAACACTCTAGGACTTAACTCAGACACCTATTTATTAAGAAATCAAGAAAACATTTTCTAAACAGTAGACAAATGAACCACGTTCAGAAGCTCACCACCAGTCACCTTTTGCATTACTGAATTAGCATTTTGGAAATTACTGCAGAAGAGATCACCATTTTTATACAGAGTCATTAGACTAAGATCTTCAAATGCCAAAGATGAAAATGAAACCTTATCTGCCAGAATACGCTGTAAGTGATATCAGTATCTCCTGTACCCTTAGGATACAGTTAGAGGGAATTGTTTTCCCTGCTAAGTATGAAACACAGTAAAGGTTAAATTGGTTAGTGGCTTGAGGTGACACATTTTTCAGACGTTCTGGGTGAGATCGCCCCTGAAATTCTATTCTAGAGGTCAAAGTCCTTCTTTTTTTTTTTCCTTATGGTAAATAGGCAATGACTAACTGAAGCACAAGAGGAGCGCACAGGTTTATTACGTGTTTCACAACTCTTTGGAAAATGTTTACAGCTTTACTTTAAGTGAGTTAGACAGCGGCTGAAGCTGGTGATCAAGCAGAGGGTTTGGTAATACAGACTGCTCTGTGAATGAATGCACTGGGGGAAGAACAGCACTGGCTGGAACATAAGCGATTGCTTGTGATTCTAGCAGAGAAACTGCTGTCGTCATTTAGTCAATGATGTTTATTATTAACTGTGAAGATTGAGCTTTAGGCAGCAGAGTGGGAAACCACTATGGGTGCCGTGGAAGTAAATGAAGACTTTTGTCCACTCAAGATACTTACCCATCTGAGATAGATATTTATTTTCATTCTGAATAGAACAGATTATATTAAATTCACTCTTGTTTCCTATAAATAACATAGCTATATATTCCTGTCCTCCATCAGATCTTTATTGCTCATGAACTAATATGCAAATTAGGATTGATACAGGAAATATAGTAATTATGAAACAGTAAACCAAGAAAAAAAATTCCTGACTGTTACTGTTAGCATAAGAAAACACAGTATCTCTGCTGTGGTGACAATATCAGCAATTTACTACAATGGAAATAAGTTTTGGGAAGGTCTTTTTGGTTTTTGCACCTTTCCTGAGCCATAAGTTATTTATGTCCAGTTGACTCAAGCAATCCATGAGTGTTAGAGGACTCCCCAAACAACTCTGGAGACTAAAAGCAAACCAACAAAGATGATGTTCCACACTTTCCTTGAGCCTCTGTCCTTAGGAAGCATGAAAGTCAATTTGTGCTTGTGCCCTGTTCAGAATCATTTTTCTTTTATGCTCCACTGTACTCTGAACAATTTGAGTTATAATACGATACATTTGCTCAAAGTCAAGGTGACATAAAATGGTAAGCTTTTTTCATAACAGATAAATCCTGTCCACTATAATGTCATTTTAAAATTTTGGTCATCAACTTGAAGTTCAGGGACCTATTTAAATTGAAATGAACCACGTATCAAGATATTAATCAATAGAGAATAGATACCAGGATCTCATATCATTCCAGTGATTTTATATTATAGCAGCTTTATTACAGGAAGTATTTTAACTGTAAAGGTGGCACTTTCGGCTAAAGTCTTGTGTAAAAGATTTTCTGTTTATGTTTCAAACAAGAAGTGTAAATTTAAAGTACAATAATGGTAATAGCATTACAGCTTCACAATGACTAAGCTGCCATGGTGGCAGATATTCTAAAGCCATACAAAAACCACAAAAGTGCAAAAATTGTAAGGCTCAACCTTAATATTTCTCAATTATTCATCAGAAATTCAAAGTGACCTGCCACTAAATTTAGGTTTCTGTAAACAAATACTGCACTGATAGGAGTCACAGGGTTTGTCATGGAGTGCTATAAGCATGCCTTAAAGCAGATGGCTTCTCTAAGTTGCACCCAAAATCATATGAGTTCTCATGGTGGCATGTGGCTCTCTCACAAAAGAGCAAAGCTGGATATTTATACAAACCTTGGGAATTTCTTAAGGTCTACAGTCAGGACTTACCAGTCTCAATCTTTACACTGAGCACACAATCAAAGTAAAAAATATATCAGATGTTTCTTAAGCACATGGTTGACAGGCACCATATGGGAAGTGGGCTCACCCATGTTCTCATTATCTTCAACGGGCGTTTTGTGCCTTGGTTCAACTGCAGCAGGAGGAGAGCCTGCCCTAGCAAGTGTGAGGAGCACAGACACAGCACATGTCCTTGGGACGCTTGTTGGTGCAGCCTGGTGCTAGGGCATAGTGACCCCAAAGTGATAGCAGAAGCAGAAGCCTGAGGTTTCTCAGTCGCTGCAGCTGCTAATGAAGGACCATGGAGCAGTTACTGACAGTAAGCAGTGACAGCCTTCGGCAGACCCGTCACGCTTCTCACACTGTACAAGTTTTGCAACTGACTCCTGCCTCGCCACACGATCTGCTCTGCCCCTTTATGCAGCACAAAGCCAAGGTGTCCATTGCACTCCAGCACTCTGTGCCACTGCTGGTCAGCCTAGTCTGTGGCTTGCTGACTAGCTGCTGATGCCACTGAGCAGAAGACCACAGCACTATGCAATAGCCCAGGGATGTGTTAACCAGCAAGGCACCTATACACAAGGGATAGTCCCTGGAGTCACACCCAAAGTCATGCAGCCCAAAGATGCCAGGTACACCACAAGTCACACAACCCGGTCCCACGTTATCTCATGCCTCAGTTGACAAGAAATGTCAACAGTCCAGTTCTCTCCTGAAACAGAAGTATGAAAGCTCAAGAAATTAGCATGCATAAAAAAAGAGTAGACCCCAGTTGTCTTTTTGCCTACAAGACATGGGGACAAGGACTTCAGTGAGAGAAAGGACAGAAGGCAAGGCGATCCCTTTTAATTCTAATAGTAACCACAGAAAGTAAAAACCTAAATGAAGACACCAGAGAGATGTCCAAAAGTCTTTTGGGAGGTACCCTTTCACCTTTAGAATAACAGATTTGCTTCTCAGCCTAGCAGGTGTGGTCTCCTTCAGGCACAGACAGCTGCCTTGCACTGTAAAGTGGACGTGCTGCCCAGTTTAGTACATGCCTGGGCACCAGGACAGAGTGATCAGCTGTGTGGATGCCACCTTACCAGTGGCCGCTCATTAAATATAGCTGAGATTTTCTATATTATCAAGGCAGAACCATATTTTCTTTGCAGGATACGCCAGTGTGCCAAGAACCCTGGATGCAAACACTTGAAATGTGCCTTGAAATGCCAGCTTTCATTCCATCCGTCAAAACATTACGTATAAACAACTTCATGTTTGTTCAAGACTTATAGCTGCAGTAAGCAGAACTTGTTCAGTTTGCCAGAAACAGCTCAAAGCAATGAGAGCAAATGTGACAAAATATGTTTGGCATGAAGAGCAAAGTCAAAGACTAAAGACCCTAGCAGACCTACCCCTTTTTCTCAAAGTGATGGTAGAACACTTTGCCTTGTCTTATAAATTCATTCAAATATCAGAAATGTTCTTCCTTTCCAAGAATAATGCTGTTGAGCATGTTTTTGCCTTCCTTTTGGTTTCTGAGTATTATTGCTTCAGATATGAGGGCTAGACTAGAAAGGCCGCCATTCGTATAGGCAGTGTCTAAAAAATAGTCTGCTGAAAATATATTGGGCATCCTCTTGCTTGCACCTTGAGTGCTTAATCATAAAGGAAGCTCAGGCTTTATTGGCCAGCTTCATGAAGGAAATATATTGGTATGACAAGAGGCAGACGGGGATAGTAGGAAAGGGGCAGATTTTATAGCATTTAAGAAAGACAGCCACAGCGAGCCTCAGGTACTTCCACTGGCAGGTTCATTTCCAACTTCACCAGCTCAGGTTGTTAGAAGTCCTGCTTCTGCAGCTGAACTCCCCTTGGTTTCTAACCTGCACTTCTACTCTCCTCCTCTCTTGTTCTCATGCAAAGCGATACCTGGTGAGGGCACTTCTGGCCTACAGGCTGTTTAAATTCTGCTGTATCTGCTGGGGTGAGCCAAGGCACATAGGCCAGGCAGGAATCACACCGCTCTTCTACCTGGTCTGCATTTTGAATAGTCTTGGAGTAGTGTACAGAGGTCAAGGCAAAGAAAACAGCTTGTGCACATCTACAGTTGTCTGCATGTCATGTGGCTTCAAGCCTGCAGCAGCAGCAAAGGCACTTAAATAAACCTTTCTAGTTTTGGGTCCCTTCTTAAGGATGCTGATGTAGGTACCACTGCATGGGAGGTGACCTTTTCAGCACTGGGAGATTCCTCAGGAGACTGACTGCAGTGGTTCTTGCCAGCAGGTCCATTTTTCATTCGCATATGCACTAGCATTGTATCACATAACATGCAGATCTCATACATCCCCGGCTTAAATAATTTTTATCTTTTTCACCATTCGGCATTAATACAGAATGTATACCCTCTGAAGTCCCCATAGGGCTGGAAGAAAAACTTTAGCCAGATGGCAAACTCCATGGGTAGCAGACAAGCAGCTACAGTGCAAAGGAGGTTTCTGGAAGGCTGCCAGCAAAATAACACTGAGGCTTCTTCCTGTGCATGTGCTTAGATTTGCTTCCCACAAGGCAGTACAAGCAGTGGTGGAGTGGGCTGGATTAAGAATGAACAACAGTGAGTCACTAATCATTGTCAATTCACTGATAATCACCAGAGCGCCACTCCACAATGACAACCTGGCGCGGCCATTGATGTCTTGCTGTTGACGAGGGGATCCTTCACAGGACTGCAGGCAGCTTTACTGCAGAAAACAGGTAGCTGCTAGTAAGATTAAGAAAAAAAAAAAAAAAAAAGAAAAAAAAACCCGACACTTTTCCTAGCCAAATACAATTCAATTATAATGAGTTCACTTTGTGTGCCATCACATTCCTAAAGGAAGGAACAGTCTGTAATGTGACACATGCTGTATCCTACTTAACAGCTCAAGAGTTCTGGTTAGACAGTCTTCCCTTCTGATTTTCTTTGCTTTGGTTGTTTACTTCGGGTTTACAGTAAGTGCACGATGAACATACCCTAATTATGTACTTTTTAACTGCCCCACAAAAAGATAACCGCTCTTTTCAAAGCAGTTTCCTGGGATCCTAGCCCTTATCTACTCTGAATTTAGCATAAACTCTAGTCTCTCTGATGTCATCTACTAAACAGTGTCAGGCTGGGTCACTGCTTTAGTGAGAAACTTCCAAGAAAAATCTAAGAGCTGCAGTGACTCATTCTCTTCCCTCTGACTCAGTACTAAATTGCTCTCCCAAGATGCTCTCCTGGAGGTGTTATCTTTCAGATGAGATATAAAACTCAGGTTCTGACCACATACAGGATTTTTTTAAGCAGAGGGAGGAGATGTATGCTGCTTTTTGCTATATACCCCCTGACTCCAAACGGACACCTACTTAGTGGGTGGGGCAGATAAGACACTGTCACTCCCACCTCAGATGTTTGTTCCAACCCTCCTTGGAAGGTTAGTGGACAGAGGGATAACACAAATGGTCCTTAATCTACTTCAGCCAGAACCAGTTTTAAAAAAGTAGACAGATATTAGCTATCCCAGCTGACTTTGGCTGAGTCAGATGGAGAGAGCACTCACTCCCACCAAGGGAGCTGAGAGCAGGGTGAACCCCGAGTGCTCCTGAGCACTGATAACAGTGCAGAACAGTAATGTGAAAGAAATGTGGAGAGGAATATCACTCTGGACTCTCCTGGCTGCATCTCAGAGGAGAGTTTCTACACATTTTTATTTGTTTGTGATAGTATGTCACACCGTTTGTGTCATTTCTTTCCACAGGCACTCTGTGAGTGAGAAGTTGCCTGATCAGCTAGATCATAATAACTAAATGAATCTCATTTTTGCCTTCTCAGCCCATCTGCCTTTCTTCCTTACCATTTCTAATCTGTCACCTTTTCATCTACCGAACACATAAAGTGTTCTGCTACAAGCCTAAGGCTCCTGGCCCAAATCTAACAAGCTGGATCACAGAACTTAATGAGCTGGAGTTCAGTGAGCTTCTGTTTCACATTCCTGGATATTTTCCTTAAAAAAAAACAAGCAACCTTTCCTCCTCCACCATCCCAGAGAAACTCAGTAAACCTCCAGCCCTCAGACTTATGGAAAAAGAACCAATTCATGGTCATTTTAGAAGTCAATTGATACCTTTAACTGGCTGCTAAGAGGCCAAAAAAGACCACCCTGAAAATGGAATGAGCTACTCAAGCGATGACAATAGGTGGTGATGACAGCGTTGACTACCCAACCTTTGTTAGCTAATCATGGCATCACTGCATGTGGGAAGAAAAAAAACAAACAGGTGTGCACAATCTCTAGCACCTTCCAGAACTTTTTCTGCTTGGGCAAACATTACCATTCCCTTACGCCTTTAAAATCTTACCCAGAGCAGCAACGCAAGGGGAGAGCCTGGTTCACAGGGGCTACAGCACTCTAGAGAAGAGAGCAATACTCACGAGTCCCCTTTCTGATCAGTACCTCAGGGATCCATCTCTGCCCCACTGAGAAGAAGCCAGAACATCTATTTGCCCCGCTGTGTGTGACTCCTCAAGTAGACAGAAAACAGACAGCGAGCCGTTTGCAGGGTAACCTTGCCATTTGCACCTCTCCTGGATCAAACTTAGCACCTATGGAGGCTGCATTCCTGCAGTGAGTAATGACTACTGTGTACTGCACATGATGATTCATTTCTTAAGTCTGTCTGCAGGTTTGAAATCTTCCATTATCTATGTGATATGCGTTCAACAGATTAGCTAGACGATCTAAACATTATGTAATTAATCAGCAGAGTGTAGGATACCCCATCTGACATGTAGTTGGAAGCATTTAGGTGCTTATACTTTATGGTCTTTTACAGGCAACCCAAAGCAAATATTCACTAGGAGAATAAAATAGCTTGCCTAATTGAAACAGCTCTAATAAAAATCTGAATGTATCATATGGCATCAGCCTGATGTCAAACACAACGCTCATGTGATCTAATGGTATGTCACTATAGGTATAAAATAATTAACTGTATCCAATGCAAAGTAATAGGAATATGTTTAAATAAATGCAGCTATACTGTGTGGGTAGGCAGAGCCCTTTTCCAGCTCTGCATTAAAGTAAGCTACTAGCAGCTTCACTAGTCTCCAAGGAGCCTGGAGAAAAAAGCGTTTCTCTCATCTGTCTCCAGTTTTTCTAAGCACAATTTTCTGAATAATGGCCTTTTAAGTTTGGTGGAAAAGATTGGTTCAGACTGGTTCAGAAATCAAATATGTTGTTTTCATTTATATTTGGGAAATCCATTTTCTTTGAAAAAAGTCTTTAAATTAATTGTTAAACAAAAAACCTCTTAAGACTAGAAAAGTGGTATACAAAATTCTTTATATATTGAAACAAATATTTTGAGCCTTTCTTTCTCCTCTGAGACTACTCTGTGATTTTGACCCATCATTTAGTTCCCACCAAAGTTACTGTAGTGGTTTTTGTGTCACAGACACACAAAATAGTAATAACTCCTCTCCTGCATTGTGTGGCCTACCACTACCTCAATAATAAGAGGATGTAATCCTTAATGTTCATCATTATATGAAGTTCAGACGTCTTGAAAGAGGGAACCATGAAGGGTTTAGTCTTCACAAACAGCAAACGGCAGTCAGGAATTAATGGTTCCCATAACCCGAGACATGTCCCACCTCCTGAGATTAGTTGTTTAAATGACAGGAAGGCCTGTAAATACAATTAAGGTTCTGAAAGGAAGCAAATTCATAATATTTCACCCCCTTCGCTACTAAGGAAGGAAGATGCCTACCTGCACTATCTTGTACCAAATACCACTTACCACAGTCTTTCAAATAAATGGCAAATAAAAATTGCAGCTGGACAGATGAACAAGGAAAGATGACTTATCCCTGAGAACACCTGGTCTGGAAGCATACCTCTTTTTCTTTTCAGACCAAAGCTAGCTCATGTCAGAGACACCAGAAGCAGCAACCAGCAGAGGTGTCAAAAAGGCCACAGGCTCAGAGCATTGTTTCCCTCTGCCAGGGGGTTGGAGACCAGGCTGCCTGTGGCAGCCAAAGGCGGTGTTAGAGCATGTGGTGTGGCAATGATAGCTGAAAGGAGTGAGATGGTGGGACCATTAAGCCCAGTCTTCTAGAGTTTCCATCCCTGCCTTGCTCCTTGTTGTGCTGCAAACCTTGATCTGACTATCCCTCCAATTCACAACAATTTTCAATTTCACCTCAGACTCAGAAGCCACGACCCAGCTCTGGTCCAAGCCTGGGATGCACAGGATGAGCATTGGGTGCATGTTGAGCACAGCCTTTCAGAAGATGCATTTTCTTTACTCCTTACAGATTCAACACCAAGAAAAGGACTTAGCTGACCAAATGCAAATATCTATACCATAAACATCCCTATCTGAGCTTGTAGTCTAGGTGGCCTTTAGAGTCAAAGGGGTGAAACAGGCACTTAAAGGGTGTAAGGTATCTCATGTGAAATGAAATGGCTAAAATAGGACAGTTCTTTCCATTGACTACAAAGAGAGTAGCATGACTTGCTCAAAGGAGATATCTCAGTGTGGATGTTTAAAAGTGAGATGTCTCGTATCTCCACCTAATAAGCAAAGATAGCAGAGTTACATTTATTTCAGTTGTGAAAATCATCCACACTTACATTCCCTTTCTGTGTCACATAAGCATTTCTAAATGTTTTTTTCTTAATGATACTGCCCAAAGATTTCCACAAACAATTTGCAGTCAGGAGAATAGCACTGCAACTGCTGGCCTAAACAAGAAACTGCTGCCAAGCAATCAAAAATCTTCTCTGACATCTCAGCACCCATATAAAACCCCAATAAAAGTCGATATTACTGTGTGGAAGCAGTGTCCTATGTGAAGACAGAAAATACTAATAAGAAATAAACAAAACAAAAAACAGAAAAATGAACTGTATGTCTCCAGAAAGTTATTTTGTAAGTTTGCAGGATAATGTGTTTTAACTATTCCTTAATGTGTTGTTATTTGAAACATTAATTGAACTGTTTGATATGTTTCTATTATAATTTGTATCATCAGTCCTGCAAGGCCACAACTTGCCACAATAACTCTTTTTGCTCAGTTTCATAATAATATTTTAGCTGTTGTTAAACTAGTATATTTTGTAAGGAAGAAAGTGGCTGGTAGACTGCAGAAAGCAATGAAATGCCAGGGTTGTGCTGACATATTATTCATAACGAGTATTCTGGTCTGTCTTTGCTTTGTTTGTATTGGTAGGAGCTAGGAAAGACAATCTCTCATTAAGAACAGGCACATTTTTACGATACTGCACTAAATTGAAATGCCTTTCTTATTATGGTAATGCCCGAGGACAAACCAAGATTGGGTCTCCATAGTTTGTATAGCACTTAGCTAAAAACAGCACTCAGTTTACAGGCTAAGTAGTCAATACAAAGGAGAGGAAAAGTGTGCAGTATGTAAGCAGACATAGCAGCAGTAGCAAACATCAGGTGTTTTTTTTCTTCCTTTTTTTAAATTGTGGTAACAATAAAAGAAAAAAAAAAACGTTTGAGAACTGAAGGAAAGCAACCAAGGAGATACAGTAGGTCAAAACCAGAAAAGGTAAGGACTGCGAAGGCAATAGCAAGGGAAGTTTGGATCATACCATCTTTCAGCCCAGAGCACAGCAGGACTAGATCTTAGCAAGTGTTCAGATTCCTCCTTCCATTGCTCCTAGAGCACATTGTAGGTATCTACAGTCTTCTGCCTTCACATTTCCATCAGAGACTTTAGTGGGAGGGGGACATTGGGAAGGCACTCCCTGCAACCCTAATGTTCCTGATGTTGAAGTGAGAGATGGACTTGAACTGGGTGACACTTTAACCCTTCCACATCTAATGGAGTGGTTGCTGCTTTAATTGCTTCTGAACAACTCCAGCAGGTTAAACATACGTATTTAACCAGGTGCCTGTTGACAGGTTTGAGTACTTTAGCAAGCATAAATTAGCATAGCCTTACTGACATTAACAAGATGGGACTGATTTACAGTCTCTAAGGAGTCTCAGCTTTGTACCCAGGTAGACAGCAACACTCCTGAACTTTTCCACGGCAAATAAAAGCTTCTCTGCAGGAACTCCTTCGGACAGCATTTGACAGGAAAGAATTCCTTTGAATGTTAACAGGCCTAGTTTGCATTCAGAGCTGCAGGAAGGAGTGATTAAGCAAGTAGATGTATATAATTTTTTCTATCCTTGATGTTTTATTGGCTTGCTTCATATGGAAGATGTAGGTGACGGGGTTGCAATGTCCTTATTGTCATGCTGGTTTGAATTAATGAGATTTTGACTTTGTGAGCATATGGCTGTTTTTTCCTAATTTTTGCAAACACTCTAAAAACAATAGCAATTTCTCTCCCTGCATTTGCCCTTTCATGCTCCTTTTAGCACAGAGAAGAGCTGCAGCATGTCTCCACCTGTATGCTTATTCCAGCAGATGAAGTGTAATAACAGGCCAATTGCACAGCAACATTACTGTTGCCAGAATAAGTGCAATGCTTTCAGAAACATTGGATGGTGAGCCTCCAAGAGCAGCTACCCACCTACAGGTACAGTATGAGTGGAGCCTGTGCAAGTATTCCCATGTAAACCTGCAAAGGCTGCCCAACATGGACCATGCAGCAATGTCCTTGGAAGGAGGTGAATGCTATCAGACAAGGATTCCCTTCTTCATTTTTGCACATGTATGAAGGTGTCTTAACACCGCATTAGGATAAAAACAAAGGAAGAATAAGGCTTTCTGGGTTTAGGGATAAAGCTATCAATTTATGGATTGCACTGACACTGACAGACTGCACATGCCAGTAAATAATCTTTGTTATTCCGCAGTAGAAAAAATATTCAGCAGTCCCATAGAGATATTATATTGAATAAACACATTAACTTACTAAAAAAAAAAAAGACACTTCATCCATTACTGTTGGTACTATGCACAAAAAAGCAATGTGTAGAGACATTAAAGATTAAAGCCTTAAACACTCAAGGAGTCAGAAGGCAGAACAATGATCCCTGACAGTGGATAGCAGAGGAGAGAGAAGCTAGGGGAGCACACAGTATATGTTTTCCTATACACTCTGGGAGTCTGTGGGCCAGTCAGCAGTTTGCAAGTCCCAGAGATGAGCTAAGGCCTGGTAGCATTAGAATCTGTCTTTGCTATTTGACAGTCACAGCAGTTTCCTATCTCTCTGCAAATTAGCATTTAGCATCTGAAAAACTCTTGACCACTGAGCCTGGGTGTCTATGAATCTGAAGAGACAGAAGCAGGATTGTCATTTACAGAGTGTTTCATCTTTATTCACAGGAGTCACTGGGTTCCCATGCTTGTGGAAAAGAGGTTAGCATTAAGGTTATGGTGGCCACTGAGCCCACCTTGCACCTCTGCACTGCCAGTTATCAGCCTAGCCCTTAGTCATTTGGCACTTTTATCACAGCAGACATGAGTTCCTCTCACTTTGGAGTCCATTCCACTTATCTAAGAGTGCTCAGTGCTATGGATTCACATCTGTGTCTCAGTCCCACATTGCTCCAGCTTTATCTCTGGTACATGCAGGCACGTTCCATATGTGGTCAGAGCAACCCAGCAACTGAAGCACCGAATTCACTGTTTCACACATACCTCAAGCACGTCGCTGCTTAGAGGTCTTGGCAGCCAGCCTGCTCCTTCCATGTCAGTCACACTTCACACAGCTGCCTGTGCTGCTGACACCTGCCATCCAGAAGTTGTCATCTCACTTGTGTGAGCTTGGCCAGTGGCTGCTGAGTCTTAGCCAAGAGTACTGCTTGAGAAAAGGCATTTGTGTTAATAGGAAATTCATGCAGGAAGAAGTGAAACTCCTCTGCCAGGCCTTCATCATTAAACAGATTCTACAAACATGATATTTCATGGCCTGTAATGAAATAGATGCATAAGCATTTTCTTTTGTGGTCAGTAGCTTACAGCAATGTTGGAAAGCTCGATCAGTTCACTGGATGGCTTTGTAGAATACTTGTCTATTGCTTTTCTCATCAAAAAAGTTTCCTTTCAAGACATGTCCCTTTACCCTTGTCACTTTTTCAGTCATGCTTGTTGCAGCACAAACTAGCAGGCTGCAAGAAGGCTTCACTAGTGGTAGATTCTACTGTCTGTTCTGTATCTCCTTCTTCCAGAGGTCAGACCACACTGCTCCTCCTCCATCCAACCCCCTCTCCCATAATCCTCAGTGTTATTTAACTACTTAGCAGGAATGAGCTACAGCTGCACATCATCCATGTCAATCAACCCCATGCCTCTGAGGAAAGGCCACAGCTGCATACCATCAATGTCAATCAACCCACTGTCTTCATTCCTCTACAATTCCCCCCCCCCTTTTT
>JAVJGJ010000057.1:43259170-43293417 GCA_035590215.1 Microhierax caerulescens | reverse complement strand
CAAGGCTTTACTGGTGGTCAGATTCTACTGCCTGTGCTGTATCTCCTTCCTCCAGAGGTCAGAGCACACTGCTCCTCCTCCATCCAACCCCCTCTCCCACCATCCTAAGGGCTATTTAACCACTTTGTGGGAACAAGCTACATCTGCACATCATCCATCTCAATCAACCAATCAACCCACTGCCTCTGAGGGAAGGCCACAGCTGCTAATCAACCCACTGCCTTCCTCTACAATGCTGAGCATTTTATATATATATATATATATATATATATATATATATAATTTTGTGCTTCCTACATTTAGAATAAATCATTCATGTATGCTTGCATTTCATAAAGGACATTTTTGCATATGTTAGGACACTTCTGCAGTTCAGAATCCTGAACCATATAGATTTTATTAAAAGGGAGCTACAATCGGTCAGTTAGTACTCGCTCAAGTCCATCTAGTATGCAATGTGGGTTTCGTGTTTTCTTGCTTTAGTCACTGTGTTATTTGAAATTTTTAGAGCCCATATTAGTCAAACAAAACTATGTACCCACAGAGTTTGAAATTAGAGGGGTGACTTGTATTTAAGACTGCCATTAATTTTATCTGATTGGGATAAACAATGGAAACTTCTTATCTCTATATATCAATGTTCTCAAAGTACAGTAGACTGATAACATTATACAGCCACAGCAAACTGGCAAGTAGAAACAGAGGATGAGCCTGACACTTTATATCAGCACACAATATTTTACTTCATCAGAGGATCCTTGACTACGCAGTCCTGAGTGATATATGTTGAAGAATCATTTTGTCCATCTGCTCATCACTTTTTTTTAAGATGTGCATTAAGGAGAAAATAGCTTTCAGTGACCCGAAACATTATAAGGAGAGTTCTCAGCTATCACTTTGCTAAGAGCAAAGGGAAAATACTTATCTCCCAGGCTATCAAGGTGCAGTGTGATTACAGTTCAGACAATTCCATGACATTATCAACAACGATGCCTCTTAATCTAGTAGGCCTAAGTCTTTCCCACGTGAAGTGATCTACCCCAGTGAAGTGTCAAACTGTGATCTTCCCTGCCTGCCACATCCACCTTGCCTGGCAGAGGGGTTCTCTGTACTCCAGATGAGAACCTGGAAAGCAGTTTCCCATTACCTCTTTCACTACAGAAAAATTCTACACCACATGATTAGACCTTGACCATTTGCTAGTAGCACAAGTGCTTGAAGCCAGTGTAGGATACAGGCTAAAATTTCAAAGAGGTGCCTAGACTATAATAAATGTATAAAAACTGCTTTACTGCTAGCTTTCAGTGTCCCAGGTTGTCATTTAGTCCCAGTAAGGACCAGGAAATACCTTGTTACTAAAGCCAAGTTTGATTTGTGCATCCATTTTACAGCAGTGCTTATCAGTTTTTGGACAAGCTGCACAGCATCGCAAACCTACAAAGCCAGTAAAAATCGTTCAGCTCATGCAGGAAGAAAAACATGGTTTAGATAGGAACTTAGTCTGGATAAAGTCTAGGTGAGTTTGTAACCCTCCGTATCCAGCATCTTCCTTAATGCTTGGCTTATCTTTTGACTTAATTACAAATGGATCCATTATCTACAGTTTTTAGCTCCTAGGCTGACTGTCAGGAATTACAGTTTTGGTGTGCAGACACTGAGGCAAAAGGTGTATTAATCATCTTGGCTTTTGAAGTGTGTGCTTTATCAGAACCATAGTTTAATTAACTGATTTCAGTATTTTCATCGCATGCAGCTCATGAAAATAAGGTTCTCAAGATTTCACTACATGTGTCTCAGCAGGCTGCTAGTGGCCCCAAATCCAAGCCTGTTTTGCATATTGGAGTAGACTGAAGATACCTTTCATTCCATTAAAATGATAGATGGGTTACTAAATACAGCAGATGGTCTTGAAAATTTCAGACATCCATCCTCAACTACAACTCTCATGAACGCTATGGGTAGCAACAGGTACTAAGAGCCTTGATGCAGCATTGGTCTCACCTTGGAAGAACTGAAGAGGATGAGTCAGTTTGTAGACCTTCATGGGAAGCCTTTAGACTATCCCTCATAAAAGCATACCAACTAACACTACTTAATCTTCAGATGGTACCATTAAATTCTTCCAAACACTCAATGCAGGTTAAGTAACTCCTTCTTTTTAGATGTATTTTAGCTTTATTCATGGGACAAGACCTCAAAAGGTAACAAATCCCTAGTCACCCTGGATCGGCAGAGATGTTGAAATCCTGGGATGTCATCCAGTAACTGTAACATTAAAGATTGAATTCTATATCTATAGAAAAAGATAATTACACAGATCTCTCTTGTAATATGCTTTGAGGACAACTTTGTATAAGTATTAAATATTATGTTTTTAGTAATAGACAATTTGTATAACAGGTAGCTGTGTTAAACAAAAGAAACAAAATAACTATTCTTTTCATTAAACCACCTTACTGAAATACTTGACAAACCACATTTTATTAATATGACTATAAGAAATCCATAGTTCGACTGCAAAAATAATTGCTTTAGTGATATCAGCTATCTCAAAAAGCACAAGGCTATTTAAATCATCTAATCATCTTGTCATACTTTTCAAACTGAAGCATTAGTAGCTTTATCAAGGGTTCGAATGCAGCTGAGACCTTCAGCCTTGATTTAATCTGACTCCCTGCTGACACTGAAAGGAAATACGTAAATCTTATTAGGCTTACAGTGATTTCCTTCAATCATGAATTTAATAAAGCAGGTTGGTTTCTTTTAGTGTGCCAAAATCTGTAAAGTTCCAAAAGCTAAATAGTTTTCTATTAAGTAAACAGAAAGTCAGTGTGAAGGAGCATTAAAGTACATTATGCAACACCAAGACTGGAACTGGAGGGATCGTTTGCAAAACCCTGAGCCTGTTGTGAAGTTCACTTTATTGAAGGGAAATACTTGCTCATTGACAATAAAGTCCTGTTATTGTAACTGGAAAAACATGAAATTTTTATTAATGTTGCAGAGTTAAAGCATACATGTTAGTCCAACTTATACAATTGTGTGTGCCATCAGGAGAACAGGCACACAGGTGTTACATAGCCATCTTTGGTGCATGGAATAGCAGAAGAGGCTGTGCATTCAGTGATCCTGAATCACTCCAGTATATTGTGGGGTGGGTTTTCCCTTAGCTCTTGGCCCCTACTGTCCGTGTCTACAAAACTTAGAAGGCCTTTTAGAGATGCAAAGGATGCTGGCTCCACTGGAGCTGAAATTTCCTATGGAAAATCAGAGCCAACCTTCCTACAAGCACAGCAGTGAGGAGACAGAGAAATTGTATTTCGTATTTTTTCCCCTTTAACCTCAGCAGAGAGTTGCTATGTATGTATCTGTGACCACCATCCCAGGTATCAAAAGAAACTAGTATCTTTCTACTGTTCGATCTGCTACTCTCAAAAGTTCTGCATTGGCACTTTTAACAGGAACAGCACAGGTTAATGTTAACCTAAAAATCCTTATAATTAGTTATTAGAGGGCTGATTTAATCCTCACATACAACTTTGTAAGTCCCATTGAAACTGGACAAAGTAGTATGTGTGTGTCCCAGAGGAGAGCTGGATCCTTAGTTAAATACTGCTTTTATTTTCCAGAACAGATCTACAGACAGCCACAAAGAACAAAATCTTCAGAGTTCATGACTGCAGAAAAAATGCCCTAGTCTAATAGATTTACTATTAAAACTTCTGAGCTATTTGAATGGATGCTTTAGCTGAAGTTTTAGCAAATCTGACATAAGATGCCTTATGCAGTTTTCTTCATCACGATTTGTTGGAGCCACTGTGTATCTAAGTGGGTGACTCCTATGACATCTAGTCATACTAGAAGATTGCTTCCATATCCTGGGCTGCATAAAAAGAAGCATGGCCAGCAGGTCAAGGGAGGTCATTTTCCTCCTCTACTCTGCTCCGGTGAGACCCCACTGGGAATACCATGTCCAGCTCCGGGGTCCTCAGTACAGAAAGGGCATGGACCTGTTAGAGTGGGTCCAGAGGAGGGACACAGAAATGATCAGAGAGATGAAACACCCCTCCTGTGAGGAAAGGCTGATACGACTTGGGGTGGTGGTTCAGCCTGGAGAAGAGAAGACTCGAGGGAGACCTTATTGCAGCTTTTCAGTCGTTGAAAGGGGATCTGAGAAACATTGGGACAGACTTTTTAGCAGGGCCTGTAGCAACAGAGCAATGGGTAATGGTTCTAAATAGTAGAGGGTAGATTCAGACTATATATAAGGAAGAATTTTTTTACAATGAGGGTGGTGGAACACTGGAACAGGTTGCCCAGAGAGGTGTAGGTGCCCCATCCCTGGAAACATTCAAGGTCAGGTTGGACATACTTCTGAGCAACCTGATCTAGTTGGAAATGTCCCTGCTTATTGCAGGGTCATTGGACTAGATGATTTATAAAGGTTCCTTCCAACTGAAACTATTCAATGATTCGATGTTTCTTTGATTTTATGACATGGAAACCATGCATTGCTTGCACTGCCATATGCCTTATCCTGTATTCTTTGGACAGTCACATGTGAATCTCTGATAAGGTACCTGTGTATCCTTTTGCAGGAAGTGCTAAAGAAGACATTGGACAAAGATAGAAGATGGTGTACAGCTTGGAAAGATAGACCAGAATCTGTCCCATGTTCAAGCTATTTGAACAAGTAAGTTTGTATTCTCACAGACAGAAACACAGCAAGAAGGAAATGAGGAGCCAAGAGACAAGAATGTAAAGAGGCAGATCCAGCCTAAACTTCTGAATTTTTCCTAGGCATTTTATTTATTATATTTAGAAGACATTTTCATTAGCAAACATAACTGAAAACAGTCCTATTATTAGCAAAGCACTGCATAAAAGATCCTATAGTCTTAAGTGAGAGACAGATTTGTGAGTGATAAAAGCTTGAATTCAATAAAGAGTGCATTAGACACATTTAAAGTGACTGCATATATTGCATTGGAACATGACTGATGAAACCTTGCAGACACTTAAGTGTATATGAAAGTATGACTCCATTGTTAAAATGCTTCTGATGATTAGTGACGTTACTATTATTTTTATTTTTAATGGCATTTTCAGTGAGAGGGAAGGGGCACACATAGCAGAAGCTGTCTACAAGTGTGGGTAGGGTCTGATGAAAAAAGTAAGCTGAAAATATCAAGGAATTTTAAAATGTCAAAACATTTTTACATTTTAATTTTGGAAAGGCCAAAATCTTTGCTTTCTGTGCTTTCAAAATAATAAAAAAATGTGTTCATAGCAGATTAAGAAAAGGAAGGAAGGGTTAAAAGGTTTAAATAGCCCATAACCAAACGATACCTTATTGCAGATTAAGCTTTTTTTTTTTTTTTTTTGACTGATATGAAAATGAAGCAGCATGGGATCTCCTTTTTCATTTTACAGAATTCCTCTCTTCTCCTGCAAAATTTGTTTTGACTTGAACTGGCCTAATTTTTTCAGTGTTGGGGGTTCTACAGCTATATTTATTCATGACAGTAAGTCATATCACAACATTGGCATTACAAGACAACAATAACTGAGTAGTTAATTTAGTATCTTGAAGAGTCTAAAGATTTAAGGAAATATATATTCTGCTCTCTCCTTTCTACTGAGTATTTTCCATGTACTAAATATTTATTTATTGTTCCTTTTACTGTTTTATAACATAAATGAGAAAAAATTTCAGCTCAGAAGCTCAGACACTTCTTCAGATTCTTATCCTTTTTAAAATATATATGTATTCATTTCCATGATGTGCTAAGCCCACTGCAATCATCCAGAAATAGCTGAATGTTATTCCAAGATACTAACAATCTAATAGCCAAGAAGACAGAGAGAAGGAAGGGGAAAGGAAATGCTGCTTTAAAAGGGAATTTAGTGAACATATTAAAAGTGGAAATATGTGTAATTGCAGTGAATAAAGGCTTTCCTGCTTGACATATGAATGTCTGGTGTCAGTGAGCAGGTATCACTGAACACATAGACAGCAAAGAACTCAAGAAGATACATAGAGAAAACTGTCCACAAGTCAGCAAAAAAAAAAAAAAAAAAAGAGAAAAAAGAAAAATGTCATGTATTTTTCTGCTGTGAGGATTATGTGAGTTGTGTTGCTAGAAAGCTAGAGCCAGACTCAGGCCCACAGCTCCTCTGACGCAGTACAGTTTGACAGACTGGGGAAAAAAAAGAGTACCCAGCAGTTTAAATAGGAGATGTGATGGGGCACATAGGCAGGTACAATGTCTCAGTGTTTCACGCTTCTACCATAAGCACATCTACACACACAGAGCGTGTAAGTCTAAGGCCAGGTCCAACTGCAGCAGCTATGTGCATATCATCAGTCACCACACCATTTTATTGCCAAGGCATTTCACAAACCGTGCCCATCAGATCTGTGTGGGTAGTCCGTGTGGAGGAGGTTCTTTTTCTTCCTAGTTACTGGTATGGCAACAGTTAGTTATATCTTGATTGCATTCAGAAAATGATAGAAATTCTTTGGCTGGATCACAAACAGGCAAAATACTGTGACAAATCTTAAGAAGTGTTTTTACCAGACCGTTTTTAATTGGGTAGTAGCCTACGGCATTATGGCAGGGAACTATGTTTTTTTCTTCCCAAATGGTTTTAACTGCTTGTTGAATAGTGTCACCCCTGTGATTGAAAAAGAAACTTCAACCATGTACTGTCTTTAGAGCTCCTGTTTGATAGATGAGATTTACTTCATATAGACAGTTTCTTCATAAGATTTACAGAAAAAGAAAATTGGGTAACTTCTCACCTTTGAACTTTGGCACCTCTTGGAAACCATGGAAGAGAGCATCCAAGTAAAGTAAAACCTGAGCTTCAGTTTCCTTCCTTCCCCAGGCAGCGCTGATGAATTGGGTAAGATCCAAGAGTTCCAATGGTATAAGAGGCTGAGCACTTTTTGTAGGCTGGCAGCAACATAAAAATCCTCACAGAATCATAGCAGATACATGGTTTAGTGGTGAGGTCTCAGAAAGAAGTGTGTTTTGTGTCTTGTTTCCTGCAGATCCCAGGTTTCTTAAAGATGTCTGCTCAAGCAGTCTTTTGACCATCCCAGTTTAAGAGAATTAATTGAAACATGTGACTGTTACCAGCTGTGATGGGACTGAAACAAAACATCCTTGAGTTCTGTGGAGGGTTGTGTCCAGATATAAATGCTATCACATAGCCAGCTACACTAATTATTGCCCAGCCATACACCGACAGCCACAGTGCCGCAAACTGTGAAGCTTCAATGTGAGGCATCCTTCCCTTGCCATCAGGGAGCTGGGGTTATCTACTTCCATAACGCTTTGGGAAAGCTGACTGTTTTCCAGTGATTACATCCTGAATCTTGAGATATATCCAAGATGCATGAGCATGTATGTGTGTATAAGACATTTAATCTTAGTCCCACAAGCTGTTCCCAAAGTCCTTTCTTAAGAGCATGTTCTATCTCCAAGGAACCATCTTGCTCTCTGATTCATTGTTAAATGCATGTTGGCTAATCAAACTGTTGACTTTTATGATATGATTAAGGAAGTAGTTCCTCGTTATTTATGCCTATTAGCAGTTGTCTTAGATGATACTGTAAAGTCTACCCTCAGAATGAATCATGAAGGAATGAGGAAAATACCACATACCTTCTGCAGTGAAAATTCTTGTTCTGAAACAAGCTGTTTATAGCGTTATACTTCTTTTTAACTATATGGCCTCCAGAAACAAAGATAGATTTATTTTCTTTTCCAACAACATCCAGCACTCCACCTCACTGGGTATATTCCAGGCTTACTGGTACTTTTCCTAGCATTGCTTCTGTACTGGAAAAGATATCTGTTAGTTATTTCCTAGACTAAATGATGCTGATTTGCTACCACCACAGTCAAAATCATAAACAATAACATAATTAGTGGAATTCCCAAGTTTTTCTGGCTCATGTTCCCAAAATATGTGAGATAGATGTATTACTTTTAGAGATGTTTTTTTCAGCATATATAGTCTCTAAACATTAGAGGTTAAAACGGATGCTTAAAGCATAAGCAAAAAATAATCCTGTATTTCTGGGAGACAGATAATGAAGTCCAGGTAGGAGCAATAAGGTGAAGTAAAAACTACATTTAGAGAATACTTCATTTCTTACAGAACATCTCTAGTTATAATAATAATGTAACTGGTCATATGCCATGTTCTTCCAGTACGATGTACTTAGTATTTTTGGAGTGGATCATTGTTCATGGAAGATCTTGTGGTGTGAAGATCATGTGAAGGCCTTGTGGTGAACAACAGGAGCTATTTATTGAGTGGAGTGGAAATCAAAGAGAGGTGATTCCTGAGATACGATTTTTCAGATTGTTAGAGTCTTGACTACACATGTTAACACATATGATTTCATGACACAGGACAAAGCAATTAGACAGAAGGGCACTGATCATGCAGGATGATGTCCTTTTGGAAACATAGAGTATTGGTGAGGTCTTTATGCCCTTCTCACATTGAAAAATTGTCCCCAGTTCTTGTGGACTTTAGTGACAGATCTGAGGATGGTTATCAAATGAGTAAAAAAAAATGGTTTCTGAAGTACTTGTGTGCAACTCAGTCAAAGGAAAATCTAAACCAGCTTCACATGTGTAACGTTACTTATAAAGGTACTCTGAGGAGCTCTACATCTGATAATAACATTTTGTTCTCCTGAGATGTTTGAAAACAGATTGGGAGATCAGACAGGTAACTAACATATACATATGTTCATAAAGTATTTCTCCCTTATTCCTACTGAAAATCTTCACTGATTGGTCTGTTGTAAACTTGGTTGGGAAACAAAATTTTGTTCCATGGGAAATAATTTTCTACTTCAAAACAGAATGAAAAATTAGAGTATCAAAAAAGTAGGACAAAAAACTATGAGGTTTCAAAATGAAATTGTGAAAGTGAAAAATTACCACACCTGTGATTAGACAAAAGTTCCTGTGTAACTTGATCTGGGTTTTGATGTTTTGTTTTGTTTTAATTCAAATAATTATTTGGAACTGAAAAGTATCCTTGTTTCAAACTATCACCTTGAAATGTAGGGGTTTTGTTTTGATTACCCAACTGTAAAATAACAAATATGCATTGAAATTGACATTTTCCCATAGAAAGTTCTTGTTTCAGCAAAACCACGCTTTCCAAGAGGAAAATTTTTCATGTAAAAATATTTCAACTTGCTTTACTTACAGGAAATAGGAAGCTGTCTATAACCACCATCTTAGCAAAATTTTTCCAACACGAAAGTTGTTACAATTTTGCAGTTGAAACTTTTAAAATGTTCTGTTGACAAAGAGGATTTGCCCATGAGACTGAACAGTGCTTATTATAGCACAAACACACAGAGGTCAGCTAGCACATTTCATGGCTATCACATGTTTAATTACAGTGGCAAATTCTAAGCATGAATCAAACACAAATAAACCCAGGAGCTTAAATTTCTGCTTCTTTAAACATTCCAGATGTAGAAATTTTCCATTTACTTCATGTCAGTCAACTGAGTTCAATGTGGTGGGATAATTAATCCCCTCAAGTGTCCTGCAAGTATTTCAGTCTAGATATAGCTTTACCTTTTTGTGAATGTTGATATACTTTCTAATAAAGGTATATAAAAAAAAAAAATTTAAATCTAATTGTCAGATTAGAATCAATACAAAATTTTACAAAAAAATCAAGAAAAATGACTGTAAAAAATCGGAATGTAAATAACATGCCTTAGAAATGTTTGTTGTTACTACAACATACAATACTAGTCTTATTTGCAATAATTTTCTGGGTACTTATTCTAATCAAGCAGAAACCGATGCTTTGGGGTAGCTCAGTGTTTTGATATCCACACTGAGAAGTTTTACAGATGTTAGTTTTCCATAAAGTGATGAAGATCTACTCTCAAAAGAACAGGTCTACTTAAGGATCTGAAATTAGTCACCTCCAAACTATAAACAGCACCATTCCTCCATTTTTAAAGTCTTGTTACTTCTTTAGTACTTTAGCTCCATATGGTTGACTGACCAATAATGGCACAAAGACTTAATTTTCAAAAATTTTTTAAAAAAATAAATTCTGAATTAAACATTCCAATAATTACTTAGGTACACTGAAATCCATTAGACTCCTTTGTATCAAGATTTACAATTCCACCACTACACAGAAGCATATAAATATCTTCATGTGCTCACACACACATTTACAAATTATTCTACCAGTATGAATTCCAAATCCAGCACTTACAACACCAGTACAGAAAAAAAATACATATTTCAAAACCAAACTCTGACATTTCTGGATGGAAGCTTAAGTGTCTTCAACATTAAAAAAACAAAAAAAAGCCAAAAAAAAACCCCAAACCAACCAACCAAACCAAACAAAAAAGCCCAATCTGCTTTTATGCTATATTTCATGTTAACATAGAAAATTGAACAAGGGTATTTCTCATAGTCCTTCAACATGTTTCTTGCAGTCAGAGCACAATTCACAATTATATGGGCAAGTCAATCACATATTCCTGGGAACAATATGCGTGATGAAATGAAGTCCTGCCTTGGGAGACATCTCTAACAAGAATCCTATGCAGGACAGAATATGAGGAATCCTTTTTGTCTCCAACACACTGAGATTTCTCACTCTGAACCAATTCTTCCCACACAGCTACCTAAATTCTCTCTCTCTCCTGTGAAGTCATTAGACTAACCTTTACAACATGAATAAGGATGGGGTGATCTTTGTTTGACAGCAGTAATAAGCAGACATTCAATTTCAATTATGTGGAGAAAACCATAGAAATGGAGGCATGAAGAGGCATTAGCCTAGGTGATATCAAGGTCAGTTAATACCAAAAGCATTCAATTTCTGCTTTCGTTAAATTAGGAACCTCACTCAGAAAAGGCTGGAACAGCAATAGCAATGGAGTAAGGTGTACTAGGGGGATGCTGTCTGTTTTCTCAACTGGCCTAGAAATACTCGGCAAATTAGAAGAGTCCAGACGTTCGATGGCACTGCCGTTGGGGCAAGTTATAGATACATGTAAAGGAGTAAGTTGTCCACAGTAATAGAGCCAGGGACAACAAATGCCCATTCAAATCCTAGAAAGCCAGGTCTGCAGCTGCTGCTGGGAAGGAAGGGTCAGAGCATGCTGGTCAGCTGTGGCAGCAGCCACAGCAGGGTGGGAGAACTAGTGATTAGGAGCACGAGGGTTAGCGGCATCTTTTCCAGGCAGAACAGGACACTGGCAGAACTGACACTTTTTAACACTCCTTGTATTAAAATAAGGTACGCTGACTTCTCCAAAGCTCTCCTCTCACATCTTGCCTTCAGCCAGAAGAACTGTTGAAGCCTGCATGTTCCTAGGAGAGACAATTTGGAATTTTGCACATTGCTGAAGAACTTTGAGCTACCTGTGATCATGGTTTACACAAGAATGGACTCTTAAATCTGCTTTCTGGTCTTCTTCAATCTGGGACCACCTTGGCATTAACATCTCTGGAATAATTCAGGTTGCCCAAGGCTCCATAGGCTTTTGGCTACAGCAGATCCAGGAGGACCACTATGACAGTCCAGAATGAGATGAGTCTGTAAGGTTGTGGTTTAGCTTTGCTCACAGCCCAAATCTCCAATTAAAATAGTTTTCTCAGGAAGAACCATGGGAATGAGTGTTGTAAAATCTGTCTATTCCTGATTTAACATTGTGTGGCTGTAAGAGGAAGGCACTAGGAGTGCCTAATAACAGGAATTTGACTGTACTAAGAGCAGATTCCTCATTGCCTTACAGCGCTTGAGAACCTTAGTGTAATCAAACATGAGGCCAGGGACCTGACCTTTGAGCAAGCTGGAATATCATATGATTACTGCTCTGTGTAAGCCCACTGCTGCTCTCCTCCCAGCTGTTTCACAAGTTTGGCTGACTAAGGATCTACTTTGAGATTTAACATATTTTTTAAATATTGTATTGTACACAGAAGTTGATTAACTCACTTTGACTAACTCATGTTTATATTGTCAATTTGCAGGTCCCAAGCTACCTGTCGCCTATCTGCCAACTGATCTTCTTTTTAGGGATCACATATTTCTAGTTGGAGTATAAACTAGTTTGCAATTACTAAATAATGATTATTTTCATAACAAAAATATTTATTAAAATAATGGTACAAAATAAATCTTTAAATTGTTCAGACTTTTTAAGCTCTGAGAAGCTGACTGAATATACCAAGATAGAGCTTACCCATAACAGACAAGAATCCAAAACAAGTCTACTCCAAAAAGCAAACATGTAAATAACATTCAGAAAAACATTTGTAAATTAACAGCTCATAAAACGAAAATAAAATTAAATCTATATCCCTTCCTACCCCCCCTTTTATGTCTTTTACAATTTTTAAGTATTTCTTTTAATATCCAAAGATAATAAAGAGAAAGAAAAGCAGAAGCAACATCATCTCAGATTACTATGAAGAGTCATACAGCATCAAAACTCAGTGCATTTTCACCTCAATGATTTAAGATATGGAATATTATCTCTAACAATAATAGAAAAGAATCAAATAAGATACTTGCAGTTCAGGCCTTGTTATTAGTTCATCTTGATTATTAATTAAGCACACATAGACCTCTTAGGCCCCTAATTCATCTGAGGAGCCCACATTCCTAACAACTGGCTTCCTGTTAAATTGTTAAATATCCTTAGGAAGCCATTGCATTAGTTTATAAATCCAGTCAAAGCAGAAGATAAGCAAACAGGCAATGAAAAATTTTGAATGGTCAGACTTAATGGATGCTGTATGCAAGATGGTTTTTGGCAAGCCCTAGGTGAAATCAGCAGTATTAAGAAAGGCAGGAGGCAGTGGAAGGAAGCAGGCAGTGCCTGAAGGAATCTATCACTTCTGTTATCATCTGTCATTTGCCTCCTGCTGTTATCAGCTACTAGTAGCATCAACATGGTTTAGAACCTCTTGCCTTTTTCTGTAGTTGGCAATTGAATGCCTTCCACAGGCATTAAAAAGAAAACATGAATCTTAAGTGATTTCAGGATTAAACACTACTTCATTAAGCCACAACAATGTCCTTCTCAAGTGATCTGAACTGTGTGGCATCTGCTTTTTTCCAGGTTCTCCAAAGGCGAAGCACAGGACATACCACCTAGAGTACCCAGATCAGAGTATTGATCAGGTGTGTTAGTGATAGTACTGCCAACCTCAAGCATATAAAATTTATGAATCACTTCTTTCTCCAAAAATCATGATGTTTTATTTTTCAATTACATATTTGCATGCTTTTATGTCTCACTTTCTGAGCCTTCAGGGTGAAACTGTGCCTTGTTTTCAAGTTTCTCTTTGAAAGGAGAAGGTTAGGAAGATACTTTTTTCTGCTTTAAGACAAGTTGAAAATCCTAGCCATTGTTTTTAAGGAATTACACTTCTAAGAAAAAAATACTTAATTTCACTTAGACCCATGATGAAATACTTACACTTGTCATTGTTTTTATAGTAATACTAATTAGTGTCTGATGTGTCTTCTCACTTATTCTTTAGTTTCATCACCCCTGTGAGCTGACATAGAGCTAGGAATAGGATTAACATCCCTCTCTGCCCCCGCATTCCCACATTTCTCCTTAGTATAAATAGAAGGTATGCAGACTAGCAACGGTGCATCAGTCAGCTTAGTGTAATGACTGATATTTCTGATCTCCGCTAGGCTACAGGACTTTTCCCAAATCGTTCCTGTTTGAATTACAGCGTGTGTATCCAAAAAAATAACCCCAAAACAAACCCAAACAACAAAAAAAAAACCCAACACACAAACAACCCTCTAAAAAACTATGCTATATTTAAATATTTCTGGTAAAGAATCCAGCCTGATAAATCTGACATCTCATTATCTTTACTGAAAATAATAATAAAACAAAAATAACAAAAAACCCTCAAACATATTCCTTAATTCAAGATTGAACATGTTTTTCTTCAAATTAAGACAGTGTCTGCTGAAGACTGTTTTGTTATCATGTTGTCTTACTCCAAATAACTCCAATAACTCTTCCTTCCACCCATTCTTAGTTTTTAATACTTCTCTTGAGCTCTGGACACATGAAATGAACATGCTATTCCAGTAGAGGTTGCTTTCACAAGCACAGAGGTGAACACTCCTGGCTCAGGTTTTGTTTCTACAGTTAGAAGCTACACCAGTGCTTTTAGCTACACTGTTACACTGGGAGTTCATCTTCAATGTGTATAATTCCACGTAAACAAAGCTGCCCACCACCCAGGATATCAAAGTAATCTCCAGGATCATTCTAATAATTTTTCCATATTTTCAGTAGTCTTTAAACACAATATGTTGTCTTTACTTTGAATTTCAAGGGAAGTTTTCAGTAACAAAATCAAGCCAACAATAGCTCTCCTGTTTTGAAAAAGCGCCTCTGAATTCCAAGCTTTATTTTGTCCAGTTGTTTGTATGAATGGTTAATCTAATAAACCAGTTTGCACATGAAATTATGACTTCAAACTTATTTTGCACTGAAAACATATTTAAAAGTACATGGTAAAATTCCTGTGCGTAGTTCCCTGCAATTACTTCATTCATTTCTAAGACAGAAGCCATGAAGCGTTGCAACAAATGTAATTGTGTTACAGTTCTCCTCAGTTTGGGTGGCAGCCATTCTTCAAACTGGGAAGGCAGAGAAAGATCACATCACATATTTTGGAAGTTGAATGACATGACAAATATTATCAGAGCACCTCTACTGCACTGTAAAAAACTATTTTTAAGCCCAAATTAACGTACTACCTTGCTTAGATGACAGTTTTCGCCTCAGTAGAGTAGCAAGGAGCTCAGGATAGGCCTCTTGATAAGGTAATTAGATTATTTTGAGCTCTGTGCTTCTGTGACAGGTTTTGAAAGACTAGAAGCAAATACCTGATGAGGCAAACAAGAAAAGTCGTTCTGTGGCAACATATAGGACGACAGAGTAGAAAGTGTTATGCATCAGCTGTAATGAGCAGAAGAATTAAAAAACCACAAACTAGGGTTTCCTTACCTCAGGAGGCCAACCATTTGGGAGGAGGAGATCTACAGATTCAAGGCAGAATAGAAATGGTCAACACTATTTGCTCTTTCCCTGATGAAAGTAAAATGCACAGGAACAGTTGTCAGGTAACCGGCCTCTCTGACACGTTGGAGAGCTGAAGGAGGAATTTAACAACTCCGTACTACAATGGGTAAATTACAAGTCTAAGCAGGACCCATGCTAGTTAATTCAAAGCTCCTGAGGACACTTTCAGTATTACTGGGGCTCCAGTGAGGAGACAGGTGTTTTGCATGGTAGGAGAGGACTCAGCTAATAAACAATAGTTGCCCTTCTGTCTTCTTGCATTCTTTTACACATAGCTTGCAGAGGGTGTGAGGCGAGGAGAGGGGAGAGGGGTTTTCCAGTGAGTTTTGAAACTGAGCAGAGGTTAGTATGTATGAACCTGAAGTCCTCTATGAAGAGCCACATCTAAGAAATGTCAGCTAATGAATTTAAAGCCCTGTCTGAGATGAAATATAGATATTGTGTGTCTCTAATAATCATGAAAACCCTTCACAGGCAGAACAATTTTTCTGTATGTTTGGACCTACATAGAATGAGACACCAATTCTGTTTGGAGTGCATGTACTATTATACTAACTGTAAATAAATATGATTCTTACCTAGAGCTGGAATAAATTGCAACCAATATTCTGATGATAGCGCTATCACAAATGAGAATACCCAAATGTTTAGCACAAGTTAGCCCTTCTCTAAAACAGAATATAGCTTAATCATAGGGAAATGTCCATTGCAGAGTCAGTCTATGGCTTTGGGTTTTGTTTTAAAAAGGAATTAAACCCTTTTCTATTAAAACTATAGATTTATAGATGGTTGTTTTCAGTGGGGCATTTTGAGCACAAGTTGTTATATTGTAGAATAAGAGAATTCACAACCTGTGAGTCCAGATCTCCACAGCTAAATTCAAAATAGACTGGGAGCCAAGAGATCTGAGATAACTCCCTCTGCCACAGATTCATTGTGCAACCTTGAGCTTTTAATGTCACTCTTACCTGTTCAGTGGTGCAAGTAGCACATAAATATAGGCGTTTGGTCAGAAAGAAATTTCCCTCAAGAAAAAAACCTGTAAGTACAAGTTGGTAGGTCTAGACTTTTTTTCTGAAAAAGTGGGTGCACCCAGAACGCTTGTACACCTTATGTACAAGTATGAGTGACCTGTGGTGGAAGTGATCACGTATGACAGTTAAAATGGTTCCCAGGTATCTCTGGAATCTGGAAACCGTGAAGGAGGTGTGAAAACTGTATCTAACATCCTCACTTCACATCCAGGTCCTGCACAGTCCAGATGGACCTAGGATACCCAGGCATGTCAGGATTTCAGGAAGCAAAAGAGGGCTTGTTAACCTGCATTCGATAACATGCCAAACTCTGTAATGAGGCTAAGCATTTTCAGAGACATATTTTGATCAGGACACTGTTCTGCCACCTTTACTTCAATAACTGCTATGGATTATAGCAATGTTAAATGCAGTACTGCTCTTCTGAAATCACAAGCCAAAGTTGTGTTTGTGGAAAACACTAGACTCCATCACCCTAGCATTACAGAGTGCAAAATGCTGCCGGGGTAGAACCAGGGTTTTTTCTCATCAGATCCAACTCATTCACTGTTGTTAAGAAAGAGTTCTTATATTTTCACTTATTTGGAAGGATCTGGTGTAAATATTATTTGAATCAGTTTCTCCCCTTGCCATACAGATTTACTTGGAGTAGATAAAAATAAAGCTAAATTGAACATCTACTGTGTATTCCTCGGTCCCAGAATAGCACTTTTCACTGCATCTTTCTTTATTCAAAAATTACATGTACAAAGGGGTCTACTTCTGTTGTTATGAACAGGGAATTCCAGAGCAGCCCCAGAGAAATTTTACAAAAGCAACCTCAAATATTTATGCCTGGTAAAGAGAACAGTAACTTTGTTGCTTTTCCTCTATTTTGTCACCTTTATTTATATTATCCTATTATTTATTGACACAGTTCTTTTTAAAATACTAGAAACATGAAGTGCTTATAAAAAACCAAACATATAGGTCTTGAACATTATTTAAAGTACCTGGAGTGAGGCAAAACGTGGTATATGACCATTTTTTCATTCCTCAAGGAGAAAAACCATACAAGGCAAAGCAGTTCTACAGGATATCAGCTTTCTTTGGTTTTCTGGTTTTACATGATTCCCAAACAACAAATAGTATCAGGATATTCAACACATCACATATAACATGAAGTTCTCTGTGCATGTTTATGTAATAAGTCTGGTCTGATGTAAAGTTTTTTATGTAGACAGTAAGTCTGCCATATCACATTTCCTGTACTCTCAATAAATTCTCAAGAAATTGAGATCTGGTTTGTAAGGAAGAGATTTTCCAAAATTAAATTGAATTGAAATGCACTTTTTCTGCATTTCATATCTTGACTTCTTAGCTTTGCAGTCACAGCCATAGCACAAATAATTGCAGAATAATCTCCCACTTTTCTTTTGCTTAAATAGGGCTGAACTTAAAGTTTAAGACAGTGAATTTCTTCATCCATGTAGAACTATAGAATCACAAAATAGAATAATTGGAAGGGATCTCAGGAAATCTATAGTACAAACTGTCATGCAAAGCAGATTCAGCTTTGAGATCAAACTAGTTTACTCAGAGCCTTATCCAGTCAAGTCTTGGAAACCTCTAAGGATGGAGAGTGGACAACCTCTGTAGGCAACCACTTCTTGACTGTCTTCATGGTGAAAAAAAAAATACTTCTCAGATCTTAATTTATCCCCACTGTTTCTTATCTACCTACCATGCACCATCACAAAGAGCCTGGCTCTGTCTTCTTGATATCTTGTAGGTAGTGGGCACTGTGGGGGTGGAGGGCAGCTACTAGGTCTCCCTGAAACCTTCTTTTGTCCAGGCTGAACTAGCCTTGGTTCTTTAGTCTGTCCTCACACAGCATGTGCTCCAGCCCCAACCAGCTTGGTGGCCCTTCCCTGAGCTTGCTTAATTCACTGATGTCTTTCCCATATTGGGAAGCATAAAAATTGAATGCAACATCTAGACGTGATCTCATGAGTAAAGGGAAATAATCGGTTCCATCGATCTACTGCCTGTGCTCCTGTTAGCACAACCCAGGACCCTACAGCCAGGGCACGCTGCTGACTCATGCCCAGTCCTTAATGGCTTGATGTTGCTACATATGTTTTCATCTGTCAGCCTGATACGGCTTCTCATATATGCCAGAATATATATGCAAGTATGAAAACAAGTATGCATGTGTATGTTTAAAAGCACAGATTGCCACCTTTCTGGTGTTTCTGATATAGCCTCTGTCATCAACATTAGTAGTGACAGCGGAGGCCCATGGGATTACACAAAGATAACAGGAAACAGTTTCTGCTTGCATATCTTAACTAGCTGATATGAATCAGGGTGGAGCTAGTGAATATAATCAACTGTTCTTAGACATGGAAAAGGAAGAGGACAGCAACTGCAGCAGCAGCAGCAGCATTTCATTATTCCATTGGTTTGCAACAGGTATCATCAGCCAAGCTGGAAGCAATTCAAACAAACATGATTTGGTCAAGCCAGTGTCCATTTTACCTGCAGTGGTTACAGTTTCAGCTGGAGAATAGTTTTGATAACCTCCACTGTTAACTATTTCACATCCACTCACTCACTGTCAACCCAGTCCAGTGATAACTTATTGCAACATTTCTTTGTTCCTCAATACTCATTCTTGAGGCATGAGTGGTCAGATTCCCTTTTAAATAGTTCAGATGAACTCAGCGACTAATGGGGCTGGAGGAGTCTATGATCACATGTTTAAGGGTTGTAGACAGTTCTGAATAGTTCAAGATGCTGATCACTGAAAAAAAAAAAAAAAAAGCCAGTAATGGGAATTACAGCTTTACATGAAACTCTAGTGCTTACTCCTGTCTAGTCTGTATACAATGCTGTTGATGTTAACAGAAAAAATAAACAAGGAAGTGAAGACCAGAATAAGAGGAAGAGAATGTTGGGTAAGAATGCGACAAGTATTGAACCACTGTGTTTATACATAGGCCATATGGTGTGGACATAAACAGTGTAAGCTTACTTTACCAGCATTATGCAGTCTGTAACCTCCCTTTCAGACAACTCCTGCCAGCCAAATGTTTTTCTTGTCTTTAATACTGCAGATTCTACAGACATGAAGCCTACATGCTTATATATACCAGAGATAGATTAAGTACACAAGCTTTCCTAAACTATAGCCATTTTCTGCTAACAGTATCAGCAATAGCTGGATTGACTTTAAATGAATAAACTCTTCTTTTGCCATTTAAAAAAAAATACTTTTACTGAATTTTAATATGTAACATCTATTAAAGGCATAGATTTTTCAGGGGCGGGGGGGGGGGGAAATTGGAATTACAATATAATCATTGCCTGAGCTGATGTTTGCCATGGACTACAGCTACAGGGACACATTAAGATTTTTATCCAGTATTACTGTACCTATGGTTTTGAAAATCCATTCCCAGCTATCTGGCAGCCTATTTCTGACCTCTAGACTTTTGTTGCTAATTTGCTTTAATGACTTCTGAAGATCCAAGGACTTCAGGAGATTACTTTCAGAAGCAAATTACATGCCATCTCAGTCACAATGCTGACAAATGCATAGATGATGATGAAATATCAAGTGTTCTTAATGTAGCAAGCACCTGGTTTTAATTCCATCATCTAATACATCATTTTGTCATTAGCCCATCTTTTACCACTCATTTTAGCAGTATGTATATTGATACTTTGTAAAATTAATGTAATTATCTTAAAATGTTGTGGGGTTGTTTTGGTTTGGGTTTTTTTTTTTTTTCCCATTGGCCTGCTTGTGTCTTTTTCCCAAGAGTTTCAGCAGCAGTGCAGACTTCTGCCGAAAGATTTTCCTTTTCAAATGACACCCTCTGTATAAATCAGCCTATTTCTATTTCAATGGGCATTATGCCAGTTTGCACAGTATAATGCCCTGCTGCAAAAACGCCCTTTTTAGACTGTCTGAGAGAGGTCTTACGCTCCATTTACTGTGCTTGTCCCTAGGAAGAGGATTAATTCTAGAGGAGCGCTGTCTTATTGCTGTCTCTCTACAGACAGGTAGAATAGATGCCTTCACCCCAAGTCTGGTAGCTGGCACGGTTGAAGATGACATGACAACTGGGTAACAAGTCAGCATTCTCCCTGCTGGCAGGCAAATTTTAGGGGTCTAGTGAGGCTTTGTGCAGCCCAACCCCCCACAACCAAAGCCAGTGCAGGCTCAGTACTTCCACACCCAGATCGCTTCTATTCAGCCTTCTGAGAGCAACCAGCAAAGTTATCAGTGACTGCCATGAAGGTAAGGGCAAGCTGTGAATACTATTAGGATTTCGACAACAGTGTTTGTGACATTTTGTCCTGCAGCCTTACTTCCATTTCAGCTCCTGCCCCATTTGTTTCTAAATCAACAGCACATTGTTTGAAGGATTACTATATCATCTGTTTCCAGGAAACTTTCTGAATTTGACATTACCTTTTACTCCTGCAATATACCCAGCAGGGAGCTGAAGCCGAGTAGCCCCTTCCCCCTCACAGGATATTATCTTAACCACCAAACTGCCTGTAAGGAACTTTTGCCAGAAAACGTAGGTTGCTCAGTAATTTGAGGACCCGGTTCAGGTCATTTAGATCTATTTCTACATTATTATTTTATTTATTTCTATTTTAAAGATTGCATGCTTGGGTATAGAGACCTGAGCCTACACTGTGTTTCAAGAGCCAAGCTTCTACTTCTGACATTGCTCTTTGTGCCCATTTTTTTTAAGCTATTTCATTTTCAGGTTCTGAAATGCTTGTGAGTGGAAGCAGCTGTATCATGCATACTGCACGCTAAGCACATCCAAACCAGGTTAGCCTAAAGTGCAGGTATGCTCTAAAGACATGGTAACTCCTCCCTGTAAGCAAGCTCCAAGATACTTAAAATACTCACAGACAGTTCTGCAGAGTTTATGCCTGCAATTGCTATTGTAAGACAACTTTCATCCCCTTTTCCCCTCAAAAATGCAGCACCATATCTTATTATCACCAAATCCCACAATGAAATTACAGTAAAATATAAACATTATTCTCATTTCCAGCATATAAAACTCTACTTATTGTTTCAGTTGTTCCCTTTCCTTTTTGACCAAACTCAGCAGTTGTTCATCAAAACACTAATTGTTGTTTAGGTCTCTGTTGATCTACACAATTGGGACTGTACCGAGAAACAACCTCACAAAACACTTGGAGCTGACTATAATGTAATTCCATTTACCCTAGCAGATATTATATGCTTACAGCCTGTAACCATGCAACCAAATAAGTGTTGTTAGTTTCTAACCGCAAGTCCTCATTTATATTTTTAGCTTTTTTATGAAGACAGGAAAGGTGTGGTCAAAACTGATCAAACAGCACTTTGCAGAAAAGAGTTCACACATCTGCAAAATGAATTCTCAGCCAATGCATGTTTTCTCTATTCTTTCTAGCACCAGCACTCAGGACTAAAGAAACCACTAAAACTCATGCATTCTTAGCAACTCAATTTTTTTTTTTTTTTTGCTTATGAGCATGCAGTGTGGTCTTATTTTCATCATGTTCCTCACACATACATGCTCGGCTCCCTTTCCCCTCCTCCATTCTCTCCTGAAGAGGCTATAACCCATGGACTTTATGTCTGATGGTAGAGAGCACAGATCTCATTACAATCAAAAAATTATACTAGCTTAAATATGACTTACTGTATACTCTTGTAGACAGAGCCATATTAAACATTAAGAGGCTACTCAAACCCAGAATTCTGTATTCGCTCAAGCCTCGTTTGTTTCTTCATAGATTTTATTACGACATATCAATCATGCTAGAAAAGAGAAGTGCTCCCCCCAGGTACAGATCAATTAGAGTTTATGCCAGTCAAGTGTAACTGCTAGAAATATATTTTTCATAATCTTTTGACTCTGGTTCTTCTTTCTGACCACTCTTTTCTCTCAAGTCTACAAATTATATGATCACTTCAGCAAAATTCCCATTGCCATCACAATACATCGTTTAGGATGCATTTCTGAGACTGGGGAAATATGCAAACAATAAAATGATACAGGAAAACGCGTTTTATCAAATCTAGTTTTATTTTATTTGGCAATATGAATTGGTGTAAACACAGCTTAATCGATCAGTTTTGTATTGTTGAAGCATAGTGGTCAAGCTGGCTTCCTACATAATTTTCCATACCTTGCTGCTGTTAGGGCGGCACAATTCACACTTGCATACAGAAAACCAGTTTAATTCACTATTAAAACCAACCAAAAAATAGTCAGGTTTTTTTCCACTCAGCTGAAAAGAAACTAGAACTGCATCAATACTGAAACTCTCTTTTCAGGCTGATTCCTGCCCTGTTATTGCATAGATATGAACATTGCTGTCTGACATTTTGGGAAAGCATGAGAAAAAGAAAAGCTGAGCTGCTGAGTCTGCACATTACATGCAGGCAGAGAGAATTATCTCACCATGAAACATTCAGCTTAAGAAGCAGATGCAAGATATCCCTCAGAAGTGTTAAACAAAAAGCAAAAAGAAAAGAAAAAAGGGGAAAAAAAGACCCAATTAGTGATCCCAGAGCAAAAGGCTAACACACAAACAAACCAGGCACAAATGGATGACAGACAAGCTGGATCTGTCAGCTCCATGCACGGTACTCCAGCTCTTGCCCTGCCTTCCCCTCTCCCCCTCTCAGACGCACACCCATGAGTGGAAGGGATGGTAGTGGTCTTCAGGGCATTAGCTGTATCAGTTATTTAGTCCCGTGGAAAGACTGACCCAACAATCAATTCCTTCTTTGTTTGGATGCCCAGATTTCTGTGCCTTTTGTGAAGGTTAATTCATTTATTGCCCACTTTTCCTGGCATGGAAGATCTAGGTTTTGCTTTGCCCATCCTCTTCCTTTCACTTGCTTTTCTCAGATCTGCTGACTGGCACTATTGGCATTCAAATGTCAGGCTCCTGTTAGCACCAATTAACAGATTTGGTGCTGGTGCTGGGTCCTAAGGCATAATCTGGAGGTGATGCGAGAGGAACCCCCTGACAGCAGAGCATCCCGTCATGCCTCCTGGCACAGCAGCTGGCACAACTCAGCACCATGCAGCAGTGGGTGCACCCATTTACCCCTGACCTGAGCCTGCCAGTGGTGTGCAATTTCAGAAACCATTTTACAACTCCTCATTGCATCCTTGATTGTCATGTGTGGGCATAAAAGATACAACGGAAAAACTTACTCATGGAAAAATATGAAATAATTGCCTCCTTCCATAGCCATTCATTACTATGATAAACAAAATGAGCTGGTGATAGTAACTCACCTTTACTCTTTGTTTAAGATATTAATATTCCATATGCCTTCTGTCCTTTCCAAATAGTACTTATGACTTGCTTGTAAATCACTGCAAACCTATGCCAGTTTACATCAGAATACCTCTGCTGATTTCAGGAATGTTTTTCCATTTTGCATCTATGCTTAGATTTATTTTCTTCCAATTATGTTGATGCTTACCTATTCTCTGCAGCTAGATATAAGCAGATTATTGTATAGACTCTGCCTGCAAAACAAATATATTCACAGTGATAATCTAGGTCATCAAATTTAATCCAACTAATTTCTGCATGAAGCCCTTAACTTCTGATTGAACTACAGTTTCTCCCTGAAAGAGAATATCAGTCTGTAAGAGTTGGACAAAGAATCTATGGTCTCCTTTGGTAAATTATTCTCATAGTCCATCAGGCTGGCTCAATGTGTGTCTGTGGCTCGGAGCTCTCTCTTGGACACACTGGGTTGTGCCCTCTAGAGTTAGTTTATTTTCATTTGTTTTGAGGGTCATCAACTGCAGTGTAAGGAGGAAGACCAGCAGACCCAGTCCAGCAGAGTGCAGAAAGCTGATGATAACCTCAGCAACCCAAGTACCATCTGAAAGACGGATGGCAGGGAGGATGTGGTTGTATAATCTGGGTGTTTCTTTGTAACTCAAGACTGCACCAGATTCAATCAGCTTTCTTTTAGCAAGTGGATGATATCTGCCAAGATCTTTCATAGATAAGAGGTAGTCAAATGTTTTATGACAATAATGTAGCATAGGTGTCTCTGATGATGCAGATGACACTAGGTTAAGTCAAAATTCCTGTGCACAAGGAATGGAAGCAAGAAGAGGTCTGAGTAGGTGGCTATGGGAACATGTAAAACAGAATTACCCTATGGCTATGCCTTTTAACATGTTTTTTGTTGTCATCTTATATTACTCTTGTAGTAGGTCTTCTTGGTATAGCTCCATGCTCTGACCTGTTCTTTGTGGCAGTCACATACACTTCAATGTAGGCTGATGTAGCAACGTGCGAACTTTATCACCATGCCACATTCACCACCTCTTGAATCGCTGACGTTGCAGATATCCTGAACTTCCCATTCCCATGAACTTGCAGGGTGCTGATATACTGACAAGTGAAAAAGTGCTGATTTAATTCTCTCTCTTTTGATTTTATTTCAAGAGACATGGGGAAGTAAGATGAAGGCAGCCCTTCCCCTTTCCACCGTACCCCAAGCAAAACCTGCTTCCAGTCATGTCACAAGTGGCTTGTCAGTTGTGCAGTTGTGCAACCCCTGTGCACCCATCCACAAGGCAGCAAGAGCCAACAGCAGCCAACTTACCCAGTTGTAATGACCTCAAGGAAGGATTGGACCTTGATCTGGGAACCTAAACCCACAAGCAAGACCTTCCTTATCTTCACAATATCTCAAAATTTTACTTCTTAAGAGCTTTAAATTGTTTCTTCTCAGCCTTACTTCTACCTCTCCCTAAACCCTGAGACAAATACAAATGAAAAGATATTAATTAATTTAAAACAGGAAAATCAAACTAAAGCACTATAGACACAAGCAAATTTTTTCATTTAAATCACCAGAATATGTTTTACTAAAAAGCAAATGCAGCACAAACAACTGGAACAAGATGGCAGATTACATCAACCCCAGATGTTGATGTCCTTAAAGTTTACTGTTCACACCCTAGCGCACTGACCAAACCTAACATCACATTTATGCAGATTATTTATTAGACTATGACTGATTTAATTGAAAGCATTCTCTAAGGTGACTGGAGTCAGAAACCTGATATCACAAAAACACAGCTTTTAAGCTTTTATTATTCATGATACCTAAGTATATCCATATTGTTCAATAGACACTGATAAATTCATTTCACACATTTCAATAAGTAAAGTTGTTATGAACTCCTGACTTCAACACTGTCTGTAAAAACCCCACCTTGTTTAAAACCTAGAGGAAGCAGCATGCAGTGTAAACAAAGATGATGTTTGTGTATCAATATTTAATGAAAATGTAAAACCTGCCAAGCCAAGTCTCAGATCAATGTGGTTTTTTTTTTTCCCAGCTAAAAAGAAGTTGCTATTCAGCTGCTGAGTAGCAAGTCTCAGATCTCAATCTTGTTCATTTTAGCTTCACAAACAGATAGAAAAAAGTGTTTTTTAAGTTCTCTCACACTATCAGAATAGGGAAAAGAGGGAGTAGAATTGGTACTGCTCAGTGACCTTAAACACAAGTATGTTGAAATAAGTGCTTAGTACATAATTAATTCCAAAAGGAAAGAAGCAAAAGCCACTAAAAAGTTAGATAACTGAAGAGATGGCAATTCTGATGGAGGAAAAAAAAAAAAATAAAAAGTCTAATAGAATTGGAAAACTTCAAGTGACCCTTTGTGCCCCTACACCCAGCTTCGGCTTCTTTCTTCATTTCTTTTATCCTTCTGCCTCTTTCAACTTTTACAGTCTTTAATGTTGCTTCCTATGTTTAGAAGCCTCCCACTCATTGTCAGCCAAGCATCTTTCTTTGCTTTCAAGCCCTACTTAAAACCTACTGCCTCATTGCACCTTTACTAACATGGCCAGTTTTTGTTCATGCCTTGCTCTTCTTCAACCTTTTTCATGTTCTCTGTTGTCTGAGGATGATCTTTGAAGATCTTCATGCTTGGAACCACATTTAGGGTTTTTTTTTAAAAAAAACTTTTTATTCTTGTTGCTGTTGCAAAGCACAGAAGAACAAACCAGTTATTCAGCCTTCTGGGGTGCTTGTTGGGAGCATTCTGCTACTCACAGCATCTTCCCTATACCTGCTGCTGTGTCAATAAAGGAGGAAGGGAAGTCAACTGGCGCACATTTTTGACAGGTACAATATTATTCATCCAGACCAGCTAGTGACCTTGTTTCCCACTTCTCCATCATTTTCCAACAAGTCAATTTCAGGATGGGCAAATTGGCAGCAGCTATGCTGTGGCCTTACTAAAACCTTTATGCAGGCTTTAAAAGACGTGTTGTTTAGTCCTTCCACACCCTTGTCTGTCTTCTACAGCCATGTAAGGGAGAGCAAGATTTGTCTCTTTCTCCTCTTCCTTCCTCCTACCCATATTAAGTATTTTTACAACATAGCTGAGATAATACCTACAATATGTTGCCAGAAATGAAATACTGCTTTAGTAACCCACAAAGCATATTTAGAACTTTTCTGTTTTCAATCATTCCACTAAATCTAGTCAGAACATAAAAATACATAGAATAAGTGAAACAATAACACCATATGCAGTGGTGGGAACTTAGCAACAAATTAAACTTGAAGCAAAAAAGAAAAAACGCAAATCTACAGTACTTTGAACTTGGCAGAATAGCAATACAAAAGGTCAGCAACAAATAATTTCTGTGTAGAAGAAATCTCCATTTTTAGGAATGTTATCCCAAAACTTGAAAGAGAAATGCCAGTTGAAATGAACTGAGTCTCCCCAAGAATCTCACTTAACAAACAAGAATGAAGCCCAAGCAAGCCTTTAAAGTTTACACTCTGATCATTCTATGACAAAAGATACTTTTAAATACATACAAATAACTTAAAGGAAAGGTTAAAATAACATTGATAAATACATTAACTTTTAAAAAATCTGGAATATTCAGTAAAGGCAAGACAAAACCAAAGCAAATGGCAAAGCAGACAGTCGAGGTGTCACCAAAATAGCCAAGGGACTTCATCAAGCTTTCTGTCCTTATCACCCTATGTTCAGGTATATTTTTATGTCATGTAAGGCACAATAAAGGCACTGTGAAGTTTTCCAGCTGTGGTTTATATCAACCTTTTTTTCCAATCTCTGACTCTCAAAAAGATATTTTCTACTTTGCAGCACAATGTATATTGAAAAACAGATGTGATTTACAGTGCAAAGCACCATATGTGAACATTCACAAGATCAGAATCTGATTTATGTCGCAGAAGCTAAGAATTTGACCCACTGAACACAAATAAAAATTTTTAATGGAGTCATCTACAGCTTAATATTGTTTAAGTGTGTTCTGATCCAATTGAAGTCCAAAGGACTATATCAATGTAGTCTGGTTCGTTATGCAGCTCAGTGTTGGGAAGAAAAGTTCATTTACTAGTTTTTAACTGAAAAAAAAAATCATATATAATCAGTTTTTGTTCTGATATAACAGAAGATCTGTGTTACATCATTGATGACAATTGATGGCAATTCTCAAATAGCAGCCTCCTGACCAAGATCAAGATTATGAGCAGGTTTTCTTCAGGGCCAACCACATAACACCTCTTGCATTCCTGCAGAACGTCCTGTACTTCTCACCATCACCCCAGCTCTTAGGAAGTAGCTAACATACACTACACCTCCAGGCTGCAAATGTGGCTTGCAGAGGGTGGCTAGCACAGTGGAAGGCGAGTGGACACCGCACTCTGGGAACAGACTTCAGTAAAAAATTAATGATAAGCCTCTAAATCATGGCAGCACCTAAAATCTTGACTGATTTGTCTGCCCTACTATCAGTAAAGCTGGGAGCCATAGCATAAACAGAGAACAGACAGTCTCTAACATTTTAAGCAGTGTTGATTAGGCCTGCTCTAAATAGATAACAATATCGAAAACACTGGCAGCAATATTTACCCCAAGGCTTTAAATGCTGCCAGCACCTGAGGAGCAAACCAACTGTTACCAGCACTGGGACAGGTTTGCAGCATTTTCTTGTGCCGATGAGAGTTAGATCTCTAGAAACGTTTGACCCCCTCCCTCAAGCAACATCTGCTGCCAAGCTGAAGAGTTAACAGATCCAGCAGTCCTCTCCTTCAGATTAGACTGCATCTTCTCTCAGCTTTATTTTGGTTTTGAATGGAACACTGACAACCCATTTATATACAGCAAGAAAACAACCGACCTATACCAAATAGTAGTTATATACTAGAATACGTTTAAAAAAAAAAAATAAAAAAATCTGTCCTCAGTATAAGAACAGAAGAAAGCCAGTTCCACTTCTGGGAAATAGAAAAGGAAAGCCTCACATCATTTGTGAGAAGAATAAACACACTGAAGAACTGAGTCAGCCCAAGCAGAAGGAACCCTGCTTATCAGCCTGGGAGGAGGGTCACAACAGATGTTCAGGTACCCAGCAGAGCTGCTGGCACCCTGGATGTGGCCTCAGCTAGGTGAACACTGTGTTTCCATGCAATGATTTTTCTTTCTCATCTTTCATCAGAAGAGGCTGCAAGAACCCAACCCAGAATATCCTACTGGCTGATCTTCAGACTTTCACCAGGAAGCGGCAGGTTGACATCTCCTACAGAAGGAAACCAGCTTTGGAGCCCCCAGCATAAGAAGGACACGTATCTGTTGAAGCGAGTCCAGAGGAGGGCCACAAAAATGGTCAGAGGGATGGAGCACCTCTTCCTGAAGACAGGCTGAGAGAGCTGGGATTGTTCAGCCTGGAGAGCGGAAGGCTCCAGGAAGTGGCCTTTTAATACTTGAAGGGGGCATATAAGAAAGATGAGGACAGATTTCTTAGTAGGGCCCGTACCAATAGGACAAGGGGTAATAGTTTTAAAATAAAAGAGGGTAGATTCAGACTAGATGGAAGGTAGAAATTCTTTACTGTGAGGGTGGCGAGGCACTGGCACAGGTTGCCCAGAGAAGCTGTGGATGCCCCATCCCTGGAAGTGCTCAAGGCCAGGCTGGATGGGGCTGTGAGCAACCTGGTCTGGTGGAATATGTCCCTGCTTGTGGCAGGGGGGTTGGAAATTGATGATCTTTAAAGTCCCTTCCAACCTAAACCATTCTATGATTCTGTGTGTCCCATCTAACAGGTGAGAGTTTTAACTACCAGGCCACCAGTTAAAGGGGGTTCTTTCAGCTTCACAGTTGAGGTTTAGGGTAGATTTTCTTCACCTGGCATTCTCTGAATACATGCAGTGGGTTAGCTGAATATCCACATTTTGGAAGTCGATGCCTAATTTGTGTGTTTCAGTGACTTGGCCCTGTGAGTTTGTCAGTGCCTCTGAGCACCCTCAGGTCAGACCTATGTCCACTTGGGAAACTTCTGGTAGAAAAAGACCCATCTCAACACAGGTGTCAGACAATGTCAAGTTTTAAGTTCCATATTTTGGAATTAATTACCTACATTTTCAGCCTGTAATAGCGCTTCAGCATGCATTCACTTTCCAAACTCCAGAGGAACAGGATTAGCCTCTGGGGAGGATGTTTGGATCTTCCAGGATGAAGCTAGACTCTGCTGGAGTAAAGCTTAGGTATATGCAATGTAAATGGCTACTACGTCTTGCCTGAAGGTCAATATCAAGATCAAATGAACTATCAGTGAAGACACAGATATATGCTTTTCTGGATGTAGGTTCAGGTAATGCAAAGAAAGGGAGGTAGTTAAAATAATTATTGCATAAGATCCTCATTACTACAAGCCCATTTAAAGTCTGCCACACTACATACTGTTCAATATGTCATATAAGGTAAGGTAATGTAACAGTTTCTTAAATTAAAGGTTTTCAAGTTACAGTCTACATAATCTGCATAAGCTGTGCCCAGTATCTTTAACAGGCAGCAAAGAGAACTCCTTACGGACAGTCAACTTAAATCGACTGTGCAAGACCTGCACTGCCGGTGGAGCCAAGAGCACAAACAGAAGCTGAAAACCTTTCACATGGGTGACTGCTCTGGATCACAGGAAGGAGGGTATGTTCAGTCTGACATTCCAAAATCAACTTACAAGGAGTTCTGACTGCAAATGCTGAAGCTCAGGGTATTTATTAAATCCACTGTGCAGAGAAGGCTGTCTACTCACAGCAAGTATTTTTAAGCATGATCACTAATGAGATTGCCACAAAACTTCTAAGCACAACGAAATTAAAGTCACTCAATCAATTCAGAGATGCCTAATTAGAACATCTTTACATAATAAAACCTGCCTATTAAGACTAGTTTTAAAAGCAATTTGCTCTTCCAGAAAAGGCCACTAGTAGACTAAAGGCATTTTTGACAGCCAAGATGGATAGGTCCTGGCCCTATCCATTTTGTCAGCCACAAATCCCTACAAATGTGTAGAACGGCCAACAAGGCTTCACGATGTCCTTAGTTAATGTAGAAATTCAGTTTAAGACAGGTTTTATTTTCTTTGCACTTCTATACTGGCCCTATTCAGTGATCTCAGCTATTGTGTTCATTCTGCCTTGAAGTTGTAAATAAGGAGTACGTCCTCCCCCTCCAATCTGTTCTTTCAGTCAAACCTTCGTTTGAGAGTTCTGCCTCAACTTTTTAGGCTTTTGCTTTCCCACCAGTAAATACAACACATATTTATAATTCATTTGCATTGATCTGAAAGTAAATAAATCCTACTACAGATGGACAAAACACTGAAGAAAAATACATTTTCATTGGAATTCTTTTTTATCGATGTGACAAAGCTGTCATTATTTCATCTTTGCATGTCCCTCATAAAATAATTGCCTTACACCTCAAATTGGGTTGTTTGGGGTTTTTTCCCCCAGAATTTCACATCCAAAAGAGCATTCGATTTGATTTACTGTCACATGGAGGAGGCTATGCAGTCTTGGTGTATTGACCCCAACCCCCTAGAGACTTTGTCTATGTTTAAATGTTTACATATTTGAATTGTTGTGGCAGTTTCCCTAACTTTTTGTAAGTAATTTCTTAAGGCACTTAAGCTGCTTACATACTTGGGAGTGGTTCACAAACAGACATAGAGGAGCAGATCCTTTGCAGAGTAGATACCACAGGAACATAACCTGTATTGTTCCCCACTGTAACACCTGATAAAGCACCCAGTTGTGGACACTCTCACGTAACGAGGAGATTCAGTTACCAACTCCCATTTTGAAACCACCATCATCTGGACAGAATCCGAGTGCTACTTTTCCATTCGAGAACATAGAGCAACTGTCTAACATTTCTCCTAAGAGCCAAAACCACAATCCAGCTACATCTACGTAAGGCCCCATTCCAACTACCACCATAAGCTAAACATACCTTTTCTCAGAAAAAACACATGAAAACAAAAAAATATGAACAAGTGTGCTTCTCCATGACCTTTTCATGCACATAGTTTCATTTACTCAAAGGAGAAAACAAAAATAGTCACAAATGGCTTTATAAGTAGCAGCTCTAAACACAGGACTTCTAAGCCCATTCATCTTGAAAGCCCCGAGGGCCCAGTAGTCAGCAAGAAGACAGGAATATTTCCTCTTCCTTCAAACTGTTCTTGCAGACAATTTCTCCTTAAGTAGGCTGTCAAAAATGAAAAAGTATACATATTTACTCTAGCTCCTTCTGTTCTAAACCTTCCAGCCTGTCTGTCAGACAAGACCCATTAGACAACCACAAAACCCTGCTGGACAAACCTGTTGACCAAGTGATCAGTACAGTTCTACCTCACTACATAAAAACTAACTCCTTCCTCTGTGACTGCATTTCAGTTAGCTAAACAAAGCAACCTATACAGGCAATTCCACTGAAATTTTAGTTTGCTAGAAAAGTGAGACACCATTGGAAGACAAAGTGTGACCATACAACCATCACAGACAAAACAGAGTTGCAGTCTGCAGCCAACTTGCGTGTACCTTTATAACACTAGCCAGTTTCAATTGACTAGATATATAAAATATAAAAATAAAATATAAATTTCATATATATATATAATTTTATAAATTATTTGTGTAGCTAAATACACAAATCATCAAGATATGCACTTTTATATTTGTACTTGAACACCAACCAAATGCAGAAAAAAAACCCAACAAGGACACACAACTGTAGGAGATACTAACATAAAACTGAGATCCCAAGGGGAATTTCATAAGCCCGATGATAGAAGCAGCAGCATATATGGTACAGTGACAGTTCTTACAAAGGAGGACTGCTTATCCAATTTAACTGCTTTATTGTACCTTATAGAGGAACTGCCAATCAACCTTTCTTTCTTTAAAAACTGTAGGAAAAGTAAAAGAAGACAGCTTTCTTGCAATAGCGAAAAATGTGCAGATCCAAGCTGCCTGCTCCTTTCTCAGAGGACTGATCATAGTATTGCTGTGAAATAGCAACAATGCAGAAGGATTTGGGAAGCGGCAAACAACCAAGCACACACTGCAGCCCACTCTGCTTTGTAATCCCTGTATTTAGATGAATGAGAATACCTAATGTCAAAATAAGCTTAAAAAAAAGCAGGTTGGCAAATACAAAGTTATCCTATTCAAGAATTAGAGATGCAGGAGCTGGAATGAGCTGTATTATCCTCCAGACAAAAAATACAATGGTTTTGCCTGCCATGCTATCAATAAAAAAAATGTCCAATTTTATAAAGTTATTTGTGAAGTTATTTTTAGCACATTGTGGTGACAAATATTTTTCGTTGTCACTGAACTGTTGTTTCCATGGAAATTTTCTCACTAAACTCCTGTTTTATTTGCCTCTAGTTATGTGGTTACAATCAAATCAGAAATTTCACTTAACTCCTTAGTGATTCTATGGACAGCAAAGGAGAGAAGGAAGGGAGGAAGAATGGGAAGGAAGGGGGAAAGGCAGGAAAAGAAGACAAAGAAGGAGGGAGGCCTTTTGCTTCTGAATACAACTTATTAAGCTCCAACACCCTTATCCAATCCCCTCAATTAATTAAATAAATATATAAATAAAAACCACAAGTGTGGCTGTAACTAAGCAGTCTTGTCTGTTCTAAAGCTATACATGGAGAATAACCCAGCTGAAATTTAAAAAGTGGGCAAGTAGGCAGTGACTGGAAGAAAATGTTGAGCCAAGTAAGCAATGAGTTCCTGAGATTCAAGAAAAATGTAAAAATTAAAGTGAAGCCTTAAAGACAGAAGGTCACAGAACTAATGTAAAGCATATGAAAAAGATCTTTACATAAAGGATTGAACTCTTTTCTCCTTAATCTAATTTTGTTTACTAACACTATGAAATCCTGCGGGTTGACAGCTTCCTAAACCTATGGGTTTCAAGTACCTGCTACGCATTGAAATGCTGTAGAGCAAAGAATGGTGGTACTGATGTGGTTCAACAGCCTCAGCAGAGGGTTAGGATTTGTTTGTCGTACTCTCTTGCAAAAGCTGGCAGAAGAAAACTCCTTATCACAGCCAGAACTATGTGGTAAGCATCCTAAATACTGATGTGCACCAGCCTGAAAGAGGGGACAAGTCTGGCTCTTGCAAGCTGTGCAGCCCTGCATGAAAGATTTGCACCTGTATGGCTGTGGTGCCCGCCAAGCCACTCTATCACTGCCCTCCTTGTTGCAACACAAAGAAACCAGTAGGCTGCAACAAGGCTTTACTGGTGGCCAGATTCTACTGTCTGCGCTGTATCTCCTTCCTCCAGAGGTCAGACCACACTGCTCCTCTTCCATCTGATCTTCCCTCCACCTCGACTCCTCAGGACTATTTAACCACTTAGCAGGAATGAGCTACACCTGCGCCTCCTCAGCAGGATGTGCAGGGGAGAAAATAAAATGAAAAAAACCTAGTGGGTCAAGATAAAGGCAGTTTATTAAAGCAAAAGCAAAGGTCATGCATGGAAGCAAAAATCCCAAAAGATTTATTCTCTATGTTCCATCAGCAGGTGATGTCCAGCCACTTCCCAGGAAGCAGGGCTTCAGTATGTGTAGCGGTTACTCTGGAAGACAAATGTTGTAATAACGAATGCCTCCCTTTCCTCCACCTTTCTCTTAGCTTTTATTGCTGA
>JAVJGJ010000057.1:43246461-43259038 GCA_035590215.1 Microhierax caerulescens | reverse complement strand
TGTGCCAGCCCTGCGCAGCAGCAGCCAAAACGCTGGTGTGTTACCAACACCTTCCTAGCTACCCATACAGAGCACAGCACCATGGGGGATGCTGTGGGTAGAATTAACTCCATCTCAGCCAGACCCAATACAATGGTAAAGTCTACTCCTTTGTATGTGCTGAGAGTGTGTCTTGTGCAGCTGAAATGTTGGGGCAAGGATGGAAACTTTTGGCTGGGAACATTTTTAATGCCTTAAGACACAGGAATGTTACATAGAGAAAATAACTGTATGAGGCCAGAGATACGTAAGCTGTTACAGGATATATTTCTACATTTCAATAGCTGCAAGTTCTTAGCATTTCCTGTGTTAAAGTGCTTCACTAGTTCAGATGTGCTTTCCATATTTCTTTTTTACCCAAGACCACATACCACACAAGACAATTTAAAAAGTGATCTCAAAGGGTTTCCAACAAGACCTATGAGAACTTTGGCAGTTCATAAAAATGACCAAGAAAGTATGGATTTTTTTTATTTTTCAAATTAGCAAGGAAATGAAACAAGAAATTAAATGAGATAAAGACAATATATTACAAGACAAGTAACTTGAGAAGTGCTTTATTTTATTTATTATTTATTTATTTATTTATTATTTAAATCGGAAGTAGTATTTTGCAGGTATCTAGTAACTGTTATAAACTGCATGTAGCAAAAGTACTAAAATCTCATGAGTGAGACTTCTTTATTTTCTTCTTTATTTTAAATATATGATGAAAAGTGACAGGGCCATTGTTTGTGCAGAAATTACGAAGTGTGCTGATGAGGTAAGCAGGTAATAATGAGGTTATGAATTCCCAACATGCTGACAGAAATTCAGGTGTCTGAAAAAGCATTGCAGAGATGTGGCTATGAGTTTTCCCTTCAGCTTCTTCTTCTTCATTTTTTTTCCCTATGATAACTGAACATATGGAGATTAATTTAAGTGTGGGAGTGACAGTGTGGATGTCTAATTAATTGCCCTAGAAAATAAAAAATGTTTCTGCCTTACTCATAGAAGCCATTTGGCTGAAGTGCTGTCTTACAGTCAAAATCTGCATGCAATATGCAGCATTTGATATAAAAACTGAACAAAAGGCAGAAAAACTTAGTTAAGAACCTGGCTTAGCCATGAGCCAGATTTCAAGCTGGAGTAGGTAAGCTGTGCTGTCAGGCATGTGTGTTGGTTACTGCTTGTCAGCTACTGAAGAACTACAAATATGAATATGTACATGTAAAAGAGTGATGCATTTGTAAAAAAACCAAATGGTCTGGTCAAATAGACATGCAGGAGAGTTTTCCTTCTCACTGTAGCAGAGAGTGTTTTCAGAAGAGGTAAGGCTGAAGCAGAATGGGGCTTGCTCCCCTCGTATGTCTCAGATAAACAGACACCGAATTTACATTTCTAAACTTTTGGGGTTGGGGCTTTGTTTATTCTGGCCTTATTTTTTCCTGCCACCAGTTTCCCCATAGCATAAACGACCTGGCAGATAATTTTTGTAAAGAATTTCCTGAAAGCACTTCAGTGCCATGTCTTCTACACTATGGGCTTTTTCCCTGAAGGTGGTAGATGTGTCATTACACTGTGTGTGAGTCCCATCTTCGAAGGGGAATACGCTCAAAGGGTTTTCAAGCTGTTAGGTCAGAGAAAGGTGTTTCACGGATAAAGCACCTCCAACATCAACAAACAGGGAGTGTCTCTGAAAAACACATCTAAAATATTAGCAGTCTCTGTCAGATAGACTGTAAAGCTGATGTAAAAACTCAGTTGCACCACAACACTTCAGACCATTATACGAGTGGTGCCTGATGACATATTTGATGACTACAGGCAGAACTCCTGAATGACTACATAACTTAGTAGTGAGAGACTATATAACTTAGTACTAAAAGACCACATAACTTAAAGTAAGCTGGGTACAATTAAAGGAAGACAACCATCCATCAAAAATAGAAACTTGAATTTTTCTCCTTTGAGAGAGGCACAGCCCTCATAGGTTTATACCAGGTATGGAGACAATTTATATCCTTTTCAAGTCTTCAGAGGCAACAGTATTATTTCTTTGGTGTTTTCCATTTCCAAAGGACATCACCCAACAAATCAAATGTTTTGAACCTTGCAAGCCTGACATCAAACATCCAGAGTTCAGGACAACACTTAAGTGTGCATTAAATAAGAGGATAAAAGAGTGTGACAAAAAGGCAAATAGCTTCACCTAAGAACTGGCAGCAATTCAGTGGATAAAAAGAAAAGGGTAAGTCATGGAAATCTTTTGTATGGGTAAAGCAAATTGTTTAATTGCATGTTAATACTATCATTAAATAGGGAGTAGCAATTACATCAAACTTTATTCATAAAAATATATCCTTGTAAATATTATCTTGTAAAATTAAATTCAGTGAGTGAACAATATACAAAACTTAAAGTGTATCAAAGGATAACAAATATCTCTTTGTAGATTAGATTTTGTCTTTTAAAGTAAAGATTGGGAAATAAGAATTCTAAAATTTAGAGAACAAACTGATCTTATACACTGTTGATATATATTTTCTTTTACTATATCTTCTGTTTCTCAAACCAGTACTAAACCCATTGTTAGGATAAATATTAACTATGGAGGAAAGCAAATATCAGGGAAGACAAAAATAAAATGTGGATACCTTTCCTCCAGCTGTTCTTTAGACTGTTAGAAGCTTAACTCTGCCATGCTCATTCTGGGTGAATACTGCTTTATTTATTTACCTACTAAACCAGTACTGTTTGGCATTTAGTGAATTAGTTTTTCTAGTTGATAGTCCATTAGAAGGCTGTTCCCTTTTTAACCACAATAAAAAGTTAGGATATTGTCTTATCAATGTACATAAACATTATTTTACCTCATCTGAATCCTCATGAACCTTTTAATACGTCTTCCACAGTTTACACAAGTATCACCTTTCAGTCCTTCTTGCATTTGATTTTGATAACGTGAAAGTTCTCCTTCTTCAAGGATATCTGACTATATTTTAAACTTATTTTTGGCTTTACAATCAGACAAATCATAATTAATGCATAGAATGTATCCTAGTATAGGAACACTATAGAAGAAAAAAATGAAAGCACCAAATACTAAACATTATTTCTTTGACAACATTTAATACATAGCAAAAAATGGTAACTATTCTGCAATAGCTGTATTAATTAAACAGATCCTCCAGTCATTAGCTAAACGTACATGATTTAGAGATAACAATGGAAAAGCAACCCAAAAATAGAGAACAAATAGCCATTATCAGGAAGGAAGGAGTATTGTATAAGAAGCATAAAGAAACATCATGAGTCATGTTTAAAACCAAACCAAAACAAAACATAACTGGTGTGTGACTAAAGCCAAGCGGAAACAGACCATGTCATTGATGTTTATATAGACTATGGAATAAAAATGCAATATTTGCGTTAAACACTTAAAAAATTATTTTTGAAACATAATTTATATAAATTTGTTATATAACCTCTTATTTCACTGACTGTTCAAAATATACATTGAAGGAAGTGGAATACAATTGAATGCATTTTATATGATCAATTATTTGTATTTTTGTGCTTAGTCAGTTTTCAGTTCTTGCAGACTCACAGAGTATCCTTAAATACAGCCCTGAAAAACAGGAGATAGCTAGATTGCACCAGTCCGTGAATGAATATCTAAGATACAACTCAGAGGCTCATACTTGAGATCCATTACCCCTCTGATTTCTCCCTACTTTGAAGAATTAATAAATGTCTTCCTACTATAACAGGTCAACATATACAAAGCGGTAGCTGAGTAAGGGTGTGTGGAATCAGGACTTCGTTGATTGATTTTCTTCCTTCCCCACTCCCTCCTACCACTTCTTGAAAGAGCTGAACACTCAGCAAAGTCATTTGTCCTTTCCACGCAGAAGGCCATAGGTAGAAATTGGGAAAATCTGAGCAATGAAATAAATTGGACCTGCCCAGTGACTACTATTTTTAAAATACTTGCTGATCCTTCTAACCCTGCTGAAAGTGGCATACACCATGAGGCTTAAGATCAAATATTTCTTTGATATATTTCAGGAGTGCAATAAAGTTGAAATACATTAAGAAAAAAACCACTCCTTATTCTCCTAACAATGGAAAATAAGTGCACATGTTTAAATTTTCAAAGGAACAGACTGGAGTTCTGGCAAATGTTTCTCAATATTGCAAATGGAAAACAATGACTGTACTGAGAGAGATACAGAAACTCCCTGATACAACACAAGCAATATATTTTCATGAGTTCCTTTAGGCAGTTTATGTCCTAAACCTGCAAAGGCATGCACGAGTTTAACTTAATCTACATACATGTTTCTGTTTGGAACTTGCAACAGAATAATAGAAAAAAACACCTTCATTAATACAGGTATGAGATATATATTATGTTCATTGCTTTTACTCACATCATTTTATTTACTTTTGTCAACCAAAATAAACCCCAAAATAAAATAAGAATACATTCCAATGTGCAGAACACATTGAAGGAGAAAACAGAAATATTGTAGCAAGATATTAAAAAACCTTACCCCTCAACCTCAAAACAAAAAAAAATTAAGGGAAGGCACAAAATTATCTGCTTTTTACCTACCTCAATATTATATCAACAATGAGAAAATTGACATACCAAAAGTACTGCAGTATGGGGTAAGAGTAATGTTGTAGCTTCACCTCTGAATTTTCTGACATTATGAGTTTAAGAGAGGTACTTTATCTTAGCTTAACTTGCCTGCCAGTGTAATGTTTCATGTAGTTTTTTAACTAATTTAGAAAAGAGGAAAAGATCAGGGAAAAAACAAACAACAAAAAAACCCAAACAAACCAAAGCTTAACTGCATGACACTATCTGTTTTCTGACTTTAGAGGTCTTGATTAACTCCTGCCGGTCTCATTTCTCACAGTTAGCATCCATTGTCCACCATAAGAGTTCTGGTTCCTTTTTTAAAAAAGAACAACATTTTGTATGTTTCCCATATAAAACCATCAGACATCTTAACATTTTTCTAAATCAGATATTTTTGCTTTTCTTCTCTGCAAAATTAAAATGGGTGGGGATGGAAAGGGACAATTTTGTTTTAGGTAAAAAGCTGGATTTTCTAATACCAACAGAAATTATGGACATTTTACTGTTGCTTTACAACTTAAAAGTTTTATTATTTTTGTTAAAGGTAGTACTGGTTTAGAGCTTCAGCTGGACATATTTTTAGACTACAGAGTCCTTCTAAAGCAAGTTCTCTTTATGTATATGTATATTTTATGTCTACTTATACACACCAACACACCTTTTGAGGGGGATTCTGGACACTTTTCTGAGTGCTAACATTTCCCTGCGCTTTGACAGAGCATCACAGACTTCAACAGAACCACATAAAGGCAGGAGGCAGACAAACCTATAGTGACCAGAAAGATCAAAGCTTAAGTCTCAGTGTCACTCAATTCTCAGTTTAATTTTCAAATTAGGCTGCGATAGTGCTGGCATTCCCACTCCGCACCTCAAGCCTTATTCTTAAATTCCATGTACTATATCCAGTATGGGAACCACAGCAATTTTCTTCCCATGGCTGGCTAGTCCAGCAACAAAGTGTACAATCTCAGGGGAGTTTATCTAAACTGAGCCTGGGCAAACCAGCTCATTGCAAGTCAAGCCAGGAGCCATGTCCTGCAAGCTTTCCCCATGCCAATATCCCTTTCTTTACAGATAGCTCCACTGGACTCAGACATACTTCACTCACATTGTTACTTAAGATCATGTCATTTACTTCATAAGGATTATTCACCTCAATTCAAGTTTCCACACCTTAATTATTAAACCTTGTTAGCAAAAGTTGCACTAATTAGAAAAGCTGTGTTCATTAAAAATCACTAGCAATAGCTTGCTTTAAAACCTGCTTCTCCTGATGCATTTTTTCCCCTTTTGGCTTCTTGGCATACATTCTCCTGTTCAGTGGCCACTTTAAAGTAATGGCTGGTAGATTGAGAGAGTCCAGAATATCATGCAGTCTGAAAGAGAAGTTCATCTCACATACCCACTGCTAACCTTCTGAGAGTTAGACATCTAAATTTAACTACTCACCCTTACCAACCTCCAGAATTAAAGAAGAAATAGTGACAGCTACAAAATTTTCCTAAACGTTAAACTCAGAGTGATATACATCGCCTTCTGGAGGCTGCAGCTTCCCACCATTGACTATAAAAGGAGCCTGGGGTTACTGGTACAGGTCTAGATGTGTCCCTTTTAGATTCCCACATAAGGACAAGTGAATCCCATCCTACTGGCAAGAGGAGGAATACCACACACCAAGAGCATAAACTGCAAATTTACCATCTGATGCATTAGTTCCACAGAATGTTTTGGGGGTTCGGTTTGGTTTGGTTTGGTTTGGTTTGGTTTGGTTTGGTTTGGTTTGGTTTGGTTTCGTTTCGTTTGGTTTGGTTTGGTTTGGTTTCGTTTGGTTTCATTTCGTTTTGTTTCGTTTGGTTGGCAGGAAGTGTGGGAAAGGTGTTACTTGGGGGGGAAAAAAGCTAAACTGAAGGAAAAGTGAAGGAGAGAGTACCTATAAGGAAAACAGGCAAAAGGAGTTACACAAAGGAAAAAAGCACGTGGAAGAGTGTGGCTCAGCACTTTAGCCAGGGCTAGGCAAGTCCTAAAGAAAGATCTCTAGAAGATCCCACATGCCTTCCTTGGCTGTCTCTGAAACTGCACTGTGATGTGAATTCAGTTCTTGATTGGTTCATCTCTGCATTTTCCCTACATAGAACAGAGAAGTATGAACACTTGGATCATCACTATCATAAAACAAAAGTCTCCCCTTCTACTACTCCCAGTCCAGAGCGGACAATGGGGAGAGGTGACTCTGGCTGAGCTTGATTTAAACCTCCCACACTCCAGTGCCATTACAAGTCCTTCTGCAGCAACCTGTAGAGGAAATATTCCTGTAGAGAGTGACTCAAGAACAGTAAGTAAATGTGTGATTTCAATGTATATAGCCAAAACCTGCACAAATGCATTAGGAGAGTGGTTCTCAGATTCTTTGGACCAGTGGATTATCATTAGCCCTTAACATTTTTGAAGACTATTACATATGCTATCAAGGACATGTCATACATTTACTCCTAACCATAGTCCCACAGACCAGCTATTTTTTTATTCTATTTTTTAATTCACTTCTGTCCGAAACCAGACTGCCTTTACTGGTGCATAACATGCTGTAGCCTGAAACTAACCTACGGCAGTACTATTACTAGATGTGCCCATAACATGATATATTTAAACTCTGGTGGTTCGATACAAGGCTGCCACGCTACCCAATTGACAAAAGGGAACTTAGGCAGAGGAAAGTCCTATTGATCTTTTCTACGAGTACATTATAAAAATACAATTGATGTCAAAAGAACTCGGTTAATTTTCCTTGGGTTTATGAGCTAACAAGCAACATTCTAAATTCTTTTTTAAAGTTTTTCCTACTCACCTTAATATTTAGAGTTGTATTATTCCCTGAATATAGAGACAATATCCTAGTCAAGACCTTCCTCTTTTGACTGCCCATAATCTATGCTTAAGCAATCTATGCACACTTGATTTTATATATACTTGTATAAAGGCTTTATGTAATACTTTATAATTTATACTACTATGAAGAGTGAATTATTTTGAGGCTTTGATACTAGATATTATACATCCACACCTTTTCATGGATAGCCAAATTTTAATCTTGATAGTCTTCAGATCTGTTATTTGTAGTCTGGAAACTATTATTCCTGAATAAGGCTTGCAAGGCTGAGCCCAGAGTTTTAAAATATGAGTGTGAAATAGTTTATTATTAATAAATGCAATTTTAGGTAGGTGGGATATTTTCCTTAAAAACAGCCAAGATGATTTAGAGCTGTACCTGATCAACAAAGAAAACAAATAATTTATTCAAGTATGTTCTGGTCATCGTTTATTATTTGAATTATTAATTCTTGATTAAGGTAGTAGGAATAAGGTACTGCATTTTTTTCTGATACTCCTCCTTGAAGGAAATGCAGAATGGGAGCTATTAGCTCTAATGACTCTTAAATGTTTCAAAACCATCTTGAACAATCGCCAAGGGGCAGAAATGCTAATGTTTGCTGAAGGAAACTAAGGCTTAAATGAATTTTATCTATTTTCTTATCCAAAGGACGTTAAAGTAGCATTGCTAAGAGACAGTTTATCGTTCTCCTCAAGACAATTACCCAGCACTGATGAGAGAGAGGAGGGGCTACACTTACTCTTCCTAAAACTAATTTTTGTGAATCAGGAGCGTGACTCAGCCTGGTCAGTGATGTTGATATTAGCCTCAGAATGAGATAGCTTCATTATGCATGTTATTTCTCATCTTGGGGAGGGGGAGGAAAAATAGACAAACCCCTTGTCATTTGATCACAGAGGGAAGAATCACAGCATTACAATTTATGAACCAGATATTCAGTTCCAATTCAGCATGAATTGGAACAGATCCACAAGAAGAGTGAAATCAATGAAGCTTCACAAACTAACATCAGCTGACAAGAGGTTCTCAAAGATAAGACCACGACTTCATCAGACAAGTTCAGCAGAGAAACCTTAAAAAGCAACACATCTAAAAGCACCCCCAGTAGCATAAATCAAATGAAATAACACTTTATTTCAATCCAGAATTGTATGTACCATGAACCCCCAAAAGTGCTTTTGCACCTTGGTAAGCATAATGGATACTCCCACATTTTGAGTTTTGGGTTGATAGGTGAGATGCCTGACCAATATATATCCATACCAAGGACAGGCACTGAGACGATGGCTAATAGCAGTTCCAGGGAGACAGTGACAGCAGTGTAATTTTTAACAAACCCTCCTGGTGAACTGGACTGAATTGCTTCCAGGACAGCCTTGCCTGAGACTGGCTGTCCTTTAGGAACACAACCATGAAGCGGCAATGGTCTGGCCATGGGGGAGAAAGTATCAGCTCCAAACTGGGGAAGTGCTATGTAGGAAAGGCCACTACAGTGCAGGTAGCTGGTTGCTGGTTGTGTTTTTGAGCTCTGCTAGTACGGTACTTGCAGAGTAATAGCACAAATCCATTCACCAGTCATTTCTCACTTTCTAAGAGGCAGCCACGGTCATACTGTCTCATCCCGTCTCATCCCATCAATACTTGGTTTTATTTTTTTTCTAATGTTCATCATAAAAATCTTCCCAAGCGTTTTTTTTCCTGCTTTTTATAGCAGCGTAAACTATGGTTCTCCTACCCTGCTCTCTTTTTTTTCTCCTCCTCTCTCATGCTTGATCAAAGTCCTGTAACTGGCCAGATTCTCCACCAGTTCCAGAATTTTATGCTTTCTTATTTTTTTTTCTTTGCATGTAGATTTCATGCCTTTGTTCATGAAATATTTTTCTACCCTTTCATCTGGTCTGAGGCTGTAATGCTGTGGTGCTGTGGTGGCACCTGAAAGGAACATGTAAAGAAGAAACAGTTAACATATGAAGTCCAGTGTATTTTTTTCTGATATATTTCAAATACAGTGCATATGAAAAAGTGATTTGCAATAACTCTTGCCTCTCAAATTCCTTTATTTCTTTTTTAACTTTCACCCTCCTGATCCTGCAGTATTGCAGTAAAAGAACAAGAAACTAAAAGAAAAAAATGCAACAAAAAATGTTGTGAGGAAAATTAAATAGAACAAGAAAATTTCAACTACTTTAAATTATCGTACCCATTCACAACAGGAAACACATTATGCACTAATCCAGAGCTCCTGAACAGTCAAGAGGAAGAATTTGGAGCTGGTAAAAATGCAAATGTTTACAGATAGGCCTCTTTCCTAAGGGAGGGGTGGACGATTTCAGGATGAATTGCATGATATTGTTTTGTTTCACGAGGTCATAGCTCAGCTGCATGGGTGGATGACAGAGCAGTTTGGTCATTGTGACACCTACAAGACAAGCTAGAGGTCAATTGTTTGCTTATCTAGATAGATGTCTGGTCTTTAGGCAACAGACTGATCTGTTAGGATGCAGGGTACTGGAACCATCACAAGATGCAGCCTCCATGGCCCTTCGGGAACAGGGGCAGGGACCCAGCCTGGAGCACAGAGAACAGCAATCTTCTTCAGGGTGGTCTGCAGAGAGTGATCAAACAGTAGTACTGGCCTGAGAAAGCCAACTGGGAAGAAATGTAGTTGGTATGGAAAATGTTTGGCTCTGCAAACCCCGTGGAAGCTTTGGACACTCATCTGTCCGCACTCAGAACACAAATATTCTCCCAGCTTCTCACGCTTTCTTCATGCTCTCTGGTTTCATCAAATTTAATTCATTGTCTGAATGTGAACAGGATCAGCACTAGCAGGATAGTAAAAATATCAGTTTCAAAATGAAATAAAGTTAAGATCTATGCACAAAACTACAAAAAGTCTGTTTTGTACTTTCTCTTCTCAGGTCAAGCCCATCAAGCAACTTTGCCAAAAGGCCCCTAGTTGACACAGGACATCAGTGAGGTGGTCACTCAGACCTTGGCCACCTTATTAATTTTTGACCAAATACTGTAATGATCCAAATACTCCAGTTCATACTCTTTATGTTAAAAGTCTCATAGTAAGTAGATCAGAATCAGGCAACCCACTTACATTCTCTGTGACACATTTTCTGCATCTGTTAAAATGTGTGATGCTTCTGTTGTTAGAGTCCTCACGGGATGAGTTGAGCTATTGTCACTGATTTGTCAAGTCTGGCCTTTCCAAATTGTCTGCAAACGATGCTGAATCTTCCAGAAATGGTAATGTTTCCTCAAAAGTTAAATGAACAATCTCCAGAAATACTCCTTTGTGCGTCTTGGTTTTGCTTGTTTTATAGGATTGGTGACCTACATTACATGGAATGTTTTCTATTAGTCAATCACATGTCCTAACCTTTAGAAATAGGAGGAGCACCTATTTTCTCACAAAAAACATGAAGAGTGTTGTAGCTCTAAGATTAATTTGGAAAACATTTTGAAATCCTCAGGGAGAGGGTTCTGTAGACCTAGAAGAAACTTCCTCTTACTCTCAGTCAATGTGTTGCGTGTTTTTATGCTACCTTCATATAATCAGTGCAAGAGGAACATTAAATAATAACTATTTTGTGCCTTGAAAAATGTATCCACTTAGAGAATTTTGCCATAACAGTGCCTCAAAAAATTAACATTACATACCCCTCCCACCTTTGCTTCCTTCCTGTGGAGAAAATAGGATACTATTGCCATTTCATAGACAAAGAACTGAAGCACAGCCTACCTACTTTCCTGCAAGACAAAAGTAAGCTGGTACAGACATGTACCCAAACTGCAATGCGTTAAACACATCATCTCCTTCTTAGCTGTTCCAAAGCTAATTTTGTCTGCCTGAGAGCTAGGAGATATGACAGAACTGTGCAGAACACATCTGCCAATCTTATAAAGCTGTATCGAGAAATGCAATTTCCAAATGCCTGGGGAAGCCTTGCTCAGCTACAGTGATCAGTGCAGAGGGTGCTGAACTGCAGAACTGAATGTAAGAGAATTTTATATGCATTCAGATAGTTTTATATTCTCCTTCTGGGAATAAATGCAAGAAACCTTCTCAGCTGAACAGTCTGCAGGATTGCTTACCTCAGTATTTTGATTTTCCAATTGACCTCTAGATATGGAGAGGTAAGGTAGTATTTTTAGCAACATCCAAAATGGGCAGAAGCCATTTACTGCTCACAGTCTCTTTTGATTGCCTCTCTTGAACAAGGAGAAAAATGTAACAGCCATTCAGGTAAGAAAGAAAGAGACAATGAAGCTCAGGCAAGCCATGATAATAACGTAGTTAGGATGATTTATTTATTTGCCAGTCCTTGTGGGCTGTTTTGTGCTGACTTCATCCTGTTGCTTTAACCCTCTAGGCTCTGCACCATCTCGGTCTGCAACAGTAGTGATAAGTGAGCTTCTCCTCTCCGTTTCAATTTCTCTTGCAGCACTGGCTCTGGCAACAGTGGGATTTGAACGGTGACAAAGGAGAAGCCGGGTATTTACGGCAGTCTCAAAGAACCTGACAGCCTGTGGCACTGCTGGCCAGTCAGTCCAGCGAGATGCCTAGCAGATGGGCGGGTAGGATGTCAAAATAAGGCTCGAAAAAACACACAAAGGGGTTATAGAATTACGTATGGTTTATGGATGGGGATTTTTCATTGCGGGGGGGCGCGGATGATCTACTGCATTGGGAGAGAACTAATCGGGGTCTCCGATTTCCAGTTCAATTCCGAGCCCCGTTATTCACTCCCCGCGTCTGCCCGGACAACGCTCCAGGGCTCAAACGTTCCTAACCCCAGTTATTTTTCCTTCACCGATCGAGGAGCAATCGGCTGGAGCCAGGGAGGTGCTGAACACCTGCGGCCCTCACCCCTTCCTCGCCCTCCTGCGGGAGCTGCCGGGGCTCCCCGAGCGGCGGGCACGCCCGATGGGAAGCTGGACCCGGTGTCCCCCGGTTCCCGCCACCGGCAGCGAGCGACACGCGAACTCCCGCCGTTCGGACA
>JAVJGJ010000057.1:43216186-43242223 GCA_035590215.1 Microhierax caerulescens | reverse complement strand
GAAAGTGGTTCTTTCATGGCCCACAATATAGAGAACTGTCAGCTGTTAAAATCGAGAACCACTAAACCATGTTGTGGAAGCTGAACAGGAAGCTGACAGGCTTGTAAATGTCTTGCAGCTCAGTCATGAAGGTCTAGTAATTACGTTTTGGGTTTTTTTTTTTACTGTTTGAATCTATTTGGAAAAGAAGAATATGATAAACTGGAGACAGCCATAAGGTGAAGATATTAAGAAGGAAGAAGCAGGCTGAATCTGCTGAAGCCACCTCAGAAACTGATCCTTTGGAAGAATTAACTTTGCCAACATTTAAGATTTTAGAGTTGGGAACTCAGTGTTAACTGACAAGTTCAAAATGGACCTGGCAAAGCAATCAATAACATGCCATAGCAAGCAATTCTCCCTTGGCATAAGGGTGGACAAGATAACCTAAAGTATCTTCTAACTCAAATTTCTTCCATTAAGGTAGACTAAATATTAATGGCACTGAGCATTCTTTACTGCTGAAATGTGACCTCAGTGATGTCTTTCAGTGTTTGAACTGTTTATTTTAATATATGTTCTCTTCCTTTTTTAAAGGGAAAATTAACACTAGTGCAACAAGGACACACATTTTGCCCAGAGCTGAAGTGGGGTTTCAGTTAGGGCAATTTAGTCCGATGCAGAATAATGAACAGCCATGATTAGCCCAGGGCATTTAAATATAAATATCTTTTGAGAAATAAGGAAGACAGCTTGAGTCTATAGCAGATTTTGTTACAGAAATGCTTGCTTACTTTCCTCCAAAAGGATCAATAACGTTGCAAAAATATTCTTAAATTTCTACTCTTTAGTGTTCTTGACTTGACTTAAAATGAATAGTAATAATAACAATAAAACTTGTTTAAAGCTGCTGCTCAGGAGATAATGATCTTTCTCTGTAGAGTATTTTAATTAAAAATTAGATAAAATCTCGGGGTTACAGTATCATGTCTAAAAAGCTAAGATTTGCCTGGCTTGCTATAGTGTGTGCAACAGTCTTAACTAGGTTTATTTATTTAAACCTGTTGAGTTTTCACTTGAAAGCATAATTTTTGTTCCGACTTAACCAAGTTAACTGATTAAAGAACAAGGAGGGCAGTGGACATGAGGTCATACTGTTGCCTGTTTGAAAAAGAAAAGTGAACCTGTGGTAACTTACGTAGAGGATGAGTATTCCTCACAAGCATTAAGAATTACCAATCTAATTCAAAATGGCTTGTCTTTATATTTGGATTTCTTCACTTTTAAATAACTCACTAATGTTAGTTTTCCCCTAGCTTTGGCTTCAAATAGTTGAAAAGACCATGTTCAGTAATCGCACAGCAGAGTGATAAAAAAACAAGGAAGGAAGGATTTTTTTTGTTTGTGAAGCTACTCAAATGTTTGTATCTGCATGTAAAAACTGAAAATGTGCTCAATATCTGTGAAACAGGGCAGCTGCATACAGAACATGGAAGAAAAGCCGATAATAAGCAGTATAGAAGGTGGATTTCTGGGAGGTAACATGTACCAGGCAAAATGTTAAGACTAACCCATCTTGGAACAGTTGCACCTTCTCATACCGAATGTCATTTCAGCACAAGTACATGGTCTTAGCCAGTTCGTCTTTTATTTCTAAATTATCAGGCTTTTGAATATCAGTTTCTAGTTTTCATGACAGGCTTCACTTGATATGAACAGTAAATTTGAGGGATCTACCTATTCAGGGTATTCATATTCCAGTAAACATTATGAAAGTGATTTCTGCTGCCACTTACAAATCTTATTCTAACTGACAGATGACAGCAGGAGCTGTTATTAGTTTAATTTTGGTGAACAGCAAAGTAGGCATGAGGCTTTCTCAGTTGGTATTTCAAAGGTCTGGTGGGAGAAGAAATGTAAAGAAAATGTAGGAGGCGGGTTTTTGTTTTGTTTTAAGCCAGAAATAGCTCTGAAAATAAGTCCGAATTCTTTTTGTCCTGTAAGAGATAAGATGTAGCATGCTATTACAAGACAGAGAAGTAACATCTACCTTGCCTTTGAAGGGGAATGGACTGAGGGGGAGGGAATACTCTCGCTCCCCTTACTGTTGTTGGCAACTATACTGTGCAGTTGAGGAGTGCCTGGGTGTATTTTGAGGATGACGGAGTTGACAGGCATTAGTGCTGGCCACTACGTCTGTCAGGTTTTACTACTTAAAATGTGACTGGTCTCAGCAGTCTGGGTAGTGTTTGTTTGTTGCTGGCTATTTTCTGATGTTGCTTTGGAGGAAAGAGTTAGACAAGTTCCTGCATGGCCTCCTATTTCCAGTGAACTTTGGTGGTCTGCATGTCTCGGGTTTTTTTAATATTGCTTACGAGCTGGATGCTGCTTTAATTCCCAGTGAGCACAGGAAACACCGTGTTCTTAAAACACACTTCTGCAGAGCCTATCACTTGTAATCTGCTACCCTTACTTGTGCCCTTATATTCACAGAAAGATAAGGTGGCAGCAAGGAATACAACACTACTGGGTTCTGACCACTTGGTGTACAGTGTCTGGTCTATGAAGAGGCCTGGGATGTACCGTACTCTGCATAGTCAATAGCGACAAACCCCATCTCAAGGCAAAAAAGATGATTCAGCTGCTCTTGCTTTAAGCAACTGTCTTGACTTCGTGGGATTCAGCCTAAGGGTCAAGGGTGTGCTTTTTTTTCTGCTTGTCTTATGCCATCATTGAAACACAAACTTTGCTATTAATTTTAAGATTCTGAATCTGAAATGACTTTAAATCACTTAAATCACATGCACCAGTGGAAGAAAAATAATGTGCTCTTTTTGTTGGAGCATTACAGATGTGCCCTTACATAGGAATCACACAACCTTTCTGCAGTTGTTATTCAACAAGTGACTGGCAGCTTGTCCACGTGGCTCTTTCAGGATTGCTTCTGTGTCTATGCAAATACAACGATGTATTGCTTGTGTGTACTTTGGCTTCCTGAACCACTGCGTTTCTAATGAAATCAAGACTTCGTGGGTCTTGTGTGATAACATACTTTTTAACAAAAAGAAAAAAGAAAAGTGCTGTATGACAGAATAAACTTCATCTGCAAGTCAGATCAGAATATATACCTGGATTTAAAACAAATCAAGAACAACCAGTAGTTCCATAGGTGGAAAGGAAAAAGAGTAGGCATTAGCTGTGTTTGATGGAGGTTTTCTACTACAGAACAAAACAGCCGTAGTACTGTGCCCTTTGTTAAAATAAGGAGCTTAGTCACTAGCAGTAAAGAAGTCTTCTCACTACTGTGAACTTATTTTAGGAATACTTATGTAATATAAAAAGTTCTGAGGATGGCCACCGTGACTCTCCAAAAGCTTGGAAAACATTTGGTTTTGTTTGGTAGGTGTTTCAAGAGGTGGGAGTCTTTTAAGTCCTGATCAAAAGACTTGCTAGTCACTTCTGTTAATAGAAGATGGTTGATTGCTTTTTTTAATATTCTGAAGTTACTGCACACTTTTATCATGGCTTTCTGAAGCTGCTGTGTTGATCAGTATAATCCAAGAGACTGAGAGGACAGTGAGACAGCTTCATTTGTACTCGCGTATTTGGCTTGTCATTGTGAGTGGGAAGTTTTATGGCGTGGCTGAGGTGGCCTGGCAGCTACTTTAATTTCCGCCCTGTCCTGGACTGCTCAGTAACTCCCTCCACTTTTGTGCCATCTCTGCTCCTTTGCATCTACTTGCTGCACCAGTGGATGATTTGCGTTACACAATCCTGGTGCACAGACTCAGCTCTCCAAGTCAAGAGGCAAGGCTCGCATGAGGAAAGCAGCGCGAGTCTTCACATGGGTGGTGTGGGAACCTGTGGTCATCACGTGAAACCATTCCCTAGGGAGTATTAACCTTTTCATGTCGAAGAACTTGAAATTACTGTTCTGACAGTAGGTCAGAGAGTAGTTTGAGTGCCAGCCTTCAACTAATAGCTTTCCAGAAAATATTATTTGCATCTATGCATGAAGATCTTTGTACTAAGTAAAATATTAAAAATATTATAACACATTAGCTATATGCCTATGTTGTTTCTGATACTGCAGTGGAGAAATTTTGTGATCACATTGTGCATCCAGACTTGCTTTCTGTGGTTTTTGCTTAGGTAAGACTGAGGAGGTAGTAACAAGAAATGGGTAGAAAATGACAGGTATGGTTAGCCTTTAAGCTGAGAAAGGGTGGTGTTTTTGAACCCCTCTTGCCTGTTTGGATATAGTAGAGACTAAAGCAGGGTCTTATGTGCGTGTTGAGCAGGAGTTTTATCATTTCCTTCTAGGTGCTACTGCTGCCACTGTTGATAGTGCATTTTAAATTGCTTTGTGTTGCTTGGGTCTGCCAATTTTCCTTCACTCGAAGTTGGTACATAACTTCATGAAACCTATGGAATACAATGCAAATCAATATATAATTAGAGCAACATGTAGCAGCCTCGCTCTGATGGGGTTGTATGAAACATGAAATGATTTTAAACTGGCTGGCAGGATCTGTGCCAAATGGCTTTCAAACACTTAGTTGAGACTGAGGGCTGAGGAGGGTAGGGAAGGTGCTCTACCACTGCTAGTACAACTCATGTTTGTTAACAACTCATTTCTGCTTATGTTCAGCTACTTTGGCTCTGAAATCAGCGTAGTTGACAGTGACAGCTTTCTTTCACATTCTGCAATGTGAAATGTATTAACATCTTCACAAAGTAATTTCAGACCTGTGTTTAGGTAACGGGTAGATCTGGCTGTGGTGCAGATCTAGGGGTTTGTTTCTAAACTGGAGCTGTATTTCTAAAGCAAGTTGAAAGAGATCTGGTAATGAAATACTAAATTATCTATGTTTTGAGAAAAGCATGGTCTCTTGTCCTTCAATTTTGTTTTGGGTATTTAATTTTGTGTGTGTTTGTGTGTATTGGTTTCTGTTGGTGGAAGCACTCATACTGGAGCTATCCTTCAGATGGAGGTGGCTGCTCACGTTGCATACCAGGTTACAGGAACCTTTTGAAAGAGCTTTATTTAGTACAAACAGGCACTTTCAAAAATGAAATACCAGCATATAAAGCAGTGGTACATGCTAAGGATAATATCTTGTTTTAAGTAGACAATTCACATGTGGCTTTCTTTTTTTCCTTGTTGATCCTGGCATTGCTGGGCACTGGACAGCAGCACCTGAAACTGTATTACCAAAAACACTCAGAAAAGTTTGTCTTGGTTGTATGAGGTCTGACACTCTCAAGCTGCCGTGCAAACTTAAACTACCTCAAAGCAAAGCACAGTAAATCAGTTTACCAGATGGAAAATGCAGGGTGTGGATGTTTGAAGGGGAGTACTCTGTTTTCTGGGAAGATGCTGTAGTAATGCTTTTGTAAAGCAGACTGCTCATTCCAAAACTGAAACACTTAATTTGCATAGGCTCGAAGCTTTATGTTCTCATTCTATTGTCAAATCTAACGCTAGATAAATTATTAGAGAAAACAAAGCTATATATATAACTATGGGGGAAATGCTGTGAACTGGACAAAATAAATACGTGTTACTTTGGGGCAGTGATCATAAGCCAGGCCTGTTTCAGGCTCCTGATGGGAGTTGCCAAAGGCCCCTCCTGGCCATTACTGAGCCAGCAAAGTAAAAACACTACTGAAGGGCTTTCCTCACTGCCACAGTTGGGAGTAGCTGGGAATGGAAACGTGAGTCCGGCGCAGGATTGCGGTGGTAGAGCTGCTGGGTGGCCTCGGTCCCTGGTGGTGAGGGTGAGCAGGGAAGCTGGGGCTGCCCTGGCACATGTTCCCCTGCAGTGGAGCTGGAGGAGAAAGGCTGTAGTAAAGTTCCTAGCCGGGCTGCTTGCTGGACAGGGGACCCAGAGTCGGCAACAGAGCTCTCCTGTGCCCATGATGACTACTCCATGCCTGGCTGTGTTAGCAAGAGCGTGGCGAGCAGGATATTGCCCTCTGTTGTGCTCATGAGGCTGCATCAGAAGTGGTGTCCTGTTTTGCATCTCTTCAGACAGAGAGGCTGGCAGAAGGTCAATAAGCCAGTCAGGGTCTGTCATGTAGTGTGTGTTGACAGGTTGAGCAAGGGGGCTTTTCTTGACCTGGAGGGACTGTGGTGATGGTTTTCAGTGGGGCCTCACAGAGAAGATGCAGCTGGGCTCTTCCTTTTCCTGGGATGAGCATGGGGGTGAGAAGAAGAGCTTGCATGATGGACTTGAGCTTGTGAGGCACGTGCTGCACTGGGAAGGGGCACTCCCTGTCATCTGTGTGACCTTCAGGAGGATCTGTCGGTATTGCTGCTGTCTTCCTTGTAATCAGTTCTCATCTAGGGCTCTCCTCTGACCTTGAGGTCAGGTGCGCGTTGGTGCTGGCATGGGCCAAGGTGCAGGGCTGTACCCTCTGGCAATAGCACAGGCTGGGATATTCATAAACTAACTGTGAAACCACATCCTTCCTCTGGCGTGTACCTGCTCTGACATGGTAGTGCAGCTGCTGGATGTGTGAGTTCATCAGCCCAGCTGACTGTGCTTAACTTCAGCAGAGCAATCCTGGCCACTCACGTAGGCATCTTAAACTGAAACTGGTTACTCTGCGCCTCAAGTTGAAGAGACACAAGCGTGTCTGAGATGAGATTCATGTGACTATTTTAGATCACATTCTAGATGGCTAAATTTAATCTTTCAGCAGAGAAGTTATAATTTGTCCATTGCCTATTTATAAAAAAACAAAAGCTTGAAGTGCCCTACCTTAGATTTAGGTGTTATCATTTGGTCAGGTGAATCTTGCATGTGATGGGAGGAATGTAAACTTTTAGCCTGTGGAGTGCAAACAGACTTCAGAACTTCAGATAGCACCTCCAGGTGGCGAGACAGGGATGGGGAAGAGCACAAACCACTGGCTTCTAAAAAACCTCTTGTATCTGCTGCATGCTGTCTAATTATTGAAGTACTAAATCTCAGGGAGTGATTAATACTGGGATCAGTAGTTGTTCAGCTGTGTACTAAACTGTAAGGTCTTCAGCTTTTCAGGTTAAAAGCTGAGATAATAAACCTCCATAGATCCTTAAAAGCAGCTGTAATAATTTTAAAGTGTAAAATTTTGTAGAATTTGCTGTAAAAGCTTATCCAAGAGAAGTGCTCCAAATATGCTCATGTTTTAAGGAGCTTTTTAACGTTTTTCCTCACCTTACCTGTTCTAAGTAAATGGATCACATGATTTAACTTGCTGATTAGAAGCCTAATGTCAGTCTTTCAAATTTAAAGGGTATTGTAAACATAATTATTTAGGATCTTAATACTGGTAACCAGTATTAAGTATTATACTTATATTATTATTATAACTATTATATTATTATTATTATACTTATTAAGTATTATACTTAGATAACCAGTCTGCCTGAAAAACAGCAGGATCAGCTTCTCGTGTTATCTGCAGAAACTTCACTGTTGTCACAAGAGACAGCAATATCTTGGGGAAGGGCAGGATGATCAGAGTGATTGGTATGCATCGTGATACTTGGCCTTCACCGTGTTTGTGATGGAAGAGGCAGGGCTTTTCCTGCTGTGGTTACCCCACATAAAGCAAACTGAGCAGCCTAGCCAGAGTCCTGAGAACCAACCAGGCACAGCACACAAATAGGAATGCTGCTGGAGCACTGAATTTCAACAGCAAAACGGTGAGGTGGTCTCATTCCATGCTAGGAGTGAAACTTTAGTCAGCTATACAGTATGCAACTGTAAACTCTGTAAGATGGGAACCAGTTTGGCCCACTTTGACTCACTCATTTGGTGAATCTGCTACGTGGAAGTGAAGCTGAAAAGTGAATACCGCTTTCCTGTAGGAAGTGGGGAGCAGAAGCAGCCATCTAACTTGCCTACAGGTGGTTCTTCTATTTTCAAAACTTGAAACAAGTGAAGGCTAAATTCCACAGCTACAGGCACATGTTTCCTTGGGTAGGTAGTAAACAAAATACAATGATTCAAGCTGTCAAAGCTTTTTAAAATTCATGTGAAGTTTTAAGATGATGGAAACTTTTCTTTGGGAGGAGGAGCTCTTTTGGAGGAAACTTTGAGACTAAGGAGCTAATTGCACATGTGAGCTCTTCGTATACAAACTTTTAAACAGTGAAACTGGGAAACAGCCACCCAATAAAATAATTTGATGAATGCTTAAGATTGGCAAGAATTTTGTATTATCGCAGGCTCTTGCCAACAAGTTGAGAAATACTGACTTTATTTTTTAAAAAAAGGGAAAAAAAAAATCTTGTGAATTTTGCAGTCTAAATGAGCAAAGAGTGTAGAGTTTTTGCCAGGAAGGTGTTGTCTTGTGTTGGCCTAGAGCTTAGCATTCACCTCTACGAGCTATTGGTCTGTCTGCTTAAAGTTCTTTCAAAGTGTTTCCACAGCCACCACTGTGTCAACACTGGTCAGTTGTAATTGCCAACTCCAAAGCAGGCTGATCAATGGAAATGCTAAATAAAGCAGCAGAGCTCTTGCCTCAGAGGGTGCATAAAACCAGATTTGCCAGTAGGTGCATGCCTCTGAACACCAGTAGAAAGGTTAGCTCTTTGTTACCTTCCTGGCTTCTTTGCTGGCGGGTCACCTTGAACTTAGATTTTCTCAACTTTTCTTCCAGGTGAAGCTGCTCTTTAAAAAACGAACAACCAAAAAGGTTTAGCTTTTCTGAAACTGAGGAGCGGCAGAATCCATAGGAATAAATAGTGTTGACTAGCTTAAACTGTAGCTATATTATGTTTTGGGTTGTTTTATAAGATGAAACATCAGGCTTGTGGTACTTCTTAGTGCTGTGAGAATTGATCCTGCCATTTTTGTCAGACATGACTGTAAGATGTGACTGCTGGTTGGGATCAGAAACAAAACACCAACTCTACTGGCCATTGACATACATGTCTCTGAAAGCCTGAGGAAGTTCTTGGCATGCTTTAACCGCATTAGGTTTGCCGGCAGAGCTCTTATAGTACTTTCTTCCAAGGTATCTTTTCTGCAGCTGATAAGTAAAATGATGTCTGTACTCCCTCTGCTGGCTCTGCAAAAACAGCTTTCACGAGCTTAAATAATCAAGTAGCACCTCTCTTCAAATGTGCCTGTGTGGAATTCTGAGTTAAGAACAGTTTAATGTATGGAAGAGGGATTTTCCTGAAAAATAGGTCAACAAATAGTTACTGAAAGCTAATCAGGTGTCTCAGATGCTATCTCCTGCTATAATGGTAAACACTGGTGTTGTATATACCTTTGTAATTGTAGTCTGGTCTGTTTTTGTGTATCAACGATTAGATGGGGCTATACAAATTAAGATACCAAATACGTGTAGTACATCTAGTCAAACATCTGAGCCCTATTTTTATAGGGCTAACATATACTTATATGTGCTTTATGTACATAGGGGCCTGATATTTGGAAGCCTTCGGTGGTGGTGGGGAGAGAACTTGTAGCCTTCCATAAATTACGGTGCTCTGGACACTTAGAGACTACTGCTTTCTTCCTCGGTGAAGATACTGGATATACTGGATATAAAAATTCTCAACCAGAATGGAAGAAGTTCAGGCCTTGAACAAGATCTTGGTATAGATAGGCGTTACATCTATAATTAAAACAATTGCTCTTGGAAGTCAAACAGATGTCTTTAAATGCCAGTTCAGTTACTTTTATCCTCTTGTTTTCTCATATCATTACTCTATTTTAGTTATTATTTTAGTTATTTTGGCTTTCTGTAGTTTAGGGATTGTTTAACAGTTTCAGAGGACTGAGTGAATAACTTACCTTGCTATACTGGTCAGTAACTGGTCTGAAGCTAGGCAAGTGGAATAACAAGCCAAACTGCCTTTTTAGAATTTGCTCTAGTTCAGGGTACCTCTGAACAAGAACCCCTGAACCTTGTGATGAGAGAGAGAGCCTGGCTTCTGGTTGTTAAGTCTGAGGATGTTTTCTGGCTTTTCCTGCATGCAAGGTACATTTTGCATTTCCTGGAAAGTGCAGTCTTTTGTCTAGATGTTTGCTTACATAATTAATGAATGTCAAATATTTCAGAATAGTAAGACTATTGTAAAAACCCAATTTTAAGAACTCAGTGAAGCCAAACGCCTTGTGGTTCTTCCTGTTAGATTTCTCTTTGGGTGTACCTGTGGCTGTCTGCAGATTTCTTTAGGCATTGCTGAACTGAGAAGGGACTGCTTGGCTGTGTAGAAACAGGCAGTTGCCCAGGTGTTAATACAAGAGTTAGAACAGGTCCTTCTCTCACACAGAGTGTATTCCCCCTACCAAATATTCTGTTCTTCCAGTTTTTCCCTTTGGGCATGCTGTTGTGGATTAAGGTCTTGAAGCTTAGCCTATGACTTGGATAACTGCCCACTTTTATGATCAGAATTTTGAGTTTTACTGCCAAGCTCACTAATTTTTGTTTTAATGTCCAGTGTTGTATTTAAATAATTTTCATGTTACTTGACAAGTAAACCAAAACTTGCTGACCTGCATAATACAGGCGATAAAATTTAGCTTAGCAATGCCTGCCTTGAACCCTAATCTTCTCAAGCAAGAACAGCTGAGGATTTTCAGTGCACAGGGAAATGCTTGTATTTTCTAGGAAAGCCTACTGTATTTTAGAAACCTCCAAGTTAAGGAGTCAGAGATTCCTAATCTTAAAGTAGCTTAAAATAATAAAGTAGCTTAAAATAGCTTGGCTTAGGCTTTCTTTGAGCAATTTTGCTGTGAGGTAATTCTTTAAATACATGAAAATATTTGCTCAGTGAAAAATACTTTTTGACAGCTAATGGCTTATTTTAGTAATAATTGCTCAACAAGGTAATGTTTTATTTAGTAAGTACCTAGTTTTTGAGTTTTAAGGAAGAAAGCAGTCTCGAAAGCTGTTTAGTCTTAATTATGTGCCTAAAGCACCATGCCTTAAAGTAGATTGTGGTTTTGAACAGACAGCTGTGTAATTGCCTGAAATTTTGTGCCTTCACACTTAGTTTTGTTGTAGATTTTGAGAATATCATACTTGATCACTTTGCTCAATTCCTTTAATTAGATAACCATCCTAAACTGTGTTCAAATGCCAATAAAATAAGATATTCAGCACCAAAACAAAACCCAAACAAACAAAACCCAAACCCCCTAACTACCACCCCAGTTTCCTGCTGTTTTGGTTAGAGGGAAATATTTCAGTTACACATGGATACATGTGTAAAAATCTGACTCCTGTAGTAGGAGTGTAGCACACCAAGAACTAACTTGTTATTAATAGTCTAGAGAAAGTGACTAGCTTCTGGTATGGAGTCTCCAAGTGCAGAATACGAAACTATGCAAAAATATTGAGTGTAAATGCATGTTTGTTCTGAAGGTGAACTGTGAGTGTTATGCTGCTATACCTGTGAATCGTAAACATGTGAAGGATATTCATTATTGTGTTAGTATAAATTTGTCTTATTTTAAAGCATCCCTTCCCTCCAGAGAAGGAGAAAGCAATGTTGTGAAAATGATGGAAGTAGACTCAAACTAAGAATTCAAACATGGATTAGAGACAATGGTAGAACTTCGATGTCAACCTGCCTGACACCGCGTACAGACTTGAATATATATGTATCTTAAATGAGCCAAATTCATAGTGTAACTTTGAAATTAGTTGTGTAGTTTTTTTAACACATGAAACTTTACTGAGGAGTCCTGCTTCTTCCTAGCTAGTGTTTGGTACCCTGTGTAGAGAGAACTTGGGAAGTCTGAAAGTGTGGAAAAACAGGTCTGCTACTTGTTACTAGCAGACCTCACGCTTGCACAGTTTCCTTCAAGGTCTTACCTACCTCAGGTAGGTTTTTTGGAAACACTACTGAAGTCATACTTAACTATAAAGGTGTTCAGATGGCTCTTTCCTGTACTTGACAAACTAACTGAAATAAGTAATTCTTAATGGGACTTAAATAAAAAATAAGCAGGTTTTTGGGAGAACAGTCCTAGCACAGCTGCTTTCTAGTAGTCTACTTTTTCTTCTCCATTAGAAATGGAGGCAGGCTGCTATGTGTCCTTCAAGCTGAACAGTCTGTTGAAGGTGCTGAGAAAGCAGGTGACTCTATTCTGGGAGGAAAGCAGGGATACAGGAGGCTACTTAGAACTGTGGAGCACTGGGAGGCAGAGAGAGAAAACTTCTGTGCATTTTCCAGAATTATCTCTAGAAAGACTGAGGCCCAAACTGTGGGAGTTTTGGTTAAGTCATGTTATCTTTTGTTTCATGGTGCTGTGTCACTCTTGTTTCGTGATACTCTGATGCTCTTTTCAGTCACTTCCCTCCAATGGGGAAACAGTCATTTCCCTCAGTCCTGCAAATCTCAGGCTAGATGAAGTTTTCCACTTTTCTACTCCGCTTTCCCTGTTTGCTGTGGTAGGGGAAACTTGTGGGCCTGTAGGGGTTAGATTAAAAATGTAATTAGCTTCTGATATCAGGGCTGATCTGTGATCCCCTTCTTGGCTGCATGGGGAAAGAAACTTGCACTGAGCTGAGGTGTGCTTGTCAAATGTGTAATTGCAATGGCCCTTTGAGGAAGTTCATTGGAAACCTTCAGCTGGACATACAGATCTTTGTTCTTAAGAAGTAATTGTGCCTTCAGCAGTGGCCGGTTGGAATTAGTCTGACATGTACAAATCCAACAGTTTGGCAGGTTGTTTGAAGTTTGCTACTTGAGGAGCTGACACTGCCCTTCCCTGTTCCCTTTCTTCAGAGATACTGTGTGCTATTGCTAAAAACAACCTGATTGCAGAAGTTGTGGAACATTACTGTGTGCCACTGTAAAATAAACAAACACTTGTGGGAAATAGCTTTATGTGGAAGGAAGAAAATGGGTCTGACTTAAATAATCATTCTGACTCAGCTGTCATTCTGGATGGGTAGGCTCTTGACCCTGAGGGTCAGCCCCAGCTGAATGAATGGCAGTAGGCTCTCAATTCGGCATATGCTGTCTTTTGGAAGAAGGAATATTGCCCTTATTGAAATAGCCACTAGAAATTACTGCTGAGGGTTCAGAGCTGCCTTAGCAGGAGACCAGTACCTCCCTGTGTATGCCAATGGTAGTTATGTTCTAGGCATCCAAGTGCCTGGTGGTTTACCCCGTTATTTCTGATAGCCTTGTGCTTTGATTGGGCAGGGGAGAGTGGGAAACAAGTATCAGGTTGTCAGTACTGAACAGGTCCAGCTGGGTTGCTACAGAGTTTTTCAAGGCATGGTATTTCCCTACCTAGAGGAACAAGCGTTGTGCCAGAGCTAGACACCACTAGTTCACCTCCTGATTTGAATGTTTGCTGTTAAGACTGGAAGCACAACTGTCTACAAATTGCTTTAGCGTCCACTGATGCTAGTGAAGAGTTAAGACCTTTGGTTCAGGGGAAACTGGGGGTAGGGATTTCCTTTACTGGATGGAATAGGACTTTTAAATATGTGGCTCCATTTGCATTCTTTTCCCCAGTCACTTTATTCTAATGAATTAATCATGCAACTGATACCTTTGTGCTCTCAGAAATGAAAGTTATGCACAGTACAGATCTTCACACCTGATGAGTTTAGAAATGAAGCTGCAATTGTTAATTGTGCATAGCCAGTTTGTACAGCAATTATTAAATAGCCTACCAAAACTGAGAAATGAATTAAGTTTACTAAATCTGCTTGAGCTGCAATTTGACGGTTTGGTGAATTTGCTGTTTGGTTCAGACTGTGGCTGGCCTTGGCAGTAAAGTGATGTATCGTGATTTTGGTGGCCTGTCACTTTACCTGAAATAACAGGGAAAATGAAGCTTTCCTTGAATGGAGATTAATGTTGTCTTAAAGGTGGCAGCAGTGTAGTTCTATGATGAAGATGCTCCCAGCATTAGCTGAATGTGTATCCCTTAAGTTGGCATATCCACATTGTGTTTATGACTTCTACAAATAAATCAAATGTTCTGGCTCTTTGTGGGAAAACTTTTCGGGTGAATCTGTTGTGATAACTTGTTCAGCCAGTAGAAACTCTGATATATAAATCTTTTGGCTTTATTTTGTGGCTGGCAGGGTGGAGAAATCCTTTTTCAATGACTGCTTTCTGCACCTGGCTGCTGCAAGTAGCTTCCTCTTGGACCGCAGAGAAGCAAAATGCATGGCTACGATCACAGCTAGCTGGTGGGAGGGTGGAGGCTTGGTACTGTGCATGGTGCTTTCTATCTGCTTGGATCTGGAGGGGGCAGATTGCATTGCTGTCAAGAAATTTGTCCATTTTTAAAGATCATGGAAGGTGCAGGAAGGAGGCAAGAGCAGTGGAAAAAGGATTGTTAAAGGAAGGGGTGCAGGAACTGGTTGAAGGGCTGTGTGTCCCATGAGAGACAGACTTGGAGCCAGACCCAAAATGAAATGCTGTCTCTCAGTGGCTGAGGTGCTGTGAAAGAGTGAAAAGGCACACAAGAAGTTACTGTTCTGAGCCCTGTGACTGTTGCAACAGCAGTCTTTAGCATAACCTATTACTTCGTTAATGCAGTTGCCAATTAATGTAGGTGGCTTTTCCCAGTGCAAAAGAATAAGGGTGGCAGGTGTTAGCTGCAGTGTTGTTGGTGTCAAATAATGAGAGCGGCTTCAGGACCTCTGTGGGTGGAAGTCTTATGCCTTGACACTGTAGCACAGCCATGCCTTTGGTCACATGAGGATGTGACAGACTTGCTGCTTGCATTGTTAATCTTATAAAGTGCTATGATGGGAATCTCAGCTTTGTGCATCCTGTCTATGTTAAAGAAACAGAAACTGCCAAGAGAATAATTTATTACCTTAAATTGCATGGTGGACCAGCGATTGTCATGTAATCGTACTGATCACACAGCATTTAATTTGTCATTTTATGGACAAGTACCAGTAGCTGTATTGCAGTAATACTTAAATGTATGCAAAAAAACTCCAGACCAGCAACCAAGCCTGCATAAGAGAAAGTTCTTTAATAGGAGTAGCTACAAGATTGTGACAGTGCAGGCAACATGGGAATATAGCCTTTAAGTGGGTGTCAGCTTCAGAAAGATCAAAGAAAAAAAAAGTATAATCATGAGGAAGGACTAGTTTTAAACTAGTGGAGATGTGCCTGAGGATAAAGCAATATGTAGTCTCACGAAATGGTAAAATGTATCAGATAATACCATGAAGCGCAATTTACTGCAGATGCTTCTTATACTGTACCAGAAAGAGGAGGCCCACTGGAATGAATTAGTGAGCTCAGCTCTCAAAACTTACCAAAAAAGCTAAAGGGATGATCAGTGTAATCGTAATGAAGAAGTTTGCAAGAGATTCCACATCTATGTTTCTTACAAAGCCATGAGTGGATTCTCAAATTCAAATCTTGGGGTTAAAAAAACAAGTAACACGTGCCTCCCTCCCCCAACCTCTTGTCACCACCAGCAGGAGCAGCAAACTTTGCAACAGTTCTGAAAGAATTACTGAAGTATAGACTAGTTAAGATATTGGAATAAAAAAAAAAATTTAGAGCCTTACAAATAGAAGATGGCAAATATAATTGCAGTTCTTGAAAGGATTTTTTTCAGAATGATTCTTTAATCTGTTTACTTGGTATATTTCTGGCAGGATGGATTAATGACTTCATATTTATTTATATATTATGTGTTTACAGTTCAATAAGCATATAGAATATTTCATCATACTATATTTCTATATAGCATTTCTATATAGCAATAAGCTAGGCCAAGGTAGCAAGAAAACCCTTAAAACTTATCCTACTAAGTTAATTGTACTGCCCTAATAGAAAGGAGTCAATCATATGCAGAGTCACTTCATGGAAGTAACTAAGTGTACTCTCACTAGACACAAATATTTCCTAGCAGTTTTAAGACTAATCTTAAATTTGTCCCAGTTTCCCGAATATAAACAAAATCGGGTAGGGATGGACTTTTGCCCTCTGCCTGAAGGCTCATACCTCTAAAGAGCGTCTGGCACCTCTTTGATATCAGGAAGCATGGTTACAGACAAAAGCATACCACTCAGCTTAAATGGATATTAATGTGAAGGAATACTTTCTAGAAGAAAAAGGGGGAGTGTCCAAATCAGGATGAGATGGTAAATGTCTGATTCTGGCTGAAGTGTTATATGCAATTTAACCTGAACATGTTTTAATTTAAATGGATGTGATGTCCTGAAACAAGGTTTCTGGTATTAAGAACTACTGAAGTTGACTTGGAGCTTTAGAACAAAAAAATTTCCACTAATGCTACTTACTGTCTAATAACATGGTAAGGGAAGAAAATCATTGTTCAAACTGACTAAAGCAATTTCAATGGTATGCATGTATCGTGGTGTGGGAATTGAAAGATGGAAATAAAACCAGAGATAACATCTGAGATATGTGTTTAAGTTCAGAAGGTATCAGAAACACAGTTAAGGGGAAGCAGCAAAAAATTAGAGGATTTACCTTTTTTCTCAAGGCAAGTAATATGCCTGTAGGAGTAACGGTTATGAGGAAGTCAGCTGCTGTTTTGCTCAGTCATAGTTACTGTCAGAGCTGACCAGGTGGATGCATTGCTTACAGACATGCACTGAGCTTGAAATGCAACAAGTGACTGAAATCCAGGAATCCAATTCCAGTTCTGGACAAAATTTGATACCATCTCACTTTCCCTTTACTTTAAACCTAGCTGCATAAAATGATGTCATATGCCTCAATTAACACATGCCTGTTAGGTTTTGTGACTGGAATGCATCTTGTGATTTGGGAATGCAGGTAAACTCTGTTGTAGTCTTATGATGCATGATTTTAATAAGTAGGATACCATGCTACCATCTTTGGTTTTTTTAAAGTTCAGCTTCTTGTATTATTATTTTTGCCAATGTGTTTTTGGTGAATACTGGTGAGAAAACTGGTAATTTGTCCCCAGACTTAATGAGTGTTTGCCAATGGATGATTTCACTGCATAGTAATATCTACTTTTAGGATTATATGTTATTAATGCAACAGACCTGTTAATAATACTTACTTTATAGCATTATTACCCCAAATAAACATTTTTATTCAGAACTGTGCAGGATTAAGAGACTTTAAATCTTCAGTCATCTTATTTATGACTCAATGAATGTGAAGTAATGGAAGATATTGGTAGGCATTGGGCACACTTTATTGCATTTTAAACACTAGTAGGTGGAGCTTTGTGGTATCCCAGGTTTGCCTTCAGCCATTTGCTACCTTGGTCCAAATTTTGGCAATTCTGTTCATCTCAAGTTGTCTGAGGAAGCAGACACACACCTTATTCACACCGTGAATTCACCTTAGGTACTTGAACACACTAGAAACAATGCCAAATGGGACAGAGTCATATCTAGAGGTTACAATTTTTTTTCTCTAGGATTATAGTTTTAGCTTGGAATTACCTGTGCTTATAAGCAGTCCTGTCAAATTTAGCCTTTTTGCTTTTGCTTACGATGGCATCCCAGAGCAAAAAGTGTATGAGCCTAGTAAAAGGAAGCACTAAGAAGGAAGCTTCAGGGCCTGCAGGTGGAGAAGGGAAAAGTTGTCTTTGAGTGTTGGTCAGAGCTGTGGACAGCAGGAGACCCTTCAAGATATTACTCTGTTAGTGGATATCTGGAATGATAAACTCCAGCTTCCACAAAAGTGTTTTAAGTAGTTAAACTCAACTCTTCTGCATGGGTCTGTGACTTGAAGTGTTTGCCTTCTTGTGGTCTACTCAGTATTGTAACATGAAATGGGAGACTGAAAGCCTAGTATTTTAAATACATGGGACACTTGATGCTTTCTGTAATGGTGATCACGTTGGTTTTATTCCTTAGGGCTCTGCAGTATGTCTCAGTTTGATGTTTCTTGGAAGTGTTCTTAGATTTTTCTGAAGCTCTACTTGTTGGGTCAGTCTTTTGTATCTATTTAGTTCTCACATATTCAAGTTAAAGTACTTTAAATTCAGAAAGCTAATGATCAGTTTAAGCTTTTGATAAAAATATTTTTTCTGCCCAGACATCTATGCAGCACTTTCCGGTCTTGTTTCTTAATCCAGCTGTCACTTCGGTTGGAGCGGACTTGCCTTGTGAGTGGAAGGGCCACGGCTTGGAGAAGGCAGGGCAGCACAGGCCTGCGTCGTGCCTTGATGGCATAGGCCAATGTGTGCTTGCTTGCCAGGCTCCTTGCAGAGGCTGTGGAGTGAGCTGCTTTATAAGAGAAGGTCATGCTTTTCATGCTGTAATAATTCCCCCTCAACTTACAATTTTCCCTTGCTGCTGCCAAAATAGGAGGGAATTGATGTGGGAATCCTTTGCCTGAACATTGCTAACTTGTACTGCCAAATTGACTTCACACTTCTGAAGTCCTAATTTGTTAGTTATCATTTGAGTAAGAAATAATTTGGGGTCTTAAAGCAAAGAAACTACCACTGGATGAAACTGCTACAAAGAAGTGTCAATCACGGTAGGCAGCAGCAATCCTTTAAGTGCGATAAATGCCACTTTTACATCTGCGGCAGTCTAGGAGCAGCAGCCAGTTTTTATTTCAGTTAGGCGAGTCCACCTCCCAAGAGAATAAGCTTCAAGAAGGAAGTCAGATTTCTGTTTGAAAACTCAGCAAAACTCGTGACCTTTGAATTTACTGTTTATAACACAGGAGTTGTAATGAGGGAGACTTGTCACTGGGCATATTTAATGTTGAAGGTGATGCATTAAAAACTTGTAGTTGTAGTGTCTTCCATGATTGTGCCCTCTCCCTCTTAGCTCTTCAGTCTACTTGTAATTGTCTCTTCATAAGCCAGGCTCTCTGAGATGCACTAAAACAACAGCATGCACTGAAACGATTTAACTCCCTAGTTGCTCAGTTAGGCACACCTTAACATGTGTGATTGTGACCTGTAAATGCATTCTGTTTTGTATGAAATTCTTTTTTTATTAGCGTTCATTTGTTCTCTTGTGTAACAGCTGGTGAGTTTATGTAGGCTTTCAAGTTGGTATGAGGGTCTGTCTCTTAAAGAAAACTGACCCTTCACAGCAGAAGACCTCAGACTTTTGCAGTTTGATTTCCAGGTCACTTTCTCAGTTACAGTTACTTTCCATTATAATATTATTACAGGCAAATTCCACCCCCTCCACCCCGGAAAAATGTCATGTGGTGGCTTGAAAGCTGTGGAACATACCCAGTGCTGCGGTTTTCAGACGACAGCGTGCAAAGGCATATTACGTTTTTTTTAGTATCTCAAAAGCTGTTTTATGAAACTGATTAAAATGGCACAACTACTGAAATATATGGGGACAGTTTTTATTACTGTAACCTCTTGGTGTACACATCTGTCCAGTCTTCATTGAACTAATTAGATTAAACAAAGGCTTTCCTGAGATAATCACTTTGCAGGCCTTTTCCTACATTACAGCAACTAGCTTTAGTGTGTTTTTGAAAGTCAAATGCTAATACCAGCTCATGTTTAATATCTGAATGCACAGTGTTCAAGCAGGTGTATAAATTAAAGATGTATAAATTAAATTGAGTGCTACAGGATATATAATTGCTGGACCTTTGACTCTTAAGGTACGAGTTTGCTTAAATGTTTTAAAATTTAATTTCCTTAACATTCAAATTTATTTCTTGTAGGTTGGTGAAGCAAGTATTAAATGCAGATTCAATAACAGGAAAGGTTTGGATAGGGGTCTAAAGTATGCTAGGTCCTGTGCATCTGGGTAATAGTAATTATGCTATTCTTAAATCCAGCTGTTCATATTTGGTTGTCAGTGTGTGGCCACTGTGAACTATCACTTCAAGGTAGTCTTAATTTTGATGAATGTGAAGCACAGATTAGTTTTTGTCCAAATAGAGGGAATTACTAGTTACTAAATGACTAAATACTTTCACCTGTGAAGGACTATTTCTGGAGTCCTTTCTGAGGCATATTTAATGTTCAGGGATGCCTCAATAGTAGCTTTCTTAGGGCAGGATGGAGTATAAACATGGGTTTATATTTAAAGTGCTGTTACAAGAACACTTCAAGAAACATGTTACAGCTGTTTCTAGTTTAGTCAATTTAGCGTGTTCTGGTGGCACTAAATAGGGTTGTAATCTGTAGTGTCATCATGCTTTGGTAAACATCTCTTTGGCAAATGTGGACTTCAGTTTAGAGCTTGTTTTTTTTACAGTCCAGCTACAAAGGATTATGAGATTGTTGAACTTCTAACACTTTTATCTAATTGATAAAAGTAAAATTATCTAACTTGTTTCTTGGGTTATGGTTTTGAATTATTGTATTTGGTAACAAAACACATTCACTCAGTGATAAAAAAATATTAATTTGATTTAGGTAAGAAATTTGGGATGCAGTACTCCTCATAGGCAGCTGCAATGATGTGACATGTCAGTGAAGCTGTTACAGTCATAGAGCAGCAGGGTCTTTTCAGAGAGATCTGCACAGGTATCTGAATCCTGTCTATGAAAGTATGTGCTGCTACGGTAAAGTGCCTCTGCAGTACAGCATTTCTAGTCACTTGAGTGTGACAGACAGTAGCTTCAAAGTTGCTTATAGTCTCAGTGACATGTGAACTAAGGATTATCCAAAAGTTGATGTGCCTAATGAAAGAGACTTCTCTTAAATCATCTTGTGTGCAGCATCTTTAAGCTGGATACCAATGTAACTTCAACTGAATTAAACTTTAAATAAGATGGAACTTCAGCAGTGGTGCATAAGTGAATATAAGTCTGTTTCTTGAATTTAAAATTTTAGATTAGCAGATTGGAGTTGCTTTTAACTATAGTGCTTCAGAGCTTCTGCTACTCCAACATCTCAAATGGTGCTGCAAGAATTAAGAACTGGAACACTGGTCAAAACAAAATATTCCACTAGTGGGAGATAAATATTATTAGAGGATCTATGTAGCTTAAAAATATGCTTTCTTTTGATATTTGGATTTCACTGTTTATAGTTGCATTATGTATTACCACTTTGTTACAAAAGTGGACTGTTGGAACATGCTGTAACAGGAAGCAATTGAATGTTGCAAGTTTTGACATCAAAACTGCATTAAGGATATTTCTTAAAGGCATTTCTAGCAAGTTTTTTCTGGAGGAATCAACAGAGAAACTATGTTAAGGTAAGTCGGTTCTGTACTGGTGTGCAAAGAGGCTTTTGTACCGTCCATTGAAAGGCCTGGTAAAAATGGGTTACCAGAGCAGATTTTCTGGTCTGATTTGGTATAAGATTGCTAATGTTTAACCAAGTTGTTATTATTTTGAGGGAAACTGCTCTTGCTCGGAGGAGTTAAAATTGGAGGAGTCTTCACACTGTTCTTCTCAATTTTCCACAGCTATTTCCTAACATGGATGTGCCATATAGTCTGTAACTCTACTAGAGCTGATCAGCAGAACCGCACGGCTTTTGTAGTGTTAATGTAAGCTTATTGAACTTGTCTGTGAATGCTAAGAGTCTGTTGGTAAGTTAGGACACCACTGAGGTACTTGAGAACATCGGATAACCCCTTTTTTTCAGTATAAACTGTTAGTAATAGCTAATCAATGGACTGTTATGGCTTAACAAAAATGGATCTGGGTGCACAGAGGTGATAGAACCAGAGTGCAAAGCACAGTGTGAGCTATGATTAAGCAGTGTTACTGCTCTTAAAGTCTTGCCCTGGCCCAGGATTTGTTCTCAAAGCTTTTCAATGCTAAGTGAGCAGCGACTAGAGCTGCAGCTTTTCCTAACTTCATGTCTGCACTTGGATTTGGGTGTATTTGGGCCTCAAGTGCAGGGCTCCTGCTAGATTGAACAGAGCTTTTCTTAATTAAAGTAGATTCAAATTTGTTATCATTAGTTGTGGGGCATTCTGCTTGGTCTATTTTTGCCTAATTAGCAGCTGCAGAATGCATAGCTATACGAACTCATTTGCCTGATCTGCTTCTTGTTACACTGTCATATCTTGTGATTGGGTGCCAATTGATAAATCTTCCTAGACTACTAGTTGGCCAACAGCCTCCAGCATTTGGGCATAGAGGAGATAAAGAAATGGTGTAGTGTGGCTTTAAAGAGCACTCTTTCATACATTACTTGCATTATTTTCTTCACTTACAGGATACTCTAGCAGAACATGTTATAGTCAGCTGAAGAATGTGTGTTAATACAAACTGCTTCCTAGTATGCAGGTTAATGCCATCATTGTGGACTTTTCAACTGTTGTAATTTTTTTTTGCAAGTAACAGAAGACAATTGATGTAAAATGAATTTTTAAATTAGGTACGTTGTTGATGTTAGTTACAGGATGTTGAAGTTTTATGCATATGAATATTGTTTGCTTTGTGGTTTTTGCTGCTCTCCAGGAAACAGCCACAGACAGTGCTTTTCTCAGAATCTCCTAGTGATAGGAAGAGAAGAGCGGTTGTAGTTCTGCTGGAAGTGGGACTGTCACTTGTGGCTGGGTGACAGCACTTTAGAATTTTTCAGCGTCAGTGGTTGCCTTCAGTGCAAATGCAGTACTGTGGCGCAGTACTTGAAATGTTTGATTGACTAGAGCTGAAGCTGATTGTTTCCAGAGCAGAGAACTGAGACTTTCCTCTCCTTACCTTAAATTCCTGGTAATTAGGTGCTTATATCTGGACCTTAACATAGATGGGGTTGTTCAGCTGAGCAGTCCTCTAACCTGGAGGGCAATAGACAGGAATCTTTTCTTTGCTATTTGACTCTGCCTTTGTAAAGCAATGCAGTCAGTGGTAACTTTTTGCTTCTGCTAGGCATACGATACCTGAGGCTCTTCTTGACCTGGAACTGTCCAAGTTACTGTTTGTCTGAGCCTGGCAGTCCTTTTGTTTCATGGGGAGTATATTGTTAGTTGTGCTTGTTGTGCCTCCATTATGTCAATAAAGCTGACTTACATGATCAGACTTCTGGCTTCTGCAGACATCAGATCTTTATGTAGGCATGAAGTGTTTGTGTGTTCACTATACTGTTGTGGGGATACATGCGTGCATGCAAAATGTCAGCTGTGTGGGAATTAAATATAGAACACCTGTGCAGGTTAAGAATCTGGTTAGTAAATGTTATTAAGCTACAGTGCTCTGATAGTCAGATGGAAGAGCTGCTCTTAGTCTGCTTATCCATTCTGTAGGAAGGTGGTATTGTGCAGTTTTCCCCTCTGTTCAAAATTAAATGCAGATACTGTGGGAGGCTTGAGTTGTGATGACATGGGCTGGAGGGGGGCTAAAACTGTTTGCACATGAAACTGCACTAAGGTCTGCCTGAAGATATACACCTCTTTACACTACAGAAGTGCTTCATGCATGGGCTAACTTCGTGTTGGACCTGTTTTTCTTGAGGTTTGCACGAATGAGTTCATGGGAACACACAAAAGCTTGCTCATCCCAAACTTTGAGGTGATAAGTTGGGATTTTTAACTTGAGCACATTCTTACCCCATGTGACATCAGTGGTGGATGATCCAAACTCCAGTTCCCTGGAAATAGATTTATTTCTGGTTATTTTAAAAGGTTTCTTCTTGATGATGAACCATATGGATATATCAAGCAAAACGCAAGACTTAAAGGCAACAGCTATTCTAAGTAATTAATGGTTTAACAAAGTATAAAAATGCCTGGTTATTTTGGTATGCGAAACATCCATTTTATGCCTCGTCATTCTTGCCAGCTGAAATATTTTAGGAAATGTGAAGAAATTGTCATTAAGCAGAAATTGGTTCTATAACCTCAATACAAAGGGTAGGGTTGCCTTACAATGTACTGCAATATAACGGTTATGTAACTGAATGTATATTTATTCTTTCCCTAGACTGTACATGCCATTTGGCTTGGGGAACAGAACACGCCATGGGACAAGCTCAAAGATATCCCTTCAGACGGGGTCTCTTACTTGGGTGATGTGTCTGCTCTCCTGACTGTCTCCATACGCAAAGGATTTATTTTCATTTTGGAAATATTTTAAGTTGAAATCTTCTTTCTTACTGGAAACTGTCTACACTAAAGACTGCACGCATCATGGGTGATATGGCAAACAACTCGGTTGCATACAGTGGCGTAAAAAATGCTGTAAAAGAAGCTAATCATGGAGATTTTGGAGTTACTCTTGCAGAGCTCCGTTCTCTTATGGAACTTCGAGCTACAGATGCACTGCATAAAATACAGGAATGCTATGGAGATGTACATGGCATCTGTGCAAAATTGAAAACTTCACCAAATGAAGGTAAGAGAATTTTAACTCTATTATTGAGGTAACTTCATTTAGGAAGAACCTTGGTCAAGCCAACTACTTTTTTGCTTAATGCAACAAAGTTTGTAAAAGTACTTCAGTTACCATAGTATTGCTTCTTACTCTTATAAGGCAGAGGTACTCAATGGCAATAAATAAGCAAGTGGGTTTTTTTCACTTGGTCTAAGTGCATGTGAGATGTTGGACTGGTGGTGAAGTTGCACTTTGGGATGAATTTCATTGATGTAGGTATCCACATATGAAATAGCAATCCAACTTAGCTGATGTTTAACTTGGAAAGCGTTAAGTTTTGTGAATAGCTCGTGACCCGTAGTTCACAATTCAAATAATGCTGTTGTAGAACACAAGGTTTTAATAGTCTAATGCAGGGCTTATTAATGCTTCTGTATTGCTACTTAGTGCTTGTATTCCCAGATACAACTATTTTTAAAACTGCTAAAATCTGTTTTCTACTTGTACTATGTTGAATTCTTAGTGGCAGGATCTAGTTTCTAAATCTGTAATATTACTTTAGATTTCATTTGATCTAAACAAAGTAACTATCAATACAGCTTTAGGTCCTAAGAGGTACTGTCACTATTAGTAGAAAGTTTGCAAAGTGATCATACAATCTTACTGTCTAGAAATAAGCATCTTTGAAGAACATTTTGCTGTGTTGGACTTGATGACATTCTGTGAAATGTGGTACCTGATGCTTTTGCTCACTAGAGTTACTACTCCAAGATAGACTGTACAAATATGAAGGAAGTAAATGTATCAAGTCTCCTTCCTGAGAGCTTTCCAGAAGTTTTTCTTAAGATCTGGCCCTTTTTTACTACCCTTCCAATGGAAATGAAAGCTATAAACTTTAATTTTTAAAAGAAAGGTGCAAGTAGTATCGCTGAAGATATCTAAACTATAGTGTCCTGTACAAATGTTTTTATGTATTTTTATCTAACATTAACTCAAACTTATGTGAAGTCCTGCTGTTGGTGGTGCTTGAGAAGGACCAAAATCAAGACCTTGGCAAATCGTGGTGTCTCAGCATTTAAGCAATTACATGGCTTTTAACCAATGTGGTATGTTGGTGTCAGTGAAGTACCTGCTGTCTTAATCCTGGAGAGCTGTTGCTTTCTGTTCTTCAGAAATGCTATGGAAGGTTTTGTCTCCTTGGATCAAGAACAGCCTACTAATGCTATAAGGTATCTTTGGGGTACATCTGCATTTAGCATGTTTTGGCTTGATCTGCTTTTGAAGCCAGACTCCTGATTTCCAGACTCCTGAAATTATTTCAGTACATGAACTGGGTAGTTCTTACCAAACTGAAAGTAGCCAGCTCGTGCCTGACCTGCCAGTGAAAGGGAGTAGACCAGTTTCAGGCTGAAGAAGGAATCTGTAAAACACGAGAAGTGCAAACTTCGGTTCCTCGGCATCAACAGAGTTGTAAAGTTTAGTGCATGTGTGTGAAGCACTGGTGTTATATTGCTTGTACACAGCTCTTAGGAGCAGCAGTCTCGTTACCCTGTTGACCTGTTGCACAGTACTGAAAGGGAGTTTCTTAGTGAAAAGGGCTGCAGTTTTCTACAATCAGGAACTGAACTGAGAGTTGAATACTGTTTTACAGTAGTCTGCAAAGTTTAAGGCCCATTATTACTGCAAGCTAGGTAGGCATACAATTGTAGATGGACACGATGCACTAAGCACCAAATATCTGGTATACTGCAGAGTTTGCTTCATGCCCCTTAATATAACAAGCAGGTTAACACATGGGAATGGTGAGTGTCAGCATACTTAAATGAGAAAGGGTTAGATGCCCTTTCCTGCAGATTGATCCTGCTGTACCGTGTGATCAAGGCCTT
>JAVJGJ010000057.1:43200152-43216174 GCA_035590215.1 Microhierax caerulescens | reverse complement strand
TGACATTTAGATGTACTGTCCTGTAATCAGTTAAATACAATCATTAACTTGATAAAAGGGCACCATCTCTTTTTTTTCCTAAGTGTGAGAGCAGCTCATCAACACAGCAAGGCCTCAACAGTCAATCATGATAATTAGCTCAGAAAAGGTTAAGTAAGATGAGTTAGAGCAGTGTCCTCTACAAAGGTGTCATTTTGGCTCTGAATTGCTGCATGAAACTTTAGAGAACAGCCTGTCTGTCAGGTAAGCTGCAATAAATTTCTTGGAGGTGTAGTACTGGGAAGCTCTTATAAAAGTAGAACTAGGTCTCTTTTCTTTTGTCAAATTAAAATTGTAAGTATGGAAATGCAGATATTTCTAATGGAGAAAACCTAGGCAAGATCTAAGAAAACTGCTATGTGTTACACTAATTCTGGCTCTCTAAAATCTCATGTGTACACCTGCAAGGCCCTGTGACACTTTTTCCTATTCAGAAGTCTTCTTTATAATATGAAATGCTGACTTGCGTAATTTCTAGTGGCTTCACAGCAAAAGCACAGGTAGTTCCAAAATGCTGTACAGTGGAAGTTTTTGACAGTGTAAGGCAATGCTTGTTTTCAGGTGAAATGTGGGCCAAACCTACCTGATTTGAAATTAGAAATGGGAGCTGTCCTTTACCAGTATTGCTAAAAAAAGACACTGAGCAGACTTACTGCTTAGTATTTAATGTTTTTTATGTCCTTTACATGTGTACCGATTTATATAAATGTGAATAAATGAATGTTTGACATATCCATAGTAGAAAAAGTTCTTATATTCTGGAGAGACAGACCACTATCAGTATTTCCACGGGTCTACATATTTTTGATTGCCTAGTAACTTCTAGATTCTAATACAATCAGTATATGAAGCTTTAACTAGCCCCTTGCCTAATACTTTTCAAGCTTAACCCCAGATAACATACCTGTTTACCCTGGTTAAGAAATATAACAAAAAATGTAATGGCAGTAGTGTCAACCTCAGGATGGTAGATTGTGAACTATGACATTGCCAACCATGTGGTAAGTGTAGCAAGTTCAGAAATGGTGCATGGTGTATTATGGCAAGTACTAAAAATACAAAGCTTTGTGTCTTTGCTAGGCATATTTACTAATCTTCACTAAGTGGTTCTGATAGTAGTTTAACTTTATGTAGACCTTTTGGAAAATGCTTTTCGTTCTTCAAAGACCATTGCTGTATACTTCTGATATTCTGCATCCTGGTACTCTGTGAAAGGAGGAGGAAAGTGGTGGTGCTGCCGTTACGTAAATAATCTTCCAAACTCTGCTATGCTAAAAGGAAGACAGAAATGGTGTCTGTTGCAGAACAGCAGTATGGTTGAGCCTTTTAGAATGGTCAAGCTGTCCTGAGTGTCTCTAGATTCTCTCATATAGCTTGATTTTGAAAATGGCCTTGCAGTGCTCTGAGTTGAGAGTTCAAGTAAGCACCTCAAAGCTTGAACTTTGAGAAGTGTAGTGTTAGGGCTAACCAGTAAAATTGCTCCTTTGTATTAAACCTCTAAAAAAGTGTTAGAATAAATCTAATTAATCACGTACACTGAGAGTACATTTCATTAATTTCATTTTTGTAAAGATCTGCACGTCCATTTTGCTTTTCAGTTCAGTGATTACATAGAAGTGTTAAAACTGAGGTCTGCAGTTCATCAGTCTTTGCAAAGTGTCTTGAAATAGCATGATGGTGCTAGGAAATGTCTATTAGGTATGTTAAATACCCCAGTTACAAAAGCTAGTTGTGGTGGTTGCCTGTTCTAATTGATTACCTAGCATGTTTGCAATACCTTTATCACTAAGCAGTTGGGTGAACTACTAAAAAAAATGATACGAAACAAAGTTGTTGTCTTTAAGCAGGTGCTAATTATAACCTTGGGGGCAACATAGTTGACATATCCAGACCTTTGGTCTGAACACTACTGGACCTTTGCCATTTTGCAAAATGAAAAATGAGCTTGTGGCTTAAATTTTGAATGGTGGGTTAGGCAGCTGGAAACTGTGGAAGGAGTTAACAGGAGGTGTAGTTACAGAAGACCTTGAGTGCATGACCTTGCACTGAATATACTTGGTATTCCTTTATTTTTAAAGGCTTGGCTAGCTCTTGAAGCATGAAGTGCCTTTTAGCTCTGGCCTGCTCTAGTGTCCCTTAAGGATGGTACCACAGCTGAGACACAGAAGAGGACTCAAAAGAAATATGACCTATAAGAAAGATAGGTACAAAACGAAGGGTGACAGACCCTGCACAGTGCTAAATATGGACTCCCTGTGAGAAGAGATAGAAAGTGAAGCTTCAGAAAAGCAAACAGCAGCTGTCCAGGCAGAAGCAGCATCATTGAGTGGCTGCCTCTCTCCACATGATGCTTGGAGAGCTTCACTAGCCTTTTGTAGTTTTTTATATAATAATTCAATAATCTACAAATATAATAGTTAATTTATTAATCATATTAAATATTTAATTATAAGTATTACATTAATTGTAGGATCCTAGGGCATTATCACTGAATACAGAATCCCTACAGGGGAAACCAGAGCTGGCTTCACAGGCTGCGATCTTGCTGAAGCTGCATGGTGCTACTCAGTTCCAATAGTAGTAACTCTACTAATGATCTTGTCTTGCAAACTTGTTGACTTTGTATGAAGGTATGTCTGTACTGTTGCTCTGCTGCTACGTCATATTAAGTGCGAGCAGGCAGACCATCAGCTTACTTTATATTGGCAAAGTGTGAATTATAAAGTATAGTTGGTTTTCTATTGCGACTCTTAATTTTAAAGGATAATATACTTAAGTAGTTATATCTGAGATACAGCTTTTCAGTATTGTTACTAAAATATGGAGTGGGGCTTGACTCCGTGAATGGAAAACCTCAAGCACTTATAATGTGAGGGTGAAATGCATATAAGTGTCACTAACTTTGTCTTATTATTAAATAGGTTTAAGTGGAAATCCAGCAGATATAGAAAGGAGAGAAGCAGTTTTTGGGAAGAACTTTATACCTCCTAAAAAGCCAAAAACATTTCTTCAGTTAGTATGGGAAGCACTACAGGATGTTACACTAATCATATTAGAAATTGCAGCTGTAGTATCCTTGGGCCTTTCTTTTTACCAGCCTCCAGGAGGAAATGAATCACGTAAGTAAACTCTTTTTTTAAAAAGTAGGTATCTACCTGTATTATCCTGCTGACTTTCCTGGTCCGACATGCCTTTACTGTGAATCTGATGGGAAACAGTAAGTCAGTGGAAAAGCAGCTTATTGACAGAAAACTACTAAAACTCTAGTTTGCCTTAAAAGGGCAACATGAGATTTCCCTGGTGATGATCTGGTATCATTCTGACCAAAGTAATGCCAAGTGTAAAGTGCAAGCAGTAGGAGGAAGGACTTGTCTTAGATCCAGTCATGTTTCTGTGCAAGTGGTTTTTTTAGCTTTGCCTCAAATATTTAAGCAATTTATAATTTGCAGTCATGTGCTTTCTTTGGGGAGTCAGCAAGTCTTAAATTTCTCTTGATTTGCAATATGACACTGGTAACTTTCTAATTTAAGAAATGAAGCTATGTTTATACTTCTAGACAGAAAATGAAGGGATCTGGTCTTCATTGAACTGAATTTTACAAGGATTTATGGCTTGTAAAAGATAAAAGTAAAGTGGGAAACATTGAGAAAGTAGAAGGTAGTGAACTAATTGTCTAGTTTGGCATTCTTATGCCATCATTTAACAAGATAATTAGGACAGGTAACTTTCTATATCACTTTTTCTTATGTTCTGATAAGCAGGGATGTAAATTCTAGGTGGTTTAACTTCATTGAGCTTTTCTAGCTTCCAGGTTCTTTAGCTGCTTTCTGTGCTATCCTTACTAAAAAAAAAAAAAAATAATAAAAAATAAAATTGTAAAGAAGGCTAGCACAGAAAATGTGTAGCAACTGTTAGTAGTTTCTTCTGTTTGGCAAAACGTTTTTGTTAAAATAACTACCTGCCAGATCTTTCTTAAATCTAAAACCTGTTTTTACAGTATGTGGATCAGTAAATGTTGGTGAAGAAGAGGATGAATCTGAAGCAGGTTGGATTGAAGGAGCAGCAATCCTCCTATCTGTAGTTTGTGTGGTATTAGTGACAGCTTTCAATGACTGGAGTAAAGAGAAACAGTTTCGGGGATTGCAGAGCCGTATTGAACAAGAACAGAAATTCACAGTCATCAGAGGTGGCCAGGTCATCCAAATACCAGTAGCTGACATAATTGTTGGAGATATTGCACAAGTGAAATATGGTAAACATATTTTTAAAGTTGAAATTTCTTTTATTTTTAAAAAAGGAACTACCGTCCACATACCCAGTCATTTCTTGTAGGTGATCTTTTACCAGCTGATGGTGTACTCATTCAAGGAAACGACCTCAAAATTGATGAAAGTTCACTGACTGGAGAATCTGATCATGTTAAGAAATCTCTGGACAGAGATCCTATGCTGCTGTCAGGTGTGTAACATTGGACAATTCTTGAAGAAAGTGGTTTGTTTCTGGGGGTAAACTGTTTCTTTAAAATTTTGAGGTTAAAATCTGGCAAACTGGACCTTTACCTTTAGGCCAGCTTCTTAAAGTATCCAAAACCAGTGCAGCTAATACAAAACTTTGTCAAAGCAGGCAGACTCTTAAAACTGATAAACATTATGTAGCTGCTTATGGTCTTATTTTCTAGATAGTTTTGGCAATTAAAACTCTAGGGGGACACCGTGGTATATACACATATCCTAAGGTTTCATCAGTGTGAAGTTTGAAAACTCATTTCCTTTGTGCTCTGCCATATAACTGGTCAAGTCTCAGTGGAAAACCTGATTCAATCTTTCAGGTACACATGTGATGGAAGGCTCTGGAAGAATGGTTGTTACTGCTGTAGGTGTGAACTCTCAGACTGGAATCATCTTTACCTTACTTGGGGCTGGAGGAGATGAAGAGGAGAAGGAGAAGGAAAAGGAGAAGAAGGACAAAAAAAGTAGGCATAATAGTCTTAAGTCCCTGGGGAGAGAGGTGTGGACTCCTGAATGTTAGTAATAAAGCCATGTTCTTGTTGTCTGGAGCCAGAAATATTTTATTTTATTTTTTATTTTTTTTTAAAAAAAAAATCAACTCATGCTTTCAGTAGGTTTCACAGGGAAAACCCAAAATCTGGTCCTGTCATGGCTTAACCCTGGCTGGTAATTAAGTACCCCACAGCTGCTCTCTCACTCCCCCCTCACCCAGAGGGGTAGGGAGGAGAGTTGGAAAGGAATGTAGAACTCAAGGGTTGAGATAAGAACAACTTAATAATTGAAACAGAATATAAATGAAAGAACAATAGTAATAACAATAATAACAATTACAATGAAAATGGGGAGGGAAAGAGTAAAATCCAGAAGGAAAGGAAGAAACGTGTGGTGCACAATGCAGCTGCTCACCACCCGCTGACCGATGCCCAGCCAGTCCCTAAGCAATGATCTGCCTGCCCTGGCCAACCCCCAGGTATATACCAACCATGGTGTCCCATGGTGTGGAATGTCTCTGGCTAGTTTGGGTCAGCTGACATGGCTGTGTCCCCTCCCCATTCCTTGTGTCCCTTCAGCCTTTGCACTAATGAGGTTTGAGAAACTAAAGTCTCACATCAAAGCCAAAACCCAGCACCATACTACCTCCCAGGAAGATAATTAACTCTGTCCCAGCTGAAACCGGGACAGGTCCAATCGTGCAAGACTACATGACAACTAATTCTCCTCGCATAGATTTTTAATTAAACTTCAGATCTCATTGATCAATTGGAGGTTTGGAAGTTTATAACTTCTAACCAGCCATACTATGTATAAATTGTTAAACTGCCCCCTTGTGTAATTTCAAAGTATGTTCATGTCTAACAGCAAATATTTCTTTGATGGAAAACAGGTTATTACCAATAACTCAGTAAGTATCTAGTTCTGCTTTTGACAGGTAGAAAATGTCCTGTGGCAAGGAGTTCTATGACACTTGAAGGGAAAAAGCTTGTGTCATTGATATTGTTGAGTTTGTGGGTATCTTAAACATATATAAGACTGATTTTTTTTTTAAAGTTGAGCAGACAGCTGCTTCTGCCATTCCTTTTCTTGCAGAGCTGAAACTTTTGAGTGTTCAGAGACAGACATAAGGCAAATCCCTACTGGCACTTTCCTGTAAACTGTTTGTGGAGGGTGAGGGGCTTGTAACCTAGAGCATTTTGGAGCTCTTCTGTAATGTGTGAAATGGGCTGTCTTCCTTATTCTGAAAGACCTGCTCAGCAGCTGGAACTATAAGGTCACTTATCTAAGCCACAGCCTTTATCCTGAGAATCAGGGCTTGGAAATGTTAACCAGTAATGTTTTGATCCTAGCTCTCACAAGGCATGTTCAGGACTGAGCTTCATTCACCACAGCAATAATTTTTCTAGAAACAGTTGTGAAGTCTACTGGATGGGACTAAGCCTGAAGATTCTTGGCAGAAGAATATACTTTTTCATCAGAGGAATATGAAACAGTAATGGAAATTCATACAGAAATGTGCTTGGGAATCTCAGTGGCCTTCAAACTAAAGAGATGATTGCTGAAATGTGTGCTCTGTGCAGGAATTGGGATCAAACTGTGTTTTTTGTTTTGTCCTGATCCACAAATACTTTACTATTCTCACTGTTCTTGAAACCTCAAGTAGTAACATTCTTCAGAAGTAAGTTACAAGAGTTGTTACAAAAAGACTTTAAAGTTCGAAATTAGTTTCAAGCTCAAGTGTGATAGCGAAGAGTAAAAGTTGACCTACAGCACTTCCAGGGATTAGTGTGGAACAGTTTCCATCCTTTGCTCTTTCCCTTACAGAGAGGAAAGAGAAGGAGAGAAGCAACAATACCAGCTGCTACAGGAGATCTGGAGAAAACTGTAGCTTTTATTAATACTCAGCCAGTGTTATTATTTTATAAGCAGAAGTTGTTTTGACAAGCAGTGTTTTTGTAAATCCTAGGGCCTGAAGCTTGTGGGGTCTTTTATCTCCCAAGATAGGCGACTTCCTCTTTCCCTTAAGTTAGGTGCCTGATAAGATTCTCCTTGGTCAAACTCAGGTTAAACTAAATTAGCTTCTCTGTGAATGTTAAGGAGATTAAAGTGGCTATTTTTAGTCAGCTGTATATGGCTTGGTTCAGAGTGAAAGCAAATGTATATACAAGGAGTTAGAAGTAACTCAGGTGTAGAAGTTTGCTCTTGTAATGAGAGAAGAACTAGGAAAGAAAAAATACTGAATTAGGAGACAGTTAGGAGTTCTGAAGAGGTCTGAAGTGACATCTTCTGGAGAAGGTGAACATACTTTCTTTCCTCTTCCTCCCCCAGCCCAGGGGATGTTCTGAGGATGCCTGGGGGCATATATCTTATGTATAGAAGTCAGGCTATGTCTACAGTAATAATGTAGTGGAAGTATAAATGTCAGAGAGGCTGCCTGATAATTTGATTTTTCTTCTGCCCGGGTACTCATACATTTCAGTCTATGTAACCTAAGTCAAACTTAATTACTGATACTGAATAAATAAATAGTGATACTGAGAAACTTTGGGTTTTGTTCTTAGAGTTCCTCAATTTTGTGCTTTTATTTCAGGTTATTGCAAATAGTAACTGTAACCCTTGCTTTCATTACTTAGGAGAAAAGTTTTTCACATGCCAAGGTAGTATCTAAACCTTTGTACCTGAAAACACAAAAAAAAAGGTAGCATGGCATGCCCTCTCTGCCCCCAAAAGCTGCACACAATGTTTTTGGCCTTCTAGTTACCTTTAATGTTTCACTCATTAATTTATTTTATTATTTCACTGTCCTTTATGATCTCTTGTTGTACTCCATTTCTGAACAGAGATAGGAGTGATATATTATTATGAACTTGAACTATCCTCTTAGTGACGTAATATTGGTATGTTGCCAACAGATTATGTTCATGCTTGCATAAATAGGGTTAGCATAGATCCAGTAATCCAGCACTGTACCTCCATTAAGCTTTGGTGAGTATTTATAAATATTTTATACTACAGTAGTTTCTGCAGCATTGTATAAAAGCATGGATTCTGGAAGTGAGATCCTGCAGTTCATTTACAGTAGTAGTCAGATAACAGCTGCAAAGTGTTGGAAGAACAGAGAGCAAGACTGAGGCCACCAGAATCACTTCACGTCACAAATTTCTTTCCTAGAAAAATGTTTCAGCAAGCCTTTTAAAGGTTTTCCTCACAAGCATTAAATGTCTGTATCAGTAATTTGTGCAAACTTAACTATGGCAGGATAACACTTTTTTTATATGGGAAAAATAAAGTACAAAAACCCTAATATGAGCTGTTTCTGTGAGTTGACCTATACTTTTGAAGCCTCAGTTACATGAACACTTGTCTCCAGTTTGTTCTATACTTTCTAAAAATTCAGTTACTTGTTTAAGCATATGGTAATGTGTGCATTTTATATGAACATAAGCACTGAAATTAACTCTGCACAGCCAGTTTAAAACACAACTTGTTCCCTTCTCCAGGTAAAAAGCAAGATGGAGCTGTTGAAAACCGTAACAAAGGTAAACGCATGTTCTCTGATCCTTTCTTACACAAGTGCCTATTTTCTGAGAGTGTATGTAATGGGTATGTACTTTCCTTTGAAAGTGCATATTGAATACTTGGATCCAAAGTGCTTATGCTAAAGATGGCATAAGTGACTCTGCCCAAAACAAATGCTTAAATGAACTCTGTAGTCTCAACATAGCTAGATGCTACAAAATTAAACTTCACCAATGATTTTTTTTCAGCTATCCTGTAAAGGTGAGTTAACCTTGGCTGGCTGGCTGGCTTCCAGATGCCCAGCTAGTTGCTCTCTCACTCCCCTTCCTCAGGGGTACGGGGCTGAAAATAGAACTAAAAGCTTGTGATTTAAGAGAAGGGTGGGGAGGTATTGCTAATTTTCCCCACGGGCAAACCGGACTCAACATTGGGGAAGATTAATTTATTGCTAATTAAAAATAGAGTAGGAAGGTGGGAAACAAAAACAACTAAAACCACCTTCATCCCAGTCCCCCTCCTTCCAGGCTCAGCTTCACTCCTGACTCCTCTGCTTCCTCCCTCTGAGGAGCGCAGGGGGATAGAGAATAGGGCTTTTTGGTCAGTTCATAATGCTTGTCTCTGCTCCTTTGTCCTCACACTCTTCCCTTGCTCCACCACAGTGTCCCTCCCACAGTATACAGTCCTTCATGACTTCTCCAGTGTGGGCTCTTCCCACGGGGTACAGTCCCTCAGGAACAGACTGCAGAAGCATGGGTCTCCCCAGGCCACAGCTTCTGCCAGGATCATGCTCTGGCATGGGCCCTTCACAGGCTGCAGCTTCTTTGAGAGCACAGCGGCCTGCTTTGACAGTGGGGTCCTCCATGGGCTACAGGTGGATATCTCCTCCACTGGGGTCCTCTGGGCTGCAGGGTGACAGCCTGCCTTTACCATGTCCTTACCTGTCCATGGGCTGCAGCTCCCCTGCTGCCAGCACCTGGGCACCTGCATCCCAATACACCTGTTTCAACATTCACATGTAGTGTGGCATCTCTGGATACAAGGTACTAATGCAGTCCTGGTGTTTACTGGAGCCTGGTGTTATTAGGCTTTTTAAGTATCGTTGATTCTGGGGACTCCCCAATATCAAACTTTATTTGATTTGAACTTCTAGCTAAAGCTCAGGATGGTGCAGCCATGGAAATGCAACCACTGAAGAGCGAGGATGGTGGGGATGGAGATGAGAAAGACAAGAAGAGAGCAAATTTGCCAAAGAAAGAAAAGTCAGTTCTTCAAGGCAAACTTACAAAGCTTGCAGTTCAGATTGGCAAAGCAGGTATGGTGTATCAATAACCTCGTTATGTTGATGTGACATGTTTGTATAAAGTTAGAACATGCATGGTTTGTGAGTAGATAACTTAAGTAGCTAGCCTTGAGTGGTTTGATTCTTTAAGTGCAAAATTTCAATTCTCATGCTGTAGCATGTGGATGGCTTTTATTTTTCCTTGATGGGAATAGATTCAGGCTTTAGTGTCAGCTTCTGGGTGAGCAAATTCTAACTTCATAACATTGAACAATGAAAGATGTTTTTTTATAAAATACAGCATTTAGTAATGTATCTAGAGAACTATAAGTTGAGTGAAGCCTGGAAAATGTGGTAGGGTTGACCAGGTTATCTGCTACTTTCAGAGGGGTAGGAATTTCCACTTGCCTTGCTGCTATGTAACATTTCTATTGACTTTCTGGTATTCTTTAGCTTCTGTCACTCTTCTGTGAGCTAATATTAGCTGTCACATTAAAACCTTTCATAAACTCTTGCTTCTTTAAAGTAGACTAAAACAATGAAGTGCAGTGTAAATTTTGGGCTATATTATCTAGTACGTGGAGAGAGATTTAATTTAAATATCCCAGGTTTTATTTTGATCCATGTAGAATTGCTGAAAGATTTAGGCTAGAAGGAACTTCTAGCAGTCTTCTAGACCAGGCTGCAGCTCAAAAAGCGCTGACTTCAGCATCTGTGTCAAAAGACAGTTATGCTGTGAGGACAACCAGTTAAGCTTTTAGCTTTAGCACTCCATAGTTATGTATAGCGATGTTAATTTTTCAGAGAAACCTGTACTAACAAATGATGAATAAAGCTTCCATAGTGTGTTTAGTGTAAAATAGTGTTATGAGAAAACGCTTGTGAAAGATGAGAAAAAATCAAGAGCTTTTGTTCTCCTTTATGCACCTTTTGATCCATTTTAATTCCCCATGCACCGTTAATTTAATGCTCATGTACTTCACACATGCATTTTTCTGTCCTGCTGCTTTGGGATGGTGCTCACACCGAAGTATCTTTCTATAATAAGCTGGCACTTAAGTGGCTTTATTTTTTTATTTCAGCCAGGTTCATTTTCCTTCATTGTTTTTATTTGGTGTCTGTTCAGCTTGCTAACAGCAGTTCTAGTTTGTCTTCCCAGTTACTCCCAGTTCATTGACCGTATGTGCTGAAGTGCCATATTTAATCCCACCTGCAGCAGGAAGCAGGTTACAGGCTGTCAGCAGCTTTCTCTACTAAGTCAGCAGTACGATTGCTGAAGACCTGCTGAATTATTTCAGTTCTTAGGCTGCTTAGTCAATCCATTTTTACATATTGGTGTCTCCTGTTCGTAATTAGATCTACACTTTTCAGTTAAAGGGGAAGAAAGAAAAAGTTTTTAGAAGTTTCTTTATGAAATTCATGAGGAAAGACTTGCACTGGAAGCTGGAACACCTTTGAGAACTACCTCTATGTATCCTGACTTGTCTGCTTAAAATCATGGTTATAAACTAACTTCTATAAAAGCAGAAGTATTTGCACTACTTACCCAGGATCTGTACTGTCAAATATTTGAGATTAATTTCTGAAACCTGTTTATTCTCTTTTTATCAAGGTTTGTTGATGTCTGCAATCACAGTCATTATCCTTGTATTATATTTTGTAATTGATACCTTCTGGGTTCAGAAGAGACCATGGCTTGCTGAATGTACACCAATCTATATTCAGTATTTTGTGAAGTTCTTCATTATTGGAGTTACAGTCTTGGTGGTGGCAGTACCAGAAGGTCTTCCACTTGCAGTTACTATATCTCTGGCTTACTCTGTTAAGGTAAGTGAAGGGATGGGGAACAGATTTTAAAGGTGGGTGTATTCATCAGCTGTAAAATCTCATTTGAGATATACGGCGTCACATATGTGCAGCAGACTGGGGAGGAACCTTTTCTTGTCCTGAACTGCGTAAGAAATCCACAGCAGTATTTTTCTTAATCTCTGAATACACACTAACATGAACAGTGAGCAGTGACAGCCTGTTGTCACCAACTAAGGAAGAATGGATTTAGCTCATAACATTGTAGCATTTGCTTATAATCAATGGCTGAGTTTGTAAATAACACACTCTTATGTAAACCTGAACTTCTACCCTAACAGATGTGTTAAGCAACTACTACAAAAGTTCCCAGATTGATTCTCCTTGAGTGTTGAATATTGTAAACATACAGCTTTCTATTTATTGAAGCATGAGTTAAAAAACATGCTGTATTTGTTCTCTTCATTTTTTTTACTAGTTATTGATCTGAAAATCTAATTGTAAAGACAATGGCTGTTTAGGCTGTGTTCTAAAACTTAATAATTTACAGCAATAACCAGTAGTGGCTTCAGTATTGTATCATTTGAAGTTACTCTAGCTCTCTGAGGTTGAAATATCCAAACCTGTTAAAGAATTTAAAATTATACTTGACCTATGAGACTTATGTAGTCCTTGCTGTCTTAGCTGAAACATCAGTCTGCTCCCAGTTTGTATTTGACTTGAAGTCTTACTCTTGTATTTCATATGATGTTTGGGTAAGTCTGTAACACAGCTTATTTGATCTTGTAAGCAGGAAGACTGTTTTTTAATATTGTATCTGGTAAAGCTCGGTCTGTACCTGTCCTCTATTTCTAAATATCATCATAAATTATTTGCATCTAATGGTCTGAATATTATCAGTAGTCAATGTGACATGTAGATACAGGAGACTTAAGGCTGTATTTATGAACATTGTTCAAAATGAAGTTTACTGTGACATAATAGACTCAAGGGAATCCTTACAGAATGTGGCATCTACAAATTCTTCCTCTAAGATGTCAGGTAACTTAAAGGCTGAGTAACTTCTGAAACTGCCGTTGTAAGTAAGACTGGACAACCTAAATGAGAATTTCTGAAATGTAAAGCAATGTTTATGGACAGCTGTTGACTGCTTTTGTTTCCTAGAAAATGATGAAAGATAATAACTTGGTGAGACACCTGGATGCATGTGAAACAATGGGCAATGCAACAGCTATTTGCTCAGATAAAACAGGAACATTGACCATGAACAGAATGACAGTGGTCCAAGCCTACATCAATGAAAAACACTATAAAAAAATTCCAGAACCAGAAGCTATTCCAGAGAAAACTATGGCTTACCTTGTGACAGGAATTTCTGTTAATTGTGCTTATACTTCCAAAATACTGGTAAGTGAACTTCTTCATTCTAATCAAGATAACTAAAAAACTTCCTCAAAAGATGCAAATTGTCTGGTGGCCACATGGTAGGCAGTTAAGTGTTAACACATGGCAAAATGCAGTGTAAGGGATTTTGTACGTGCTGTAAATTGCTCAACCATTCATTTGAGACTAAACTTAAAAAATAATTTATTTCAGTTGCAACTGTTCATCAGGTTTTGAACTGATAAATCAAAGATGCACTCTCAAGAAGATGACTTCCTTTAAGTTCATAGTTTTGTCTAAATTTGTTTTTATAAGTTGAGCTGTTTACCTTCCTTGAAGAGCATCTTGGCGTGATTTGAGTGCTACTACAAAGTAAACATGTAAGAGTAGCGTAACATTAGCATGTAACGAGAAAATGCAAGTACAGATGAGGATTTTGATGGATTTCTATTCCAGATACCGTTTATGAATTTGTAGGATTTAGAATTTTAACACCTTTGATCATAACTTGTTTGAGACTTCCAAAATAATTTGAAATAAAAAGAATAATGGACTTATATATTTTAAATAGTGAATTATTTAGCACTTGTGTGCTGTTTTCTGCAACTCCAAACATGGTTTCCTTGCTGCAGTTACTCCGATGTGTTGCATAATTTATATTTTTTAAGGCAGTAAAAATAATCATTAGGATTTAGCTTTAGAAAATAAACTATCACTTCAAGATACAGTAGAAACCTCCATTATGAATGCTTTGTACAGGAATAGCAGTAAAACCTCAGTCCAAAAGCTACTTTTCAGCCAATAAAGATGGTATCTCTGCAAGAATTTCCTCAATAGCAGTACTTGAGGTGGCACATCGAGATCACCAGCATTGATTTTGCTGAAACAAGACTGAAATGCTCCTAATGAGGTACAGCATGTGAGGAGTTTCACAGTCTGTTTCTTTAAAAAGTAGCTGCATGTAAACTGACCAGGTCCCTCACTCCTACAATTTTAATCAAAACACATCCATTGCAGTCAGAGTGAGTCTGTTCTATAGAATCAGAGGGCTGGAAGGGACCTCTTGATCCTCTGGTCTAGCCCCCCTGCTCAAAGTAGGGTCAGTGAGAGGACATCGCTCAGGGCTATGTCCAGTCAGATTTTAAGAATCTCAAAGGATGGAAACTCTGCAACCTCTGGGCAACCTGGTCAATTATTTGACCACCCTTAGATTAAAAGATGTTTCCTTGTGTTGAAGCAGAATTTCAAAGTTTCAGTTCGTACCCATGGCCAGTTGTCCTCTCACCGGGCACCACTAAGAAGTCTGGCTTGGCAGTCTTTACTGTTGCCCCACCTGCCTTGTCCCATTCAGGTATTTAATACATATGGGTAAGTTTCTCCCCCAGAGGCTTCTCTTCTCCCTTCTGAACAGTCCCAGCTCTCTCAGCCTCTCCTCATGTGTTAAATGCTGCTCCAGTCCCTATGTCATCTGTGCGGCCCATGGCTGGACTTGCTGGTGGATATCCATGTTTCCTCTACTGCAGAGTCCAGAACTGGACATGTTAAACTGCAGATTAAAGTGAACATTTTGAAAGTGTGAGCATTCAGCACAGCTAAACCCAAGATCTTACAGCTCTGAATGATGAAAATGGATTACTGACTTTTGATTAATATAGCTCAGCTCTAGCTGCTTGAGGCATGTCAGGCTGAGTAAGAGCAGCTTCTGCCTTTTTAGTACAAACCACGCTGCAGTGTTGTAGCTATATAAGATCAGAAATACCTTGAGAGAAATACTCCTTGACTTAAAGCACTGGTACGTGCATATTCCACATCGCTGAGATAAGAAACTTGTTCTGGTATTGAAGGGTCGGAAACTTCTTTCTGAACTCCTTCCAGTTAAATAGGCCGTGGCCTGGAAAACAGAACTTGTGGTGAGGCTTAAGAAGCTTAAGTACTTAGTTTGTTAGTAGAAGGCTAACAGGTGATGTGATCATAGTGTAAGTCATTGAGGAAGAGTTATTACAGGAGCAGATACTTTAATTTAGGAGAAATAATGTTGTTTAGCTTGCTTAAATCGGTTTTAAGTAAACCTCTCTACTTTTAAAATGCAAAATAATTGTTCAGGGACTACACTCAATTGATCAGATAGATATTTCAAGTAATGGAAAATGCCTTTTAAAAAGGTCATGTTGGGGTTGGATACAAACTTAACAGGTGATTTTGGGGTCTGAGGAAGGGGTGGAAAGATCCTGAACAGGTACAGAAGAAGTTACTTTAAAAAAACAGCACTATGACTTTGGCTCATGACTCAGAAATTTATAGAGGAGTCATTGCAAAAGTGAAACTTCCCCCATCCCAGAGCTAAGCTTGGCCTTAGCTTCCTTGTTTTCTAAATGCTGTTTTAGTAGTTTGTAATTTAACCTGATCAGTGAAGGTTCTTGTTCTTCCTGCAGCCTCCTGAAAAAGAAGGTGGCCTACCACGTCATGTTGGAAATAAAACTGAATGTGCCTTGCTGGGATTACTCTTGGATTTAAAACGTGATTATCAGGACGTAAGAAATGAGATACCAGAAGAGGATTTATACAAAGTATACACCTTCAACTCTGTTAGAAAGTCTATGAGTACTGTGTTAAAAAACTCCGATGGCAGTTTCCGGATATTCAGTAAAGGTGCCTCTGAGATAGTTCTTAAAAAGTAAGAAAAACTACTATTGTAATTCAGCACTTAAATTTGGCTAAACGTTGTGATAGATGAGGAGACTGAAGTGCTAAACAGCACTGTGGCATGGTCAGTGAAATATTTCTGTTGTTCACAAACAAGCGCAACAGTCTCATGTGATTGCAGCGAGCTTCTTAGCTTGTCTCCTTCAATTGTTTGACTTTCTACAGTAACATGGGTAAAATTAGCATTTCAGTCACTGATTCTCACACCCCAGCCATGGGGGGGGGGGGGGGGGGGGGGGGGGGGGGGGGGGGGGGGGGGGGGGGGGGGGGGGGGGGGGGGGGGGGGGGGG
>JAVJGJ010000057.1:43170660-43194264 GCA_035590215.1 Microhierax caerulescens | reverse complement strand
TGGAAGGGGTGGAGAAGCATTGAACAGGCTGCCCAGGGAGTTGATGGAATCACCATCCCTGGAGGTATTTGAAAAATGTGTGAATGTGGTGCTTAGGGACATAGTTTAGTGATAGACTTGCCCATCCTGGGTTAATGGTTGGACTTTAAGATCTCAAAGATCTTTTCCAACCTAAATAATTCTATGAAAAGCCAGTAGCTTTGATTATTACAGCCTAATATTTCGTGAGGATTTTTGCAGTATTTTTAAATACTGCAGTATGTAAAAAATGAAGGGAGGGGGGGAATGGTACACACATGGCATAACATAACAACAAAGTCTCTGCCAGAATTGGTGTGTGTGTGTTTCAGGAAAAGAATTGTGGTAAACTACATGATTTTTTGCAATGTGCCATTACAACAGTCTTGCTTTAAAGTAGTAGTTATGCTGGATTGAAACCAATCCTTTCATTCACATTTTTGGATTTATTCAAATAACATACAGTCTCTGAGCCTGTGGGTTTCTTGTGTTTGGGTTTTTTGTCCTTACAGGTACCAGATGCAATAAAGAAGTGTCAACGTGCAGGCATAACTGTGCGTATGGTCACTGGCGATAACATTAACACAGCTCGTGCTATTGCTTTAAAATGTGGTATTCTGAATCCTGGTGAAGATTTCCTGTGTTTAGAGGGCAAAGACTTTAACAGGAGAATACGCAACGAAAAAGGAGAGGTAAGCATACTGACTAAGTACATAAGCAGATATTCTACGTCGCCTAACTGTAAAATGTAACCACTGCTGTTTTTGCAGATAGAGCAAGAGCGAATAGATAAAATTTGGCCAAAGCTTCGTGTTCTTGCAAGGTCTTCTCCCACTGACAAACACACTCTAGTAAAAGGTAAATAAAAACTATCTGAGCTTTTAAGTAAAGCTAGATTTTATTTACTGCTTCTAGAAAAATATCTAGGACCTAGCAGTGTGAAATGTCTATAAGGATGTCTTCATTTGCCAGCTGCTTCTTTTTTTTGTATTGCTTGAGAAATGGAGCCACCAACTAGAACTCTGTTGTGATTTTTTTTTTTTTTTTTTGTTCATGACTCTGAGAGACAAAAACCAGGTTTCTCTTTTCAGATTTGATCTGCTGTGTTATTGATTTTGAACTGTAACACCAAGATGTCATTTTATTTTAGGTATAATTGACAGCACTGTCTTTGAGCAGAGGCAAGTTGTAGCAGTAACTGGTGATGGTACCAATGATGGTCCAGCTCTGAAGAAGGCAGATGTTGGCTTTGCTATGGTATGATTTTATTTTATTAAAAATCTTTAGTATTTTGGAGACCTGTTTTGATAAAATAACTTATCAAATCACTTAAGATTATACAACCTTGCTTGTTTCATGAGCCTAATATACAAGTTAATGGAGTCAACATCTCACACTTAATACTTTTTCCTCCTTCCTCAGTTTTCCAGCTTAATCATGTTTTTATTTTATGGAAAATGTCCTTAAAAACACAGATCCCCAGTCACTTGAGAATTAAAAAAAATTTACACAAAAGCTTGTTGAAAAATGTAGGAACAGAATTGCTGATACTGAAGATTTCTGAAATGAGATCTGTTCAACACAAGGGAAATACTTTAGGTGGCAAATAGCATACTATGCTGACTTTGAATAATGCTTATATGCAATATGGAACGTGCTCATTAATCTGTTTTCCATGAAATTATGCATAGGAACAGAGAGACTATAATGAGAGAGTGCCAGCTGATGTTTACCAGTGGCTTTGGAGGGTATACTAAGGTACATCTATAGTACAACTGAAGTAACGGCGTTTAGTGACAATCTAGGATCTTCATGTGTCTAAAGAGTTTGTTAAATTACTTGAGAATTTAGACTGAGAAAACCAACTACCCGTTCAAACAGTAGCCAAACCAAGTCTTGGCTTTAAGTGCTAGTGCTAGTCATGCCTTAAGCATCTAGGCTTCAGCTTTCTTCTGCCTGTTTCAAAATGCTGCAAGATAGGTTCCTCAGCTTCCTTTTGCCTGAAGATTCTTCCCTAGTCTTAAGCTGAAAAGGTACAGTTTGGTGCTAGTAGGTCATTTAAGTCTTTAAAAACTTTTATTAAGCAGTTGAAAGGGGAAAAAAACCCAGCACGCTCCTTCTACACCACATGCAGATGCACTAAGATGCTAAGGGAAAAATAGGAAGAATTTTCTGTCATTTTCAAGGAGCATTGGTCTTGTTTTAACGAGTATCTTTTTTCTGCTATTGTATAGTTACTGTAGTTGGCACTGTCAGGGGCAGATTTATTTTCATCTTCCAGAACTTAAATGTTTTCTGCAGTTGCTGTCTGTGTTCATCTGTGTAAGAAACTTTCTCTAACTGCTTATCTAAATAGCATTTAAAATATACCATCTAGTATGTGGTATTTAAAGGTATCTTTGTAAGGTGTACACATAGCTGTGCAGGTGACTCATTTCCTTGGGAAAATAATGTATCACGAATAACGATCATTAAATTTGCTATTGAGTTAGTGGTTTTGAAATGCCAACAGCAAAATAAATATCCTATTACTCAACTGTTTGGATACTGTAGGAGATTACAGGTGCTTAAAACTTAATGTCGTATTGCATTGCAACATCATATGCAGTGACACTGCATGTTCTACTGTTTAATGCCGGTGCTCTCCTGCAAAATGCTTTTGGTAGTGTGTCTTTCTATTGTATTGGGAATATATGCATTGCTCTGCTGCTGGAATCCATATAGCAAACTCCTTGGGAGATGGAGCAGACTGTAGTGCTGCACCATCTGGTGGCCTTTGACTGGAACAGGGTTCAGTAACATTTCTTCAGAACTTACTTGGTGACTTTATTATCGACTTGAGGATTTTTATTAAGGTTTTTATTTTAAAGACAACAGTACCTTTTTTGTTTAAATTTTCCTATGCTTGAGTAGAACTTGCAAGCAGAACTTGATTCAGTAGAAGTTTGCACCATGTCTGAAGGACTTTTTTAATGTTAGCATCTAAAGTGAATGCTGACCAAGGATATTACAGTAGCTCCTATTACATAAGTCAGTGCATGCTATTATATTTCATAGTGTTTTTCTTTTTCTACCAGGGTATTGCTGGAACAGATGTAGCTAAAGAAGCTTCTGATATTATCCTTACAGACGACAACTTCACAAGTATCGTTAAAGCAGTTATGTGGGGACGAAACGTGTACGACAGCATCTCCAAATTTCTTCAGTTCCAGCTTACTGTCAATGTAGTAGCAGTTATTGTAGCTTTTACAGGAGCATGCATAACACAAGTACGTACTGGTGGTGGATTGTTTCAGCTAATAAAGGTTGAAAAGGTCATGACTGATTGATTAACTCTTGAAATCAAACTCAGTTAAATACTAGTCCAAAGAACATAATGCTTTTCAGAGCATGCTCGTGTTGTATAATAAATACTTTTAACAGCTGCAAGTTGTTTACTTATATTGGAGGGTTTATGTATCTGTCTTTATAGGATTCTCCACTTAAAGCTGTGCAGATGCTGTGGGTAAATCTCATAATGGACACATTAGCTTCTCTTGCCCTGGCAACAGAACCACCCACTGAAGCTCTTCTGTTAAGAAAGCCTTACGGTAGAAACAAACCTTTGATTTCTCGTACAATGATGAAGAACATTTTGGGTCATGCATTCTACCAACTTGTAGTGGTCTTCACACTCCTGTTTGCTGGTAAGAATACTGAGGCTTTACAAAGTTATTCTAAAAATTGTACAGAGATGTGATATTAAAATAGGGGGGGTTGTTGTACTGTGCATGTAAAGACACCAGTTAAGCTGCTGATAAATGCCTTTCATACACAGGTGAGAGAATTTTTGATATCGATAGTGGAAGAAATGCACCTCTGCACGCTCCTCCTTCAGAGCATTATACGATTGTATTTAATACATTTGTGATGATGCAGCTTTTTAATGAAATCAATGCCCGAAAAATTCATGGTGAAAGAAATGTTTTTGAAGGAATCTTTAACAACGCTATCTTCTGTTCCATTGTTCTGGGGACGTTTGTTGTGCAGGTAAGTAAATTTTTGGAGGGGGGGGAATGCACTTAGTACACTGATTACCTTGGAGTTGCTTACCTTGGAAATGCTAATCAAGTAGTGCCAGGCATTTCATTTCTGCAACATGAAAACCTTCGGTGTCAATCACACTATAAATCACTTAAAAGTGCTGCTTGATAGGATTTTCAGGTACAGCCTCTTTGAAATTGATAAAATTGGAATGTAGAAGTATCTGTATTTACCTTTTGAATTTTCTTGTCCTTTAAATTGATCTTCGTGTTCTAGTCTCTTGACAAAATATGAAGTTGTGTGTCAGAACGCTTCCTCATACTATCTGCCTGTGTATCTATTTTGCTGATTGACTGGATACCAAGAAAAAATTAATTCGAAATCAAATATAAAAGTAAATGCAGTTTATTATATTACACTATAAGGGGGGAAATGGCACACAGTATGATAAAAGGAAACAGTACTAGTTACTATGCACAATGTGATAAAAGAACAATAGGAGTGAAGCATCAAATCATTACTGCAAAGCATTACAGAGACTAAGAAAAAGATACATCACCGATTACCACCTTAACATCATCCAGGCCCATACTTTGGCTGGGAAACCCCATTGCAGCTGGCACCAGGAGTCTCTTGGTAACGGGGAAAATTTCTATATGGTACATCCACCTGTAGGTGAGCCTTCTGGCCCAGTCCTAGAGCTTGCCCACCTCTATACTCAGTGAAAAACAAAAATAGTTTAGACACCTAGTGTATACAAACTTTCAATTTTATGCTAAGTGCAGTTGTGCACTGTCACATGGTTCATAAGGTTCACACACGCCAGGGACATTGTCCAGATGCCCAAGTGTGGTGGAGTTACTGTCATGACAGAGCTGCACATGGTATTTATTGCCTAGATGGTCCTGCTCATATTTTGCTTGTTCAGGGGCTCAAGACAAACACCACCTGCTCATTAAAGTTGTCCTTGAGCTCCCTGAGCTCCCTGTCCAAGTTAAACGATCCCTAGTTAAAGACAAAGGTTTTTCCATAAGCAGTAATCAATTTAATAAATTTCTCCCACTACGTCTGAATGAGAGCCTATTTAAACAATCATAGAAAAATTACAACTTCTCATCTTAATGAGATTAGGAGGACAGGAATAAGCTTTAGAAACTTAAGTGTTGGATTTCTGCATCAGGAAGATAAAATTGTTATCTTTATCAGTATATATTTTAGTTATCTGTGTAGATGCTGCTGTTTTAGGTGAAAAACACTGAAGGTCTAGGGACCTTCTGTTGGTGTATCTAGGCAGATTTGTAAAAGCTAGTTAGTTAACTCTGTATGCTAATGAATGAAATAATCTGAAACTGAGTTGATACACTGGCATTGAGAAACACAAAGTCAAAATTGAATCTTAAAAAAAATAGTTTACAAGAAATAGTTTCACCTTCTAAATGGCCTTAATTTTTGATTAATCAGGAGAAATAATCAACAAATTGGTATACAACTTTTTTTCAGAACCATCTTTCATTTTAATTTGAGTAATTTTGGACTTAAGATATAACCTACGTCTTGAGCTTTTCCTTAGACTTGGGATTCCATGAAGCTGACCAAATTCGTAGTGGTTCAAGCAGTGCAAATGTATGCACCTCTGCTTCACATAATTCACTTATTCACCCAAGCTTAAGATTTTTTTTTAGATGACGCTTCTTCAGAAGCTGCTTCCGTTTTCAGGGTTGCATATGCAGTAGACTAACTGTTGTTGTGCAGCACAGCCAAATACGTAGAAATTAATTCTGATTGCAACTGTGTTTCCTTTATAAACTTGGCAGACTGAATGCCTTCCCAAATAAGTAATGCCTGAGTTGTCATCTCAGTGTTTTATTCTGTTAGTAAAAGACGATACTCTTGGGCTTTTCAGCTGTCAGGTGTCCTACTTAAGGGTCAATACTGTCTCCTTTTCACACCTGCCCTGCTACTTGAATTGTTGATTCCTCAGGGCAGACTTTAATGCATGTAATTCCTATGCAGAGGGATGCCTTGCTTGTTAGGGCCTGTACAGCTTGTTGCAATAGTTAAGTCAGTAGGAGCTCATTTAATTTGGCTTTTGGGATCTCTACCCCTTGCCCCCAGGACTCAATACACAGATGTCACGCTGCGATGACTTGGTTTGACACTTAACACTGGTGGAACACATAGTAATATTCTGTTGAATTATTTCTGAAATGTTTCATGTATTGTGGATCTACAAATTCTATTAATGCAAGTTTATTATTAGTGCTGAGATGGGTGTTCATATGATAAATAATCACCATAAAATTGTAGCATCAAATACATGCTGTAATTGTGAAATGAAGGGAAAGAACTGCAAGCAAAATGAAGTAGTTACCAGGTTTTTGTGAGTGATATTTGAAGAATAAATGGGTAGTTCTTGAAATACTTAAAATCAGAAGATGATGGCTTAGTTTGGAAACTTGCTGAAACTGCTGAGATGTGGAAGTAGATGCTTAAAAAGGTGGGATATCCTGTTCTACTGCAGAGTTGTCTGTAGCAATCTTAAAGCATTAGGGAATTTTCTAGTAACCGGTCACTCATACATGTTGTTTAATGATGTTGCTCTTCACAGATAATCATTGTGCAGTTTGGTGGGAAGCCTTTCAGTTGCTCAGAACTCTCGATTGAACAGTGGCTGTGGTCCATTTTCCTGGGCATGGGAACACTACTGTGGGGCCAGGTAAACTAGCTTTTTCAAAATGCCAAATATTTACTTGCATTGGAATACACGGAAAATACAAATACACTGTCTTTAGCATTTAGAACTTGCAAGTGGACTATATGAATATCTGGAGATTAACAGTAAATACTGATTAAAGTTGACTAGTTCAATAGCTAGGAACTCTTTAGTTGGATATTCCTTACTCTGGCTTTGTCAATTAATTACATTTCATCACTAGATGCTATGGTTGTTTTGTGTTTAGTAACTTTTAATTAGAAGTAGCTGTAGTTACCTCTTAAATGTGAAATTATATCTTTTGCCAGATCAGTACTGCAAGTCCTATAAGAATACAGATGCAATGAGCATGTTAATCTTTAAATATATTTAACAACGTTGAAGAGTTTTCTTAAAATCAGAACTGTTAAACTGGCTAGTATTTTCTTGATGTAAAAACTTTCTGGAGTAGCAAGAAATGCAGCAAACCTCATAACAGCTTTCTCTTTAATCTTCATTTGCATAATTATGAAATAATTGGAAAGTTCTCCCACCTAGTAAACTATTGCATTTGCATTTTTATTCTGCCCCTCCTCCACCTCCCTGTAAAGTTTCATTGGTATTGCATGCACAACAGTGCTTGTAAGCAGCAAGCTTATTTACATGAAACTTTAGAGCTACAGAGTTTTCCATTATTAAATAACATAGTTGTCTAAACTTTTCATACCACATGAAGAGTTTTCCATTACAGTTTCTTTCCTTCCATTTTGTAAAGGGCACTTCAGGTTTCAGTATAAAATTGGTAGGGTGAATTTTAGTTGTAAAAACATATATGCATATATTCTAAAAGTGAGTATAAGCTTTTTAATAAGGTTCTCTGGAAAATTAATTATTAAAAAAAAAAAATCAAGTAGTGTCACTCTAAGGTTTAAAAGTAGCCTAGAAGAGAGTCAAGATGGCTTGAAATACCTTTGACCCAAAGTGTCTTGAAGGGCAAAACTTCCCTGCTGCAGTTCATGCTGCTCTAGCATCTCATTAAAGTCAAAGAGCTTTTGACTTTCTGAGAACAGTAGAAACTGAAGTGTGATATGGGAGCACTGCGTTCATAGTAGCAATTTCAGCATGAAGGGCTGTGTATCTTGCTTTTGGAGCAGTCTTTTTCCTCTGCAGCTGCTGAAATGGCCTTCTAGGTTTGTGATGATCAAGGAAAGCAGTCTTGGAACTGATCCGGATCTGCTAGATGGGACGTATCAAAAGATGACTCCCCTTAACTACATAGTTCACCAGAATAGCCCTGAAGGTGGGGATGAAAAGGAGAGCTGGAACAGCCATATATAGCTTTTGTTTAGTTTAAGGTAGATAAATGAGTGTACACCAATACACATAAGATAGATAAATGAGTGTAGCAAAGTAACGATTTGGGATAAGGGTTTTGGAAACATCACTCACCTTGCAAATGGATTGATACCTTCCAGGTCACAAGAGAATGTATGTCTGTGTTGTATTTCTGAATTAACCGTGGCTACTTTAATTAAATGATGTAGTTCTCACATGAGGTAACACATCATGCTTATCAAACTGATGGAGCTCTGAAAATTCTAGATGCCAGCACACATCTAGTCTACAGAATTAATTGCTCTTGCAGCTTCAGTACTGCTCCTTCCTGGCATAGCCAAGTAATGTTAAAGTGGAATTCTTTGTCCCTGGCAAGGATTTTTTGTTTTCTAGGTTTGTAGTCCAAGTTTAATTTCACACCTCAGTTGAGGTGGTAAGGTTATTCACAGCTTCGCAGTTATTCAGCTGGAGTGATCGCCCTACACTGATGCACTCATCCCATTTACATAATTCATTTTTTCAACTTTGCTAATTGTATGCAGGGTATTATGTTAAGCCTTAAGACTGGTATTACTTATATATGGGTTTGGGGTTTTTTTTGTGGGGTTTTTTTTTTGTTTGTTTGTTTTTAAAAAGGATAATCCTGATTCATGTTTTTCATTCACCGTTAGTTGATTTCAACAATTCCAACCAGCCGTCTGAAATTCCTTAAAGAAGCTGGTCATGGAACACAGAAGGAAGAGATTCCTGAAGAAGAGCTAGCAGAAGATGTAGAGGAGATTGATCATGCCGAGAGAGAACTACGTCGTGGTCAGATCTTGTGGTTTAGGGGCCTAAACAGGATACAAACTCAGGTATGGTCTTGAAAAAGGTAGGATGCAGTGAGTGTTATGAGGGAAATATCGCCTCTCCATCTCCAGTCCTTTGACTAAGGTGGTAGTTCTAACTGGTGTGACAGACTGTCAGAAGTGGGTATAGATGGATGTGTAATCCCTCAGGGTCCTCTGTTTTCTTCAGCTCTAAGTGTAACTCTTGCCTGTGTATCTGCTCTATGGAAAAAAAAAAGTGCCTTTTTTCTTTACTTTTTGTGTGTTATAGATGGGATGGTCCTTTCTCTTGTTCTTTCTCTCTCTCTCTTGCTGAGCAAGCTGTCACAATCTCTTGATTCCTTGCAGATGGATGTAGTGAATGCTTTCCAGAGTGGAAGTACCATTCAGGGGGCTCTAAGGCGGCAACCCTCCATCGCCAGCCAGCACCATGATGTAACAAATATTTCTACCCCTACACATGTAGTGTTTTCCTCTACTACTGCTTCTACTACTGTGGGGTGTGAGTGTGTGTTCCTAAAGTGCATGAAATTAACATTTCCTAATTCACATACCTAACGTTTCTCATTCTCTCCTTAGTACTTAAAATAATCGTTCAGGCTTTTATAGAGCTCTTCCACAAAGTGGAGTCCTCAAGACTTTTTTTTCTTAGAGGGCTAAGAACAGGTGGAACAGTTTCAACAAAATACTTTTAATGTGAAAGCTGTGAGCCTGCACATCCGTGCGTTCATCCATTCATGTACAGAGGGATGTTTAAGATAAATGGGAAAACTGTTGTAAATTTTCGAGTATATGCCTCTTAGGGTGACTTGCATTGAATAAGTGGATTAACTGCATAATCATGGACCCAGGTCAAAAATAGATGTCTGGCGCTGCAGCACAAATCATACTTGAGGTAAACAAGCTGATGGGGAAAACAGATGGTATGTTAAAAAATATGAATGTAGTTAGAACATGGAGCACTAAATGCATTTTCTTTGTAGCCTGTAAGGAACTTCTGAATCTCTGCTGTTGTTGGACCTTATTAACTGAATAACACAACTTTCTCAACATCAGGAATCAGGTGGCGAAACAAGGCTTCTAAAATGTGTGTAATTAGCTCATATAAAAAGGAAAAAAGTTTTAAGCACTGAATGGTAAAACTTACATTTAAATCTGAAGGCTTTTTTTTCCCTCTCTAGGTTCTTCTGGCAGCAGTGCATAAGCCATCAGTGAAAGTAAAAGTTTGTCTCACCTTAATTCTGCCCTCTTCGTGTTGTGCTCTAAGTGGCATTTCAGTTTCAGCCTTCCTCTTTGTAGAGGCTAGAGATTTAATTATTGCATATGTAGACTTAAATTCTGGAGCCTGAAGATCCATAACAGTTGCAGATGAATACTGATAGTAATATCTATTGTTAAAAGAGCTTTCTATCTTAATTATATATTACATGTTTAATTTCAGTCTCTAACTTCCTAAAGACTGGTTAAATAATTGTTTTTTAAAATAACTCCAAGAGGGCTTGCTGTTCCTGTTCCCCTCCCCCACCCCCCACCCCTGGCTTTTTAAACTTTCAGATTGCCAGACGGATGAAGACCCTTAATTTCGGGAGCTGTCTTAAATGAAATGTTCTCTTCTGGTTTTGGTTTTTTTCTTGGCTTGGCCAGAATTCCTGTGTGAGCTTGCGCAAGTCTTTGCCTCTGTACTTGTTCTCTATTGATGAGACGGGTACTTCCCTACCTTGCAGTGGTATTGAGAAGCTCAGCTTACAAAGTTGTGTGCCTCAAGAACATGAAATGAAAAGTCAGTTTAACAATTAAGGATGCACAGGATGGCATCTCCTAGTTAAAATGCTAATTAGTAACCTGTATCCCTAACTACAGTCAAGAACATTAATTAGACATTCAGAATTCTCTAGAGAGCAACTTCATGCCATGCTGCCATTTGAGCAGAATCTAATGAATGGGCACTGCAGCACCTCATTGCATCAAATGACCAGTGCAGATACGGAGCTACAATAGCAGAGAACTAGTTTTTGATCCTCCCTAAGTAGTACGGCCTTCTGCTACGCCCTCCACGAGAACAACTTTTGATAACTAATACCTGTTAATGGGAAGCAGATGTGTTATTTCATTGTGTTTCTCTTTTGGAGCTCTTTGGAAAAATAGTTCAGCTGTTCCTATGAACAAGTCTTCAGCAGCCATCTGGCTGGGAGGATGTGGAGTGCTTACTGCATTCCTTGCTATTCTGGTACTAATATGAGTATTCTGGTACTAATATGAGGAAGGCCTGATGACAGTATAAATTACACATAACAAATTGTCTTGTTTGCTCCTCACTTTATTTATAGTCACACCTCTCGTCTGTCTTGAGTAGCTGAAAATGAAGTGTTCAAAACACTAAATTTTCACTTCTGAAGTAGAACTTAGAATGCTGACAGTCTGGTTTCTGCCTTCGTGGCTGGGTTCTTTGAGGGTCCTGAGTTCACAGGACTGTCTAGACCACTTGTTTTAGTGCCCGTTCTGCGTGGGAATCAAGTCTTAATTGTGGGTATGCTTATATTCCGAAGATAATTACAGCTTTCCTGTTAAGCCAAAAATTGTTTTCCATTACTGCTTATGTTCTAAGTTACCATCTGTAAGCAATAAAAAACCAGCCCCCATGAGGCAGTCATATTTCATTTTGCCACATAAATTGGTGGCACAGTGGGATGCAAAATGCCAAATGAAGGCATTGCAAACTTTTAGTCTGGCACTGTCACCGCTGTTTTCTTGGTAAGTGCCAAGACAGTTTATGCAGCTTGCTGGACTTGGTTTAAACCTCGTTCCAACCTCTTAACAGTCCGCTCAATTTTTTCATGTAATGAACAGTAAAGTGCTAGCTGTTGTAATATTTTACCTTTCAAGCACACTGATGCTGTTACCTGTCCTCCTTTCATAGGTAGTTATGTCCTCCCCTGTGCGTGGCTCCCCACCTCTGACCTGGTTTTCATGCTTAATGGGGCTCAGCCATGTACCTGTAGTATAAAAATGGGGACATAATAGCGTTTGAGTAAAAGTCTTTGTGCAGGTGCTCCGAAGGGGGTAGAGGTGGGGGAACAATGCTGTGTCTGGAGGTCAAAAGAACACAGTCAGAACCAAAGACTGTATCATCTGCAGTTTTTCAGCGGTAACAAGTATGGTGATGCATTGATTTTGGGGAGGTCTTCTCTGTGTTTACAGTGAGGTTGTTTGGTGTACCTTGGCTATTTTGAAGTCTGCTTTTGATCTGCCTGACTATCTAGCTTAATTTTATCACCTGGAAGTCACTTTTTTTAGTGTCAGGGAAATCTGTGGAACCACCAGTCATGCTGTATTTCTCAGCTTGAAACAAGTCATCTTGGATGTGCTAAAAAAAGTCTTTAAATTGGACTCCCTGTTTCTAACAGTAGGTCCTTGTTTACTACAGAGTTGCTCTGCTGCTTAGTATACAACAGAGGAGCTTTAGGATTAAAGCTCGGAGTAGAGATGCTGAGAACTGAATAGGGAGCTGAAAGTAGGGGGAACCTATTTTGATGAAATGTTGGAGGAAGAGGTCACAGACTTCTGCCTAACTTTGTTTTATCAGTTCAAAAATGAATCCTGAATTCCTGCACCTGGGCAGGGAAATGTGGCAGCTGGGGTGGGGTGTTTGCGGGCAGGTGGTTTCATCATTCAAATTATAATGAGGAAAGCTTATATTCAAGTCAACTAGGACATGCACAATTTGCAAAATTAAGCTGTACTTCATTCTAACTTCCCTCTGAAATATTTATGAATTCTGTAAAGCCAGCTTTCTGATTTGAAAAATGTTGAACAGTGAAAGGACTTGAAATAATAGTCAGCCTGGGAATTTTGTCCATGAATTCAGTGTAAAGTGAAGATTCAAGGAAAGGCTTCTCTGATACTTTGTGCTACTTGAATAGTCTCTTCAAATCTGCCACCTGTCGTGAGTACTTGATTGTACAATACAGTATTCAATTTCCTATTTCTGGTCTTAAGGTTCCAAAGCGCTATTCGGTAAGGAAGTTTCTCTGGTGTGGTAAATGGGTATATACTCGAATATTTACAGCTGTTACCGTGGTCTCCTTTTTTGCATGATTCTTTGTAAGTGTCTGGTCATTGTGACATTGGCTTACACTTGCTTGGCTTTTTCATAGTCGGTTGACATGCTAATTCCTAGCATGAGAATTAGTAACCCTTTTATCCTCTAACTTACTTTCAGCCTCTCCCTTCCTTCCACCCCACCCCCTGCCCCAAGTATTCGATAAAATATTTAATTGTGAATAAATAAATAATTGTTGGCCTCACTTCTGAAAAATGCTTAGCCCATGTTAAATAATGGAACAATTCTAGTGCCATATCTGAATTTTTAGGCCCTTCAGCTTTTTGCAGTACCTTTACAATTTTTTTTATTCCTACTGTGTAGACTGGCAGTGCTCTACTGAAATGCTTTTCATTTTTTTTTTTTTACAGTTTATTGCAAGTTCCACTGCATCATATACAAATTCGATTCACTCATGTCTAGCTGTTTGTGGATTCAAACTCATAAGAACCATGCTATTACCAGCAAACCTGCAGCATTTTAACAACCTTTTTTCTTTGTTTACAGATCCGAGTGGTGAATGCATTTCGTAGCTCCTTGTACGAGGGGCTAGAGAAACCTGAGACACGAAGTTCGATTCACAATTTTATGACACATCCTGAGTTTAGAATAGAAGACTCCGAGCCTCATATTCCCCTTATTGACGATACTGATGCTGAAGATGATGCTCCAACAAAACGCAACTCTACTCCCCCACCCTCTCCCAATAAAAATAACAATGCGGTTGACAGTGGAATTCACCTTACAACAGACATGAACAAGTCTGCTACCTCTTCATCCCCAGGGAGCCCGCTACATAGTTTGGAAACATCACTCTGATTGTAAGCTGAATGTTAACACACTAGCTGCATTGTAAAGAAATTGAAACTGGGTCTCCTCACACATTATGATGGACAAGATGATATTCTTGTCTTGGACTTCAACAGAAGACACACTTGTACGAATGTAGATTTATTTTTTTAAAAAAAAAAGCTTTCTGCCAGACTGGAGGGTGCTTTTCTGGGGGTGGGAGTAATAATGGACTCTGACAGATAAACAGTAACTCAGCATAAGTGACCTGTGGATCATCTATTGTACTTAAGAATGGTCCTGAACAGTGTGTTAGCAGAGCTTTAGATTATCATGATCCTTTTCTGAGGGGAAGGCTGGGAAGGGCAAGGAGGCCCTGGATCATTGAATTGATACTTTAATTTCTGCTGTTGGCTGTTAATAATTTGGATTATTTATGTTTATAAATGATACCGATCTGTTTACAAGGTTTGTAGATACTTTTTTTGTTCCTGTTCATAGATGGGAAGCTTCCTTATAAATGATGCAGAGAAAAAAAAAAAGAAAACAACAAAAAAACTAGTCCTTCAAATACTGCTGTATTTTCAGGAAAAGGGTGTTTCTATTGAAACTGTACTAAATTTTGCCTGCAATTTACCTTGTTAAATATTGTAGATAAATTGCTAATACTAATAGCCAAATAGATAACACTAATGCTTTGTAAAAACATGAGCAGTGGTGTTCTAATGAAGTTATGGCCTCTGTCCTAATTAGTTTCTTAAATACATTTACTACTTAATGGTTTTGAAACAACTGTTTAATTTTTAAAAATTTTGAGAAACTTACTGAATAACTTTTGTTCAGAACTTAGTAGGATTGTTTAATGCAGGACATCAATATGTGATGGAACTTGCTTGAAATATTTCTGTTATTCGGGCAAAATGGATTAAATCAAAATACATCAGAATCTTAGTCCTTTGTTTTTGTCTAAACATGTTAGTTTAGTGCTGTCTTGGTGAACTGTGAGTGGAACTGTGATTTTTTTTTTCTAATCTATAGAATCCTTCATGCAGCATGAGGGCTGTTGGCATTTTGAAAGGTTGTTAGTGGGTAGCATACATGTTCTCCTTTTTGTTTTTGGAACTTGTTTGTAAACATGAATAAATCTGCCCTTTTGTTAAAATAAAATTGCAGCGATGGTTTCTTACAGATTTTTTTTCTCAGCTCCTTCACTGGAAACACTGAAAAGTACTCTTTTCTATTACTGGTTAACTTTAAACTGCAATTTCAAGATGGTAACAGCCCCACTAAAAATAGTGCTTTGGGTAAATGGAATCATGGTGGCTGCATCCATAATGAATGTAAGCTAAGGTAACTCAAAAGTCTTCAATGAGCCAAAAGGATACTCCTTGGGAATGAATAGGTCTGCCTGAAATTCCAGGACTTACTGTGAGTACTGCGTAATAAATGTATAGCTGAAATAGTTTTTACACCCACTGCTACCTTTCAGAAAAAGGAACCCTACCCCCATAGCCTTTTCACAGAAATAATAATTTAAAAAATCATTCCCATTCTCTTGGAAAACTTCCTTCTTAATGCCTGGGATTCAGGCCCACAGCTTCAAAAATGCGAATGGCACAACAGGTTTCCAGCTGTGGTTCTGAAAAAGAATCAAGCCTCATCAAGCTCTTCCTGGGCAGAGTAAATGTCCGCTGAATAGGAAACAAGAAGTGTGTATTCAGGTAAAGGCTCCGGACTTCAGCCTCACAGTTTATCAGATAAACTGTGATTTATTATCAGATAAATTGTAATCAGATTTATCTGATAAAAGGTCTTGTCTCACCCTCTTCTTCAGGCTGAACAAACCCAACACTCTCAGCCTTTCCTTAGAGGACAGATATTCCAGCCCTCTGACAATTTTGAGGCCCTTCTCTGGATCCACTCTAACAGGTCCATGTTTTTCTTGCACTGGAGACACCCCAGGACTGGATGGGCCTGTGCACCATAGACTAGGTGTTTCCTAGTCTAAGGACCAATGTCACAGTCTGACCATTCACATTCGCTTCTCTATCTCTTGTTCCTTATTTCTAAAACGGTGGATACCAATGCTTATTCAGTTTTGCAGAATAACTAGAAGATCTTAGAGGTGAAGTGCTAGATATCATCTACTGAATTTGTGCTACTGTACTGATGCTAATTGCTGCTTATTTGGGACCTGCTTTAAGTCCACATAGTCTTTCAATCTATGATGAAAGGGAATAATATCATGGACTACAGAATTCTCTGAATTCCTTTTCCTATGAGTATCTCAAGAAAAAGAGCTGGTCTTGGTTTGAAAATTGTTGGTGATGGGGGACTAATTGGCCACAGTCCTTGGCAATTATGACACTGTTGCAATTTTGCACCTTATCCCTAGTTTCAACTGATGTACCTGAAACTTCCATATACTGTATTATTAAAGCTTTATCTGATATAATAACCCCTATAGTATCCATTATTTTGTTCCAAGGCAGTTCTTGGTTTTATTCATAGTTCTTAGTCATAGACTTCTTCCAGGTAAGAGTTAAGTCTCTTGCTAGGCTACTTTGCCCATTTTGCAATGATTATTGCAGCTTTTATGAATTTTCTTTGAATTATCAACATCTTGTTTGTACTAGGACCTCACACAAGCTGTGGCTTAGCATTGCTGTGAATTGCTTTAGAGTTCCTAGAAGCAGATTGGAAATCCCAGACAAGAGCTGAAGTGCTGAACTAGTATAAATTCCCATCACTCCCTCCATTCAAACTTTTTGAAAATGTTTTGCTCATTAACTCTGAGAAGGCAGGTTTCCTGTCAGATCACATATCATCTCTCTGCTTTGCCAGGACTTAATGCCATATCAGGAATCATCTGTTCTCCCATAGCTGGCATAATGTCAAATGAAAGCATAAAGACTGCATACATTCTCTTGTGTACTCTGGCTAATTCAACAGAAAAGTGATTGTGTATCCCTGACTGATCTGGATCAGATTTATACCATAAGATGATCTAATAGCACACATCTATACTATTAATGAGCATGAAACCACAGCCACACTGTTCCAGTATTAGTTGTACTGGTTCCAAATAACAGAAACAATACAACTTCCTCCTTACACACCCAAAGGTTAACCTAGCCCTTTTTAGAACACTGTAAACTGGCAGTTTATTTTCTGCTAACTATCCAAAATGACCCCCAGATTTTTTCCACTCAATGCTTTCTACAGCAGAGTCTATCTCTCCGTATTTTGTTCCCAGCTAAGAGCTTTACATCTGGGCTTTGTGAAAGGCATGCTGTTTTGCCTCTTCCCATGGTACCATATGATCCATACTGCTACCTACAGCTGCGATTTGTCTCACTCACTTTTGTGACTCTTAAAGCTAAGCATTTTAGCAGTGCTGGCTGTCTACACTTCCTTCATAGTCAGTGAAGGAAGTCCCACCGTAAGGCGTGAATCAATCTCCCTCTGGAGGTCCCACCAGAGAACTAGCTCTGATCTTTGTGTCAAATGAAAACCTTCTAATAACATTCTTATGTTTTCCTAATTATCTGATAAAACTATTTCACACCAAAGCCAACAGACAAGTAAATAATTCCCAAGGTTAGTTCATATCACAGTATCTCCTGAACCAATGTCAATGAGCTGTCAAAGATTGGCCGTGCATTGAGGACAAAAAACCATTTGTACTCATGTTGCTATATTAGCCTTTACCAGTTGGGTAGAACTGGTTAAACAGCAGAAGGAGAGCACATGCAGTCCCACCAATTTAGGAACTGGTTTGTTTAAAAGCAAGTAAATTAAGGTTCTAGTACTATCATTATGAGACCAACAAAGGCAATTTGGGAATCAAACTGAAAAGGAAACATGATGAAGGTATCATGGTGATGGTACCTGCTGGAATCGGATATCCAAATCGAATGTGATCGGCTCTCTAGGATTGCAGATAAATGGTAGGTTGTACTCCTGATGTGGAGCAGTGGTACAAGCTATCAGCTTCACAGTGTATGTTCCAGAATAGTCTCGAACCTGAAAAGAGAGAGAAAGCTGTTCCACCAGCACCCTAACTAACAGGCTGGGGCAACAGAAGGCAGAGTGAAGGCTGAGGTCTTACCGCAAAATCTGAAACGAAGCTCCACTGCTGTACTGGCTGGTTGTACGTTGGCTCACTTCGGATGAGGCTGAGGCTAAACGTCAGGCCCGGGTGATCAGCTGACATAACCATGGAAGTTAGAGATGAAGCTAGAAACATGTCAAGAGACAGATTTGACACCTTTAGTATTTTGCTGCAAACTCTCAGAGCCTGAAAAACATTCCCAATAATTCATAAACCATGCCATAGTTGATGTTAATATATTTACAGGGCACTTGGTTTTATTAACTGAAACTAACAAAATCAATTACAGTCAACACAGCTGGGCCCCCTTGATTCTTGTTCAAGTGTTTATTAAACAGTTGCTTTTGGGCCACATAACCAGAGCTGTCTGAAGATTAACAGACAGGCAAAAGTGGAATGGCAAAGATCTATATTGCCTCCTCTTTTAAACTTGGAATGTCAGCCCAGGAAACACAAAATAATTTCTCTTAGCAATGTAACTCTTTTGGCTCTGCTGACAGGCAAAACCTAACACACTAGAGGACAGCTGCGGAAAAGTAGAAGCACTATGAAGGAGTTTTACAGGTCAATAAAACTGAATTAATCTAGAAGAGATTTCTTAAAATTATTTTTCCCCCTTCTCATTATTGTTTAGCAGATTTAATTTAGTTAATCTTTTCCATGGCCAGCATTCATGGTCAGATTTATATCTGTAGACAGTCTTACACCTGTGATTATTCTCAATAAAGGCAGTGGGGTTTAAACAGATTAAATTGCAGGATCAGGTCCTCAGCAATGACTAATTGAATGGCAGTGAGAATATTTTATTAACAGAGTGATACAATGCTCATACAAGACCTTTTCTTACTCTCTGAAAAAGGTCTAGATAACCTACAAAGGCTTCAAGTTAGAAAAGACATTTTAATGCTAAGTTCCTAGGGCAGCATCAGTAAATAGGTAATCATAGCTTTTGGATTAAAACCATGTATTTATAGATCCCTAGTGGACGGAATGGCCTAGATGTTCTTTTTTCATGAATCAGGCTCTTGATCAAGTGAATATCTCTGTTTTCCATCAGATTAATGCATATTCTATAAAGTTTGACAATCTGAATACAGTCATCAGTGACAAGAAAGTAATCCAAAGTAGAGGAAAAATCCTTATCTGAAGAGAACAGTACATAAAAAATTCAGGTATCAGTAGCAGAAATAAGAAAAATTAATGGTATAAAATCTGGTAGAGGTTTTTATAGTACTGCTAAAGTATAGATTATGCTTACCAGGATGGGACATCACAAACAGACCATGAAACCGGGCTTCAGTCTTGAAGTTGACAACCAAGCGCCCCTCTTCACTGATACGCATGCTGGTTGGGTACAGGGAACCTGGCAGAAGAAGCCAATTTACAAAGTGTATTCCTCTTGCAGATGACAAATAAAATACACTCCTGTGAAACGCCAGCCCCACTCTTTCATTTCCACTTATCACATCAGCTGTTTGGCAGGGGGCCTGCTGCTACCTTTTGAGCTGACCCAAGATTCTTCTCCAACAAGAATTTACGCAGTGGGGCCTAGAGTTTTCACCATGCTTCAGCTCTCCAAAACATACAGAACCTCCCTGCAAAATCATGGTTTTACATGCCATCATGGACCCACACAGCTGCTCTAGTAGGCAAAGGAATGTCCACAGCACAGTGTGCTTGTGTTCAGCAGCAGCATGGTCAGCTGCAAGGGGGTTCTATAGAATGAAGAATACTTTTGTTTTCACCAGGTACTCAGGCTGACTCCTACCAATGAAAGCTGTGTCAGAGATACTCTTTAATCGGCGCCTCCCTATCTATTGTCCCAAGGCAGCAACCGTCAGCATTTAGTTGTGGCAGTTGGTTGCGGCTTCCATGGCAATCTGCTTGAAGGTGCTTGATTTTGTGAAACTCATTCTGACAGGCTTTGCATTGCTGGCAATTTCTGGCATGAATCCGGCCCAAAACACAGTCCTAATGTTTTCTAATTTCAGGTTACAAGTTCTTGTTTATATGTCAGAAGTGGTTTAGTGCTGTAGCTTGCAGCCAAGACCCTTTTCCTCTGCAATTCTGCAAAGCTTCAGAGTTCAGGCATTTCCTCCAGTGCCTCCTTATAGCCAGCCAGTGATGGGTCCTCATCCTGCTTGCCAGGAGCAAGAAGGAAACGGGAATGTTCCTCCATGAATGTGTCAGCAAGCTAACATACTCACCAATATGAATGTATACCACCCATACAAAATCATCTGTATCAATCAATTATGGTACATTAAATATATATATATATATATATATATGTATGAATTATTGCTTTAGAAGACCTGGACTGATTTACATCTTATGTAGAAATTAAGTAGAGCAATTATATATAACCAAAGGTATGGAAATAAACTGGAAATTAGTTAACCCCTCTCTGCCTGGAAAAACTGCTGCTCATTGTGTAATGCTGCAGAGTCAGAAAATACTGCCCAGATCAGATTGGGATTTGTTAGGGGTTTATCCTCCACTACCTTACTGTGTTTATCATCTGTTTTGTGCTGGCTGTTTTCAAAGGGAGCTGCTGATGTTCAGCATCTCCATCAGCTGGCCATCAGCTTCTTAAACAAAGAAATAAAAAACTTAAAGCATCAAAGACAGGAAAATGGTGGCATAGATGCGCCACATAACTGCTAAGACTGAGGATTAGACCTGGTTGTTATCCAGTGACTAATACATCATATGATTTGTGGCATGTGGTTTATTCTTTAGGCATGGCATGACATGTGCTTAATTCTTCATGCACTGTAGATTCCCCTTGCCACTCCTGATTTCCTGCTTTTAACATGAAGACAGAAATTACATAGCAATGACTTCTGTAGTTCATGTACAAGGTTTGCAGGAACAAAAGATGGTTTTATGTTCACTGGAGTCCTGAAATTGTATAAGCGTACATACATAATTATAGCCAGTGCCTGTATTCTACCTTAGGCTGAGACAGATACGGAACACCTGAAGCTTAATGCTGGGAAACACTAAGTAAATTTACATAAATAGAACAGAGCAGCATATAAGTGTAACTATAAATTTTAATCTTTCACAGACATCTGTATGTCACTATTTTAAAAATATAAATTAACTTTTTGCAAAGATAAATTCTGTAATGATGGAGTTTGGTTTGTTGACTAGTTATAGTCACAAACATTTATTGACATTATTACGTTTAAAGAATATTTCACCGTTTATTACTCTAACACATAGGACAAGTTATTATACCCATTATATATTTCTGTATATTTTGAATGTTTCACAATTCATGTTTTCAAAACATCAAAGGTTCCTGAAACTGTACATTCATGGCCAGCAGAAAATACCACAGAAAAATTTCAATTGTTTTTCATCGAGGTGCAAACATCTTGTATGGCAACAGAGTATGAATATGTAGTGAACCTTGAAGTTCTGAGTAGAAATAGATGTGTTAATTTCTCCATATGTAATTCAAACATAACAAAACATTTATCTTTCTTTGCAATAAAAGAACCAACGTCAACTCTACATGGTTTTCATAAACACCCAAGCGGAGAACTTTCTCCTAGAAAATGACAGTTTGCAACTGATAATAAATTATATGCTTTTGGGGGGATTTTTTAAGTATTAGAATGATTGAAAAAAATCATCCTGCTGTGTGCAAACTATACTCTTAGTAATAGAACACGAGTTGGATGAAAAGAAAATCAGCAACTACCTTGGAGCTCTGCTTCAGGTGGGCTACCGATCCCATCCTTCCACAGGATGGCAGTGTCATACACAAAAGTCAACCGGAGCTCCGACTGCAAGTCGAAATGCTGCCAGCCTCCTACCCCCACCGGAGAGTGGAAAACGTAGGAGACGTACAAGGGGACTCTAAGCGTGACATAGGACTGCACTAGGTTGAGAACCTATAAAAAGGAAAATTATTTATTTAGGTTAGTGGTCATGAAAGGCAGCACTGCACAGGTAATCCAAATGCAAGAGAAAGAGAAGACGCAACTTGAAATAAATATTGCGATTAAATCAAATTCTCTCAGTTTGCAAATTACAGATGAAGTCCAAACCACCACATTTCAATGTATTTCACCTGAGCTTACATCCCTTCAAGATCCATTTTCGTATTTCAAACTGAATATGTGTTCTAATAAAACATAAACCTCTCAATTTTGACTCATTTTTATTTAGGTTTTTTAAGTACAATAAACAACATGGCTACAAATGAAGGCTTTAGAAATTTTTGAAATATCCTTTTGCATTCGCTCTATACTTGTGCCTTAACCAACTCTTTTGCTTACAGTCTTACATTATTATCTTCTAAGAAGCTCTTCTGGAAGACCCAGAATTTGCTCAGATGTCATTGCAAGACTTTACTTACTCATCTAAGAACTATTTCTTCCTTTGTGCATGGATAGTAGCTAACACTGCATGCAAACACAGAAATCATACCATTTACCACTGTCTGGAAGAAGTAAAAATAATATTTCAGTTGATATAGATTTTAAACCAGACCCTTCCTCTATGCATATATTGTGCAAAACATTAGCGCTGTATTTAGTTATTATCAGTCAGAGAATTATATATTCTTCATATATATATTGAAGAAAAAAGGCAAGAGCAACAGCGTCAGTAAACTGTCACCTCTTAAGATAGCTCTTACATGATACGTGGATCTAATTTTCTGAAGAGACTTTGAAATTATGGTTTGTTAAAAATACCTTTTCATTCACACCTCTGTGATTGGAAATGTGCAATCTAGATCCTTTTAGAGCATTCTGGATTTTCTTAGAAAGCCACGGAAGGAAAGGCACTGAGATCATCTGCCAGTGGGAAACTTTTCAAAGGCATAAATGGTGTTCAACTCTCATTTATTTCCAATAGAAATTCCATACATAAATTTGTATTTGAACATTTCCCTGGAGTGATTACTTTACAAGCTTCTAAAGAGTGTTTTGCACTATCAAAAAACTCCAGCATTCAAAGTACTTTACAATCTGTGTAATAATCAAACTGTTTCTGGGTTCACCCAGTGCCGTGTCAGGGGGCTGAATGTCCATTACTTTACAGCTGCTTTACATTTCCAAATGTCAGACGAAACTTTAAGTAACACTATGAAAGCACAAATTTACTGCCTGCACTGAGTGAACACTCTGAGCTAATTAAGGAGTTCATTATGGCAAATGTTCATAGCTGCCACAACTCACTTCCACGCATGACACTCCTTGATCTACACACTATGCTACCAAAACCCTTTCCACTGACATTGTTTGCATTGTTCCATACAATGTGCTAGCCCTTAGACAATAGACAGACTGGAAACACAGTGTCGTGCAGTCAAGCAGCCTGGTAGATAATATGTGAAGCTACAGTTAAAGATTATTTTCTATTAACGTTTGTTGGTTTTACAGAAACACAATCAAGAATTTCCATTTGGAACAAGAAAAAAGGGTTACTTCTTTATATGTATTTGATGACAAATCAAAGTTAGACAAATATATTATTCTTTAGGGTATTTAAGTTGCAAATTTATCTTTGGGATACCTGCATGAATATCTCAGCAGTTACTTAAGACAATTTGCTAAATTGCTCCAAATAACAACACAGAATTCTCACTTCTATTAAAAAAATAAATAATATAGATATAGATATAGATATAGATATAGATATAGATATAGATATAGATATAGATATAGATATAGATATAGATATA
>JAVJGJ010000057.1:43153493-43170560 GCA_035590215.1 Microhierax caerulescens | reverse complement strand
AATAGGTCTGCCTGAAATTCCAGGACTTACTGTGAGTACTGCGTAATAAATGTATCCCTGTCCACTTAAGTGAGGAAAAACTGAGAACTGATAGAGCATGGGTGAAAATAAATTTTTCAGTTGATTAATATGTTATGCACCAAAACTGACCAACTAGCAGTTGACTGAAGAAGTTATGGTCTGCCTCAACTGTAGTGTTCAAACAGTGAAGGATGATGGGAACAGTACGATCTGGTACTTCGTGTTTTCTAGGTCCAATACTGCTTAGAAGAGCAACCGAAGAGATGAGCTGTAAACTTATTTTTTTCCTTTCTTTTTCTAGCTCTTGTGTTCTTTAAAACAGCAAGTGAATGGGTTTTTGGGTTTTTTTTTTTTGTTTTTTTTGCCAAATAATCCAGTATTTTGGAGTGGTTTAAAGGGGTCCCTTCAAAGGAGTGCAGAATTCAGTTGGTAATGAAGACGGAGATAATACTAGAGCAAACTGCAGAAATGAGTAGGATAGGAACCCCAAGCGTATCTTTCCCTTGTGGTGGGATACCCGCATGCTTGGGTTTGTCCTTTAATGGTTATTGTTCAACCTGTAGCACTGTATCCCACTGTCAACCACTCCTGAATTCAGTCTTTTCTATTGTACTTAAGTAAATGCACTGAATTCTAGGCAAGGGGGGGTTTGCACTTGACACTTTGTATAGTAATTTCTCCCACAGGTTTCTAGCACTTCCCTTGCGTCATAGTTCTTGCCTAGGTTGCGTGGTAGGGGATCAGGTTTTATGTAAGCTGCTTTCTCCCTACTGCGATAGTCAGATAAGCATTGATTTAAAACGAGGAGAGTTTCTTTACTCGTGAAGTACACTGCCATGTGAGAAAGTATCTTCATTTAACTTCATTAATGCATCACAATTTGACTTCATTTGAAAGCACTAATTTTTCCCTCTACTAGCTGTGATCATGACTGTGTTGTCTTTTTTGAAATAAAGTCTACATTTAACCCTTTTGAGGCGGGGTGGGAGAGTGAATGTAGGCTTTGTACATTGGTGGTCCCTCTCAATTCTGTTAACATCAGTGTGCTGTTCTTACAGGAAATTTCCTTACCGAAATAAGGAAAAGTTGTTCAGGAGGGGGGCATGCTTTCTTTGTGATCTCAAGACGTCATAACATGTTGCCTAGATTATGAAATGGTTATCACTAAGCTCATGAGGCCTTCATTGCCTTTCTGGTTGTAAGGTTTACTTGTCTTTCTCCTTGTAACTGAAATAAATAAAAGTGCTGTTCATCTCAGTCTGTATGGGGACTGAAATTCTTGAATGTCAGTACAGTACTGATTTAAACTTGAAATGCATGCCAGTTCTATAAAATAGCTCTTGCTATGACTTCAAGCTTATTCCTTTTCAGAGGTCATAGTGTACATGGTGTTGTGATCAAGCAATAGTAACTTCTGACACAAATGCAGTTCTAGACTGATTACTGTTTGGAGTGGCTGCAAATTCAGTATCGTGGTTAGGATGTCTGCTATACTTGTATCTAAAACAAATGCTGGGACATCTAATCTTGGCTTTGAGAGGTAGGGTTGAAAATTTTTCATATGAAAGGACTCATTTTTTTTTTTTTTTTTTCTGTATTGGTCTTAACAGGAAGAGGAAAATGCTGCATCACGGAGTAGTCTGGAGAGAATAATGGAAACAAATACCTTAATGCCAAACCAATGGGTAAATGTAGCAGGGGTCTGTAGAAAGTGTAAGCAGTCAAAAAATGTGAACTAACATTCTCAGAGACTTCCTTAGAATAACAGGAAGTTTCCCAACGTGTTTCAAAGTAGCAAGCAAATGTAATATTCATGGAATGATAAACTCCTGTATGGCTGACTATTGGGAAGTTATTCCAAAGGCCTGATAAGTTCGGTCTCTACTTGTAGTAGTGCCAGCCTCAGCAGAGCCCTAGAAGAATCCAGATTATATTAAACATTGCATAAATCAAAGTAGAATGTCTTAATGTCCATACTGCTTTTCTGGTGCAAATACTTGGTTCTAAAGAGCTCCTGCTTCTTTCCACCTCCACCCTTTCCCCAGCTAGTGCATATCTTCTGATCTTACAGATTTCAAGCCCTCACTGAAATACCTTAATTTTGTCGGATGAGCCTGGCCAGCATGGAGGGTACAGCTCCAACATATCTCCAGACTGAACTGGCTTGCTTATTCAGGGCCGTGTCATGAGAAATTCTGGGCCAGAATCAAGAATCTTAAGCTGTTCCTGCTTACCTTCTTCCCTGGACTGTATACCACCTTCTTCAAGAAACTGCAGCATCCAGCAAGGAGATATGGCTTAGATGGTGTCTAAACCAAAAGCCTCCTACAGGTACTACTTGTCCTATTTTGTTCAAAGGAAGGTCTAGGACAAGGATTTGCTTAGAAAACCATGGGATGGGCTTAAACACCTGAAAGAAGACAGTGTGAAAAAGGGAGCCTGCTGAACAATGGCAGCACCACTCTAGTTGCAAAGCACGAAGCTAGAGTTGGTGCTAACACTGCCAATCTGACAAAGCAAGGAGGAGCCCTTGGCAGGGGAAACAAATTGGACATGGCTCTTATGCTGTCATAGTAACTCAGCAGCATTAATAGGAGATTATATGTAAAAGGAGAAGAGGTCTGCAAAATGTAAACAGCTGCAAGGAAGCAGGTGGGTTTCTCCTGCCCTGTGTGGAGCAGGAGAGGACTTAGTTCTGTGTTCACATACAACTTCGACCACTTCAGATCTCATTAGTGTTCTGTGTGTATTCCAATAAAAGCTAGATAAGGGTGTCTAGCATTGCAGAAGATGGGCAGTAGCTTGCTTCAGCCATATGTGATCTTCAAGATCTAGTCAATTCCTCTGTAACTCGTTACTGCTGTTATATGCACCTGACACCACCTAGTTTTCTAACAAAATCTATGATATTGCTAGGCTGAAAAGGTTCCTTGGCTTGCCCCTGCTGGAAGGCAGTGGGAAGTCAAGTTTGGAAAAATGACTAGCAAGGGAATTTCTGGGAACTAACAGCTTTTTGGTTGATGGAAGTACATGTTAGGGAATACCTGAACATCACATGGCATCCTAAATTCTGGTGAAGTGTCAACGAAGCAGCGGTTGCTCACTGAAATGCAAGTATGCATTCTGTATCCCTTTGACTCGTTGCAAAGCTAGCAGTGTCTAACAGTGTTCTGAGCGTCTTCATCTGCTTTCCTAGGCTGCCTATCCTTACAGGCACGAAGCTGAAGTATGCTGGCAGACCGTAAGTACAATCGTACAGAAAACGTTCTTTGGCTTGCTCCTTAGCAAAGGCACAATCTTGGCATTGCTATATGATAACTACTAAGGCACAAAGTGAATGCTGTCTTTTCCTGTTTAAAAGCTTTCAGTCTTCTGTAGAGAATCAGTGTTAAAGTGCTTTGTGTGAATAGCTTCCCAAAACTTCTGATTTAAGGTACTACAATAGACAAGAAAGCAAACCCACTCTGCAAATAAAGCCTAGAAGATGCATCTGTTACCTTTGACCATTTCAGTTTTACAAATACAGGATTTAAGTTGGCGTTGTCCTTCTTCCACAAGTTGGTTGCTCTGATAGCTGCAGGTATAAAACATCCTCAGTTATGACCTAAGCTAGTCTCGAGAACTCCTGAAGGTAAGCCTCTCTTAGGCTGGTGTTTGTGGGGAAGTACATAGCTTATTTTGAATACTGGGCTGGTAGCTACTGCACCGTGGTTTGTGCTATGTGTTTTAGGAGAGAATCTGCAAAACGATCAATTTAGAATATTCAAATCCTTGTCATAGCACCTGTCAAAGGATACATGGGTCAGGCACCAATTACATGGAATAGGGAGCTCTTGGAATTAGTATTTTCATAGGAAGTGCTAGGATTTGCTTTCTGACAACATTGCTTTTAAAGATGGAAAGGTATATCTTTAGTCATTTGCCACATATTGGTCATTAATATTCTGATCAGTGTAACAGTCAAATTCATTAAAGACCATCATCCAAAAAGCACTCTTAAACTAGTCTTTTTAAATAAAAAAAAATGCTCTGGAAAAGGTACTTCCTGTTGTATTTTAATTTCCAAAAATGAGTCATTCCTTGCTTTTTTCATTTTACCAAATCAACTGGGATCTGTTCTAATAAATCTAGCAGTAGTATGGACACGATGTAAAACGTGGTATCTTCTCCCTTTCTCCTCCCTTCCAGTCTGTCAAGGACTACTGTAGGGAACCGGCGAAGGACAGATGGAGTGAGAGGCGCAATTGTGGATTTGTCTCCATCATCCTTCTACCCTGCCTTGTGATCTTTTCTTCTGCCTTCATCTGCAAGGTCTCACCCAGTGTCAGTAAACATACTGGAAAACTGCTGTGCAGTGTGGCTGTTGGTGTTGCCAGGGAAGAGTCCTTCGTGTGCTCCTTCCACTTTTAACTGGTGTGGAGGCTTGACAAATTGGGGTTTAGGCTGAGAATGAACAGTGAGTGAATGTAAGAATGAGCAGTGGAGAAATGAATATTTAAGACAAAACGTTTCTCCCAGGTCGTTCATAAAATCCCCTCACCTAGCTGAGCCCTGGATGTTCGTTTGTGCCTCTGTGTCTGCTTATGTGAAAGCAGCTTGGTACACAGACGAGGTTCTAGCTCAATGCACAGCAGGACTTTGGTCGTGCTTGCAGATATACAGGGGCTGAGAATTAGGGTGACACTTTTAAATTTAAGCCGTGGGCAGGAAACTTCAAAAGCATTATGCCTCACAGTAGACTTCTGTCAGGTGCATCTTGAAGATCCACTTCTAGTAGTAAGTCTGAAGGGCAGGGCTTTGGAGACATGCATAAAAGACCGATGAGGACTTTAATAGGGAAAATACATGCAAAGCTACTGTAAGGTAGCTATAAAATAAACCACCTACTTACCTGAATAAGTGTAGTGATCCTGACTGGCAGACCCGTGTAGATGGAGGAGCGATTGACCCACGACACGGTTAACACGAGCAGGCACAGGCTGTGCTGTACAGATCCCTTGGCTGCAGGTAGCAAAGACCTGCCTAACAGCCCCTCTTCTCCCCACCACCCAACCCCAAAAACAAGCGTTCAGTTCTTCAGCTGTATAGCGGTCTAATTTGCCACAATTATGCATGTATGGTGGGTGGAATCAAAGGAGTCTTTTCAGTGGTGCCCACTGACAGGACAAGAGGCAACAGGCACAAGTTAAATGTGAAATTCTGCTAGAACACAAGAAAACTTTTTTTTTTTTTTTTTTTTTTTTTTTTTTTTTTTTGTGTGTGTGTGTTGGTGGTCAAATGCTGGACCAAGTTGCCCACAGAGGTTATGGAGTCTCCATTCTTGGAGACACTCAAACCCCAACTAGACACCCCCAAGAAGCCTGCTGTAACTGACCCTGCTTTGAGCAGGGTGTTGGACTAGATGATCTGCAGAGGTCCCTGCCAACCTCAGCTATTCTGCGATCTTGAAATTCCTGAGGAGGAGGTGTAACTCTATAGTGTTTCCCCGTTAGCCTCATGGATATTATTTGTACACATAGATGGTGTTCAATAGAGAAGTCAATCACTGGAGCGATCAAACCTGAGCCAAAGCAAGAAAGGACCTTGCGCTCGTCTATCTTAAAGTGACCTGACCAATGGCTGCTGTTTGCCTTCTGTAATGCTTACTGTGGCAGCAGAGCTTGGATCACTTCTGCTGTAGTGAACCTTTTTGAATGATGAGTGACTGGGAAAGTAAAAAATCATTGTCTTAAAATGGCATCAACTTTAGCTATGTTCTGTAAAGACACGATTGGCGTTCCGGAATCCTGATGATCTTAGTAACCAGCAAAGCGATTCTGGTGATAAGCTCTTTCGGGCTTTGAAATTTTGCAGTGAAACTCATATTGTTGTTTTTCTAATAGGAAAAAAAAAATAATCTGTCCCTCTGTCTTGAAAATGTGTACTTTTCAAAGCTAGTTCTTTCCACACATCTTGTCAAAAGACCTCTCCCATGAGTTGCTCTAGATGACAGCACTGAAAGATGCTAGTACCATTTAAGAAGTACTCCCAAAATGATGTGATTCGGCATAAGAACTTTACCTTGCTTGGTTTTTATCTAAATTGCTACTACTTTCAGGCTTTAAGTTATGCATGCAAGATGATGTCCTATGCTTGCTGGCCTGTTACCAGGGGACTTCTTAGAAGAGAGGCGCTCGGGTTGTCTAAAATGTCTCCAGTGGCTTTGATCTTTTTTGGAAAGATGGGGCCATTAGATGCAGAAGAAAAGGGATGGCATACGTGTGTTGAAGATAATTGCAGTTCCCATTCCTCTGTAGAAGCATCTGTTAGTAAACTGAAGCATGCACTTTTATTTCTTCTAGCAGCTCTTTATTATCATCATCATCATAAAAGCTGAAAAAGGAATAAAAAGAATTGTAAGTTTGTCCTATGGCTAATGTAAGTAACATGAAGCTGGTACAAATAATGTTACTTAAGTGTTTTTGTAGCTCATACAGTTCTCTAGTGAGCTGAACTTAAGCTAACATCTATCTTAAAGTCTTCAGTGGTGATGTTTTTAAATTTCAGAGATGGTCAGGGATTAAGTTACTGGTCATGAATTAAAAGCTCCTTGTAGGAAGCCTGAGATACCTTAGCTTGGGGGTTTTTGTTGGTTTTTTTTTTTTTATTCCCAGCAAATCTTAGTAGAGGTTGGTGAAGCTTAACCTGGACTTGAGCTTTTCTCACCTTGTTTTAGGAGAGAAAGTTGCAGAAGTAATACAGAGCTTAGCTGTTACTGTTTGGTGCTGAACTGCGTGGATTGATTCTGTGTGGCTTCTAATCCCCAGCTCTTCCCCTCCTTCCTGAGCTTATCCCATCACAGTGCGAAGCAGTTCTGTAGACAGCTGTCTGGGAAGATATTCTGAGCTGTGAAGAGGGATCCTGGGTTAAATCAGTATTCAAGTGTTCAAAATTACAGGTTATTCAGTGAGTTTTGGTGTTTTGTTTTGTTTGGTGGTTGGTTGGGGATTTTTTGTGTAGAGATGGGAGACTATTCAGCAGAAAATAACTCTTTAGTGAGGAAAATCCACAGCCTTTTTGTCTTTGTGGGTGTTAAAGGAATGATGCTTCATGAAATAATCTGAATGAAATTTCATGAAGTTCTACTGCCTTGAGTAGGAGTTTGCATTAGATGACTTCCCAAAGCCCCTTCCAACCTGAATTATCCTGTGATCCTATTTTTAAACTGTCTTCAATGGGTGACTGTTAAACTTTGCTTATGCCTTCTAATATTTGTGGTTTATAATACAAGCCAGACGTGCTTAGCTGCTTCAAAGTAACAGCCTGTAATTCATAGCAAAGCCCATAGATTTTAAGGTGATCTCCAGAATCAGGTTAGGCTGCACACCTGTGGAAAGCAGCTGTTCCTTGAGGAAGAAGAGGGTTTCTCACTTTGTTATTTGGCTCTTTCAAATATTTCAGGTGTATAAAGAATAAAAATTGTAGCTATCTCTAAGGAAAACGAAAAGCTGACTTGCAGATTTGTGGGGTTTCACTGCCCTGCTCTGTAAAGGCTCCCTTGCAAGAACCTGCTCCTTTTTCTCAAAGCTACTGTGGTTGGTTGGAGGTTTTTTTCTGGTTTTATGTGTTTAAGATCGGTTTCTGAAACAGAAAGTTCACTTGCAGGCATATAAAGTTATTGAAATCTATGTCATTGTTCTAACTCATCAAGAATAAAGAGCACTGAAAAATACGTTTTCAAACATAGAAGCCTATAATTTAAATGGAATTGAGAAGCTAACTTTTATCCTTAACCTTAGTTGAGAGTGGTGGTGTTACAGGCTTTTATCAAATTGAGAAAAGTATCAGTGAAATTAAATTAAATGCAGTATCAATTCTGCCGTTACATACAAATGCTTCCTCTTTTGCCTTGCATTACGGAAAAACTTTGTTGCACTTGGAGAACTTAGTGTTATATCAGATTTGAAGTCTTTTTTACTGGTTTTCACATAATTGCATATAAAATTTTAAATGCTAATGTAGGAAGCCTGACATTACAAAACTGCCATTCTGATCTTAAAAAGGATTTAATAGGAAAAGCTTCTGTCAAAATTCCACATGTAAGCTGTATAGTAAAACTAGCTGGCTGGCTGACCAAATGTTAAAGTAATGTGAGATGATTCAAATAGAAATTTGACATTCTAACTACTGGAAAAAATAGCTGTGTTTCTGCAAAACAGTTGTCATAGCCCTTTCTTGTTATAAATAACACATTGCTTTTGAAACTAAACCAGATTTAAAATAAGTATGTTTAGAAGATGTGGCAGAGTGCCTACACCACTAAATCTTAATATGCTGTATTTGGCGCTCTGCCTTAAAGGTGCAGAAATCATTTGAATTTTCTTCTGTAGGGTCAGGATATTGCAGCATATTTCATTTCAATAAAAGATGAACTGAACTGTACAGCAGGAGGTTAAAAGTATTCCGAACTGCCATTTTTAAAGAGTTTGGGCTAGCAGGGGTCCTCAGCCATTCTGCAGGTATGTCAATACTTGAATGCAACTATTACAGCCTTAAATCTCACTGACTTCGTTCTTCTTCAAAAAGTTCACAAACAGTCTAAGTCTGACTATCAATTAAATGACCATGTGTCAGCTTGATACCAACCAATACAATCAGCGTTTTATATTTTTGAATGAAGAAGTGCTACAGGCTTTTTTGATCGCTGGGTGAGGAGTGTGAGCTGATTAAAATACCACTTAAGAATGCTACTTTACACCAGCTTTCTTCATTATTGTCCGCAAAGGCAATCAGCACAACCAATAGACCCCTCTGTGTGTTTTCCAAAGTCACACTTGATCTCTGACAACCATCGTCAAAGAGACTGAAATGCTGACACATACACCTGCACGCTATCGTAAACCCAGTTTGAAATGTTGCATTTAGGATCAGTCCACGTTCAACAGTTAAGCCATACATGGTTATTTCCAAAGTGACTACATTTGGGGTATTGCCAAATGTAAGACAAGTGCTTCCGTGGCTTTCTTGCCATGTTTCAGTCTTGCAAGGCTCGATGTTTGTACTGTAATCTGGAAATCAGCCTTTTGAGGAAACTTCATGGAGAAATACATTTAACCACTAACCATTTAACCACTAATAAAATTATACAGCTCAAGAGGTTTGCTTTTGGGGGTAGGGGGAGAGTAATGTTATGAAATAAAAGGGCTTAGCCGTTTCAAAGAATGGAATTTGAGGGGGAAGTCTTATTTTTCTGTTAATGCTTGTTGCCGCTGCTAGCTTTGAAGCTTGTCAAGGAGGATCTGGTGGCAGAGATGTCTTTTGCTATCCCAGTGGAAAGTATGGACAAGTTGCATCCTGTTAAATATCTGTATAGTCAGCCTCGTCCATTGCTCAGCAAAGTTGTACCTGTTTGGAGCAAACTGCTCTGCCCGGTTGCGGGGGATGCAATTGGGTTGCAACCTCCACACAGCAGGATTGTAGTCCCTGATGCTGGCTTAGGTTACCTCTGCTCTGCTCCTGTCTCCCTTCAGTGTCCCCTCAGCTGTGCCATTTCAACAGCTTCTGTGACAGCGTGGTGAACCACACTGGAGCTGCTTCTGGATAAACTGGTGCTGCAGGCACGTCGTGCTTGTTGGATGCTATAGCTGCATGGGCTGTTCTCTGGTCAGCGAAACTCAACCAGAGTTGCGCTCCCCTCTGCGGCTCCCAGTGCCCCAGGAACTAGAGATGGAGGAAGCAATAGCTAAAACACTGTGCATGAAGGAGTGGGAGTTGAAAGGGGAGAGTGGAAAGAAAAGCACAACCAGCAGGAAGTTGCTGAAAGCTTCAGAAGCAAAGCAGGATAGGAGTGACAACAGCAAGCAAAATGAACTATATAAGCTGAAAAGCCCGTATCTTAAAGCAGCCTCCTCCAGCCTGAGGCACCAATGTCAGGAGTGCTACAGCTCATGCTTTTGCTTGAGCATTTCGGTCATCTTTACCTCGTGTTTTGTTTTGGGGGAGAACCTGCTATGATCTGTGCTGTGAATCCGAATACCAAAATTTAAAAACCGCTATGAATCCTTATATGATTGCACACAAGCGATCGTTTGGATTTGAATTGATAGGTTGGAGGGAGTGTAACGAGACTAGAACACCAAATGTTTTACGTGAACTGATGTATGAAACTTAATTAGTGCTTTTTATTTAAAATACCAAAATTAAATGTGCCTAACAATTAAGTGGCGTGTCACAGTAAAACGTGCCTATCTGCAAGTGTTCACATGCTTTTGGTGAAGACATGTTTCGTGATCATATTCAGCACTACGGCAGGAAAACTTCCTTGCAGCAGAAGTCATCTTGAGGGCAGTCGTAGCAAGCACATAGGATCCTTTGCTGACAACTGGGAAATTCAAAGCACACCCTGTCTGTTCTTTAGGTGCAAGAACAAGGTGTTTATATTAACAGCAGGCTGTGTTCTTCAAAACAAATTCTAGTTAAGGATGAATTCTCTTAAACTACAGTAAAAGAAGCCAGCAAACGATTTAAAAGTAAGAATTGGTGCAAAAAGATGCAAGCGGATCACAGAGTACGTTAGGAGCTATCGTCTCTAACAGGCCGCCTTGCGATCATTTGTGGTGTGAGAATACTTCTGAGGTGGCAGCCTCACAGCGTGCTGAAGCAGCGCCGGGTTCGTTCTGACCAGGCCGAAGCCATCAGGGCACGCTTCCCGTGTGACTCCTGCTGCTGCATCTGCAAAAGCTGTGCCACCCAGGCGTCCCTGCTTGCTGTGAAAGGGAAGACGCTTTGACTTCTGTTTTCTTTTCTGTAGTGCTCACAGATTGCAGCGATACTGCTGTGCTGCACATCTCTGCTATGAGGCCCTGCTGACCCTCCCCACAGCTGGGACCAGTCTCTGTGGTACCCTTATGCTAACTGTAAGATGCCCCGTGGAATCCCAACTGGATTGTGGTGGAGATTCTGGGTATAATGTGCCCATACACAGCAGCCTTGTGATTAGAAGTGTGCAAAATGATAAAAACAAGTATTTTTTGATACGGGAGAATGCTACAAGGAGCCTGAGCACTGCTCTCGCAAACTTATTTTAACAAAAAAATTGGGGGCATTCTTCCTTGCTCCATTTCATGATATTAAACAGATACCACCTTCTGCTTCTTTCCACTGTACAGTACGTGCATTGTTCAGCCATTCGGAAGTCGTCCCCCTTCAAAACAAAACCAGTCATTATGTGAGATCAGCATAAAGTTTCATAATATTAGAGCCCCTGCAAGATTCTTAGAGCAAGCAGGCACATGTCCAGCTAGGCATGCATACAGCCTTCCTGCAGTAGAGGAAAGGGAATTTAAAAAAAGGAGGTGTGGAGTGGGCAAGATATTTGCAGTTTGGACTTTCTACCCCCAAAATGACCCGCTATACGTATGTGCCTTGTCAGTGGAATAGAGCATATTGGTTAGATTTTTACCATCTCATGAGCAGCATTTCACAGGATGTAACTACACTGCTTACTCTTTGAACCAAGCCAGTCTCTAGGTGTCTCATCCATGGTGGCAGCTTTTATACTTGATGCAGGCATGCAGGTGGAACAGCATATTTAGTAATAAAACTTCGGAGAGCCTGAAACTGCTAGTACCCCCTTTATCCTTCTGTGTGCATCTGCCAAACAAGTAATGTTCAAGAGAAAATCTATATGGTAGCAGCAGGAAGCATCTGTGGTACTTTGTCATATTGTGGGTTTGCCAGCTGTCACGTTGGAAAGCTTTTCCTGCCTGAGCAGCCAGTGCTGCAAGGGGGGGGGAAAAAAAAGTACAGATATCTGCTTTCCTTCTCCAGACAAAGTCGTCCCTGCCGTGGTGTAGCAATGATGAACACAGAACAATCAGAATTTAGGCTTGCCTGTAAAGTGGCAAAAATGTAATCTGTAAGGTTTTCTCTCGCGCGTGACCCAGTCTTTGCAACAATCCCGAAACTGAAGCAGCTGCCACTGTTGGTCAGAACCACCTTGCCTTATTCTTGTGCCTCTGGACACTGACCTAAGGGAAAAGTGGAATCACGGTCTCCTAGTTCTTTTAATTGTACTAACAAAAATCTAGTTCAGGCCTGGTAAAATAAACTGGTGGTTCAGTCCTTAGATACATGCCACAAAGGGGCAGCAGAGGAGGCAGCAATGACATTTCTAATTCCGTGCCCAAGTCATCTCTGAAACAGTCATGAGACAGAGAGTCAAGGATCCCTTTTAGAGGATAGGTGGGTGTGTGGTGGACCTGTAAGACTAGCACTGTGACATTGCTAAGCAAATTCATAGAGCACGCCCTGTGCTAAGCCCCTGAAGCCTCTGATGGTTCAAACCCTGGCCCTACCAAGCATTTAGCAGAAGAGACTAATGCCACAGATAAAACGTGGTTATGTGCACCAGGATGTGGAGTGGAAGTCCATCCCTGCTCCACTGCATGTGCTCTTCTGCCTCCTTCTCCATCTCTCTGGATACCTCCTTTGCCACTGTAAACAGACTTGTTAAACTGGCAGTCACGTGGAGGACCCACAAGATCAATTGGCCCACGGACCTCCCCCTCTGATTTTGTAACAGCTACATACTCCTTTCCTCCACTTGTAGCAGCAGGGGGTCAGGCACCATTAGGTTCCTTGTTTTCCAGTAATAGTGGCATATTGGTTTTCCTCACTTATTTCTGAAATAACATTTGTTACCATTTCTCATACTTTGTACCTGGCAGTTCTGGTCATCTGTTCCAAGTGCTTGCTTTAGTTTTTCTGTTGTACCTTCGCTGTTCACTCTTTTTGATATCTTTAGGTGTTTTTTTCACCTAGTCCTCCTTGGATAAGTGCAGACAAGCAAGCATATGAAAGACAGAAAGTGAGGTAATTTCCATTTTCCAATTTCCAATCAGTTCCCTGGGCAGCCTGTTCCAATGCTTGACAACCCTTTCAGTGAAGAAATGTTTCCTAATATCCGACCTAAATCTCCCCTGGCTCAACTTGAAGCCATTTTCTCTTGTCCTATGTCCAGCTTTTCATCCACCAGTAGTCCCAAGCTCTCCTCCACAGGGCTGCTTTCAAATCGTTCATCCCCCGCACTATACTGGTACTGGGGATTGCTCAAAGCCAGGTGCAAGACCTTGCACTCGGCCTTGCTGAACCCTGAGGTTTGCACAGGCCCATTTCTCAAGCCTGTCAAGGTCCCCTGGATGGTATCCCTTCCCTCCATTGTATCAGTTGCACCACTCAGTTTGGTGTCACTCACAAACTTGCTGACAGTGCACTCAATCCCACTTTCTATATCATTATGAAGATGTTAAATAGTATTGGTTCCAAAACAGACCCTTGCAGGATACCTCTCGTTACTGGTTTCTATTTAGACACTAAGCCGTTGACTATAACTCTGGATGTGGCCAACCAGCCAATTCCTCTTCCATCTAATAGTCCATCCTTCAAATCCATATCATTCCAATTTAGAATTTTGTGGGGGACTGTATTGAAGACTTTACAGAATTCCAGGTAGATGACATCAGTTATACTTCCCCTGTCTACTGATGCAGTCACTCCATCAGAGAAGACCACTAGATTAGTCAGGCATGACTTGCCCTCAGTAAAGCCATGCTGGCTTTCTCTAATCACCTCCTCATCTTCCATAAGCTTCAACACAACTTCCAGGAGGATCTGCTCTGTGATCTTACCAGGCACAGAGGCGAGGCTGACTACTCAGTAGTTCCCAAGTTCTGGGTGCAATATTCCTTTTTCTCCAGTTACTGAGGATATCGCCTGACTGCCGTGACTTTTCAAATATGATGGAGAATGGCTTAGCAACTACACCTGCCAATTCCCTCAGGATCCCAGGGTGTTTCTTAGACTAAAAGTAGCATCATATATATTCCAAACTGTTCTTGCTTTTCAAATCTGTATGTACCTACTTGATATCCTTTTCTTTTCCATTTTCTTGTTGCTGTTGGCAAACAGAATTCAATGGGGTTTTGATAAGAAAATTTCAGCAGAGCCAAAAAAAACCCAACAGTACTCCGCAAGTTACTTTACAGTCTTAATATTTATTTTCATAACCGTTTTGATGTAGGAGAAAAAAAGGTAGGATCAGAGGTTGGAAAGAGGCTGGGAACATAAGGCATAATGGTTCTACAACTGCAAGACAGTCTATAATTAAGTCTTTGTGCCCTGAGACTACATTCTTCTCCTGTATGTAGGTGGATGAATAACGGACACCACGTTGGCAAGGAGTACCTCACACTCCCCTCTAGCTCCCACAGCACACCGCTGCCTGCTTATGTCCCCCATCTGCCAGGAGCCCGAGGGCCAAAGGCCTCTCTGGGGGTCTGAACAGCTTTGCCTCTAACACAGCTGCTCCCAATATGATCCCGTGTCATCAAAGTCAGGGTTCTCAGTTTTATTTTAAAGTGGGATTAGCATTAAGTTGAAAGTCCTCATTTTAGATATGACAGAATTTTAGGTGGGCTAGTATATTACATTTGCCCCTTCTGCACATGCATTTTATTACCTCAATTATTATGAAACCATATGTGGTCATATGTGTAATTTATATGTACATTGCAACACAAATGCTCAAAGGGTACCAAGTTTGTCTATGAGTCCTTGAATTCTACTGATACTTTCACTAGGTCCCTTCCTACAGTGACCATGCAGCCTGCCATGAACCTCGAGTTACAGACTCGAAGTGTTCTTCCATATACACAATTTCTACTTGGACACATACTACCTTAACTCAGTGCCTGATAAAAAATTAACAGCTGCTGAAACAACAGCCTGCTGAGACATGCCACTTGGAAGATATTTTCTGATGCACCATTTATCATTGCCATCACAGTGCACAACAACTTAATACACTAGATTGCACTTTTATATCACAGAACAGTTATTCGCAACCTTAAAAAAGACAATGCCAGCTCATAATTGTATTAAATTATTAGGAGTTACAAGAATCTTAAAATAATTCGAAAAATAAAATCTATGCATGCTAATGATAAAAAAATAATCAGCACAAAAACTGTTACCTGCCAGCTTTATAACTACAGTCATTACAGTTAATTATATGTCTGTGGCAAGGGAATATTTTGCTTCCTGTAAGCATTTGGGAGTCTTCGAAATGACCTCAGGTGAGAAGAAGCAGCAAGGAATAGACTAACTTTGTAAGCCCTACAATTTGAGAAACTTTTCTAGCGATTTGTAGAGAAAGGGATGCCGCCCTCTTTCTCTCAGTAACCACAGGCCTTCCTTCGCTTTATGCCTCTCACCTGGCACTTTATAATTCAGGGTATCTTGTGGGCAGGTTACAGTACTAGCACCCCAAAATGAGTAAAGAATAGTAAGCTGCTGGAAGTGTAGCAGCTGTGAAGAAGGCAAAAGGAAGAAGATTCGGTATAACTGGGTATTGTCATTTAGCTCAGCCTGTAAATAAAATAACATGTGCTTTGTTTCACTGGGATTTAAGGAGCTTCCAGAATACATTTGAACCTGAGAACACAAGGTACCAGAAATACTGAGATAGCATAATACACAATTAACAGCAGCACAGAGAGTAGTTTCTCATTCAAAAGAAAAGGAAAGAGTACAGAATAACTTCAGATCACTCAAAGTTTGGTACTAAACCTGCTTCCCAGAGGGATAGGATCTTTTTTGTTTGTTGTCTGCCTCCTGCTGGGAGGCATCATGCACAGCTGGTAAACCTAGGAGAAAGAGGATAACTGGAAAAGCAGTTGAGGAACAGCTGGAAGCCTTCAATAGTGGTGAAGAGGCCAAGTAAATTCAACCAATTAACGCACTGTTCCTGCACAGTGGTAGAATGTGGGACATTTAAGTCTTATCATTACCAACTTCTTTTAATGTTACGTTTCACTTTGTGATAACTAAATCATGGAAGCTAACACAAAGGGACTGCTGAGCGAGCTGTTTAGAACAAAAAACCAAAACAAAACAAACCCAAAAACCTAAATCAAGCCAAGAAGAAATAATGACATAAAACTGCAGCTTTCATTAGCTCCAAGTTAAAGTCAGCATGTCCTGTCCCACCACTTACTTCTTTTTAAAAGTTTTTATGTGAAGCTGTAAAGGGAAGTTATCAGCCTGTATAACATCAGTGTAAGGAGTGGCTAGCAGATTTTCATGGAAACCTCATATGCATGTGATAATCCTGCTTTTTTCAGCATTTTAAAAATTATTATTTTAAATGTACATTTCACGGTTAAAACACAATTGATTTGGAACTATTCTAAAACTGACAAATCTTACAAGTCGGCCTAATTATTGACCTGATTCTGTAGGTGTAAGAGTTCAATATCGGATGAACCTCTGTAAAATGCAGACTGGATTTTTAAAGAAGGGTAATTGCAGTGTAAGTTACATCTTCATGAAGACATGCATACTGAATGTCAGTTTTGCTGTCGCAGCCCTCGCTTTTGCTAATTGATGCCAACCCTCTTGTTACTGGCACGGCTATGGCAGCAGCGTTTTCCCAGGAGATGGGTTCCCTTGCCTAGCTCACCATGAAGCTGCATGAACATTCACAGCACTAACATCGACATTTCTCTGTGGGGCTTTTGCAAACTTTTTCTTAAAACAAACAAACAAACAAAAGTAGCTGTACTTTTTTAGAGCAATAAGGGACTGTTTAAAGCCAACTCTGTAGCATACAAACACAACCATTGACTTGGAAACCTAGAAAGTATTAACAGGCTAAGAAACAACTGGGAAAAAGAGAAAAGCAGCCGAACTGCCCAAGACGGCTTAACACACCATCAGCCCGAGGCGCTGAGCAGTCACCCTGCACCCCTTCACAGGTCACAGATTCGAGGTACCACGGGCCCGACCCTCCGCTGCCGTGAAGGCTCTGCTTCCCCGGCGTTGCTTTCGGCTGACCTGAGCCGCCCTGCAGAGGCAGCTCCCTGACGCGGAAGAACGCGCCCCCGGCAAGAGGCGGCTCCGAGCACCCGCCCTGCGCGGCGCGGCCGGGCAGCGCCGGCGTGACACTTCGCATAAGTTGGCGCGAGGCCCCTATCTTGCCCACAAGGCGACGTTGGCATTGCAGGCCTG
>JAVJGJ010000057.1:43101216-43151946 GCA_035590215.1 Microhierax caerulescens | reverse complement strand
GGCGGCAGCGGCTCACGGAGCTCCTCTCTGCCAGGAGCTGCTTTTAGTCGGCTACGATGAGGATCCGTCTGGCGAGAAGATGGACGTGGGTCCGCAAAAGCTGCGTGTTTCTCGGCTTCTTGATGATCGCTTACTTTGCGGTCGAGCTGTCGGTTTCTTCCTTCGGTGCCTCCCTCGCCGGGGAGAGCATCAGCAAAGGGAAATGGGAGAGGCGCTTTTCTGACCGGGCAGAAGAAGCTGTGGATTTGGCTCGTCCCGTTTATGACAAATCCCCGCCTGATCCCTATGCCCCAGGAGAATGGGGTAAGGCTTCTCGCCCGCAGCTGAGCCCTGAGGAAAAGAAACAGGAAGAGGAGCTGATTGAGAAGTACGCAATTAATATTTATTTGAGTGATAAAATCTCTCTCCATCGGCACATTGAAGATAATCGACTGAGTGGCTGTAAAAGTAAATCTTACGACTACAGAAGGCTGCCCACGACGTCTGTTATAATTGCTTTTTACAATGAAGCCTGGTCAACGTTGCTGCGGACAATACATAGTGTTCTTGAAACGTCACCCTCAGTACTTCTGAAAGAAATTATACTGGTGGATGACTTGAGTGATAAAGTGTATTTGAAGGCTGAACTTGAAAAATACATAAGCACTCTGAAAAGAGTTCGTTTGATAAGAACCAACAAACGAGAAGGATTGGTCCGTGCACGCTTAATTGGCGCTACCTTTGCTACTGGTGATGTCCTCACGTTTCTAGACTGTCACTGTGAATGTGTTTCTGGCTGGCTGGAACCACTGCTCGAGAGGATTGCTGAAAATGAGACTGTTATTGTTTGTCCTGTCATTGACACCATTGACTGGAAAACATTTGAATACTACATGCAAACAGCAGAGCCCATGATTGGGGGGTTTGACTGGCGGCTGACATTCCAGTGGCACTCGGTGCCTAAACATGAACGTCTCAGGCGCAAATCTGAAACCGACCCAATCAGATCCCCAACTATGGCTGGTGGCTTGTTTGCTGTCAGCAAGAAGTATTTTGAGTACCTGGGCACCTACGATACAGGAATGGACGTTTGGGGAGGGGAGAACTTAGAATTATCGTTTAGGGTTTGGCAGTGTGGAGGCATGTTGGAAATTCATCCGTGCTCCCATGTAGGCCATGTGTTTCCAAAGCGTGCACCCTATGCCAGACCAAATTTCCTTCAGAACACAGCACGTGCTGCTGAGGTGTGGATGGATGAGTACAAGGAGCACTTTTACAACAGAAATCCTTCAGCAAGGAAAGAAAACTATGGAGATATTTCTGAAAGGAAGATCCTAAGAGAGCGTTTGAAATGCAAGAGTTTTAACTGGTATTTAAAAAACATATTTGCTGAGTTGCATGTACCGGAAGATCGTCCTGGCTGGCATGGTGCTATCCGCAGTGCAGGAATAGCTTCAGAATGCCTCGACTATGTCTTACCAGAACATCATCCTACTGGGGCTCACCTTTCTCTCTTTGGATGTCATGGTCAGGGAGGCAATCAATTTTTTGAATACACATCAAATAAGGAGATTAGATTTAACTCGGTAACTGAACTGTGTGCTGAAGTCCCTGAGCATGAAGACTTCATAGGTATGAGGAGATGCCCAAAAGATGGATCTCCTACCCCTGAAATTATTATATGGCATTTCAAAGAAGATGGGACTATTTATCATCCTCATTCGGGAAAGTGCCTTACTGCTTATCGTACAACTGAGGGGCGTGCTGATGTGCAAATGAGAACTTGTAATGCTGCAGATAAAAATCAGATTTGGAAATTTGAGAAATAATCACTGCTGGTAGTACGAATCAAATGGACTGTAATCTCCAAGGTTTTTAAATGCGTCAGCAGATAGCAGTGTTTGATTATATACCTTGGGATGTCTTCTGATGTGTCTGTAGATGCGGAGAAACTATCTGCTGTGGTGAACTGTATGGAAAGCAAAAGTAAATAATGGGGTTTAGTTTCTAAACAGTACAAATCTAATGCCTATTATTTTTGTAACCTTTTGATCCATTGTTTTCTGACTTTGGTCTGTCTTGATTATGGTAAAGCAAAGGCTTTTGAGTGGACTGAGGAGGGATTTTTTTTTTCTTTAAAAGAAAAATTATACCCATTATCTTTCAGGGTTAATGTTACAAGAAAGTGAAGAATCTTTCCTTACAGAAGTGAAAGTTAAGGTTCTTTCAGTAGAATGAACTGACCTATGTTGCAGATACATTATAATATATGTATCTAACACCTTTCAGTAATGCTACAGTAGCATGTGATTGAGTCAACATTGATGTGGAAAGCTGAATCTTAAGCCTTGTAATATTCTGCAGTTTTTTTGGAAGTTACATGCTGTTAAAGGTTTCAGGGTGACAACCAGCTCTGTTACATTGAAGAAAAGGAAGGTTTTTTAGTAGATAGGCTTTGGCACTGCTTTTGCAGTTTTGTGCCTGTTCTGGAAAAACTTACCTCACGAGGCTGAGTCAGGAACTTTCATGCATTTAGAGAAGAATGTGGTAGCAGTGGACATGCTGGTGGTGCCACAAGAGGGGAGAAATAGGGATGGCTACAAGTAAGAATTTTGTTTAAAGATAATGAAGAAGGAAAGAAAGCACGAAGCCGCGTTATCTACTGCTGTTCCTTAGGTATATATTTAATATTACGTTGCCTCTGTACAAGCTTTTCCGTGTTGAGCCTGGCATCCTAGGGACACGTAATTTATGTGACTATACCATGTATCCATTTTTGGAGGGGGTCTGTCAGCAGGGTAGGGGAAGGAGACACAGAGGCAAACTTGGGCTGTTTTATTTTGCATTCTGCATTTTGGCAATGGCGGGCATGCATCAGCCCTAGGTAGAGTTTAAATAATGCAGCGCATGCTGCCTCTGTGTAGTCACAACAGTACCACAGGAGACCTCAGGTAAGGTTGTGAAGCTGCAGTTCCTGAAGTGAGGAGAGTTGAAAAGGCAGTTTGGAGGAAAACAAGATTTGTTGGTTAGGTGGTTCACAGACCACTTTAGAATGTTTTCTGTATCCTCTTACGCTGAGGTTTGAAGAATATTGATTCTTGATGTGTCATTAATCTGCTTTGAGTGTGATTATAGATAATAGATGTGATATATGTAGTGTACTTGAAAAAAATCTTGTGCTTAGTATCTGTGGTTTTTAACTTTATATGTTTTAAGTTGAACACTTATCTTAATGTTTCAGGCATTCCAGCTTTTTTGATTACTTTCACTGAAGTGATAAATGTTCTTCATTGACCACAGTGTAGTAATTCTTGACATGGGGCTGGTAGGTAGGAACTGGAGCTAGTGAGTGAGCAGTAAGAATCTGGACACTTAGGGAATGTAGTAGGTGTGCATTTGCTGCAGTAGGTAGAAAGGTTAAAAGGGAGGGAGCAAGTAAGACCCTGAAATAACTGAAGATTTGCCAAAAATAAAGGAAGAGTGAATTAAGACATATTTTTGAATTCTGGTGATTTTAAAGAGTTGAGAGGTTTGGTTGGAAGCAGGCTAAGACAGAAGGGAAACAGAAGAAGAAAACTTAGAGCTGGGGTTGTAGTGTTGAATCATGCTAAAAGTGCTTGCCACTGTGTGGCATGGGTTGTTTTAAGTCTAACTTATTTTTAGGAGGCTACTTGCAATTTGATTTTTTTTCTCTCTCTTCTTCTTTATGCTCCCTACACTTTTTTTTTTTTTTTTCTTTTAAAGAAAGGGAACTTCTTTACTATATAAGGGAGACATTCCATTCCACTCTGCAGCAAGAAATTGTTTTGTGGACATACAAATTATGAAACATTTATCAAATTTTAAAAGATAACCAGTCATTGTGTACTGGAGCAATAAATTACATAAAGTGTGCTTTTTTGAAAAGCTTGCTGTAGACTGTTGCGTTCAATAGAAATGGCAGGAAAAAGGCCTGAGTTCTCCTACATAAGCAGGAGCCTAAGTTGTGTGTGCAATGCATGTTTCCTCAGATGAAAGTAATAAAATGGTGTGAATATAGACTATGCAACTTTTATACAATTAACTTTTTAACACTTGTCAAAAACTGCCTTTCATATAAAGAACTACCTTCATGTTAAAACTGACATTCACAGTGTTCCTTATCTACTTCAGCAATAAGTCTAAGTGAATCTGCCTCCTAAAGTTGGAAAAGTTATTCTCTATGTATGTATTTCAACCCTTCCTCCTCCCCACCATCTCCCATTCTATTTTTGTACTTATTTAAAAATTAAAAGGGGAAAAAAAAAAGTGCAAATGTGAGTAACATCGCCTTAAAAAATGTATTTACATTTCTTCCCAATGGCAATTAAAAATGGGGGGAGGTGAAGGAAAGAGGAGGGACTAGAGAAGGAGAAAGAAAAGAAAACAAAAACCCCTTGCCATTTCAAGTTCCACTAGTTTTGATGTAAGTTGCAGAAATTCTACAGAATTACTCCAATCTGGTTGTTTCTCAGTGTGTACAGATTTTTAGAAAATCTGAAATTCAAAATGATTTTTCTATTCTGTTAGACTTTGAAAATTTGGGGAACACTTCTATATATATTTTAAACTACTGATTTTAAGTGACTTAAAAGAAATTGAATGTAAACTTAACACTGAATAAATTTGGGAGGGCTTCGGGGTTTCTTTTGAAAAAAATAAAATCCAGAACATTAATTAAATGTTGGCTAGTGTGCTGACTCTTTCCAATTCTCTTCCTGTTGTTTAAGTACATACAGTATACAATAAAAACTGCCATGAGCTTGAATTTACAGTAGTTGTTAGAAGTTCCCTGTAATTTATCCATTGTTCTTAGAGTTCCAGATCGGCTCTCTTGACAGAGGTTCAATTAATAATTGTTTTCCCTCAAGCAGGAGATCTTGCAAATCACTGTTAAATGTGTTTGTATGTTGACGTTCACCTTATCTCAGCGAGCTTTGCAGGGTTCCTGTAAAGTGTGTGGGTTTGGTGGTGGTGGTTGAATATTCACACACATCATGCGTACAGCCTTGTACCTCATCTGATCTGTAATTCATGCACTGAATTAAACGCTGGGGATGCTTCAGTATTTTGGGAGGGGAAAAGGATGACCACGAGGTGCATCTAGTTGGCAAAGTCCAGCTGAATATGTCTCTTCTAATCTTGGCACAACTTCCTTGCAGCGGCCCCTGTGGTATTGTGGGAAATGGGAGTGTAATGGTAATTCCATGTTGTGGCAACTTGTGTCTTCATATATGTGTGTATATGTGAAAATAATACCATCAACATTCACAACTTATAAATTGAACTTTTTCCCATTACAGATACCATAAAAAAATTTTCGTGGCATATATAAAGCCCAAATATTTTCGTGGCATATGTAAAGCCCAAATATTGGTTTAGAGAACTGTAGCAGTGTGGTTTGTAAATATGGCCTTTGTGTAAGGCCAAGTCTTTATTCTTGAGTGTTTAATTCTGATATGATTCATCACCAGAAAAGCAAATTACCTTGTAATGGGTCAGTTGTACTTGGGTGTGTACAGAAAGCACTGAAGCTTAAAAAAAAAAAAAAGGCACTGAGTTTACAAACTGGACTAAGTTAAATATTGGAATCAGCTCTGAGTTAATTTTCAGATTTCTTCTTTCTAATTATATTTTGCAGATGATCAAAAAATTTCATTACTACGGCAAGGACAGATTTTGTCCTTTACCTCTACACATGGTTCTGGTTCTGTTGTGTTTTCTTTGAGGAGCATGTGCAACAGACCTGTTTGTGGTACAGCCCATCCTTAAGACTTCTTCTGAACCTTCTGTGTTTCTTTTTTTTTCAGTTCCAATACTTTGGAGATCTGTTGTGGGTCACTTACTGGTGGTTTGGTAGTCGAAAGTCAGGCTGTAGGATGCTGGCATACTTCGCAAGTGCTGACAGAATGCATCAGCTGGGTCTGGTCTGCGTTGCTGTAGGACCTCACGTGTAATGTGTCCTGAAAGGCTTTTGCTCCCCTCCTTTTGAACGTTTAAATGTGTGGATAACATGAACTTGAGGGGAGAAAAATGCATAAAGAATTAAGAAGCAATCCTTAAGATACTGTACTTGAGTAAATTTGAGAAGCAATGTTATAAAGTAGGCAAAATCCCTTAAAATGGAATAAAAAGAGAAATAAGTTTATTTGATAATATTAATAGTACATTTTTAATATATAAAACTATCTTTAAGATTAGTATTGATAATGGAAATTATTACTGGCAACCTTGTTACCCTGTAGACTCTTGTATTTGGTGCCCGTGGTTAGCTGAGATAAAACGTTTACTGTTACAGCAAAATGCTTATGCGTTAGCCAAATGCACTAAAATTGATTTGAGCCTGCTTGAGGAGGGAATAGCCTGGCTTGACTGAGGCTTACCAATGGTAAAGGGACCTGGTTTCCTTGGCAGGATAGTCTCTAAAGTCGAATATAGATTCGGAGGTTTGGCTTAGAGTTTCTTTGTCAATGCCTGTCTTGTGCTGTTCAAATACAGAGTCACGTCAGCCTGTGTGCCTTGGGAAGACAGTTCTGCAGTAGGTCTGTCATTACTCACCCTTTGCTGTGCAGGTCCTGAAGTTCTCTCTGTCACCCCTGGGATGGTGCCAGCTGGGCTGGAACACCAGTATTGGAGATAATAATAGCCTTTGAGCATCATGGTAATGAGCAGGTGACTTCAAGGGAGAAAACTACCTAAGGCTGGAGAGAAAATGGTGTGTGAGCAGAGGCAACAGGGAGTCCAGAGGGAGGTGCTTGTGGATGTCCCAGGGGAAAGAGAACTTCGGGTCGCTGCTTGTGTCTCGTTAACCTTGGGATAACCCATCTGTGAGAGAGCAAGCTACAAGAAACCAGGCTTTGAATTCATTGTACTGTCATCTTTTAAAATATTTCCTTCAGTTTTTAAAACTGAAAGCAAAGAGGGCTGGTATTACACAGCCTTTGTGCAGTTCATAAGGTACCACAGGTACTTTGGTAGTTCCTGCATTATTTGTTTCAGAAGCCATCAGTTTTGTCTGTTGCACATTTCCAGCCTGATGCCTTCAAATTCTATTTTAGCTTGTATTTCACTTTTTCCTTGCTATTTTATGCTGCTTTAGGTCATGTTTTTCTGAATCAAAGGGGAAAAAGAAATCATTCACGTACTATTAGAAAAAGCCTGCTGTAAAATAGAGTTCTGAAAAGCTGCTGGGGGAAGATAGCCTGTACTTCTCTGTCAAATTTAGGTCTATTGATATGGGCTAGGGGTAGTCTGGTCCCACATCTTTTACCAGAAGCTATTCTTTTGGGAGTAAAAATGATAACTCTGGCCAAATCCCTAAGGAGAGTTAAATATCTAATAATTTGTTGGAGGCTTATCTTGACACATATGCCAATGAACAAACACCATTCCTTCGTGCTACGTTGATTCCTTTAAAGAGGTTGGGCAAAGAGCTATCCTTTTTATGTCCTCTTCAACTTGCAGGAGGCCCCTGTTTTTCCTCTTCCTCCCTTTCTGTGCTAGGGCTTGGAATTTTATAACTGAGAGGTGGGAGTGTGAATCTTTTGGTTTTATTTATGTCCTGCATGCTAACACTTAACAGAGATGAAGATAATAGGGACACAGGAATATCACACTTGTCAGTTTAATTCAACTGCTCATTGCTTTTGCTGGTTATAGCTTCCTGAAAATGATCAAGCTCTTGTAAAAGCTATGTCTGCCTTCTCAAATGTAGGTAGTCCACCTGTAAAGTGACTGTAAAAAAACCCAAAACAAAACAACAAAAAAAAACCCAACCATGCTCTTTCTGTTATCAGGCTGTCAACTTTACATTGTGTTTTGAACTACACAGATATTAGTATTAAAAAATTGGTACTCAGGATTGTAGAATTATCATATTTGGTTATTCACTTTAGCATAGATACCTGAAATGGTACAAATGGTATCTTGAGTTTAAGTTGGCTTGTCTTTTCAGAGTTAAGCACTTGATGCTTGAAACAAATTCCATCTTGGAGACCAAAGTGAGATCACTGAATAATTTGTCTCTTGTTCTTAGTATTTGGTAATGCCACTTCTGAATTCATACTTAATGATATGTGCATGATGTTGGGCTTTGGATTTTTTCTTCTATATCTTTAAAGTTCTTGTAATCCACTTTGCTTAATATGTAGGAGAGCTACCTGTTAAGAATTATCCTTTACTCCTCCCAGCCTTCTGATGTCCTTCCAAAAGCCTGGTGTTGGCATTGCTGGCTGCCAGACTTGTACTCAGGCTGAGTATCCATTAAAACCCAATAACTGCTCCCTCCCCCTAATACCCAGTAAGTTCACTCGTGAATCCAAATCCATAGTCATTGGCTCTGATTTTCCTAGTAACAGCCAGAAGACTCATAATGTCTTTTATTTCTTGCCAGCTACCTCTTCTTTGGATAGGTTTCTTATGGTGTGGAAGCTGAAGACACAATGCAGAGCTTACAGATTTATAGGCCATGTGGAAGCTGTGACCAGTGTACAGTTCTCTCCAGATGGGCAGCTACTTGCTTCAGCTTCTCAAGATCGTACTGTCAGACTATGGATTCCTTGCATGTGAGTACAACTGGGTGATGCTGGCAATGTGCTTCGTTAATGTACAATGTGAATATTGGAGTCTTTACCCAAGAAATTTTCTCTCTTCTTCCCACATCCCTGGGTTTTGACAGAAACAGAGATTGGGGAGCATAAACAACATGGTTCTTTATTGTGTTACTTTGTTCTTTACTGAATATTGTGTAGTTTCAAAAGAAAAATACAGCTATTTCGAGGTCATAATTACATGTGTATAGGACTTTACAGCTTGGTAGTGGTTCTGTGGCTTAAAGGATATATTTCTTTTAATAAAGATTGCATGGCTGCACTTAATTTTAGTGAAACCAGTGCTGAAGGAAACAAAAAATAGCATTTTTTTTTGAAAAAAAAAAAATTAATTTACTTGCCTTTTTAGATTGTTCTTAAGTAGTAGTGATCATGAGCTATTCCAAATGATCTTAGAAAGACTGGTGTTACTTTAACTTTTGAGCATTTTTTAGATTACTGTATCAAAAAATACAGTAAATCCTCTTTCAAATACTGTATGGAGGCTAATGCTGCTAGTTAATTGCACTGTTCTGTAAATTTGGTCATAGTAAATACAATTGCTTTAAAGTTCATTATTCTAATAATTAATATTCTAATAAGACAAAAAATGTTGGCAGCACTGAGATTTAGCCTGTATACCTTGGTTTTTCATTTAGATAAGATTCCAAATATGGTAACTTTGAGTTTTATGAGTTTTAAACTTTGATTAATATAAATGTGTTTTGTATCTTGGTTTTTGGGTTTGGTTCCCTCCCTGCCCTCAGTCACGGAGAATCATCGATACTGAAAGGTCATACAGCATCTGTTCGTAGTGTGAACTTCTCGCATGATGGCCACTTTCTAGTTTCAGCATCCAACGATAAATCAATAAAAATATGGAGCGTTCGCCATCTGCGCCTTTTGTTTTCCCTATTCCAACATACTCATTGGGTTCGCTGTGCCAAGTAAGTGTTCTTTTTGTTTTCTTTGTAAAGAAGCAGAATGCCTAACAAAGTTGGTTGTTTATTTTTTATTTCCCAGGGCAGAACTAAGAGAAGAAAAATCTGTGAAGGATAAATGATGATTTATAACTAATAATGAAATTTTAATAGATCAATCTTGTGCACGCATGTTTTATATAGATCTGCTAGTCTGAAAAGCTTGCTCTGTGACAATATGTGTACATATTAAATCTGTTGCTGGGAGTTAATTTTTTTAATTTGAAGGACAAATAAGGTCTTTGTATTTATTTTCAGTCAGTATCCTGTCTCTCCCCAGTCTTGTATGTTGTTGTGCTGTATTAACATATTTCACAGCATGCACTTGTTTCTAGATTTTTTTATACATGGCAGGGGTTTTCTCATCCTTTTTTGGAACAACAGTGACAGAAAATAGTGGTTATGAGTCAAAATGAATTAGGCTTACGTAATTGGAAAAGGTAAAAGAAATGGCCTTTGTACTGCAAGTTAAGATTTGCACTCTATAAAGTCAGGGCAGCTCTTCAAAGACAAGAAAAGATTGTTCTTTGCTGACTTTTTTTTTTTTTTCCCTCCACATTAATGGAAAATCTGCAGCTAAGAGAGGCCTGATTTAAACCTCTGGAGAAAGAAATTTAACACTGGTGAAATGTAGAGCCTTACAAAGTTCCAAAGTATCTGATCGCTGAAAAGAAAAATAAAAGCTCTAGAAAATTGTATGTGAAAGTTCTTGAACAGTGTTTTAATGTCCTTGTGAAATTGGTCAATGTGAGAAATAGTAATGATTGGTGAAATTATAGACAAATCAATTTCCCTGTTTAAAAACATAGTCTGCAAGTCTAGGAATAATCATGAATGTTTTGCTGACGGTTGGTAAGTCTAGAGAGAATTCACAGGAGAATATATATGTAGGTTAAATTGAACACAAAGTTCTACTGTGCCCTCTGTCTTTTTGTCTATAGTTTTCTATAATAATCTCTTTGGCATCTGAAGTGGCAGCCTTAGGCTGCTGTTACCTCCCCCTCCCACCTTGCTTATGGCTCTGTTTTTAATTGTAGTTGCTTGTGAAATGGAAGGGGGAGGAGTGGGGGGAGAATCTTTACAATTTTATTATTCCCTAAAAAATGTGAGAAATTCAAATGTCCTTTGAATGTTAAACATTTTAATTTGAAAAAGACTTTCTCAGTTCTGATGTTCTGGTTCTCATGTCTTTAATGCTAAGCTAGGTAAGTATCAGTTATTTAGTAATGTATGCACTTGCATGTTCCAGATTTTCACCTGATGGAAGACTGATAGCATCTTGCAGTGAGGATAAATCTGTTAAGATCTGGGATACAAGAAATAAAACTTGTATTGATAGCTTCGTAGATTATGGAGGGTAAGTGTTACTAGAAAAAAGGAGAAATTTAAATTTGTAATTTTAATGAGATTAAATTCATGTTTTGTGGTATTAACATCTATATATGTTGTATCTGAAAATAGATCAAACTTCTATCACCTATGTAAATGAAAATAGTCCATATAACGTTTTTCTAAAGAGGTTAACTTGCTGCAGTTATCCAACTGTTTTCCACCAGTCAAGAAATAAGCCAGAGGGACGTCAGATTGTTCTTGGATTTTTGAACGTTTCATGTTTTCCCTCTGTTTTGACAATGCTATCTGATATTGGATGCTTCAACAAGAAGAGAAGTTTAAGAATTCTCTGCTTGTTGATGAAAACAAAGTCTGTTAGCTTTAGTGACCTGCCTTGATTACGTTTAGAAAAGACTTGCTTTTACTTATCTGCAGTTTTTTTAAACATCTTGAAACCAGAGTTTTAATTAACAAATGCAATGGAATATTAATCTTGTATATGTGCTTTGCTAATTTCATGGCTGCCTTCTCCATCCTTTTTCCAAGCTAAAAGGTTGTTACAGCTAGATACTATGTTCTTAGACAAAACTATTTGACTTGCTGCTTACAAACTTTTTGCAACACTTCTTTCTAGGAACTTTTCCTCCAATACAAGCTGAAGGTTTGAGTCAGGACAATTATACTGTCTTTTTAACAACAGCCGTATTATACAGTCTGATTTATCATGTACATCTTCTTTTCTTATGCTTATTTCAGTTGTTTCAAATACCTTATTTGAGTGCATACATTATTGTGGATTCCACACAAGTCTGTGGCAACTCAATGTTAGTATTATGGGTTTTATATATATATATATATATATATATGTATGTATACACATGTATACCCAAATATTTCTATGGAAACACATAATCAATCTATTTTTATATTTAGATTTGCAAATTTTGTGGATTTCAATCCAAGTGGTACATGTATAGCTTCTGCAGGTTCCAATCATACAGTGAAACTGTGGGATATTCGAATGAACAAGCTACTGCAGCATTACAAAGGTAAAAAAAAAAAAGAAAAAGTAGTATTTTCTTTAGAACAGAGCTCTTTGCAACAAAATGTGATTTATTTAGATTATATGATTTCATTCTTTACTGGAGAAAGCAGACAAACAGGTCATATTGGCAATTAGGAAGTAATCTTTTTGTAGTTGAGCAGCCCTAAAAATCTAATTTGAATCCTGCTTATTCCTTTGCAATGCTTCTCTTAATTTTTAGAACAGAATTAAGCAAATGCTTTGGAGAGTCTGCTGTGCTCCAGTACCTTGGTTGGTTTTGCCTTAAATGAAGTAGATATGTCTTCACTCTTTCCTACTTCCCAAAGAACAAAGTTGTACGTCTCCTGTTAGTAGATATCTACAGTCTTTCAATATTGTCTTCTGTAAATTTAGTTCACAGAGCAGGCGTTAATTGTGTATCATTCCATCCTTCCGGTAACTATCTCATCACTGCTTCTACTGATGGTACCCTTAAGATTTTGGATCTCTTAGAAGGAAGACTTATTTACACTCTTCGCGGACATAAGGTATACTCAATAATCCTATTTAAATGAAAACCTTCATAGATTATTCAATGTCTTTTCAAAGGGAAAGTAACATTTATGCCACTGTGTCTTGTGTCTTGTAACTTGCAGATAAACTTGAGTGGACAGCAAAGTGTTCTGTTAATACACCTCGTCGCAAGTGCACAAGGAAATGCATCGGTTTTACCTATGACCATGCAGTTATATGTCAATATTGTAGGCATGCTTAATGTAATAGATATTGTTATGAATTAATTAATAATTCACTCTCTTGATTGTAAAAATCGATTATTTGGCACATTAGGGTTTTTTGTCTATTGAAAAACAGTGCTTTCAAAGGAGGGGGAAGCTTATAGAATATAACTTCCATAAAGATTAGCAGACATTTACTGCCTTTCCTCTTAATGTAAAACAAATCCTGCTTTTGATAATGAATCACTCAAACACATGGTCTTGAGTAATGTAATTGATATTTGATAATTTTTCATTGCAGACTTGAAGCATAAATTCTAAGGAAAATACCATTATTTTACTAGTATTGATTGTAGTAATTGCAATGCAGTCTTTTACAAAGATGTGCAATACAAGCTTCTCAATCAAGTTGTTTTGCAAAAATTTAAATACAGTGAAGTTCTTTATTTTATTCAAATTGAAAAATCTATTCATATTAGATAACAACATAAGTGTTTTTATCTTTGCATTAAAATACCATTATTACAGTAGTAGTGTAATTTTACTGTATGTTAATTTTTTTATTATTTCAGGGACCTGTACTTTCTGTAGCTTTTTCAAAAGGTGGTGAAAAATTTGCCTCAGGTGGAGCAGATGCTCAGGTATTGTCTTTTTTTAAAATACATGTCTTAATGTTTATTACAGTGGATGTGAATTAAATATAGTATGTAACGGTAATATGCTACTTACAGTATGTTGACATGCATTCTATCTAGTTGTGTGTTAAACAGAATTCCAATTGGATGTCATGATGTGAAGACCACAGTACTAGCCACTTCTGTGTTAGGAATTAAAATAAAGGAATGCTTTTAAATAGAAATATTTTGTGTCAATTCGGTGTCAATGAAGTAGTTGTGTCACAACTAGTATTAAATGCCTACACTCTCCATTAGGTTTTCACTTGTTCTGAAGTCACTACTTCATAATCATAAGAATTAAGTTGTACTACTGGGAGAACTTAGGCTAGAATTGGGGAAGAAAATCTTGTGTTAGCTTTGCTAATTTGCATTGGTGAAACGTTAAAGTGCTAGACTTCATACAGGGAAGAGTTGTTTGAGCATTTAAAACAAAAATGTTATTTTAAATTAATGTTGTGTCTGGTGACTGCCTTGATGTAAAGGGAAATACTTCCTTAGGGAATAACTATTCTTCTTGGGTAGTGAATAGTTACTTTTACACAGTTTGCATTGCAGTTGAGATACTCAAGGCATGTGTGGATGTTTCCATGTTGGTTTTACTCTTATTAACTTTTTTGTCTGTAATGATGAAGCTGCAGCGGCATGGCCTTCTGCTTTAAAGCAAAAGGAAACACAGAGCTCAAGCAGCTCAAATGCTCACCACTGTTGACAAGTCCTACTTCTGCTGCCTCCTGCTACCCTTGTTTACACTCTGCTGAGCCAATTTAAATTGCTAAACCAAGAGAAAATTAGCCTGAACACATGGGGAAAAGCCACATAAAAAATATGAATAACTCTTTGCTGGATTGGATGATGGCGGTAGTGGAACTACACAGCTGAGAAGAGGAGGGAGAGAAAGCAGGAGCTCCCTCTCACAGCACAGTGGGCTGCTGTGAATCAATTAATCTAACATCTAATTGTCCTGCAAGTGCCAGGTTCTGAGGCAGGTTTATATAGTTTGTACTGAGATCCATGCATCCCACTTTGAGTGTTACTAATGTCTGAATTAGTTTGGGTTTGTCTTTATTGGTGCACTGTGTCCCCCAGTGCATATTTAGGGTCTTCTATTCAACAGAGTCACAAAAGATGTTGAACCTGAAATGAAGTTGTAATAATGCAGCTGTTTAGGAATATATTAAAAATATTACTTAGTCTGCTTGGAATTTCTGTGATCAGATCTGTGATTTGTGCAGCTTATGTATAGCATATAAATTTCTGAAAAATACTTGTCAAAAATAATTTTGACTGGACAAGCAGGTAATACTCACTCAGATCATGGTCTCCATCTTTGTTGCCTCTAATTTAAGGAGCAGCTAAAAATCAACGTTGGACTTTTGGAAACTGCCGTCTTCTAAGTGTTTTGAACTTCTTTTTTTATTTTCTTTTTTCCCTTAGTGCTTAAAATAGCAAAGGCAACACAGCATCTAAATTTATGCAAACTTAATTAAATTCCTTAAATATACAATTGCTCCGTGACATGGGAGAGAAACATTGTCCGTTATGATTTGGTTTCCTGGTCTATCCATAAGGCTGGATAGACTACTTTCTGCTGTCTTACTTTCGCATCCTACTGCCTTACTTCTGCCTTTGATCATTGTGTGATGGTTGTATATTGTTTCTACCATGAATGTAATTGGACAAGGACAAAGAAAACAGATTCCTGTTGCTCAAACACTGGAACAGATGCTTTGGAGTTCTGTGGAGCTCTGTAATTTCTCTTATCCCCTCAAACTTTCTCATTTGACCTGCAAGCCTTCATAGGGGACAGAAATTTGATAGTATATGACCCCTTGATTTACCAGAAAAATAACAGTACAGCCCAGTGGGATGAAGTTTGCTTTCTTTTATGATTATTGAGACATCTTTTAAGAGGTTGGTTTTGTTTTTTTGTAAATAGACTGAACCACATCTATTAGACTCAAAGTACAAGATACTCTGGGGAAGTGCCTGTGTTGTAGTGGAGATCAGACTAAGTGATGACAGCAATAATAACAGACTTCACAGAATAGTTGTTTTTGGCACTGAATAGGCTTCAAGTAGTTAGTGATATGATGGTTTCTTACAGGTATTACTATGGAAAACCAACTTTGATTCATTTGATTATAAAGAAGTTCTTGAACACCACATTAGAAGAACACATATTGATGATCCTCCTCATCTTCTTGATATTTACCCACGGTCACCTCATCTCCATGATGAAAAACTTCAGTCGGTTGAGGTGAGTGCATGAGGTACTCTAATATAGGAAACCAGAAGCTTCTGTAAACACTGTCTGTTTAGAATTTATAGTTAAATCTGTTTTGTTTTTAATGTATAATACTTTGGAAGCAACCATAACTTAGGAATCCACATTAAGGTTACTAGGCTAGCTGATGCTGTCAGATTTATCCTGATGAATTCCTTTCGTGCTTCTTGTGTAAGTCTGTACTGTATGCCTGATGTAAGCAAAACAGAGGTTATAGTCTGGTTTCTGAAGTAGCATGGCAGCTGTTGCAGAAGATACCTGAATCTTCAGTGAGCTTTAGGATACTACTCAAAATATATCATGATAAGCAGGACAAGGTGGTGTTATTACTGAAAGTCAGATACTTGTTTGCCACAAGTTGTCCCTCTTTCCAAGACCTTTAGGTATTGTTAGAAGATCTCAATTTCTATCTAAAAGTTTAGAAAGCCTTTCTAGGCTAGTAGTGTGGTTTATGTCACTATGTAGTCTGATTTCCTGATAATTTCATTCTTCAGCTACTCCACTGTCAGAACTTCTACCAGCAACCCTCAGACGTATTGGCAATTAGGGAACCAAAGTGAAATGTCAAATATTCCGTGTTAGTATTTGGAAAATTCTCTGGTTTTCAGGTTGTCTGAGAGCTGTGATAAATAGGTAAACAATACTATGCCTTAGACAAGACCCTTGTTTATGCTAGAACCCCAGGGATATATTTGTGACTGCCCTTGGTAGGTCTGGCTAGCTTCCACATGGTGGTTGCCGATACTTTTATCACTTTGATATTCTCCATGTGCCTCTGGTGTCCAAGAGCTGTATCTGATAGAAATCTAGAAATGTCTTGGCTGCTGTCATATACTAATAGAATATAGAATATGGAAATTCACCATTACCTGTTTTTGTTCATGTACAGTGCAGATACTGCTGCCATGGCATTTGTTTCCTGCTCAGATTTTTAAAACGTTTGAATTTGATGATACTGGGCTTCTTGTATGTGTGTGTATGCAATATAGATCTATGTAATATGAGGAGGTTAAAGATTGAAAATATTTTGGTGGAGGAGGAAAACCCTGATAGAATCCATCTCTAAGTACTCTCATGTGTCTGCTTCTGTTGTCAAGTTGGATGTGAAGCTTTCTAATGGTTAGCATTTTGGTCAGAACGAGAGCAGGACAACCACATGACAAGCTTCACAGGCAAACTTCTGTGCCAGATTGTCATATTCATTGTAAGGTCAGTGAATGAAGTTAAGTTTACTGGTAGCAGCCTTCAGTATATGGAACAAACTCAGTCGTAACATTTGCCACCAGATTTAGCCACCCTTGCTGCATCAACAGGTTGCTTCAAGACCCATTCCAACTGCGCCCAGTTATAATACATACTAAAAAATCCACAGTAGCTTATAGCTGCAGGCTTCAGTTGCTTTCTTTTCTGGTCAACTTTTCCGAACTTCTGCTGCTCAGGTGCCTTGCAAAGATATGAATATTCTTTAAAGCAATTTTCCAGATCTTTTTTTTTTTTTTTTTTGTCCTCGGTCCCAGGTAATTGAGAAGCTCTGGAAAAGTATTAATGAGTTCAGGCTAAAGTTAAACTAAGGCTAGGAAGCACCTCATTACCAATACTGAAAGGGCACATAAAGGAAATTTGATAGTTGAATGCTGAGAATTTATTTCTCAGTTAGCTTTGACAGATTTCACTTGGTGTCTGCATTTCTTTGTGGCTGTAACATTTCTAGCAGCTCATAGGCTTCTGGGTTAGCTGTTCTGCAGAGTGAAAGTGTTCTGTGGCTTTTGACATTTGTTGTAGCAAAGTTTTAGACTCTTGTGGTATATTTCCTGGCCTGATTTTAGGATTTTAAGAAAACTGTTGCTGTGTTCAGTTTTCTATTAATATCACATTATCTGTAGAATATCTTGCTTTCAAATAAACATGAAGTATTATATCCTTGGAGACAGAACAGTGTCTGATAGTTTCAATGTAACTGATACTACTGTAATGTACTATATTTTTTTATTCCTAAATGATACAATATAGTAATAATGATTAGGATCTCTTTTGCAGCTTATTTTTTAAATCAATGTAATAATATAATAGTTTAGACAGCATTAAAGTGAAGTTATCAAGTTTTGTTGCTCCGTATGTCTCTTCCTTTTTTTTTACTGCCCCTCCTGTCTGTCTCAACAAAAATTTTTCTGTTGTGGCAAGAAAGAATGGACCTGACCATCTGGAGAGACTTAATTTATCCACACAAAACTAGTATCGGGTTACTACCAACAGTAATGTGCTTTAGTGGTACTAACTATGCTTGAATTTTTTCTTCTTAAATATTTCCTCCTGTAACTGAAAAAAAGCAGCATATCTAGCCTCACTGTGCTGTGCTATGTACTCTGGAGAAATAAAAAAGAATAAGAATATTTTTGTCCCTCTTCAGTTAAAACAAACATAATTTGCTTTTTTAACATCTCCATCTCTTTTTAAGCAAGAGACAATAGAGAAAACTAGTAGCAGGCAGTTCCACTACACCACCACCCTCATCTTTCTGTGGCTTATCATGAGTCTAGCGTATCAGGGAAAGGAGGAATTGAATTACAGGCATGTCAGAGGGAGCTTTTGGAGGTCATCTGGTCTCGTTACCAGTGGTACATCAACTCAGCCATGACTGTGTCTAGTTAGGGGGTCTTGAAGAGGGATGGAGATTCCCCCATCTCTCTGGGTGATCTGTTCCACTACAGCTCAGCAACTGTAGTGACACAATTTTTCCTAGTACCTCATCTGTGCCTCAGGTAGAATGCAGAACTATTTGCTTTCTGTTTATTTTCTTTTTCATGAGGAACAGGTGAAGATGACTGATCTTAACTAAATTGAAGTAGCAGTATCTTAAGAGACTTGGTAACATGCAAGAGTTGCAGGCAGAGGAGGCATTTCAAATATGGGGTATTTAAAAGTATAGATGACCTTTTAAGGTTTGCTACAAGCTGCTACAATGTCATCTAAACTCTTGAGATGTGTCAAATACATCATCCTGAGTTATGCTGAGGGAGTTAAGCTTAGTTTCCTCTATGGCACAGGTGAAGATGGATTGCCTTAGGGTAAAATTCAAAGTGGTGGAACAGAAGTTCAGCAGATATACAGGTAGAACTCAAGAGGGAAGTAACTCTGTCCATGCTTTTTTAACTCCTAATTTTTCATGCCTCTCCAGGTTTCTTATTGCTTTTGGATAGTTGTTGCTTCTCTGTGCCTGCTTGCCTGAATGTGTTATGGTCTCTGCTGTTCCAGATTGAACAAAATATCTTGCCCAAGGGCATAACAATTGCAAGTATCACCTGGTATTTTGCCTCCAGGACAGTGACTGAAACATGAAGCTTGAGTGTACTTTCACCTTTTCTCAGAACTATTCCTTATTGACTCTTCAAAGCGATACACAGAGCCAGTAATATTTTGAGATACTTCCTCTAGTTTTTTCTCTTTCCCTGCCTGCTTTTTGAAGCATAATTAACTTTCACAAGAAATTCCTCACTTGTATCTCCTCTTCAGACTAGCAGTAGCCTGAATATTAAGTGTTGAATTTCATGTCCTTGACTGATAAATTTTTACAGCTGTTCTGCAATTGCACTAATCAATGTGATTCTTGAATATTCAAGTAAGTAGAGGTTTAAAGCTTATAATCATTACAATCATTCAGACAATTTGGAAATGTAAGTAAATCACTTGCTCTCTGAAGACACCTACATTTTCCATTGTAGAGGTAAACTTGGGTGACCAGCTCAAATACAGTATGTCTAGCAGTATGTCTAAATTTAGCTGAGATAAATCCCAGTCGCTTTCCCTTTTTGAAATAAGGAGGTTTTGGAGATATTTGAAAGTAGTATGTTTAATCAATAATGCAATTTTAGTGCAATATAGTAAATTAAATGCATTCTACTTGGTGACAGTTGTATTTCTGAATTTCCTGTGTTTGTACATAATTAATCTTTCATAAAGACTTCTTTATAGTGGATGGAAGGTAGAAATCAGAATTTCCTTAAAAAACATAGCGCTGAGGCTTGAACATACTAAGATGTGTAGAGTTTATATCTTGAGCATGAAAAACTACTGTTGATGCAGTTTCAGTCCAATTTCAATTGTAAATACCTTCTTAGATGAAGGAAATCCAAATGCTCGCTAGGTGGCAGTAGAAATACGAATATCCGGCTTGTTTGGCTGAAGGGATCCTGTCTAGCACAAAGAACGTTGCTCAATCAAAGTGAAAGCCAAATTCCTGTTGGTATATTTGGAGACACTATTTCACACCTAGCTGCATCACTTTCCTAGGGAATACTTTGTGTGATTCATTTAAAACTTTCTCTTTTAATTTTATTAACCTTTAAGGTTTTGATAGAACACCAGTGTCTTACGAACGCATTTTAAAAATGAAGGGTAGGCTTTTTCTCTGAGATTGGATATACTTTATTAAATTCAACAGAGGGATATAATCATTTCACTGAAGCATATAGCTGAGAATCATGGACTTAGTTGGGTCTGCTTCTTTTGTTCCTCCCTTAGTTCTCTGTCCTAAGCAGGGATCCTAATTCCTGGCTTTCACTTTCTTTAAATAATATATTTCGGTTTCACTCAACTTCAGTCTTTAGAAAGCTGTAATTCCTTACATAAGAGGCTCTGTAGAAACCTTCCTTCAAATATATTTCTTGTTCTATGGATCAAAATGTGATAATTGGATCATCATATTGGAATAAGATAATGAAAATACTTCCATATCCGTTTACCAGGTAACTAAAGGAAAGATTTGGAAGAGGTTTTGAAAACCTTTGATACATGACGGTTCTGTCTACCTTGCTTTTCAGTGTTCTGGTTTTTCTTTCTTGTTTTTGTTTGTTTTTTTTTTTAATAAGATTTTCTTAAAAATATGTTTGGTGAGATTATTTGCCAGCTAACTACATTGCTTTGTCAGGAAAGGTCAAGTCGTGTGGAACTTTTACACTTAGCTTCATTCCATTACTTCATTATTTTTTAGAGCAATATTAAACACAAATATTTGTAAGAAGGGTTTAGCTACAGCCTTCATGTTTTTGTGCTCTTTTCTTTAGACACTTCACTATTTCTGACTCGTTGCTTAACAGTTTTATATATCTCTATGTACAGATACATCTTTTAGTATAGCCTATGACAGTTCCTGCACCCCTAGTCAGTGTTGGTAATGCCTCTCATCCTCCCCTTATTTTTGATAAAGCAGTAAGCAGAACTAAATGCAGAGGAGACTTTCATTCCAGCTCCAGAATGTGACTCTTGGACATAAAAAGCACATTTTCTTAACTTAGTCATACCAGGTATTTATTTAAAAATCCTGTATCAAGAAAAGCATTTAACTCATTCTACAATACCTCTGATGTATCTAGCTAGGAGATGCTATCTCAAAGATAATGTTTCAAGAGCTATTAGTAATACTACTACAGCAGCTTCTCTACATTAGAGTATTGATAGGTGATGAGCACCTGCTGCCCCTCTTCTGCAGAGTCCTACAGGTGCTCTGTCCTGTCATCTTTTCAGTACCCAAATGGTGCATGTCAGAAAAAGACTTTAGGCTTAGCTGCCTATAGGATGGTTGACACTCAGATAATGTGATAGTTATATTTATTACAGGACTGACTGAAGGTCAGAAGCAAATGACCCTGGTTATGCTGAGCACTAAACAAATGTAAGATCTTTAGGGCAGTTATCTGATTAATCTAAATAGATGGGGTATGTATAAAGGGGAAAAAAATAAAACTGGCTGTTCCCCTCTTCGTCATCTTAACTCTGAAAAAGTGGTAAGCCATACTGTATACAGGGGAGACTTTCATTAATGATGTGTCTGTAGAAAAGAAACTAAAGGAGAAGTCCAGGTAAAATGGTAGAACTTTCAGATAAATGGCAAGTTACTACTTGGACCATGTTACCTGGCTTTGGTTCTCCTTTTTCCCTTTCTTTCCTCAAAGTCCATTTGACAAAATTGGAAGAAAGCAAGACTTGATCCTAATACCTACAAATTGTGGAGAATTTTAAGTTATCAGCTCTGATAGCCCTGTAGCAGGATGGTTTTCCTGATTGTCTGTAGGTAACTCATTCTTGATTGATGCAACTATAGTCTAAATTAAAAGACAGAATGTCTACAGAAAAAAAGCTCATGGGTGAAGAATGGCTTGTTGCAACTGAATCCAAGATTTCTGAGGTAGTCACCTTCCCAGTCAGAAGGGTGAACTAGCTTAAAACCAGAATTAAGATCTCATCTTAAGGAATGCTTGTCATCTCTCATTTGTAAGTGCTGTGAAGTGTAAGAATCACTTTCAGCTTGAGTGGTCAGGTAACATCTGTATTTAAATGTCTTTTTACCTTCTAGCTTGCTAGTAAACTTTGTTCATCTTCTGCCTTTACCTGCATTTCCCAAGGAAGATCTTAGTTCTATTAGTTTTATCCTAGATTTTTGCATGTAAGTTATGGAAATCCAAGTGAACTGAATGAAAAGGCTTCAGGCAATACAGGATGCTATCGCCTGCCTTCCCTGGCTACTAATTCCAGTTTTAAGATCTCATTCTAGCTACTTAACAAAGGTCGCTGACCTAAAAGTCAACGTGCCAATGTATGGACCCTAGTATCATCAGAGTATTTTAGCTCATGGAACTAGCACTGAAGCTGTTACTGAGTGAGCAGCTCTGGCTGAGCCAGAGTTTTTACAGTCTTCAGGTGAAATGGTAGGTTCTTCTTGAAAAGGCAAAATAGAATGAGCCTTATATCTAATAAACTTTGCAACTAAAATATAACCCTGCCACTAGGCAAGTGTGAGATTTGGAGTTTATCTTTATTTCTCTTTTTCCACTTGCAAGTAAGATGGTTGGAATTAATGCTGTCTTTGATAAGACTGCTATTGGATTACTGATAAAATTTGAAGAGGAAAGTTAATTTCTTTACTACACCAGACAACTTGGTGATTTGAAAGCCATCTAGTGTTTCTGTGAATTTTGTCAGTTCATAAAATGAGCACCTCCGTACATCATGCTGAGAGGGCAAAGGAATTAGGCTGTGATATACCTAGGTAATACAATGATGGAGAAAACATGCACACAGATTTTAGTAGGGACGGTATTCTGATCCTTAGGTGAAACCATAAGATAAATAATAGCAGCAGCTTTCTCAGACTTTATATTCTCTTGTTATTTGTTAATGCTTCACTTTCAGGAAAGGACACCAGCAAAATATTGTAAAAGTTATAGATCAACTGCTATAATCAATGATAAGTTAGTAGTCCATCTGTGATATTAAGACATCAAAATCACAGATGTTGTGATGACATATCTGATCAATCAGCCTCTGACATTCCCAGTATAAAGCAGTTTTTCCTGTGGTTTTAGAAACAGCATGGTTTGTGTTTGGCTGGTTAACTTACCACAGATTTCAATGTTAGCTCCTGCCTGTTTTCGACAACAGTGTTTTTCAAGTTATTTTGGCAATCAGAGTTGGCACATAAGGAGCAAGCATGTCAAAAGTGACTGGTTGTGATGGATGACTTGAACTTGAGTGTGAGTTGAGAACCGATCGATCTGGGTGGCTGTGTGCTCACTTTCAGCTTTGGTGCTAATGGTGTACCCACGTCACTAAGACAGCTCTGGCTTAGGGACTGGCTTGGCACACATCTTCTGTGCACTGCTGAGCCAGAGTGGTTGCAACCACAGTGATCCCAGCTCAGGTTTAATGGTAGTGGGACTTACAAGTTGTGGTATGAGACTGTGAGTGAGGTTGTGCCCTAAGTAAATTACAACAGGCAAGGGAGCAGTATAACATAAAAAAATGGGGTGCTGCATAGCTGTATATAGAAACCTGCACAAGTGGAGGGCTGCTGCAGTCCTTGGGCTGCAACAAGCCAATTGAGCATCATTGCTAGAAGGCAGCTGTCAAGTCCATAGTTATCCAGGGCATTACACCACTTCTGCAAGGACAGTTCTGGTGGAAGGAGTAATAGGAACGACAACCTACAACTGCACCCACAAGTGAGCTGCAAAGTAAAACTCAGTGACTTTTAGGACCTCCTGTAGTTGTGCACATGCAAAAATTTTCACAGGCAAGCTGGCAGTTACGGGGTTAGGAAGTTGTATGAATGCTTCCTGCTGTTTGGTATTTCAGCAGGATCGTTGGCCACACTGTTAATTGCATAACTTCAGCCTTGGGCAGGTTTTGAGTTAGCTGCCTTACTAAACCCATTTCAAATAAGTAATTTTTATTGATTTGTCATACAACTGAACTTCTTAATACTTGTACCTCTTGTGGTAGGAATCACCTGAGTTAGTTTTGGGTGATGGATATTTATGAGGTATAAGTCATACTTCTGTAATTAATGTGTATCTGGGTTTTATTTCTGTATTACAGGATTGAATTTTACATGGTTGGAGGGTAACATCCTGCCTTTATTCCTATGAATTTTAAAGCTTGTTTCCAGACCTTAATGAATAATGGTGCCTTAATGGTCCTTTTCATTTCAGCCTTATTTCCCTTTCTCTACTGGTGCTGAAATAGCATTATAATTAATTTTCAACAGGTCAACCCAACTTTTGATGTGACTAATACACAAACACTTGACCCACCTGTCATAGAGATTAGTTCCTCTTCATCTTTCACTATTCCGGTAAGTTGCCTTTGCAGGGGGTGGGCGAGAAAAAGAGATAGGGTATAGCTCAAACTAACATGTTACCAGAAATGAGCTCTTTCTGTCTGTATGAACAAAATATATTTTTTAACAATTGTTTACTGTTCAGAGCTCAATATTCTAAATTCTCAGCTTCAGCTTTCTTTCACAGTTCCAAAGGCTAACCAGAAGATGGTGTAATAGCAAAGCTTTCACATTATACTAGTAATTTTACCAAATACTAACCAGAAATTCTAATTATAAGCCCCTGCTAATTATTTCTAAATATTACTGTTAAAATTTGTGGCTTATTCTCAAACACTTTTTCTAACTGTCTTTATCTACAAATAATGGGAAACCTGAAGAATAGTTGCCCCATTGATAAAATTCCAGAAGTGATGTTTTAATTTTTCTCCTTTTAAGGCATCTAGTAGCTCTCTAGGAGAAAAAGAAAAAAAAAGCCACCACATTTTAAGACAGAATCACAGGATTAGATCCTTCTAGTGTTAGCTTTTCATATGACATTGGTATGGCATGTGGGAGGAAAGAAAGGCAATGTTTTAACGCTAGTTTCGTAGGAGGAGAAATATGCTCTCCTGGTATGAAATCTAAAAGATGTACTGTTCTAGAATTAGGTTAAAAAGAGAATTTCTCTTTTAGCTCTGTTCCTGTGAAGGCATAAATTGTATCTGGAGCAATTTTAGTTACCATAACAAGAGTTTGTGTGGCTGAAGGGTTAATAGATATGAATAGGCAGCAGGGGAAGTTTCTGCTGTTCTGTTTTGTCATGAATGCTTTATGAAAAGGTATGTTGTGAAGGTACTTCATGAAATTCTTTAAGATCATTTATTGAAGATCATGATACAGAGGTTGATGTCTAAGAGAAACCTTTTTTTCAAAAGAATTATATAACAATTTTTATTTGAGAGATAGTAATTTCATATATTTTAAGGTTTAGCAGTTATGTTCTGTTTTCACAATGGAAAAATGGTTCTTTTAAGATAATTTCTGTCAAAAGTAATTTGCAGACTTAGAGAAATCTCTTTAGTAGGCTTGACAGTGGATTGTGGTGGATGTAAAGTATTGGCTACTTCTTACTTCAAAATACTCTGTGTTCATTACTTCCTGATCTTAATACCGATCGCAGAATTCAAATGTATGGTTACACTCTAATGCTTTGTTATATACCTATAAATATGCCAGTAATCTAATCTCCTTCATTCATTCTTTTGATATGAGAGCAGTTTATAAAACTTTATGCCCAGAACTCATAGTAGGAATAAGCTGACCTACTAGAGACAGAGTCCTTTTGATTGCTGGCTGGCTAGCTTTACAGTGTTCTTTATTACAAAAATGTTGCTTCAGAATTCATGCCTTTTCACTGTAGCACTAATCACTACATTTTTTCCTGCTATCTTGATCTCCTGTTCACCATTGATTCTCACCTTTCTGCATCTTAACATTTACCATCTGCATCTTTTTTTCCATCTTAAATACCTTAACAACTGCTCTGTCCAACACACCACTATTGACACAGATCCAGAGACTACTTGCATGTTTTCTCTGGCACTAGCATCCTTCCTCACCCATAGTAAGTAACACCCCAACTTTGCCAGCCTACGTGGTCCTCCCTATTTTCTAATGTCAGCTCATCTTTTCATGTCATCATCCAGTCCAGTGTCTGTTTGCTGCATTACCAGCTTCTGTTGCTTGTTGAACTATCACTTGTTTTTTAATCAGGCCAGCCATCCAGTCTCTTTGTGTCTTGTTTCCAAAGGGTACTGGATCTCAGCAATTTGGACCTTTTTATCTGAAGCTGGCTGAACTTCCCTAATGTATAAAGACTCTTTCTATAGAGGCTTCATGTGTTCTTCAAAAAAATCAAAGGGGCAAGTGCAGATGCTGGATTTCTTCCCATCCCACCTTCACTGCCAGATTTCCTCTTGATACTATTTGTCCTCGCTGAAATGATACTGTGTTTATGTGTTACTTGTGTGGGTTTATTTATTTTTACCTTTTTTTAAAAAAAAAAAATCATCTTCTAAGTTGAGGTTACAACCTCTAGTATAATTCATCCTCCTCCCCTGTCCTTCTCCCTGATTCCAGCCCCTTCCCCACCCCCGAGTTGCTCATTTTCTACTGGTTAGAAAGAAAACACCAGTGTACACTTTACCCTCCTGCCCTGTAAACTTGTCAAGACCCATCTTAAGGCTGTGTGTGGCTTTTTGGTCCTACTTCTACTGGAAGAACTTTGTTCAAATTACTAGAAATCTTTCATCAGCTCGCCAGGTTAATTGATAAATGTCCTGTCTATACCTACTTATTCTTTTTGACGTGTTTTGCTCTAGCTTAAGCAGTTCTTCTCCCCCTTTGAAATGTACAGAGAGAAAAATGCACTCTGCACTTAAAGATATGTAAGGGTTCTTTTTCAAGGTCTTCATCATATATGCAGCACAGTGGCGCCCTAAGGGTTATTTACAAAACACCTTGGCAAATCCCTGGACCGCGGGAAGTAGCTAATGAATATAATTACTTCAATTTTTCTGCTGAAGAAGGGAGATAGAGCTTTTCTTGGATCCATTGTCTCAAGTATTTAAAGACCGGCTTCTCTGGGACAAATAACAGTATTGAAGCTTTTGTAGGATCTGTGGTGAGCTCCCTGAAATGTCTTCAGGAAGACTGGAATTCTATACAAAACCTCTTCATGTTTTATTGAGTGGCTATCAAAATTCCTAACGGTAATTGGGCAAACTCCCATAGATTCAGGCTGCTCCAGGAAATAGCAGAAAGTATTTTCCCAACTGAGAATCTCTTCTTCAGCTAGTGGAACTCTGTCCTGCCTTGTCCAGTTCATTTGTTAATATGTGTAAGGATGGAGATTCCACCACGTCTCTGGGCAGTTTGCTCTAGAATTTGACTGGTGAAAATACTTTTTTCCACAATGTGTAGCTAGAATTTCCTGTGTCTGTGGCTTCTAATTCTATCACAACGGTCCTCTAATAAGTGTCTGGCTTCGTTTTCTCTCCATCTACCCACTGAATATATGGAATGCCAGTAAGATCCCCCTATATCCTTCCTTCCTAGGGCTGAGCAAACCGGGTTCTCAGCCTTTTCGTGTATATCGTGTATTCCAGCCCCCTCACCATCTTGCTCACCCTCTGCTGGACTTGCTCCAGGATGTCAGTGTCTGTCTTGCATTGAGAAGCCCAGAACAGGACACACAACTACAGATAACTAACGTGCAGCTAAGTATCACTGTCATCTGTTCTTGACAACAGTCTGCCTGGAGAAGATCTGAAAACCAAATATTTAAAAAATTAACACTCTTGATACTTTATTGCGAATTTAATATATGTCTTAGGATTTTTTCTTAGCAATGCATTTATATTTTGAGCTTTATCTGTATGAGGAAATACTGGTATTATCTCTTCCACCCACTCCTCCTCTTCTTTTCAAGGAATTTTAATTTGTTGCTTCATCAAAGCCAACAATCCATAACAACTTCCACACTTAAAATGCCTATTTATGTGGGTTTTTCAAATCTACTTGTATTTACTTGCTTCCAAGATTAAGCCAAGATATGCAAGTCTGAATGTTCTCATAGAGATTTTGCTAGAAAACACTTAAATTATTAAACTCTCTGAACTCTAACCACCTTATCTTTTCAGCTTGTGTTCTAACACTAAAGCTGTAAGGCCACTTCTCTTTGAACATGGTGAAAAACCTGTTTTTATGTAAGACTCACAGTAATGCAACTTCCTTTGTAAAGTTAGTGAAGGGAATGTGGTCATGTCGGTGGAAAGACTTCAGTGTAATCTTCAGTATGAAGCTGCTTTCTTTTGGACTATAATTACAAAAACATTAGGAATTCCTGTCTGTGTACCAGTATAAAAACAAGCTGCACCTAACTGGCATTTGTGTAGTGCCCTGACTTCCAATGGTAAGAGCTTTCATATGTTGCAGTTATTAAAACTGAGGCGTGCTTTAGCCTTTTACTCTGAGAATGTTTGCTGGTGTCAAGGTTTGGGGGCTGGGGGTGGTGTTTCTTTTTCCTATCTCTTTGAAGACTATGAAAGCATTGCTGCCTCTTTCCCACCCCTTCTTCTCCGTGTCAAGCAGCTTAATATTGCCTTTGTTTCCTGAACTATTGAAAAGGAATATTGGAAGTCTTTTTTTTTTTTCCCTTTGGGACTATTTCCTCCTGTTTCATCCTCTGTTTCTACTTTTTGTTTTGAGAGAGGTTGGGTTTTTTCATGTCTGTAAGGCAATACATTGGTAACCTCTGGTCCCTGATAAGCTGTTGGGAACAAGGGAAAGTTGATGATGTCTTGGTAGTTTTTACTGACAGCAGCAGGAAATCACTGTAGAAGCTCTCTAAATGTTCCATCCCCTGACCTTGCTCATGTAAACAGGATTTGGAGGAAGCAAAGCAATGTACTGTAATCTGGAAGTCAGAATGTCTGTGCTGGCTTGGCGCTGTTTGCTGTTCTTTCTTTTCCAGTGCAAGTTAACACTGAAAACAAAACATGTTTATTGTTCATTTACAGTACGATTTCTACAACGTTAAGACTGGATTAATTATGGGAAGGGGAAACATAAGGATCGTTCTTGTTTAGGGGAAAAGGAACATACTAAGTTTTAAAATAGAAAGTGACCGAACAGATTCCCCCCTGTAATTTGTAAAATATGTAAACGCAAGTAAAAATATGTTCAACTTTTATTCCGCAAGCTAAGACATTGTTAGCGTATTTGCACTGTATTTCTAGTAGGAGTCTCGATGCAAAAAGTAGAAGTGTATGTACTCTCAATTTATTCTATACACATCACTTTCCCAGTATGTATTTCAGGATTTAGGTACCTTTTGACACAATTTTTTCTGCCTTTATTTTGAGTACAACCCAAAAAAACCCAACCTAGAAAACATCCCATGTATTTTGTATATAAGCAATTATGAATGCAAAAATTGTATCTGTTCTTCCATCTCTGTGTACATGAAGGCTTACACAACTATTCTTCCTCACAAGAACTGATCTTGAAAAGATCTTGGAGTAACATCTCTTCCTTGCATGGCTTAACACTACTCCAGAATCTTGTAGAAGAGGATGACAAAAGAAATTTTTTCTTAAAAGCTAAAATACTGCATATTTTCCTTACCATGCAACTTCAAATGTATTCTGATTTACATCCTTTCCTGGCTCCAGCCTTACATGGAAATAAACACCAACTGTCTTCAGTGAGGTTAAGAGGAGGCAAAAAGGAAGAAAGGGAAGAACAGGAATTTTGTACATAGATCATCTCTTCTGGGGCCCAGGTCCAATTTGCAAGGGAACTGCCAGTAGGGCAAAATTTATATGGCACCTCTCTGTGCATAGCGGTTGCTCTTACTGCTTGTATATAGCTCCTCAGAAAACACAACAGCTTTCTGTAGTTCATGCATACCAAGTTTTCTTGGGATGTCAGGCATTTAGCTTTTCAGTGAACTCTGAACATTGCATGATATTCATGTTTTTCTCTACCAAAGGAAACTTCTGGTGCTGCCCCTTTGAAAGGAAGACTGGAATCATCTAAGTCCTCTAAGAAAAAGAGAAAAATGTCCTGCCTGTATTCCTTGTCTAAAGCTCCATTGCCCATTAGACTCAGCTCTGCATTGAGGAGTGATCCCACCAGTAGAAGGGCTTTGATAGTAATTGACAGTTCCCAGCCTCTCCCATCACTTTATCTTCCTTGCTGCCCAACACAAATAAGAAAGGCCACTCCAGGAATAGCTATGGATTTTTTTTCATATACTGCCATTCTTCTGTTTACCAGTAAATGCATATTTGAATGAACTGCTAACTCTATAATCTGAGCTCCAAATCATAAACACAGAATGAAATTAGGGAATAATGTGAAGAGGTCATGTTTCTCCAGAGTTTTGATGTAAAACTCTCTGCACCTTTTCCATAGATGAGCATACCAAAAACTCTCAAACAGATTCTGAATCTCTGATGCTAGGTCTTATAAAAATATAGAATAAATGCTGTGTATAGAGGAACTCAGAAATGTTCAGTGCAGCAGAATAAAAAATTGTAAACTCTGGTCTTGTCTTTGCAAATTAATCCTTTTCTCTGTCCAGCCTTGCACTTAGACAAGCAATTTTTAGTGTCATCTTGTCTTACAACACTCACCGGACAGACCTTTTGCACTCTTTGGACACTGTGGCAGGTACAGTGCGTGTGGGGCGGGGGGAGAGGATAGGCTGCCTTCCCCCCACTGCTCTGCAGTTAAACATGTTCAGCTGCTCTCAGGGAAGGAAAGTCTCCCATCCCTCCCAAAGGTTACACCTAATCCATCTGCAACAACCATGAGGCAATAGAGACAGCCTTTTCTGTTGCCCAGCTAGGGGCCTTCCAAAGAAGGTCTGGTGTATATGAACAAAACGGCTCGTTTTCTGTCACAAGTGCCAAAAGGATGAAGCACCTGGCATATCGAACAGTGAATTTCTAAACTCGTGTTTTGAGCCTCTGTAGAGGTGCAGGCATGTTCAGAAAGATTTGTGTACTTAATCTAAGCAATATGCTTTGGTACCACTAGCATTAAATAACACTTAAAGATCAGATACATGAAGGTCAACTCGGCTTTTGTAATAAAAGAATATGATCCAAATGGCCCTTGCGTTTTGCAGTGATGCTATTCGAACACAGCGTGTAACTGCTGGTGTACAAGGAGAGAACAGGAAATGTGTTGTGCTGCTACATAATTAGGTAATAATATATGTCTTGTTGTTCTTTAATAGGCTTCATTATATTCTTTGAGTGAACTGAAGCTTGAGAGAAAGTGAAGTTTTCACTGGAGACAGAATTCTGAATTTGGACACTAGAGAGTGCAAGAATGTAATATTTCCTATACTATTTTTAGCCTGCTTTCCCAAGGAAATGTACCTTTTGAGATTGCACTGTTTATTTGTCTGTCTCTGTCCAGGCTCCTTAATAACTTTTGAATCAAATATTTGGTGGTTTGTTGTTTGTGGTTTTGGGTTTGCTGTTTTTTTTTTTTTAACTAAGTTTGGCAAAAAACAGTTAGTAGGAAAAGGAATCATGTTAGTGCAGCACTAAAGAAAAAGCCAGCGGGGTGTGACACTGAATTCACTGATAGCTGGGCAGGGACTAGCTACTGGTGCCTTGCCCTGTGAGTGTCACAGCATATATGGAGGGAGCTTGAGTTACTGTAGGACAGGAAGCTCAGGAGAAGGAACTAACAGGAAAAAAAAATAAAAAAAATCTACACACATGCACCTGTCATATAAAAGATCAAGCTTCAATATTTAGTTTCCTCACAAGGCGGTTTGTTTAATTGTGTTGCCTTTGCCCATAGTGACACCATTAACAGATGCTGTTGCTGGACTATTGGTAGTGATTTGTAAGAATGCTGGCTTGCTGTACATGACTTGGAGCTGGCAGTATCTTACTTTGTACACGGTCTTACTCATGGCAACAGTACAACGCTTCAGGAATGCTTTTCAAGTTGATCCGTGTCTGTATATTGTTCCTTTAGCAAAGCAGCACATTTCTGGGATAGAAGTTTGGGGTATTATTTCTCTTTCAATTTCCTGAGATACTGTATGTGTATGCTCTGACCTTGTCTGCCCAAGCAGTGTTTTTCGCCACTTCAGCTGGGAATCTAAGCTGTATTCACAGTTCTCACAGCTGATTCTGTGGCATGCAGAAAATGCCCAACAGCTATCAGCCCACACATCCAGTAACAACTGGTTCCTTCCTCTTCCTGGGGAAGAGTAACATCCTCTGAGAAGAAGCATCCCCTGAGGAATGCAGGAACAGCAGCAAGCCTTTCACACAGGAAATTACTACTATAGCACTTGTAGAAAAGTGTTTCTGTCACTTGGATTGTCAGTCTGTAATGAGCTTCCTGCTGACCTAGATGATGATTTACTACTGATCTAAATGCCATTTGTGAGCTATTTAGCTTAATGGAAGTTAATGAAGTTAGCATTCAGTAGCTCTGTTACCCTGTAAACACCTGGTTTGATTTTTTTCATGCAATAGCACAAGTTAAGTCTTGAACTTCTCGGTATTCATGAAACTTTAATAATTCTGAGATCACACATTTTGTGAGTGAGAAACAAGGGAAATTTTATATTCCTTCATAGCACCTGACTCTCTTAGAGAAGGTTGCAGGTTTTTTTTTGTTTTGTTTATCCTGAAGTTGGATAATAAAGCTGAGCTACAGATCAAGCATGTCAGAAAACAAGATATTAAAGCTAAAATACTGCCCTTGAATTACCTTTTGCTCTTAAATACTATTGGAGTCAAGTTTAGCACTGCATGCTTGCAACTGTGTGGTGGAACCTTGAATATAAAATGAAATATGGATACGTATATATAACCCATATGTTATTCAAAATGGTTAATGCAAGTTTGTTACAAAAGCGAACACGTTAATACTGTTTAATTTTTTTCATATTTTTCCTAAATGACAGTGCTTGAACAAGCGCTAGCAAATTCTATTTCTCACTTAACTTACAGCGATATCTGAACTCAGAGGTTGCTTTCTGCCTAAAATCTTGTTTAAGTGTTTTCTAAATATATCAGTTTTTCTAATACAACACATCTCTTCTTGCAAGCCATGCTGTGTTACTATCTGGTCTGCTGTAACAGATATAGTTACTTGCTTCATGTGAGAGAATGGAAACACTGAGTCTGATCCAAAAGTCACATAGGGTGCTTAAAACGAGACCGAGCGGCCAAGACTTTTCAAATAAAATTTAGCACCAAGGGCAAATATCTTTCTTCATCAGATAGATGTTAGATACAGAAAAACTCTGAAAGAATCTTGGCTTATATCTTCCACCAAAATATATTTGGGGTCAGAAATTAGGACAACACTAAAGGGTGATTTCACAGTCAATTTAACTGGTTTTGTCTGGTTAATTCTCTGCAAGTCAATTCCCTATCCAAACACTAATACCAGCACAAAGGAAATAATGAGAAAAAAATCATTTGGGATTGAGTAGGTGATTACTGTTGGCTGTAACCTAACGGGTTGACTGGCATCCATGGAGCCATGTATCCAGTGGAGTTGTGCTGTAACGTATACAAGTATGTGTGACACACCTGAACACCACCTTTCTTAAAATGCAACGGAAAAATACAAGTAAGGAGGTGGTAGTAATGGTTCCCTTTTGCTCAGGCAGTAGGTGTGGTGGGCTTAGTTATTTTTTCAGCCTGAGAGGATTCAGCTTGCTTGCTTCTGTCTGCATGGCTGTAGCCTGAACGGCAGGTAACCAACACAGAGGCTGAACAGAGGCAGCTCCATCCTTCATGCTTGAATTTGAAGCACTATATAGTGAAAGCTGTAAGTGCATGACATCAGGTGAAAGCAAGTGAGAACCAGTCCATGTTAGTCAGTAGGGTGTTCTGAAAGTGAAACACTAGATTCCATTGCCCTTATGCATTTTGCAATAAATATTGTTGGGGGGGCATGGCTAAAATGTAGGACCTATGTGACTAACAGCATAAGTGGAGATACACAGCATCGCTGTTCTGAAATGCTGTACTTTTTTTTTTTTTTTTTTTATCCCCTCACACTATGGTTCTCTGGTTGTACCAGCTTAGGTTGGTGTGAGGGAGGGAGGGACAGACATATGCTGTCCTTTGGCGTGTTCTAATAATGTAGAGATTCCTGAATGCCAAGATGTCAAATCCACAACACACATCAGATACTTGAAGCATAGGCATCGCAATGCAACTCAAGGTTGACTATTGCAGTATTTTTACTGTAGAGTAAGACTCATTTCTTGGCACAGACATTTAAGAAAATTAATTACTTTATCCTTAACCTATTCTTAGATAAACCAGTATCAAATGTTCTCACTGAAAAGTTTATTCTTCCAAGCTATGATTCACTCTTATAGGTGTTTCCTCTTTTCTTCCACATCTCTTAGGACAGGAGTTGTGTGTCCATATTCCCAGTTTTTGCTGTTGTAGTGTACAATACTACCTCTTGCTCAGTACTTTCAGCTACTTATAACTACATGTAAGAAGCTACTGTAATTCTTCACACAAAAATGTTATCAAAGTTTTATAATTTCTCTCAATTATATATTATATCATTGTAATTATTTTCAACACCTCTGTTTTCTATAGTTTATTACTCTGGAGTGTCTTCATCTCTGAGATCTTACATGTGTACATAAGGTTGCATTTGAACAGCTGAATGAATCTGAGATTGCCAAGTAACCCTCAGTATTTTAGAAGTTTCCAGTATACCTTTTTATGTCATCTGTAAGCTTGATCTTCCAGATTGCTGGTACGTTTTGTATGGGACTGAAACAAGAACAGTTTTAAGTGGAGTCACTAAAACCAGCATAATTCTGTAGTAACCTTCTGATTTAACTGTACAACCTAAAATGTGTTAATTAAAACTGTAGTGTGCATATTATGGGTTTAAAAAAGAAAGTAATTTTATCAGGAACAGTTTGACTAAATATTTCACTACAGAGGTCTTCAGTTTGACAGTTCATTTCTTTTCTTTCTCAAACCCTATTGATTTGCTTGACATTATGCCTTAAATCTTTGCTATATATTTCCTAAATCAACTTTTCAGTGTTTTTCCCTGACACAGTTCTCAAGTTGACTGTGACCTGTGACCACACAGTTATCCTGTTTATTCTTTCCAACTACTGATGGAATGTCAGCTTCCTGGCTCCCCTGGTTCTTCTCCATTATTCCAGGATATATTGAAATTCAACATCTGTACCTTACTTACTAAGTTATTTCAAAACCATTGAGTTCAAACTCTGTAACCCAGGATTTAAAAATACTTACATACAGTGTAAATTGATAGTCTTTTTTGCTGTGTTTGGAATAGGAAGTGTTTTGCCAGAAATACAATTACAGCACTTATTATCTTCTAAAATGGAAGACAAAAATAGGTCATTAACCACTTAAAAAAAAAAATTCTGCATCACTCTTTGACACCTCTAGCTAATAAGTATACCATTGCTAGGACTTCTTCTGTTCCTGATATTTGTGAGGTACAAATAATCCTTGAGTGACAGAAATTGTGTAGCCTAGCTTCCTACAAATCTGTGTTTCATAGCTGACAGTAAGGTTTTATTTGAAGCTTTTCCCTTGCTTTGAGGCAATTATAAGTTCTGTTTCTCTCATATGTATTCTCTGATCTCCAATAATGTATAAACTTATGCCAGAGCCTTTCTCCCAGTGGGAGTACTTACTGATTTCTCTCCTTTAGCTGGTAATCTGTTGTCAGGAAACTATATGAAATCAGCTCCCTCTAGGATATCTCCTAGATATTCCTCCATCAGACTTTCTTAAATCTGCAACAAGTTCAAAAATTAAGTGAGGTGTAGGGACGAGCAGACAGAAATTATAGCCTTAGCATTGTTTCCTTAGGAAAGAGGGCTTAAATGTCCTTTTTATTGCTCCTGATTCTAATGGCTATAGAATTTTTGCTGAGGCCTTCAATTATCCTGATCAAATGTGTTTTATCACTTCTAATTTGTGGTCATTTGTATTATTCTGCCTTTTACAGTTGTAAAAAGCAACAGTATATTTTATCTGTGAAGGCTCTAAATCCCCAACAGGAATTTGGCATTTAGGACTGGAATGCCAGCTGTTGATCTGGGATTATAGTGCCAACTGCTTTCATTTTTATTGTCATATTAACATCAAGGATGGAGTGCGGCAAATGCTAGGGACATGCCTTCTTCCATATCCCACTGCGTGTGGCATCTCCACATCTTGACTAGACCACTGCCTGATGTAACTGAATTTGTACAATTGAGTATTCTAGGCAGTTGCAAGTGCAGTGCCAACTTTAATAAAATGAAATCAGTAAAGGGGATGTAACAGTATGATAATACTGTTTTACATGCATTTTAGCAAAGTTGTATTTATATTTATTATTTATACCCACGTGGATATTAGTTAATGCAGATTTTCATTAATGCTAATTTAGTGAAGTATTTAAATATTATTTTTATATATCTTTATTTCAACTCAGTTACATCCCTAATCCAACTCTAACCCAAAACAACTCTAAAAACAAAACTGTTTAGAGAAATGTGCTTTGTTTTCAAAGAAAATGCTACATGGCCTTGAGCACAAGTGAGCGCAAGTACATTTCAGTCTAAGCTGCTGTTCTTAGCAGAAGTATTTTATATGTTAGGTGCTTAACTTGATCGAGCTCTAGAAAAGATTTGTGTTAATATTGTCCATTATTGTTGTTAGAAATTGTTTTCCTTAAGACTCAAGGACATATATGGCAGGGAGTACCAGTGATGCTGTGTTTTCATTTGAGTATGGGAAACGATACATCCTTTTGTACCTTGCAGGGACACACAGCTCTGTAAATTCTTGCAATCACCAGGCTGCTGCTGGTGATAATAAACTAGCAGAGTAATCTTCCTTTCAGAAGTTTTAAAAGATCATAGTACTAGTACAAATAAGGGAGTTTTTTTTCTAAAACCAGTGAAGTTGTAGAGAGACTGCAATTTAGTCATCATTACAGAGCAAGAGGGCTTTAATTTGAATCCATGGTGATTCTTAACAAAATTTCTGTTCTGTTGCTTGGTAAAGCATCAAACCTTAGTGCCACAGAAATGGCAAGTGGGAAGAGAATAAAAGTAATAAGAGTTTGTAAGGTGTTTTACATGTGTGTGTATATACATATAAAAACGGAGAATATCCATGAAAAATGTTATATGTTGTATATACAAAATACAAATATAGAAGTGTGTGTGTGTGTATATATATATATATATTTATATATATCCTTATATTCTAAGGAGATATTTCTTTATATTTTTTTTACTGCCTATGTGATGTTATGCCTTTTTTTAAAAAAAATTCGTAAATTACATTAACATTTTCTACTTACATACATTAAATGGAAAGATGTAGCTTTCACAGTGAGCCTGTTCTTCAGAACCTCTTCTGTGCAAAAGATGCTATACCTTGTTGAATGGAGGAGTTAGCACTGGTTTTGTTTCTTGTGAGTTGTGTATCAGCTTGTAGAACCTCAGCTTTTCTGGTCATGTAAGCATCACTAACAGAGAACTGTTACAGGACACTGTAAGTGGAGGTTTTTTTCTTGTACCTAGAAAGGGTAATAAGGTGTGACAGCAACTGGATGTGCAACATGGAGCTGTAAATTGTGGACACTAGACCAGGTTCCTTCCCTTCTGCTGTGTTCTCCAGCTGCCTCTCTGCAGCTTTGTGGTGAAGGAATCCTGTAATAATAATGAGGGAGAGCTTTCTCAAGGTGTTGCCTCAGCATTTTGCTGCTGAGAGAGGCAGGAGTTTGTACTACATTTTTATTTTGCCCCCATCCTCTTTTTGGTTGGCAGGGAGGAAAAGCTGACTGCAAAGTAGATGGGCATGTCGCATCTCTAATAAAATGAATCAGCACCTTAATCTGTAAGACATCCACACACAAAGAACTAAGGAAAAAGTGGGCTTTGTTCCAGCATCATTTGCAGAAGTGCAGAGCAAACCCCTACTTGTGATATGAAGAGCATCTGTTGAGGCAGAAGCGGGATGGTTTTGTGCTTTCACTTGGCTAGAAAATAATCTGTATAAACTAAGCGTTGTCCACATTTATACTTTTTTAAAATTAAATAAATAGTCATAAAAGAAATTCACCATGGGAGATGATGTCAGTTCCAAAGTAAGGGATTACTTAATGAGAATAGTGTAGATGCAAACTCCTCGTACCTGAGGGCAGGATTCAGCTGTCAAGATCTCTTCTAGTGGTATGTTCCTGTGAAATGTAAGAATAGCAAATGTTCCTGGAATTGTAACTCACCAAGTCAGCCATCATTCCTACCCTTCCCCCTGTCCTGACCACTCCAATTCAGTCAGAGTTGTGTTGCCGCTTATCCCATGCTGACAGTTAGTCACTTCAAATGGTTTGTTAATTTTGTGACTTTAGGTAGGAAGAAATTGGCTAAAATACAAATACCAAGTGTCAAACAGGGAGAAGATAAATCTTTAGAGCCTGGTACCTAATGAATTGCTTGAGCAACGAAACCCACTCTCTCAGCTTACCACAGAGAGGTTTGAGGGGTTTTTAATTGAATTCTGATTTTAATGAACTGGCATAACTGCAGAACATATTCTTAAATCAGTAAGGTGTTTATTTTAGTTTCCTCAAAGTTCCAACTGTCACAAGCCAACAGTGTGAGAAAATTATGCAGCATTTCAAAATAAAGCTATTATTGGCAACCTTAATGCTTTAACTGTAATTTTTATAGTTGTTAAATTCCTTTTTTAATACAGCCAAGGAGGACCTATCTACCTACCAGTCTTCTGTACCAACACATTTAGCATTTAATTGGTGATGAATAATGTGTGTATTTTGACAGAAGTTTGTAATAGAACTAATTAAAAGAAATGATTTTTCAAGAGTGTAACAGGCATGTCAGACCAATCCAAAGTAAATGTTTCTTGGATATTTGTATGCAACTCTCAATTTTCTCAGTTTCTGCAGTACCCTAATTTGATTCCTATCACAGTAAACTGTAAAACTCAACTGACTTAAATACAAAGTTATGCTAGTGCTGCTGAAGCAATTTTTGCAAATCCCACCTCTGAACTTAGCTCAGCAACACTGAGTATTGTTTTCATGTGGACAAATTGGACAGCTTGTCCAAACCTTCAGCTTATTACTAATGCTGAACACTGAAATAGCTCAGTGTAGACTTTTGCTTCTTTCTCCAGGTATTAAATGACACCTAACAAATGCATATAAATTTGGCTTTTCAAGGAAAAATTTGAGGCTTCATTTTATCCTTATGGGAGTTTCCTGTGACCCTATTGTTAAAGTATTTAATGTCCTTGTCAAATCTTTTTCGTCATCCATTATAGGTAGAACATTTTATTAACAAAAGGCTTGGTCAAATGCTGAGGAGCACTATTCCTCTGTTACATAGCAAGATATTTTTTTCCTGCTATAGTCAGGGGATTTCAGTTGCAAACTGTGGAATATTGGGCACTTCCCCCCCCCCCCTTTTTTTTTTTTCCCCTCCTAATATTAGCATCTGGCTTTTTGGCAAAGCCTTCAAAAGCATTTGTGCTGGCCCTGTTGGATTTAACTTTGCACTCTACTATGCTGGATTGTTAACTTCGTAGAAGTAGGAGTGAAAACCCAGTGGCGTTGTCGATAGGCACCCGGTCAAGGGGTATACTCTCCTGTTGTTAACCCTGCTTGGAAGGGAAGTCAAAGCTACCAGATCTCAGCTAACAAGAGAAGATTTCTGTGTGAAATCTTTGTATGGACATCCTGTACCTCCTAGCATCCCCTAACAGGAGGCAAGCTACGTTTGTTTATTCAAGAATTTTCTGTTGACATGAGTTATGCTGGTATGAAGTGAAAAAAAAACCAAAACCCAAACCAAACAACCCCAAACTCATACCACAGCACTGACACTGTTACCCTGGCAAAAACCATTGGTACAGGTGCATCTGTGCCAACAGAAAGGAGCTTCTGACGATGATGATTCTGCCTATAACTTTGAAAGAAGGTTGTGCGTGGATGTGTGAGTATACAAGTGTATACTTACATCTACCTGGGCTGACAAACAGATCCTACGTGCTCATTCTACATGAGGGGTCCCTGCTAATGTCGTGTGTGTGTGTGTGTGTGTGTGTGTGTGTGTGTGTGAGGGCAGGCTCTGCAGCGTAGCCAGCTCTGCACTGCTTCTCCTGTGCAGCCACCTCCCACCCTTGTGAAGCGCCAGACCCCTGCTCTGTGCAGTCTGCAGCACAGGGACTGCAGCTCTTCTCAGCTTTCTGCAGGGTTTAGGAGGAGGTTAATCACATCCTTCGGTCCTTCTTGTCCTGGCAGAGTCTGTCTTTTCAGGATTTTGTCTTCGGTAATTTTTTGTTCATTCTTACTGAGAGGTGGGGTTTAAGATAGGTGTTCCTTTAGCTCTTCTCATTTACATACACTAAAACTTGATCAAGATTAGTTTTGCCACAATGGGTTAAGTATAAGTGACATTTATCTAGGAGAAATCAATTACATACTGCAAAGTATATGGTTTAATTTTAAAAGTTCGACTTAGGAAAAATGGCTTTGGTTTGGTTTTCCTAGGAGTAAACATGCTTTCAAGAATGAGAAATTCCTTTGAGTTTCTTGACCAATCTCTTTTCTTTGTAAATTCATTTTGAACAATACCAATGACATACTAAATGACTTTGCCAGCCGTTTGAACGAGAATATAAAGTGCTAGCCCTTTTATATATATCTGTAATATTTTTCTTAAGATTCTGCACAATAAATCATACTGTATTGTTTCTTTGGAAAGTTCAGTTAGGCTTCCTTAGCTAGCAGGTCTAAAGCAGAGACTTTCAGTCAGTTTCTTAAGTAGGAGAAAGGGGACAGAAAGACGTCATGAGCAGGCAACCCAGCAGAATGGCTGTCATTTCTCTGGGTAGATGTGTTCCTGGTGAGGATGCTGTGCTCTCACTCATGCTCCGAGGTAAACCTGCCTCCTTCCCTCCAGGTACTTGATGCCTTCTGTGAAACTCAACAATCTACTACTCGGAGTGTAGGGTGTTTGCCCACGTGCTAGGGAATTCCTAGGGCTTTGTTTACTTCTGGGTTTATTCATTAGCATTTGTAGTATCAAATATAGCAGAATATTCTATTTATAGTATTAGAAAGGAGGCCTTGTCCATGTAGGGTTATTTACTTGCTGTTATTATTTCGTTTCTTGTGTCTGTTTCATTATGTTTCCAGTTTCTGTTTCAAGTATTCCTCCTGCCCGCCTTCAGCTTTCCTCTGCCCTAGTATGGATAAGAAGTTCAAGCAGAGTATGTAGTGCAATTTTTATTAGGACTCTGTATGAGTGAAAAGAAGTCATCACTTGAAACTTTAGCATTGATTTTAGCTATAAGATGTTCCCATAGATGTGCACACTTGCAATCCAAAGTAATTTGCCTAAATTAAAATTGCCTACTTTATTCTGTAATTGTAAATAGTGGGGATGCTTCTTTGCTTTCCTGTTATCTGTCCTCAGCTTTACAAAGCTTCTTGCTGAAGCTGAAGATACGCAGAATATCATTTTACCTTCCTTTACCTTTATTCCATAGGGTACATATTTTTATTTTTAGTGCCTGTGGTGCAAGTATTTTTATAATTTATGAAAGTGTTTGAATGTGGTTTTCCTGAAGTGTTATACTTAGAATTGACTTCCTGGGAGGGAATTTATCATGTTTGGAAATTGAACCTCTACTGATTTCTATCTAGTTTATGTTGCATGCTCAGGACATTCATTTTTGTATTTATTAACTTTTCAGCAGTATTGCTGGTTTTGTGGTGGGGAATCCTCAGTTTTCTCTAAATGCTTAAAATGTAGTGGTTTGATTAGAAATGCTTGAGGGGGCTGTGGGGTTTTTCTTCCTTTACAAGCTGAATAACTACTGTATTTAGGTACTGTTTTTCATTTTAAGGGTTAGGTTTATCTAAATCAAGTGGAGACACAGCATAGGTATTTGGGGTTTGCAGATCCCTTTACTGAATCAGACTCTGTGTAGAGAACTATTGATGATAAGAATTAATATCAATGAGCAAATTAAACCCCCCAGTTTTTTATTTTTATCTGGTTTTAAGTAAAGCATAGGTATTACTGAGCTAAGAGTTTAGAAACATATTTCAGAAGTATTATTTGTTTCTAACTGGATGCACTTAAATATTTGTGAACCTCTATGAGATTTTTATTGGGGAAATATAATTAATTTTTATATTTCTTGGAGAAAACAAAGCTTATTTTTGGTTCTTTTCCTGTGTTCTCTCGACATGAATATAGAGGAATTTTTTTGGTTCTGTATTAGATTCTGTACACATCAAATTGCAAAACAGTGCATTGAATGTGCACTGTTTTACAGTGTTTTCTGAGACCAGCAGCAGCAATCTGGGGAAAAGCTGACGTAACAAAACCATGTAGCCAGTTTCTCATTATGTGTGTGAAGGAACACTTGTAAATTATGATATAATTTCCTTATGTAAAACTATCTATTCAGGATATCTTGAGATGTGCCTGTGAACAGAAGAGTTTTATTATGTCATGCCATCACGGCGATGCTAAATTTATCGTAGCTGTTATCCTGATAGAAATAAATAAATCTGATTAAAAAGGCCATAGCTGTAAGTGCATCAGGATTTCAGCTAATTTTGTACTGATATTTAAAAAAACCTCAACAACAAAAAAACCAGCCCACAAACAAACAAAAGAAACTATATTAGCAAGTAGTTTTGATTGTACTATACTGGCCTTGTGACTTCTATTAACTTGGCTTCAGGTCAAATTTGTTGTTTTCAGGACTTAAGAAAGTGCTGTTCCATTTTAGGTGAAAATGCCTGTTTTACTAAGGAATACAGTCGCTAGTCTGGCTTGGTGTGTCAACTGTGAGTTTGCACCTTGATAGCACTACTTGTGGTGGTACCGAGGGATGTGCTACCTTCAATGATGATACCTGTGCCAGAGGGGAGGAGACTGAATGTTCCCTTGTCAGATTGCATGAAGTGCACTTACGTCAAGTGCTTTCAATTTTGGGTTTTAGCTTGGGCATTCTTTTAAGAGCTAAAGAGGACTGAGATGTGTAAGAAGCCATGAAAGACTTTGAATTAAGTGTGAAATTCTGTTATGAGTTTTCTTTGAAAGAAGTCTGCTCAATCTAGAAAAGCTTAGTAGAACTTGGATTTTTAGGTGTGCTGCATAGTTTATCTGTATTTTACTGCTTGAGTGCAAAACTTTGATTAAAGCTTGCCAATAAATTATACCAGAAGTGCCTCATCAGATAGCAAGGGGCAGAAAGCTGCAGTTTGGCACATGGCAGGTTTTTGCTGTGCTGATTCATATGCGTGCGAGAGGAGAGGAAATGAAGAGTGCTGTCATCAGCTGAAACTACAGGGAAGTTTTCTGCAGTAGAAACTGATAAAACAGATTGTAATTTAACATACTCAGTGTCAGCCTAATAGATCATAGAGCTCCGTTTTATGTGGTTCACTTATTGACTGAAATAAAAATATTTCAAAGCAATAGAAGTGATCTGTGAATAATTATGGCCTTAAAAAAAAAAAAAAAAGAGAAAAAAAATCTCCCAAACAGTTCAATTTAGCATATGCACAGTGATCCATTTTCATTCGAGAGTAGGCTCACAAGATGGAAGAAAAAGCAGTGATAATGACAGTACTGTTACTTCTCCTGAGAAACTTCCCATGATTTTGAATAACCAAAACCCACAGGAAATCAAGGTCTGGTAAGGTGGGAGACTATGTTACGCATTTGCTCTTTGGTCTGCTTCAGCCTAATGCCCTACTTATGACTAATTGAGCGTCGTTGTTTTAATCACAGTATCAGAAATGTTTTAGTATTAGTAGGCAAACGTACCATGTGTTCAAAATTTAAAGGATTATTTTTAAAAAGCAGACCATGCCAGTTTTTGTGACTCATTAGAAAGCTTAACAATGTCACTTTTTCATATAAGCCCATCTTAATTATAAGATCATTAAGATATTCATTTGGAAGCTGTTGTCTATATTTTCTGAACTTGAAACTCTTAGAAGTTTGAAGGCTAATGATTGAGTGACAAAGACTGGTGTGTTTTCATATTTTTTTCCTTGAGGGATTTTTTTTTTTCTCTATAAATAAAACTGCTCAGGCATCTTTATATATGGATGCGCTTTACTCAGATTCTATTCTTATACATCATGAAGTGAAGGGACACTGGGATACAGTGTTTGTTTCTATCTGATCTGTGAATATTTAATGGGAAAACATTTGGGAATAGGCAGAGGTGATAAGGTTATGTGTAAGGATTTTTCACAGATTGGTTAGGTACCACCCACAGAGTTTTGGTTATTTTGCTTGACAGAAAACTAAGATGAGCAATTATGGTTTGCTGTTTGTGACATCACTTATAAGCTAAATTTAATTTTCTACTGAACATCCGCTTGGTAATGTCATGGTAATAGCTTCCTATTGATTTATTAAATCTGTTCCTTCTCCTTCTTTGTCACTCCCATCAAGTTGCGCAAATGTGAGTCCATTTTATTACTAACGGGCTGTGAACACTGTATACATTTTAATTTTCTTTTTAGCTTTGCTCAGAAGTAACAATTCAAAATTGATTGACTTATTCAAATTTATTTTCTCAGAACAAGCTATAGCTCTGAAGTCTCTCAGAATAGTTTGGGATTTTTTAAATTATGAGGCATTTTTACTACATTGCTGGCAACATATAGAATTGTTTACGAACTGGTAGTATTTAGAGGACTTTAGAAAGAGGCTAATTTGAAGGAAAGGGAACATCTAGTTCTTGAAACACTTTATGTAAAATAGGCTATTGAATAGAAGAAGTTTCTTCAAAAGAACTTTTATTAAAAAGATTGTGCAGAATGAAAGTGGGGGATGTGAACTGATCGGTATCAAAAAGTAAAGGAAATCTACTGAGACTAGTGTCACTCCTTTATAACAAGGTTTTGGCATTTGAGTTTTGCATTAGATTTAAGCAGTTCTGGACCCTTCACTGAGCTGGAGGAGATTGTAAATTTAGATACCAGGAAAGGTTACAATATAAAGCAGGCACCTTAAGGATACAGCAGCATATTTGATGTCCAACATTTAAAAATTGCTACAAATTTCCAGAACATGATAGAAATAACAACCATTTTGGCACAATTTAGACTGAAAATTTGAAACTGTCTCATTTCATTTCTCTCTTACTAATTTTGAAAGTTCAATGATTTGCTTATCTGTATTTGATCCTTTCAGATTTGACAAACATCAAGGCCCCTGCTTTATTTATATAAGCACTTTTGTGTCTCATTATCCCTGTGGTATGACAGAAGAATCTCAATTTCCTGCTTAACCCACTAACTTACAAGAAGACTTTCCCAGTACTCTGACTTGGCAATGTTGGTGGCAATATACTGAGCCACAAAACATTTTTCACAGCCTATTTGTCTGATACATTGTTTTTTTGATCAATTTTACTGTAAGGAAAAAATGGTGAGACTTTTTAGTAGCTTAGCATTTGCTCTGTTTACCTGAATTGACAGCTTTCCTCCTTGGGTTGGAAGAATCTATTCAGTTTGGCTTTAATATGTAATCACTTTGTGGGAACTTAAACTGAAATCTGTATTTTCAGTCTGAAGTACAGCAGGCTTGTTTGAAAAGAAATTAAGAGACACCTACCTCAGAGAACTGGGTTTAGAAGAACTTGTCAATGTCTAATAACCTCAGATGTTTTTCCTCTCCTGCTCCATTAATGTAAATGAATTTTAAATCCTAATACTTCAAATCATAGACAGTTTTTGTTGTTGGGTTGTTTTGGTTTTTTTTTAATTTGAGTGCTATTGAATATTAATTCTATTTTTTATTATTTTTAAGTACTTGAGAATTCATAGATTACCCTTAGGACACTGAACTTGCAAAGCAGTATGCCTTTAAGCAAGAATATCAGCTGAAGTGTACAGTTACAACTGTTTTGGCTGTTATTTAATCACTTGTATCATTCAAACAGCAAGAAAATTAATTTACTTCTCAAAACATTAGTACGAGTAGCTTTGTTAACATTAGAGAAATCACACTAGGTTTATTTCCAATGGGCTTATTGATACTGGTGCCTGGGAAGACACGGGTTCCAGCCTGGGTCTTTCTCACACTTCTGGAATTCACATCCTTATTCTCCTGCAGAACTAAGGAGCGGGAACTTGTAGAGCTGCACTAACCTCAGGTGGGAAGCTCTGGCAAATGGTTTCCTGAAGCTTTCAGGAACTTAGTGACTTCTAAGACCCCTACCTCTTCATTAGGCTTGATCAAAATCAGCAAAAGGTGCCAAAATTTTCAGAGGAAACATACAGGTGTCTACAAAGAATATTTGCATAAGCTTTACAGATTGTTCCTGCACCATCTGGCTGGTTTTCACTGGCACTTTCCCCTCATCAGCTGCCTGGGCTTCGTAGGGCATGTGATAACCAGGCAGGTTTACTGCTGCCATGAAGAATATAAATGCTGGAGTTCTGCCTGTCCCTCCTGCATGTGTCCTGCTTACCCTGCCTCCAATTTTCCTGAAATTCGTTGCAACTTAACCAGTGAGCCCTCTACCTTTCTATCAAATTTAGGTAATCCTGGTTGAGGTTTGGAAGGTTCTGGGCAAGCAGGCAAGATTTACAGACAGAAGCAAGGTTTCTATAATCTCACTGTCTGTAGAAGTCCCACTAAGAAGTCTATGCTGACACTCCTGTTGTAGTTAAATGCAAGGATGTTCTTCATAGCATGATTGGTTGTATGGCAGGAATTCTTTAATGTGTGGTAATATTTTTTCTTTAACATTTGAATGCCAAATTGAACCTAATCTTTTCCATGTTAATCAGCATTTGAGACTCTCCCCATCTTGTAATTTAATAAGCGTGCCAAAAAGCCTCCATTAATCCTGTTTCCCAAGGACCTCGGATAAAACTTGGTAAGTCAGAAATAACACAGTGAATCTGAGCTCTTCTAGGGCTGAGTTACTGGTATCTCACGTAACAAAATCTGCAAAGGGAAGATACGAGCAGTCTTAAGGTGCAGTAATGCTGTATACTTCATGCTCATCTAAAAATACATGGGATACATTGTGAGTCAGAATATTCCGAGATACTCGGAACACTTTCTTTTGAGGAATTCTAACACTTAAAAGCAAGGAGCTAAAGCAAAATAAAATTAAAAGGGAAATTAATTTTCTGCCTACCTTCTCCAGAAATCAAACCTTTTGTATTCTCTTTCATTTTGTGCTAACAAAAGACTCCATCACAATGTACACTTCTTTGGAATAATTTGAAGTTGATATCACAAATTTTTTATATTGAGAAGAAATTGAAATTCATGGTATTGGAAAGGAAGATGTAATTGAACCATCTCGTTATCAGTGGGGAAGTTCTGAGTTCCAATTCTTTCCCCGAGGGAGATTTTATTCATTCCATCCCCTTGTATATCAAATACAAAGTCTCTCATGGGAACAGGACCTACCTGCTCCTGACTGAGCATCCTAACCACCAAACTAAAGTTGTTTTCTGCTGACCAGTGGCAAAACTTGAACAGCATGGCTGGAAAGAGTACCCTTTCTTCCAGTTTCATGCCTTTAAAAGGCAATAGCCTGGCTGACAAAGCATTGCGCTATGAGCCGTGAGTTTAAGGTTATTTAAGCCTTAGACTGAGAGGGCGAGTTCTCTATAGTCCAATGCAAATGTAGCCATTCGAACATTCTGTGGAACAGCCTTGGATGTTTAATGTTTGAAATCTGTAGTTTGATGTCTAGCATATTTTTATTTTTTGACACAACCCAGTATCAATACAGATCACTGGATTTTGGTATTACTTGCATCCGTCCTTTATTACCTGACATGCTTAGTTCATTTGCATAAATCAGTCACCAAGCATGGAAAAGAGGGCTTCTAGTTTATCTGTTTATTTCATCATTATGAAATCAATGAAAGTGACATATCACCAAACACGATGCTACTACCAAACCTTTAGAAGGGTTCCATGTGGTTTAGTAGTGTTGTAAGTTAAGGTCTGATGTATATGCCTGGGTATGTCCCTCTGTCCCTATCAGCCCCATGCTCTGCACTTCATGGGTTCTTGCTTGGGGGCTGAGACATGTCCTGGCAGAACTTAAGTGCATGATGGAGCTTTTAACCCAGAGAGGGTGGTGAGACTTTCTTCTTTGCCCTCCTCTTCCTAAGGTATGAAACCTTCTTACCTCACCACAGTCTCTGCTTTTGGCCGTTCCCGTAGACCCACAGCCTTCTACTGACTTGGTGTGCCACATTTTTGTTTTGCTCTTGTGTTTTGCTAGTAAAAAGAAAAGCCCTTCCAGATAGATGGTGGACACAACCTGTCTCTTGTTTAGTTCTCTCTCATTGATGTAGACAGCACAACCCCAGCATTAAGGGAAGAAAAGGGTTTGGAGAATCAGCAGCAGTGAGTCCACAGAACGGAGCGTGTTAGTTGGTCAGGACTGTGCAGGACGGCACTGAAGACACAGAAATAGTATTGTGGATAATGCAGCCGTTTAAGTTTCGGATAATATTGATATGATTTAGTATTGCTTATATTTCAAATTATGACATTATCATAGTAGTAGTAGTATTTCATCCATCTCGCTCTGATCCTACCTGATGCAAAGGCAGGGTCAGCTACACAAATCATTTTTGATGAAAACTCATCAACGTGCCTAGGTAATGCTGTAAAGGTTTGCCACTAATACTACCTAGCAATTTGTATCCTACAAGATTATTTTATAGACTTAGGAGATATTTTTTTTAATGGCTGACAAGGATTTTAAGACTCTTTCATTTAAGAATCTGTTCAGCTTTAAAACATCAATATGTTGTGGGTACAAATATTGTGTATTTTAAACACATCAGGTAAGACTGAAATTTCTCCTTTGCATTGCTGATAGATATTTTCATCAGCTATCAATAAATTTCAGAGAAACCATTAGACTGTAACCATTTAAAAGTTTTATTCTTAAAATGTTGTGGGTATTGGAAATATAGTTAGAGATCATAAAAATTGACTGCTACAGTTTATTGTAAAAATAAATAAAATTATCTGAAGGTATAAGAAGTTTTCAAGGAAATCTTAAAAACTCATTAATAAATCAGGTAAAGTTGTGAAGGACCTTCTGATGAATTAGTGATTATTTAACCCTTCATGACTCAAAAGTGCCATTAAGAACGTCACAAACAAAACCAGAAGTGATGGGGAAGGTCTTGCTCTCTCGCTTATCCTGGAGCAATGTTTATATATCCAAGTTATTTGTCTCTTAACTTGCATTATGTGGGTCTTTTCTGTTGTTTCCTTCTGCTGTTTTTCTGAGGGAATCAGTTTCTCAAAACGTAATGCCACTGAATAAACATCTAAAACCTACTTTTCTATCATTACTATGAAAGAAGATGATAATTCATGCTAAACAAAGGTTTCATGCTATGAAGCTGAAAGGAACCCTTGTGATCTAGTCACATATGGATTTTTCATCCATGTGACTGCTGTGAATGAATTCCTTTGTGAACCAGAGCTATCTTTTTGAAGAAGACTCCAGTCAGCAATAGTATTAATTCAAGCCTTAATTCAAGCTCTAGTAGCACAGCATGTAGTTCCTCCATCATATGTACCTAAAACGTACCTAAAGACTGCTGAACTTTCCCTCATTGCCTTATCCATCACAGCTGAAATTCTCTCTTAGGTCAGAATGAAGCGTTATGAATCGGACCTGGTACAAGAAGCAAATCTGAAGGCCCTTGTGTATGTGCATATATGTGTAAATAGATATTTTTAAAAATTAAAAGCCAGACTTTTCTACCTGTCTTCTGGTATGGTTCCAATTAAATGAAGACAAAGGCAACTGAATCTTCCAACGCTGTTTCTGTATTCAAGGATGATGTCAGCAGTGGAGATCTGCAGTATCCCTCTGCTTCAGTCTTGGCAGCAAGTTCAAAAAGGAAGTCAGAGAATGAGAGCGAATCGGCTGCGTATGATGCAGACAAGCAAACGGGCATCTCCCCCTCCCTGGGTAACGCTTTGGAGCACATTGTGGAGCAGCTGGATGTTTTAACTCTAGTAAGTGTACAATAGCAGATAGCACTTGCCATAGAAAATGATAATGCTGTCAATGGGCAAAAACCTGAGGAACCGTGTTCATAAATCAGAATGGTAAAGTCTATGGGTTATTTTCAATAGCTGTATAGTCACATGACTGTACGACTTTTTCCTTTCAGCAAATATTGATCACGTGTGTTGTGTTTGCTAAAGTGAAAGCTTCCAGCTACAGAATCATAAAGATTATTGTTGTATTTTTAACTCTGGAGGAAAATTCAACATTTTTAATCGTGAGATCCAGCATAGATTTGCCAGAAGCCGGTTGTTTAGCAGACATTGTCAGATTCCAGCTTTAACAGTCATGCATTAGGAGGGGATGAACAAAGTAAATTGGCAGTGTACCTAATATTAAATCCCTTTTCAGACTTAATGTTCAAGGTGCTGGCTGGCTTAGATAGGAACCTACGTAGTGGAATAATTCCCAGTGTCAATGAAACTGCAAACCAAGTGGTCTTGGTCAGTGGCTGAGTCACTTGTTTGCAAACACTCAATACCTCTTTTTTAGTAATCCAGATTTAGCCAATCTATGTGCTAAGAAACTACTCTGTCGTCTGTAATGTATCAGCATTAAACCAAATCAAAAGGGAGTGACTAAGGTTTTTATTCTGCACTCTTTTGCAATATATGTGTTAACTCAAGTTTTGGGAAGTATGGAGTGAAGCCATCAGTTGAAAATTACTTGTGTTGTAAATTGGATTAAAAAGAAACTGTCGTCTGTGTCCAGAAACCTACCTTTTCTGATTAAGGTAATCTCTTGGAGAATGCCTTTTAATAGTGGGGGGGGGGGGTGTCTCACTTCCTTTTTTTTTTTATGAT
>JAVJGJ010000057.1:43071449-43101116 GCA_035590215.1 Microhierax caerulescens | reverse complement strand
GGGGTGTCTCACTTCCTTTTTTTTTTATGATGCCTTAGAAGTTTCTTTTAGGTTTTTGGAAGACATCATTTAGGGTCACCGGTGATGGCTGTTTTTCTACGGAAATATAGATGCAGCTTTTGAATAGCATTTCAGAGTAATTTATATATGCAAGGATGTATTTCTCTCTCAGAGAAAATATTTTGTGAAAACAATTTTAAACCTTTAGACAATCTCCATAGATACAAAGCCACTGTTTTTAAATACAGTTGTAAATAGTGGAATAGCTAAGAAAAAGCCATCTTTAGGATATTTTTTCCTGTTGAGTTAAAGTGATTTTTCTTATGTTACTGTGTTGTACACTTTTATAATACTGTGTGAGTAATATAAAAACAAATTGAAATTACCATCCTTTTCACACAGACTATTTCAATCCTGGAACAACGTCTGACTTTGACTGAAGATAAATTGAAAGAATGCTTAGAAAATCAGCAAAAAATGTTACTTCAGGGAAGACAGGAAGAATAAAAGATGAAAACAATATGTATTGATGAGTATGTTTCATATATTCACAAGGAAAAATAAATGTTACTTCATTGGATTTTGCTATAATAAAAAAAATCCTCCTTTCTTAAGGAGGTAAGATAATTACAATAAGGCAATGTAATAAAAACTGAAGACAAGAAAAAACCCAGATTTTTAAACATTGGTAGAAAGCAGGTATTCTGGTTATATGTTTAATAATGTATAGCCCAGTCAAAACTAAGTTTCTAAAATCATTCTCATTGAACATTACAGGATTCTTGTTTCAACATAAGATCTTTGAATATGACTAAGCAACAAATTATGTATTTTAGGTGAATAGCAGTTATTATGGAAGTGCACCGTGCAGGTTTCTTAACTCCAGTAAGGACTGTGAAAATAATGGTCTTTGTGCTAAGGCAACATTTCTCAAGCATCTAAATTAAATAGGACCTAATTAGCCCTAACTCTAAAAATGCCAGGGGGTTTCTTTGTCCCTTACATAGCCTCAAATATTTTACCAATAAGTGCAACAGTAACTCTTTATCTTCTAAACATTTTAGTGGTGATTGCAAGAAGATACAATGTAAAAACTTTTAATTATAAATATGAAAATGAAATCACTTAAACTTTGAAAATAATTGCACCTGTGTGAATTCAGCTGCAAGACTGATGAAATTGAGCACTTCTGCTGATCTCATCCCCCTCAAAATTCATGTTTTAAAATTTAGAAAAATAAAAGTCAGCTTCATACTTCTGAAGAATATATTGGAACCAAACACAAAATTATGCAAAATCTGTATCATAAATACAAAAGATTCGCATCCTCCAAGGACTACGGGTGCTCAAGCTTTGCATGCTGGAATGTCCCCCATCAGTTAATGTATTATGAATGAAGCCATAAATCAAGAAAGACTTTGAAATGTATGATGCTTTTGGTTTATTTTTAATAAAAATGCAATTTTTAGACAGGCAATTGTAGGTCTTGTTTCTTAATAGAAAACATCTATGCTTCTTTATGTCTACCTGTTATTTTTTTTTAACTGCAATTGCAGAAGACCTGTTGTAAATCCACAGTCAAAACTAGGTAGTCATCCATTTCTGCAACTTCACACTTGGAATGTTGAAAAATAGGACACATGAAATGGGGGGAGCATTTTAATCCAATTCTGCAACTGACTGTATATAGGTAAAGCCCATTTCCCAGGCTGAACCTCATTAACATCAATAGAGTTCAGCTTAAGTGCAGAAGCTTACTGTACAAATACTACTGCAGTTCAAGCCAAAGCGATGAGCAGTCAGGTTTTCTTTTATAATTTTTCATTTTCTGTCATAGTAATCGCCTTCAGATAGACAGCTGTCACCATGCTTGCTTGGTAAACTCTGAATTTTACCAATAACCTCAGTGTATTTTCAGCTCAGTCTTATGTAGTAATTTTTATCACGAAGAAGTAGTCCCATAAAAATTTTAGATGCAACTATTTCTATGCAACACCCTAGCCACAATTTTTTTGTGAAAGGATTATCTTACATATTCCAATATAAACAGCCTGACCTTTGATTATGCAACTGTTTTAATGCTATATAATGCATAGTTATGTAAATACTGTCTTTTAGGTCAGGTGTACTTTGCTTTCTGCATTTGCAAATATTCTTGTGGTCTTTGCCTTTTCTTGGCTCCATTAGAAGACACAAAAACATGTAGGTATTAAAATCCTTTGCTTTGTTCTTGTTTTCTTTAAGTGGAATATATGTGTTTTAAAGCTATATTGTTTTGGGGGTTTTGTTAAGCTTTTCAGGATTATTTATCAACAAGATTTGGAAATTCCTTTTCCATATTTTTTAATAAAATCTCTGTTGAAATTTTCCTTTCTGCCTTAGTTCCTATCACTAGTCCTTCTTCCTTTTCAGTACCTATTATCTGGAGCATTTGCTACTTAATCCAGTTTATTCCTGTGCTGTTTGTGAATCTGGTGAAGTGACGTAACATTTCCAGATTAAGATACGTTCCTGTCACTCCTTCAAGTGGTCTGTTGATATCAAAACTCAACATGCATGGCTCTTGGGATGCCTGTATAACTAGAGATGGTTGAGAACACGATGGAGGTATTTTCCTCAAGCGGTGGTGGCTCTCCTGAAACATAGCCAGATAAGGTGTTGTTTCTTTTAAAGGAGATAGTTATCTCATTCTCTTGATCTGTATAATTTCAAATAAAGCTATAGAATAGAAAACTTCCTTTAAAAGCAGGTGAAGAAGCTGGTTAAACTATCCAAAGCCTTTACTCTAGTGTTTGTGTTCTGGTAAATAACTGGGGACTTGACTAATTTGAATTACCTTATAGAGTTAGAGGAAAATGACTGCTGATTAGCCTTAGTTGTGCTTCTGCACCACGTGAAAAAAATAATTGCATGGGTCTTATTAAATGATTATGAAAAGTATATCTGTATTGCAGATGGCAGTGAAATACTGAAAATCACCCATGCTTGTTCTAAACAAGCTGAACCGTGTACCTCATGCAGTCCAGCTTTCCCCAAGCTAAGTTATCCTTCTGACAGCAAAATGTAAATAGGCCACCCTGTTGGAGGAGGCTGCTTCCAGCATCCAGGCCAGCTACTGCAAAAATGGCTCTATTACTTACTAAAAAAAACCAAACCAAAACAACTCCAATGTCTGAATGACGTGCAGTAGATCCCTGAGGTTTGGTGGGGAGAGAGAGAAGGCAGCAGCAGGAATAACCTCTCCTGCCAGCATCACTGGGGAACTGTCTCTGGAGGAACCCAGCTTCAAATTTCTGATGTGTCAAAGTGTTACGCAGTAGCTCAGCAATTCATTTTATGTGCTTTGCAGATATTTTGAAACAAAAACGCTCTTACAAATTGAAAGAAATGCTGCCAGTTACTCCTGTGTCTTAAATTTTATTTGTAACTCTCATTAAAGTTCAGTGGAATTTCAATGGAATTTTTATCTTGGGCAATATATAAAGCACGATGTTGAGGCAATAAAGGTATTTTTCTCAGTTTTTCATTTTGGATGGCAATATGCACTTCCTTTGGGAGCATGTTTAGAGGTTCCTAATTATCACCTAATTACAGACACCGAATGGCTAAGTGTTGCAATGTTGGATCTTAAGGCATTTTACTTTTTCTTTTGATCTGAACATAGAGGTTTTCAAATACTAGGGCCAGTTAATGCCAATAGTCCATTATGCTCTATGGACCAGCCTGACAACCTAAACTCTGTTCTGGGTTTTCTCTTTTTTATTTTTTGGAGGTTGGGTGTTTTTGGTGTGTCTTGTTTTTGGTTTTGTTTTTGGTTTTGTTTTTGTTTTTTTAAACACTCATTACATTCTCCAAAATTTTTCAGTATTTCCTTTTTACTGTTGTTGAAACATTTTTTATAAACACGGTTTTGGAAAATATTCCTGGAGGCAAATGTATCTGAACAACTCCCTTGTCTTTGGGGGATTGTTGTTTCTTGCTTTTACATGTGTAAGATAATAATTCATTATTTTGTTATCTTTATGGTGAGGAACATAAACCGTAGTTTTAAACTTTTATTAAACTAATCTGTTTGGAGAAATTGTGGTAGAATAGGTTCTTCTCGCCATTTAGGATGGGCTGAACAGATCCCCGTAGCATGAGGGATTCAACAAATGTAACTTCCTGCCTTTATTTATGTTTATATCCATAAATAAATATGCTGTACTATTTTTAGGCTAAACAAGGGGGTTTTCTTCCTATAAGTCTGTCATGGTTTAACACCAGCCAACAGCTAAGCGCCATGCAGCTGCTTGCTCACTCCCCCCCTGTGGAGAGAAGGGTAAAAATGAGAAAACCTGTGGGCTGAGATAAAGGCAGTTTAACAGGTAAGGCAAAAGCCGTGCATGCAAGCAAAGCAAAACGAGGAATTCATTCACCGCTTGCCACGGGCAGGCGGGTGCTCAGCCATGCCCAGGAGATCAGGGCCCCAGCACCCATAATGGTAACTTGGGAAGACAAACGCCATCACGCCAAACATGTTGTGTGTGTCCCCTTCCTGCTTCTGTCCCCAGCTCTTTATTGCTGCATGTGATGTCATAACATCACATGGTATGGAATATCTCAGCTGGGGCCAGCTCTCCCCCCTGTGCCCCCTCCCAGTTTCTGGTGCACCCCCAGCCACCCGCTGGTGGGGCGGTGGGAGAAGCAGGAGAGGCGGTGATGCTGCGTAAGTGCTGCTCAGCAGTGACAAAAACACCCCTGTATTATCAACACTCTTTTCAGCACAAATCCAAAATATCGCCCCTTGGTAGCTACCACGAAGAAAATTAACTCTATTCCAGCCCAAACCAGCACAAAGTCATTACAGTGGCGCTGAATTCTTTTCGTTGCCATATCGCAGCACAAGACCACTCCTGAGTTTTCTACCGAGCAACAGCAGCTGCAATGTGTATGTATTTCCAGGGACACAGCTTTATGTAACCTGTTTACCTTGTAAGACTTGTAAAAATCCAATTCTGTACTCTTTGCCCCAAACAATTAATGAATATGTATGTTCACATTGGATCCGGGATCTGTTTTTGTCAGAGTGCCCCCTCAGGGACTTTTGCATGCTTCAGATGCATAATACAATTGAAGCCGTTTCTTTGTGAGAAAATAGGTTAATGACTTGCCAAAAGGCAGATGTTAATTGGAAAAAATGCATACAAGTCCTTTTCTTTACAATGTATATGGGTTGCACTTGTTATGACTTGCATCCAAGAACAGGTGCAATTTCAGTTGACTCAGCTGAAGGGATGTGCTGAGTACGCTCCTCACCAATTTCACCAGAAATTTTAAATCCAGCAGAAAAAAATGAGTTTCTAAACTAGTCAGTGATTGACAAGCTGCATTTATTACCTGTTACAGAACGTATTTATAGCTTTGTATTGTAGTTAAACATCTTAATAACATGAAAATAAGGTCTCTGATTATTTATTGGTGTTAAAGAATTTTACTGGTGAGCTTTACCTGAGACAAAATGCGTCATCCCTTTCAAAATACTTCTTCTGTAAGAGAGCCAGCAGTTCCAGACAAGGTACCACCAGTGTATTTGTAAATGCAACTTAAAGCGGGAAAATTGCTTTTTTTTTTTTTTTTTTAATTTTATTTTATTTTCCTGCCATGAAGCTACACAATCAGATTAAGGTCTTCACCTTGCCTCGCTTTGTTTTCCCTGTCTTTAGAAGCAAAAATGAATACAACAAGTGGAAAGAAATATCTGGGAGTGGTAGGGTCAGAAGAGCTGCTCTTTGACAATTTAGTAGTTTGATTCAAGGGTCTCTGGGAACTTCTAGGCTACTCACGTGAGTCCACTGGAGCAGGAACTTCAGTTTGGATCCATGTGCCTAACCTAACCTCATCCTCCGAGTCACTCCCTCACCTGAGGAGGGCTGAATCTAAAATTCAGGTGGCTGGCAAGCAGCGACGGTCTAGACCAGCACAGGAGCATGTAGTTCAGGAATCCCCCAGGAGCTTTGGCATTAACAGGGTCACTGAGGCTGCTGACAAGGGGGGTCACAAGGTTTCCCCACACCTGCAGCAGGGACCCGGACATCAGTGGGCTCAGTGCACTTGCAGAGGCAGAAGTGGGCTGAGAAGAAATGCTGAGGGTCTCAGTGCTACCTCAGTATAGGATTCTGCAGCTCAGAGTAGCAGTCAGGCTTGTGAGTCCCTTTATGGCCTCTGCCCTTACAGACCTGGATAAAACAGAGGGATCCAATTTGTCTTCAAAGCTGCTAAAGAGGAAGCAATTGCCATAAGAGAAGACAGCCAGTAGCTCCCTTTTTCATCCTTCTGTGCTTTGTATTGTAATGAAATAGTTCCTCTGTCTCAAGTTTTTTCTTCCTTCTATCCCCAGAGGAAACCCCTGCTCCTTTTAGAAAGATAAAATCTTAGGAGAAAGTAGCAGGAACTGCGGCTCTGTGCTAGAGGGTGTTGCTGAAGCCTTTTCTGGCCACAGGGGTGGAAGTCAAAGGCTTACAGTGCTTACTCCAAACCCTGCATTGAATGTCAATTCTCTCATAAGGTTCAGAAGATTTACAAGATTCATAAGCGAAGCATGTTTGCAGCAGCCTGCTGTTTATTGGGACTTTATGAATGAGTGTCATAGAGACAGAAATGTGGAAAGGTGAAAGCAGTAAAATCCTTTCTCTGATTTCTTTTAAGAAAGATTCAGGTGAGCCATGCACAAAGGATCCTGCTGCTTCGTGCTACTTTCATTTCACACATGGCAAAAAGAAACCTATAAGATGCAACGGGCTTGGGTGCTGAGAAGGGCAGAATGCTCCTGGCAGCCGTTCTTCCTCATGAGAGCACATCGTACATTTTTTAATCATTCTTTTTATTAATATTTTCACCCTGTGATACATGATGGGGGCACAGGACCCAGGATGTTTGCTGGAGCCTAAAAAGAGCAACTTGAAAGAGAAAGATGAGATGGTTGGTGATGGCTTCTGACTATGTCCAAGTTCTGCACTGATTACTGGGGGTATTCTGTTAAAATTACATGATGCTACGCTGAAAAATTGATATTGCGAACAAAAGCAGGGCTTAGCTCTTAAACTATGAGACTTGAAAATTCTTGTACTTCACAAGACCAGCTTTCACTTCAAAGGAAATTTTATAAATGTAATAAGATGCCATTAACTTTTCAGTTAGGCAGTGAGTGTAATCAGGCAAAGCATAGTAGATTATAATATTTGATTGTACGTAACCATACTGAGTGGTTTCGGTCTGTGCTGATGTCTCCCTACAGCTTCATTGCTGAAACACTGTGAGCTTTTGTGCAGCTTCTGCAAATTATTCAGTATAGACCTAGCCTATAAATAGCTGTATTATTGAAAGACTGTGAGGGGTTCATTAGAGAAGTTGTGATAGCCTCATTCGAGCCAGGGCTGATATAGTACCACTCCGAGTTTCCAAGGAGTTTTCAGCATGTGGGCAACACTGCACATGGAGCTGGGCTTTTGGCCATGCAGCAGAGTAGCTGCCCCTGCAGCCATCCCCTCGATCACCCCAGCTGCATGCTCTCACAAAGTACACTGCACTTCTTGCTGGCTCTGGGCATAGGGATTTCTCCCCCCCCCAAAAAAAAAAAAAAAAAAGCACAGCATGCAGGAGCTCGTGGTCACACCAGTCTTGTCCCAGCCCAGAGCCAGGATGCAGCCAGGGCGTGTGCTGGGGGCCAGGGCTGCGGGACATCCTGGTGGATGTACCTACCCACCGCTGCAGGCACAGCCAGGGACATTAGTCATCTTCAAATCACACACAGGCACAAGTACTTTGCTGACTCAATAGGAAGTTGCTGCCTGAACTCTGTGGGACTTCTCACATGATTGAAGTTACATGCTGAAAATGTCTTATCTTGCACACTGTATTCATATAACTGGGGGGCAAAGAAACAAAATGTTAATAGCAGCTGATGGCTGTTTTCTTTCAAAGGTACCTGGAAAACAAATATAGCCATTATAACTTGAGCTTCTGGTTAGTTTAAATGGGTGCTTTGCTATTTATTTCACAGATGTCTGAACTAGAGCCTCCCACTTCTGGCTCTGGCACTCAGGCAAATGAAGGGTATTCGGGACCGAGTTCCCAGGTTGTACACAGACCCTATCCTATAGCCTTTTGGGTACTCCTTTGGAAGAGATGCTAGAATGAGAAAGGTTTCCAGTATCCTTCAAAACCATTAAAGAGGAAATATCCCTCATTTTTGTCTGTTTTTCTTTTGTAAAGAAAAATGCTCTCAGCTATTATGAGTTGTGTATGTGTTTTCCACATTTCTCTCTTTTCTCTAGATGTTTGAGTCAGTAATTTCGAAGTGAGAGAGTTGTGCTCTTGTTACATAATCTGAGTATCGGGAGGGAATTATCCATATTTTTCTGTCTAATGGATTTGGGAGGAACAGGGAGGAATACAAAACTAACAATCTGTAATATCTGAAAAATTCTATTCAGTATGAAAAAATGATGGATACAATAAAATCATGCTGTCCTCACACAGCATCTTACCAGTACTTTTACATCTGTGTACATTGTAAGGTAACAAAGCTGAACCTTCAGCACTTGCCACAAAAAAAAAACAGACTGAAATGCCTGAGGTCTCATTTTTAAGATTTGGCCCATGTAAGGAGTCACTTACAAAACTATATATGATGTAGCCCATTAATGTTAGCTATGACACACCCAGTTCCTCTCTTCCCTTTTCTTATTATGTAAGGAACGATTATGCCACAAAAAACACTGGCTGGGAGGTTTCCAGCAGCGCAGGTTTTTGTCAGAGAATGCTGATTTGTCGTAAGCAGAATGTTTCGCAGCAGCGTCTCTGTTTGGATGAACTTCCGATGAAACACAGGCAGGTTTCCATCACAAACCCGCCTGATTTCCTGCCAGCTTGTCTGGCGGATCTCCAGGCTCCACAGCTCCCGGACAGCTCTGGACTGAACCTGTGATTCTTCCTGACTTCTTTTTTTTGATATTTTTTTTTTTATTTCTTTTAATTAGAAGGAAAAGGTCTTGGGAGAAATACACACTGACTTTGCCTGGCTTTTTCTGGTTGTTCAGAATTAAGTACTTTGATAATAAGGAGCTTGCACAGCCCAGTCCGTTGGTTTGTTACGTGGGAGACCCAGAGCATCCTTGGTCTCTTCTAGATCCTCTCTTCCAGACAAGCTGCTCAGGTTAAACTGCCTGGAAGCTAAAGAGTTTTCATAGCACATGGGGCTTCACTTCTGAGCATTTTCAGGAAACCGTTTGGTGCCAATATTGTCTCCTCCTCACTATTTTCTAAAGTGCCTAATTGCACTGTGGTTTCTCTGTACTAGCAGTGCCCTTCAGCCCTCTCTCTTTCACCCACTCCTCCCAGGCCAGTTTCTGGTACAGAGGCTGAATCAACCCCTCTAGTGTCTTCTGGGTACTCGTGGCTCCTGGAGTCATGGAAGTGAGGGGGCTTCCTGGGACCCTAGGCACAGAGATACGCTCTAAAAATCTGCCTCAGTGGCCAGCTGCTTGTGCCTTGAATGCTGCTCCCTGGTTTATCTGCTCCATCTCCCCTTGGTGCCAGAGATATTTCTCTGCACCTCAGTCTGAGTCAGCTGGGGGGTGCCAGTTGTTTCATTTTTTTCTCTTTAATGTGGGGTTATCTGAGGGCAGGACCATGTTCAGGCGTGTGCCCAGGGTCCCGAAGGTGCAATAGATGAAGCAAGATGGGGAAGGCAGACAACTTCTTTCACCTCAGGGCTCATGCTGTAGGCAGTCAACTTTATCCACCTCTGTACTCCAGGCTCTCAACCTCTAACAACCTCCTAGATGATTTTTTCCTTCAGCCCATCAGTTTCATCAGTATGTTAATTGTGTCTGTGTACTTGGGTCAACTTGGCTTTGAAAAACATGTGACTGAGAAGAAGCATTTGGCCAGCATTGAGAAGACCTGGAGATTTAAACTCTGGGTTTGATTTGGCCTTGGTATTACCAAACAATAGCTGTAAGCATCATTTTAATATTCTCTTTAAGCATTAGAGTATCTTGTCTTTTCCATACCTCTCAGTTTTAATATTTTCTCAATCAGGAAAACCGTTACATCTGAAAGTGGATTGTCCAAGAGGCCAGTGCTGCCAACGGGATTAGACTGTATTGCTGTCACAGCATGGCCAGGAGCTATGGAAAGAATGGGGAAAGAAAGGGTTGTGCCCAGTATAATTTTCTAGGCAGTGCTGTAAGCCCTGCCAGACCCTGAAACCTCCAAGAATAAGAAGGGGGGATTAAGTTTTAGGGGAGTGAGTGGAAAAGGCAACGCCAGCAGAAGCTGAATGCAGGCAGAGAGAGAGACGGGGAGCAGACAAATATGAACCCCATTTTGCCTAAGTCCAGCCTCTGATAATTAGGGTGAACAGCTTTCCCAAACATACCCGCAATCTCTGACTCCTCTGCACTCACTGTTTGTCCCGCCTATGTTGTCCGTCCTGCTGTAGCCCATCAGTTCTTTCCTTATCTCTTCCTCTCTGTGTTTTCACCCTCACTTCTCTCCCATCCTTTTCCTCTGAAAAAATATTTTGCAGCCTACAATTAGTGCACTTGGCCGAAGTCTTGTTGGGCATATCAGGAAGTATTCCAGATCACCCATGGGTGGAGTTTCCCAAAAGCGTCAATTTGGTATTAATGTTGTATATATAAACAATGGGCCTGCCAAACCCTGCGCAGTGTGAGGCAACCTCAGAATGTTGTGCCTCCTCACGGAGCTCCGCCGTGGCTTACCTCACACGACAGAGACACCGTGGCCTCCACGGTCACACAGGAAAAAATGACCACGGGCATAACCTCAGCGTGCACCGGGAGGGATCTGCCTCCTGCTCACTCGCTTCTTCTGACCAGTCTGAAGCATCGGTACCAATACTGTTCAGTAGATGCCTGTCCAAGTGGCCATGAAGAAGTCGTGATGGGTAACACAGACATGCAGACATATTTTCAAAATTGTTTGTGAATCACTAAGCTCATTTCTGCCAGCTGTTGTGGGGTAACGAGCTGTATAATAATGATATTGTTTGTAGCAGCTATGGGATCAAGTTTGAATCAGTACAGTGCCTGCAAGAGGATTTTAAGTAAATATTACAGTTCATATAGCACTTTAAGTAAATAATACAGTTCATTGAGCACTAATATGGCTCAACATACAGAATCACTTAGCTGATTTGGAAGCCCTGACTTCTGGTTAGGAAAGTGGTGAGCAAGAGCCCTTATAATTATTTCAACCACAGACCAGGAGTGCCAAAAATAACCCTCATTTACTGCATTTCTCTTTGTAAGAGGCCATTCCCACAAATTTCCCAATGTTTGAACGAGATTTTCCATGCTAGGTATCCTTTTCAGGATGAAATTATCTAGAAATTTTCAGCCTTTTTGAAGATGGAGTTAATGTGTAATCCTGTCTTTGGATCTTTCCTGGAGACCTGTCGTCAGAAAGCATATGGACAGCTGATGGGAGCAAACTGGTGTAGGAGACATTCCTTCTGAGGACACAGGCAGGCAGCTCGCTGAAAGCTGTCACGGAGAATGACCCAGGCCAGGCAAAACGTAGATACAGTGGGACCAAGACTAGCTCAGCATGAAGACTGGGCAAAGGAGACAGAAGATCCGAGAACTGCAGGGTAGATGGGGACAGTATGAGACACTGAGGAGTTTGAAGCAGGACTAAGGAGATTTGTAGTGTTGGCAGAAGCCAAACTTGGGGCAACAGGAAGAAATGGCCCTGGTCCATTAGACCTCGTTTCCTACCAGTCTGCAGAGCAGACCGTTGCTTAACTAAACATCTACTGAGCCACTTGCTTGGTGTCTTCCTCAGCTGCGCACTTTCCCTGTGGCACAAGTGAGCACAGCAGGTAACACCCTGCTCCTGCCTTTGGTTGCCCTACCTGCTCAAGAGGCAAAGGTCAAGGTGGTGAACCTGAAAACATGAAGGAAATGCTTGCAGAGAAAACTGTCTGGTGTTGTATGTTAAAATCATTTTACCAAGGCAGCTCTTGAGAACTGAATTTTATCTCTGCATCTGTATCATCAGCCTGGCAGCTGTACTCTGTGTGGGAAGCAGTGGGATGGAGATCTGAAAAGGCTGGCAAGGGATGGTTGTAAAACCCAAAACCTGGAGACTGCGAAGTTATAAGCAAGTGTTTTGAATTCTTGGTTGAGAACTGAAAGATGGTACAAGCGAGAAAGCAACAGAGTTTGAAGGAAGAGACAGTGCAAAGCAATGCTGTGATCAGATGTCCAGTCAGTAAGTTTAATGTCAGTAGGAAGATGAAGAGGACAGAGGAGGGCCTTTATAAGGGATGCAATTAGATCTGTATTAGAACTGTGAACAGTAGAAATGTGAAAAGCTGCAAATGAGGTTGCCTGATATCCTGCCTAGAAAAGGGTTCTGCTATCTATCTGACCGTGGGTTGATGAACCGTTGACTGTGTTTATTTGTTGCTCTTCCTATTCGATTTTATGACGGTGAGTTCATCCTTTTGCATTTTTTAAAATCAATTTGATGCTTGCAGATTGATTTGCCACACTAACATTCTCTCCCTCTCTCGATCTGTTCAGCTGCTAATGAACATCCCACACTGCCTTCCTCTCATGTGTTCATGACCTCGCTGACTCCAAGGTATTTTCCAGCTTCCCAAGTACCCTGCAGCATTTTCCCCTGTCTCCTACTTGCTGGTGGCACTGAGTAGGTATCACCTTGGCTGCCGTGCCTGCTACTCTGTGCCCGTTGAAGGCAGAAGGGCTCGCTCACCTGCTAGACGTTTCCCCACGTGTATTCCTCAAGTGAGGGAAGCTCTGTGCCTGGGAAAGGTAGTGTCATCAGGGAGCCTAAAAGACTTGATTGCCTACAAAGCCCAGCACTGCCACTGAGAATGCTTTACCTCAAGCTGTGTCTGCTGCTTCCCAGTTTGCTTTCTCCTGAAGTCCCTGGCATGTTGTACAATGCCTGGCTGTATGGCAAGAGGAGACAAGTCTTACTTCGGAGTATATGGCAAGGGTTTGGAGCAGCAGCCTCAGGTAGATGCAGGGGCAAAGAAAAAAGGAAACCTGCTCAGTGAACTAGAAATTCCCACACTCTGTTGTCAAACATGCTTGTTCACTGGTGTGGAAGAGGGAACCTGAGGAGAAGACAAATGAATTTGAATGCATTTTAATTGGGATTACGGGCATATGGTGTGGTGCCATTTGTTTTCCTCTTCCTGCTCTGTAGTGGGGCTCTAATACCTTCACACATTTGCCTTGTCAAAAGGGGAGACAGTAAGCAGCTTTTTTCTCCTCCCTCTTTGGGGGCCATGCTAAAAGCTCTCACTTCACCCTGAACTTTGACAAAGGAACAATCATGATTTTTAGAAAAAGTGCAGCCAGATTGCAAAAGCAGATTAAGCAGCTCTGACTTATTTTTATTAAACTTTTCAGCTGCTCCTTGGAGGACCTTTGCTATTTTCCAGCAGCAGAAAGGGATGGATTCAAGGGGAGAGCAGGGACGTGATGTCCACAGTACCACAAGCACATGATTCACCAGCAGCTGGATAGTTATCTTTTATTGTTATGATAGTATATTTAGTGTTTAGTAAAAAGCTACTTAGGGAGCTGTTTCCCTTGTTGTACAGCAGTTTGTAAGCTGTAAGATTCAGACATAAGCCTTTAATTATGCCTAGCATCTCCGCAAAAGCAATTTCAGTTCTCTCCCCTGCCTCACGCAGCATCTTGGGATGCTCTGCATTTGAATGTGAACAAGCTATTGTTTAACATGGCTTTAAATCATTACAGAAATGTTCTGTAGCATCCACTGGGAAAGCCTGCTCCCATCTGCCCTGTGCATTTCTCACAGTCGCTTTGGGAACCAGGGCCAGTATTCACAGAAGTTTTGTTTAAAGGTTAAGCACAGAGTAGCATTATCTTCACACACTGTGCAAGCTAATAACAGGTGAAGGTGTTGCTCAGAAACACTTAAAGAGGAACGCAAAGATTAAGATTAAACATCTTTCCCAGCCTTCACATAGGCATCTTTCCCTTTATTTTCCAAACATGTATATGACACAGTATAAGACTTGTAGGAGACTTAGAAGCTAACACCCACTTAAAATAAAATGTCTCTAGCACAGCTGAAGCCAATCTGAACCTCCTTTTGCCTCCCTTGACACAAGCCCTCAGTTGGTAGACTTCGGTCAGCTCAGCACCATGGCATCCCAGCCTTACCCTAACTAATTCTGTAGCTCCTGAATAAAAGTTGAGACTTTTATTTTTCTTCTGAGAAATACGTATGTTTATTATGGCTTAGACTTGCAGAAAAAGCATGAAACATTGCCTAATGTTATTCAGTATGTCCTATATTTGATGCTCCTTTTGTCCCAGAGTTTCTGTTTCAAATAATGATGAAAAAAGTTCTATTAAATTTACATCAAAGGAAAGTTGGGGAAGCAGAAACATGAATAACAAACACATGCATAATATGATTCTGAACAAAGAAGCCTGTGCTGTCAGTGCGATAGGCCGCGTGGGAACACATGTATGTCACTGCAGCATATTGCAAACACATGTGGGGGTCATCCAGATATGTTTGGGGGCAGCTGAGATCCCTGTTTGAAGGTAAATTTGATAAGACTCTGGTCTGCATTGTGGCAGTGACCGCACTTTACATCTTTATAGAGTGGTTACCACAATCCTGTATGTGTTGTCCTGTACAGGCTTCCACATACAGATGTGCCAACGGGAGAGTGTAAAGAGTATGTAAATAGCCAGTGTAAAGATTCACTGGAAAAAAAAAATCACAGATGAAAATGACATTCTGAAAGTAGTTCACACAGATCTTTAAAATGAATGGGGAAAAAAAAAAATCATTAAATTGTAATGAATTTCACCCTCCCAGACAGATCTCCAAAACAGTTCAGCAGTTTTACTTCTTCAGCAGCTTGCAATTTTGCCGTCTGTTCCCGTGAAATGCAGAGCATGCCAAGGGGCCATGGTTCTGCATGGAAGGGAGGATGTGTTTGCCCAGAGCAACTGAAAGGCCCTGGATTCAGGTTCTTAGTTCAGAGCTCTTCCACAGGAGCTGAGGACATGCTAGTCTTTTACAAAGGAGGTTCTGACTGTTTGTTCTGGAAGTGATTCAGCATTTTATACTTACGCAGAAATAGGTATGCTTGACGTTTGCTAGTAATACTGTTTCGGTTGGTTTCACCAGGTATTTGGAATCTTGACCAGACACTGTCTGTGACTCTGAACACATTTCTGATTTCCTTTACCAGCAGCTCTGGCCCCTGTTCTGCATCATGTCACCCCCAAACTGAGGCAGCACCCCACTGACTGGCTGGTCTTTATCTGATTTTTCCAAATGTTCAGCACCCATAACATGGCAGCAGATTTTCAGAAGCAGACAGCCATCAGCTATTGTAATTACAGTTGGGGTCAGATTCTCAAAAGAACTTGGTATACTGCCCCAAGTCTGGTCTCAGGCACAGGTACATACTGCTTTCCTGTAGGAATCACAGCTCTGACTCTGGGAGTCACCCAAGTCTGTGCCCCACAGAGGAGTCCTGGCTGGGAGGTGTGTGGTCAGGATGAAGGTGGCAGGTAAGTGCCTGTCACACGTGGTGATGCTGGCTTGTGATGCTTGCGATGCCAGAGAAGGAGAGAAAAAAATGACAATTCAGCTATCACAAAATGATAGTTATGAACAGGAGGAATCCATAAATACAATATGCATTTTATGCAGATAAAATCAGGTGGCTGACCCACTGCATGCAGGGATTGATGTGAAAATAGTCACTTAAGTTTTGGCACACTATAGCTAAAAATACTAGAGCGGGTCTTTAAACCTTGGGCCCCTACATTACTTTTAGTGCATCTCCAAAAGGTACCTAAGGAAACCCAAGATTTATATTCATTATGCTAGGATCTTAAGTTTCTGTCTACATTATCACTGAAAGATGCTTAGAGCTGCACAAATTCAAAACAGTTGAAAAAAATCACTGGAATAGAGTTATAATCAAACTTAAAATAGTTGTATTCAAGACAGTAACCAGTAAAGTCAGTTGTAGAAGTAGGCTCCTTGAATTTCTGCCTCAGCAAAGGCAGAGCCAAGGGTGAAATAAGCTGAAGGGGCCCCTGAACGTAGGATTAGAGCTATCCAAGTGCCTGTTGGCTCTTCCAGTTGACCCTTGAAAACTATCCTACCTATTCTGGGAGCGGAGTAAATGAAGGCAGTTCACCAGTTTTTAGACTAATCCAGACAAATGTTAAAGAGACAAACAAGCAAAGGAAAAGTCCCCAAGCCAAAACCAAACAAGCAACCAAAGGCCCTTGCCAGTCCCTGGAGGTAGGCAAGGTCACTGCCTGGGAATGCTCTCACGACTCACAGGCAGGCAAAGCTGCTCCAGCTCAGACATGACACAGGAAGCCATGACAACACAGTGATGCGACACTGCTGCACGTGGGGCTTGGCTTGAGGATGAGCGCTTACTCCCCAGCTGTATCCCACTGCATTGCTAGCACAGCTCAGACTGCCATGCCCCAGCCCTACAGTGAGTAAAAGTGCTCACAGTGTGCCTGAGTGCTTGTACAACGTCCCACCACATGCGCAGACGGTTGCTGAAGCCCTGCCCTGCCAAGGTCAGTGGGAATTTTTGTTATTGACTTTTGTGCAGGCAGGATTTCCCCCCACGGACACACACCTCCTCCCGGATGCCTGTGCATGTAAGCGTGTGTGTATATGTATATGCTTTACAGTACGAAGTACTTACAGGAAGGCATCTTCTCTCTTTAAATGTTTTTCCTCAACTTTGTGTTGCGTGAAGTCAGACCCTCACTGTCACAGCGGCAGTTTCTCACAGCTTAATGGAGCTAAAGAGCCCTGCTTGCTCCCGACTGCTGCAATAACAATCAGGCTGGGAGGAAGGGGAAATGAGCAGTGCAGCACATGCTGTACCTTCCAGCCACCAGCTATTGTTAAGAGCAAGTTGCTCCAGACAGAGTGGCAGCAAGGCATGGGGTGGGAAGCAGGTGTAACCTGCCAGGAACATCACTCTAGCAAAGTCAGGTTTTAATTCAGACGAGTGCCCCTGCTTCTCAGCTGCCTCTTCCCACCAAACTGAAACAGGTTGTACACTCCTGTTGCTCAGCACTTGAAAGCATAATAAACGCTTTTATGGAAACCAAGAGCTCGTTTTCTCATGCTAGCACTTTGGTCATTCATCTACAAAGTCACCAATCTTTTTTTCTTCAACCCTGTATCACAGCATAGCATTTCACATGCAACAGTTTGCTCTCAGGCGGTATGTTTCCATATGCTTTGCTATAGTTTGGGTTCTTTACAAAAGATTCTGCAGTCTCTCCTTGCTTGCCCTGTTTGTCCAGCTTGGGTTTCTTCTACTCTCTTCAGAAAGTCCCACCAGCAACAGCTGCCTAGGCTGTGGTAGCCCCCATGGACTGCTTTGCCCAAGCTAGGTCTACACAGGTGTATATATAGCCTGGCACTACTGGCCGGGTTTGGACTGCTGCTGGGTGGCCCAAGCCCAGTTCAGTTACCTCACCCCCTAAATTCAACTGCGGTGTATTGTTAAAGACTGGCTGCCCTTGCTGAGTCCCTGCGCTGTTCTCAGACACCCTCTAGGGTGGTTTATAAACATCAGTGTGGTGGTCCTTGCCAGAGTGCATGAAGCCAGCAGCCCACGTGTTCAAACCTCTTCTTTGTTTTAGTGCAGGAGTTACTGTCCTGCACTATTAATTAATATTATTAATTAATAAGGGCAATATTAAAGCCTGTTTGTGGTCAGGTTTAGTTCACCGTAGATCTGCAGCCTTTATTAATGCCTGGTTTTCAGATACCTGCCTCTGCTGAGCACTCACACATTGTGCAACACGATAAAAATGAGCATGTTCAGCCCAGCTGCCACACCATAAACAAGCATGATGAAAGAACATCACATCTATGTCTGCTACTACCCATCAGGGCATGATCTCTGCTCCTTTTCCTCCACTGAGGCCTGCAGATGAAGTTCAGCCTGGTATACAACCCACTCATGAAATGCCTTCCCTGGCTGGCTGTTCCCTGTCCAGGATTATCCACCAGCTGTAGGACACAGCTGCTTGGCAAGGGAGCCAGCAGACCATAAGAAGGCCTGGCATTTTCTATCCCTGACTAAGCATTTTCTCCACTTGTCCCTCATCTTTCTTTTCTGCTTATAGTTACTGGTCCTTTTTTACCACAGGATCATTTTGGGGAAAGAGAATCCACCCCCGTCTCCTCTTCCTCCTCATGCAGCAGCTCTAGACTGTTCTTGGTGGACTCTGCCTGGTTTCTTCAGGAGGTAGCTCAACACCTTGCCAAAGCCCCACGTATCTCCCCCAGCAGCTTGTGTCTGTCTGTGTTCCTCCCCTTCCCCAGCTGCTCTTGCAACACGCACGGGTGATACTGCCCTGTTTCTGGTAGCTTGGCTTATTTGGCTCAGCTGGAATGATGCTGAAAAACAATGGAAAAAAACCCTCAGAAATGCTTTCCCCCAAGGAAAATTCTCCTTTTTAAAATAGTCCCTTTGCATTTGGGAGGAAAAATACAATTTTTATCTCATTAACATGATTCCCCAGTTATCTGCACTTCTGGGCTCTGTAGCTATTTTATGTTCATCCCCAATATATACAATTTAACCTGGAGTTATGATGTATAGACTCAGACTACGAGAAAAGGACTAGAGACTCTGTGTTAGTAATCAGTTTGGCTTTATTTCACTCAGCAGTGACACTGGACAACGACAACTTACAAGCAATTTTGGACTGAACAAGATACATCTGTCCCTGTGCTGCAGTGGAGACACATCTGTCTGCGCCCCCAAGAGCTGTCGTTGTCTCCTCATCTATCACTTCCCACTTGTGGCATCACTTCATCTAGTCAACAGTAACTCACTGTCTGCACTGCCAAGAAACTTTGAAAATGTTCTGCATTTCATACCAGGAAAGGCCATAGGTGCACTTTGCATGTCAAATGCCTCAGAAAATGGTTCTGTGCTGCTGCAAACTCATCCAAACTACATGTGGATACAGTTCTATGTTGCTGGTTTTCTTTTTTTTGCTGTGTGGGCTTTGAGTACTGGTATAATGTACCCTAATAAATCTTTCTACATTTTGCTTTTCACCTTTCAGCATTGCACGACTTATGCCTGATTAAGGAACGCAGATGGGAAGGGTAAGGAGCCATCCCCTTGTGGGGCTGAGCTGGCACAGCCCAGGCCACACCATGTAAACTCAGTGATGCAAAGTCCAATGTCCCCTGTACTGTAAGTGCCCTTGTAGGAGTAATGAACCTGTCTAATTCTTACAGAGGTATAACGATGCCAGCTGGTCTCCCCAAGTATGTTTCTATCTCAGTGTCTGGGCGGCTGAGCTGTCTGGGGGACAAACAGTGCCATCAGGACGATGGCTCAAACCCACCCAGGATTCCTGGCTCAGGGGAAGCACCATGCAGGCATGTCTCTACTGCTTCCAGGGGCAGATGAGGCAAGAAGCAGGACAGCTGTGCCCCCACTGTGCTAAACCCAAACCCAACATTTCTACACAGAGCTGGCTGGGATGCAAGTGCACCACCTCCCAACATGGAAAAGTGGCTGGGACGTGGGGCAGAGACCCAGGCTGACTCCAGTGTGGCACTGCTGAAGCAAGAACATTGCACCTGGGCCAGCTCTTCTTCAAGCCACTGAAGGGCCAGCACACTGCACTGCACTACCAGCCCAGCTCCCAGGGGATTTATTAGCTGGAGCGGAGAACCTGCCTTGGGAGCGCTGGCTTGCTGCCACCGCAGCCACTGCATCTCTCCAGAAACCAGAGTGCTGGGAAGGTAACGCAGCGACACCTAAACCCTCTGCGAGACTTAGAAGCAGTAGTACCTGTGTTGTCTGTATCATTTCCGTTACCAGGAGTAGCCAACCTCTAGTAAGGGAAATCCATATGTCATTTTATAACATTAGGAAAACAGACACCACAGTCTATCATCATGCCTCACAACTCAGGTACAACTGATCATAGATGACATGTATCACTGGAGAGATGCTTACCCACGGCTCCCATCTTCACAGTATTTCTTTTTTAACTCCTTGTGCTGAGCAGCATTCTTCAACACTGGGCTTGCTAAAAGCACTCATGGTTTTGTCATGTTCTGTTCCCAGAAGTCAGTGATGACTTCAGAGGGACCAGCAATGCCAGTGCTGTCTCTGAGGGTCCTTCCTCATGGAATATCTTGAGACTTTAGTTGGCCAAAAGAATCTTTTTAAACCTTTACATAAAAAAAAAATATCTTTTAAAAATCAAATTATGTAAAATAATAAAATGAAGTTTATAAAATAAAAATGTTTATAAAAATTTAATAAAAGGAGCATCTTGTTTTGAGGCACTGTTTATAAACATCAATAAAACATTTACATATTTTACAAATCCATTTGTGACGGGATTTCTAATTTGTAGGAAAACTTGACACTACTGTAGCTTGTCTAGATTGAAAACAAATTTCAACATGTTGAAAAACCTCCCCAAAGTGGAAATTCCCAGATCTAATCTACTCTAAAGATCACACAAACAGCATTTCATATTTTTAAGGCAGCAGATCAGAATGGCATCGTTCCTTTCTTCCATATGGCCAGAATGATGCAAAATAATATCTGGAGCAAGAAGAAAAAATAATCTGCAACTAGTTGGAATATAAAGAAAAAGAGATTTGTTGAAAATTTTTTTCAGAGCATCATCCTTCACAGCTCGGAACCTCTCCGCATGAGTTTGGCATAAGCTGTGCTATGCTAAACTTCTGGCTTCAAGGCTTGCTTCTGCACTGCTGGCAGCTAAAGGTGCAGAATCTGGTCCTGGGCAATCTGCTCTGGCTGACCCTGCTCTGGGCAGGGGCTCAGTCTCCAGAGGTCCCTGCCAGCCTTGGCCCACTGCTTATATAGCCCCTTTTCCTCACACCTTAACCACAGCCTGCCTCCCCTTCGATCTCTTCCCTGCTGTCTTCTCCAGGAGCCACCTCCCTGCAGCCAGCTCAGGGGACAGCAGTGGCCGTGACTGTACCCTCCTGGGGACGCTGGCATTGGGCTGCACCTCTACGTGCCCAGCATGACCTGTGTGCTGCCTGGCCAGTGTCCCCCTGGAGAGAGGGCAGTGTTGTGGAGAGATTGTGTTTTCACTGCCCAAAGCAGGGAGCTTTTTGCAGCAAAATGGCTGGTTTGAATGGCCTTTCTTCTCAAGGAAGAAAAGAACTTTATTCTCAAGGAAGAAGGTCTGTGCTTCCAGGCGTTCACGGGGCACAGGCATGGCAGCCACTGAGAGAGCAAAACTGGGCCAAGCTGGAGACCCCACCAGGCAGTGCCAAAATAGCCAATTACTGCATAGCCCATTAAAGAGAGAATGGCCTAAAAGTTATCCTGCACTAATGGCATGGTCCTCCATGACTCCCTTCCAAGAAGCTGAGATCAACAAGTCGTTTGCAAGAGTTAAAATGCCTTCAAATGTAAATGCAAAAAAAAAAGAAAAGGGTTCACAAGAGCCGCTGTTCAAATGAAAAGTGATGAACAGAAGCCACAATGTCTTACTTAAGACAGAGTTAAGAGGGAAAAAAATATTTGCAGAAATCTAAGCAGCTGCCCTGAACTCACCATTTTTTAATGTAAATGAAACATTTTTTCCCGTGTCAGACCTCCAGTGATGCTGCTTCTGCTGTGCTCCTTTGGTAATTTATGAGATGAATCTGGGACCTGGGACATCTCACCCAATCTGGATTCATTTTAAGGCAGAGTTTAAAGCATGTCTTGCTTATGGAGAAGGAATTCACTTTTTTCCCCCTAATGATGTATTTAAGTACCTTGCACACTTATTTTACAATCTTTTCTAAATCAAGCTGTCACCACCTTGACATGTCTACTTAGAATTAATTTTTCTTAGACGAATATAAATGATACCACGTCTTTGCTTGTCTGAGGAGGACAAGAACATCTTGTAAGAAAAAAATCCTCAAGACACTTCAACAGACATGCTTATCTACACCCTGTGAGTAGGTTTTTGTGTTCTGTGTTCACAGTGAGCTTGGAAGGAATGAAGGCAAACCAAAGCATGCTGCTGCAGTTGTTTGTGTCCCTGTGAGCCTGCGTGTGAGGATCAGGTAATAAGGTAACTGGCAGAATAAGCAGCTGGTACTTCTATCCATCTTGGCAAGGTAAAGAATTACTTCAGTTTCAATTTAATTTCTGGGAAATTGGAAATTTCTCTGATCATAGTGTCTACTGTGTAATTCTTCACCTCAAGTAGTGCAATGCTGAAGGGTGTTACAGGCCGCAGGTAAGTATTTGACCTATGGGCAGTCACATACATTAACAGTAGCAAATCACTTTTCATTTATACTAAAGCAAACTAAAGAACCCATGTCCATTATGTAATAAAATAAGTGCATGAATAAAAACCCATGCGCAAGGTACTGGGCTGCCTGAGAAAGCAGGTGCAAAATGGAATGGTGCAGGTAAACTAACCACAGATCAAAACACAACAGCTCTTGAGTGGGAAGCATTTTGCATAAAATGCAGGGGCCAAAAAGGCATGCAGGGGTAGCTGTCACCCCTGTGAACAGCTGCAGGGCTGGGCCCCCAGTCTGAGATGCTCAGCTTCAGGGCAGCCCCTGTGCCGAGCACTCCCTGGGCGAGAAGAAGCTGTTCTTTGTCAACCTTAAAGCAATACCCAGAAGAGGGTGGAGACACATGTCTTTCCCAATATCTGAAGAGCACACAAACAAGTCTTCCTTCCCTGCTCCCCCGCTACAACTCAGAAAGGCTGGAGCCTCTCTGGAAGGCAGCCCTGGTACCGAGGGACATGGAGACACTCCCAGGCCAGGGCTGGTAAACGCCCTGAGGGAGCTAAAGGAGCTCTAGGACACGTGCATCACTGGAGATATAGGGCTGCAGCCAGGGGAGGAGATCCAAAAGCCTCTCTGTAACTCCCATCAATGCTTGTGAGGCCATAGATGTTTGTCTGAACTGCAGCATTTTCCACAGGACCCACCGAACCAGAAGAGCCGTGCTCATTTAACAAGGGCAGGAGCATCGCTGCCATGCTGGGGCTGGCTGTGCCCAGCTGTCTGGTGCCCAGCAGGGAGCAACCTCCGCGCCAAAAGCCTCGACACGAAGCCAAACCAATGACACCAAACCAAACCACTCGCCTGCCTTTTGCTGGGGGCCAAGGCCCACATTTGAGAGGCTGAATCTTTTACTCTCTGTGGATTTTACAGCTTGTTGAATCTGTTTCTGGCCACACGTGAACACAAGCTGCAGTACGTGAATTCCGAGGAAGTGTTTGACTTCGGAGCAGCACTGAGGAGAAACCTGCTTTAAAAGATTCTGCTGTGCCTGGGCCTGATGCTGCATACATATCCCACAACATGTATTGCTACGGGTGTCTCACTGATGGTACATGGGTTGCGATGGGAAACCTGCCTAGTATTTGAGCCTGAAAATTCTGCCAATGTCAATGTGATCAAGCCCAAATATCCTAATTGCTCAAAATAGCATTTGATTTTAATATTCACCATAAAAAAAAAATCAATAATAGAAGTTTTGGTCTACACATTACGGTAAATTGCCATTTCATTTACAATTCCAAGGTCTTCTTTCTCAGACATGAAGGCTAGAAAGACTTGTTTCAGATACATGAAGGCCAAGACTGACATGAAATAATGACTAAGACCTGAGGAGCTAGGGCTTAGCGGAAAAAAACGTATGTCATGGGATTCACGACTAAAATTGGGAGAGCGAGCCATACTGCACTATAACTGCGGTACAGGTGTGCAGAACTGCAGTAACTGCATCATCAGGAAATACAGTTATGCAGCAGAAATATCTCTTAAGCCTGTATTTCATGCAAGTCAGAAATGACACTTCGTTACAGCCACAGAAGCCAGCCAACAAAAACTGCGGAGCCTGTGCTACCCTCCCAAACCCTCCACACCACTGGTACAAAGGCACACGGGAACTAGAAGGCAACTGCCACTCAAAGCTGCATCGAGGCTCTGTTTTCACATGGAGTTCGTCCTGGGGAACATAAAAAATCTTTCCCTTCAGCTTCCATATCAGGTTTTCAGATCAGCGCTCTTCCCTGCCTCTCCTCCTCCGGCTGCTCGCAGTGTGGAGTGCTCTTTTCCTGTTTACTCTCACATCCCTTTTTATTACAAGGCAGGGTTTTTATTTTTTTTTAAGCACACTCAGGCGCCTGCTTGTTTTTTCTAAAGCTCTACAGGGATTTGTTGGCGTCTTTTGCAGCAGGTCATCCTGTTTTCAGACAAAGTTCCTGTCTTGTTAAAAACAATCATTTCTGAATGTCTCTGTGTGGCTCCTGCTTTTAATCATCCTGAGTCCTTGAGCCATGCAATCTGCACTCCAAGTATTTAGGTTTTGTTTGTTTGTTTGTAGCTTAAAAAAAAAAGAAAAAAAAAAGAAAAGGAAAAGCCCACAGAACGTTTGCAAACTGCTGCCCTATTGCAGGACGAGAGACCTCTGCACACTGCAGTAACACAGACCAGCTGTGCAGAGGCTGTGACACACTCAGGACCAAGGCTATGACTTGCAGACAAAACAGCAGCAGCAACAGGTCCCTTTACCACCACCCAAAATGCGCACGCTGCCCTGGGTAGCAGCAACCTGGCCACAGACGCCTGATTCCTGGATAAGTGCTGGCCGGCACAGCTCCCTGAAGCCTCAGCCAGCCCTAGGGGTCAAACCACAAGGCACAGCTAGAGGATGGAACAGGCCAAAGTACTGTTGGCCCATCTTTTGGGCATGGTCTACACCTTGAGAACCTAGCCAAAAAAAAAAAAAAAAAGTAACACTGTCTCATACATGGCAATCATTTTTGGAGCAGATCAAAGCTCTGCATGGCTTTCAAAGACAGAGATGGACAGTAAAAGGGCCATTGTAATGCTATAGAGCTTATTGGGGTTTAATTTTCTGTTGAGAGAAGAACTGAGACAACCGTCTATCATATTTCATCTATTTCAATTCTGTACATGCCCTTTACTACTGCAGTGAGGGCAACTGTCCAAAGAGTACATCCATGCCAACAACACCTCCTGTGATAAGGGGACCACTATCGTTTGTTTTAGTTCTGCTGAGGCTGGGACAGGTATTTTGCTTGACTTTATTTGAGACAGAGGCAGGAGATTATTCTCCATGGTACGTACCCTCTATAGCCAACAGTAGAAGGTATTCTCTGTTAGAGGGCAGATAGCGCCCCTAAATTAGGGTCCCCTGCTGAGCTCTGCTCTGTGCAGTCTCTCCACATTACACTAGTGAAGGGGGCTAGCATCTTGCCTTTTAAAAGTTAGAGAATGTGAATAAACCCTCAGTACAGGATGATATAAGATGCCAAAGTGCTTAACAACAAGCATCTAGTACCCTTCACATGTAAATAAGTGGGGGAAGTTGATTCACAGGTAATATCTCCCACCTTAATCTGGGACAAGAAGTCAGGCCTCTTTTATCTAGCCTTGGAGGAAGGGCTGGATCTATCTGCCAGGCTGTGCTGGTGCCTGCAGTCCTGCAAGGAGGACTCACGGGAGCACAGGCCTGAATCTCTGGGCTGCTAAGATACTTTCCAGCCTCCTACCTGCTGGGAAATGCTGTTATTGCAATGAAAACTAAGAAAAAAAAACCCAACAATCAAAACAACCAAACAACAAAAGACAAATGATTTACTATAACTTACTCTCCTTACTGGCTCCCAATTTGCACTACAGCAAGCTGTATCTTCAAGGGTCTTGAGTCACCTCCTTGGAGCCAAGGCAAGGCTCACTTTCAAGTGCACCTCCAGGGTTTCGTGTACTGCTATGTTCCAGAAGGTGATGAAACATGTTTCAAAATACGTGTGTTTAAAGGTGCCACAGCCTGCAGTTCCATTAAGAAAAAGGGTCTATTGTATGCTTCCTGATGCTGAACACTCATGCAAAATGATCATCAATCAAAGTTTCAGACCTCGGTAAATTTACCCCTGACAATTGTTATAGGAAGATGTTACACAATCCCTCACCCAAATGCTTTGATCTCCTAAGTCAAAGTCAATATGTCCAGCTGGATAAATAGCATTAAGCCCAGCACTGCTTCCTGTGTAAGTGATAAAAAATTGATAAAATCCTGACTTTCAGAAGCACAGGTGCTTTAAATCAATGGAGTACAGTTCACCAAAGCTATTAATACCACCCCAGTAAGTCCAGACTGGAAGCAAAAAGCTTTGAAATTTTCACGCTCCTTAGTTCAGAAATAGAGTTTAAATTAGATCATTTTTAGGTGGCCACAACAACTGAGCCATACTCTGGGCCAGTGTCAGTCAGAATCATGCCATTTGCTTAACGGGACCAGAGTCCCAGAGGTGACATCCAGCCTCCTGCACTGCTGGCCTCCCTGCAGCGCAATGCAATTAGCTTTTAAGGATGGGCTCACAGAAACGGTTTACTAGAAGCCTTGTCCCTAGTCCCCATCATAACCAGTCCTCTCTTCACATGCATTAGATGTGTCATCGTCCCCCTCCCGTTCAGGATCCTATCATTTTTTAAACCCTGCTTAGTCTCCTTGGACTCCTAAACGACCATGGTGAGAATGATTCCTCCTCCTCCCCCTCCTCGTATTATCATGAGCCCACACTCCCTCTTTCTGGGCAACAGCACAGCTGAAGCATTGCAGGCAGATTTCCTTCCCTCCAATTTACCTGCTTCCCAGCATCAATAATCTATTAGAAATCCTGTCTTACTGCCCATTCTCCTCCTCCCCCAATAATAATGACATTCTTGTGAAAGCTAGAGATAAATACCCTGTTACAAAACAGATGATCAGGATGAATATTACTCTCGTCCATTAAGTCACTACTTGTGGGGGAGTGGATTTAGTCTGTTTAGCCATATGGATGGTTTTCCATCATTCATACATGTCACTGACACTGGGGCAAAACAAAATTTTTTACTTGATATTTGGGTTGCTTCAGCTGAATTTGATGCTTGGAAGGAAAAATTCACCCTGGTCCAAAGGCCACGCTGTAGCAAATATAGCTCACATGTTCTTTTGAAAGTCCTGCAAATGTATGGGAAATTTCAGAAGAACATAGACCTTGTGCTAAGAAAACCCTTGGAGGAAATCTTTGACATACAGATGTTAGGAATTAATTTTGATTCCTCTGAAATTATACACTCACCTTCTCTCTTCCAAATATACAGTGACTGTAGCTTCCTAGAAGTGCTACGTCTTCTAGAAAAACCCACAAAATTGCTTCCTAGAAACCCTTCTTTGGACCTGAGGGAAGGAAAGGAGTCAGAAAACCAAGTCCTCCCTGCCACTTCTCAAGAAGCATTTCATACTTTCTCCAAAAGTGAACTAGACCATGCTGACAGAGAAGTGCGAGGCGGCCTCTCAGCAGCAGAAATTAAAACAGACACCTTGAGTTTCAGCAAACGCCCTTGCTGGGCACATTGTGAAGAACCAAGGAAAACAGTCTTTACCAAAGTATACGTTGGCTAAGCATTTTCTCCCCATGCCAGTAAAAGAACTAAGACAGAGACCAGACCAGGTGGGCAGCCTGGTCTCGAGAGGGAGAGACCACACTCCATGGGAGGCTGTTACCTCAGGTTCAGAAGCCCCATTTTGTCTAAAACTTGCTCCTTCCTCCCTGGCCTCAGTCACAGTTCATAACCCCACCCCAAGACAAGCACAAGTCTCCAACACATGGTCTTAGGCAAAAACAACCTCAGCCAATGCTTGGTTCCCTCCTTGCCAGTCCATGTAACGCTTTCAGCAGCGTGCCGCACGACAGTGCATGTAGGACACATGTCAGATGCCCAGGAATCGCTTGCAGGCAAACTCTTCAACCCATAGTAAAGGGAGGCAGGTGGCACTTTTTTGGAGGCCTGCATATGAAGGTCAGGTTGGAATCTGGGAGGAAAGGAGACAAGGGGCACAGGGCTGGAGCTGTGCAGATCCACAGGGAAGCTGTTGGCATAGGGGAAGTTTTGGGGTCATCTTCACCTTACTTGAATTCCCTGACTGGAGCTTGCCTTGCCACAGCTGGACCTGATCCCTCTGGCATGTTTCTCCCATCTCATCGCTACTGTCTTTGTGGTCAGAAGTTCATTTCCCGCTTCTTTCTCAAGGTAACGTGCTGAATCCAGCTTAATGGATCATCAAAGTGACTGATCAATTCCAAGCCTGGAGAATAAAAAGCCCTTGGTTAATTTTTCTGCAATTTTGGCCTCATCTGCCTTCTAAAGTAATATGCAATATATTTTTGCAGGGACTCGGTGGCAAAATCAATATGGGCTATGCTTATAACAGCAAAAAGGCAATCAACATCATGGGTCCTATTCCAGGCACTGCTTTTGCCTTACTGTGTCAGCTAACCTAGCTTGAGAAACTGCTGTAATGCCACTCACGGGGAGCTGAGGCACTACCCCTGAAATGGTTTTCACAGCACTGACTGCTGTTATCTCAACGGCTATGAATTTTCCTGTTGTTTCTTGCTAATATGTTCATGTCACAGTTGCTATTTGTTGTGGAACATATTGATGAAGAGAATTGGGTCAATTTACCTACAGTTGCCTCAGAAATACCTACTGCTCTATTTGTTTCCAGTCCAGTCTCTAGGTTGAGAATACTGATCGTCTTACACAGATGAGATAATAGTGTCAATGTGATTGAACCAAGTGATACCTCCTCATTAGAGAGGGACAGGTGTGCATCTGACAATAGATTGTAATCACTATTTTCCCATAGCAATATTTCTCTTAGCTTTACCAACTTATAATGCAGTATTCATACATTTAGTTTTGTAGGTGTTTGGTTCTTTTTTTAAAAAAAAAAGTCCAGATAACAAAATCCTTCAAAGAAAATACCCCATTGCACATTTCTGAGTTGCTCTGAAGCTGAATGATGTGGGAAGGTGACCTCTCCCTACCTGTGTGTAACAGTTCTTGTCCACCTGACATAGCAGAGGCATCACGTGGGTTGTTAATGAGTCTCAAAGGAGTGGGAGCAATTGTTTTTAAATAATTAGTCAGTGTCTGAATCTAAGAGAGATTAATTTTATCAGTGAGCACAGAGAGCTCTTGGTATGCAAGAACTCATGCTTATTTGCCTCCAGTTTTCTCTGAGTATCTACACAAATCAACACGGGTGGCTGTTGAATGCACTGGGCTAGAGTGAAGAGTGCTCTCACCCCGAGCACTCAGTGCAGAAGACTTGGTTCCATTATTTGCATATTGCATAAATCCTGGGGAGGAAATATGAGGCACTGAGAGTCCCTTTGTTTTTGCTCATTGGATTTAAGCAATTCCTCCTGCACACATCAGAACAATGAATCCCTTCAGTCCACCAGGCTGCGAGTGATACAAGGCCATGGATTCATACTGCAGATCTCCAGAATTTTCTAAGTTTTGGAGAAGTAATTGGATGATTGCAGCAACTTCAGATTCAAACTCCAAGTCTTCTATTTCTGGAGACAAGTAATAAAATGTACCCCCTCATGCTAAGAGTGAGTTGGCATAGTGTACATACCATTAAGACAGAACATCCAGGCTGAAGTTGTCCTCATTAATTAGGAAAATTCCTGGCCAAAAATATGGTTTTTGGAGCACAAA
>JAVJGJ010000057.1:42992596-43059319 GCA_035590215.1 Microhierax caerulescens | reverse complement strand
AAGCTGGGGAGTGAGTGATGCGCGGGGGGGGGGGGATCTGTTCAAAATCTTTTCGTGGCGGGGCAGGGAGGGGGGTAAATGAGCCCCGTGTCGATGGCTTATCCGTTCTTTTCTTGGTGGTGGTGTTTGGTGAGGTTTGGTTTGTTTTGGTTTTTTTCCTTCTTGAGGCTACTAAAGAGTAGTATAATAAACTATCTGGGAAGCTAACTTTAGCTTTTAAATACAAGTTATTCATAGGCAGTATCCCTGGCAAATGTATAGTCAGAGCTTTAATTAAATCTCGTGGTAATAATGATATACCTCTCGGGCTCCGTGCCTCGGTTAGCCAGCCCTTAGACATGATCCGTCAGCTTTGGAAACCCGTCCCCTTGGGCTCAAGGAGTTCTGGTTAAAATCTGCACTCTCCTTCGTTTCGGGGAGGACTGAAATCGCCCCATCGGGGTGCGGTGGGGTCGGCATCACATTATCTGTTGGGAAGCTGTGCTGTAATCCGGTTGAGTGATACCGGTAATAGTGGAGAATGTAGGTAATCTGAGCCCAGCAGGAAGAAATGTGGGCTGGAAGCCACAAAGAAACTAATCTCCAGGCATTGTAATGCATTTCCTATTACAAAGGAACCCATTTTCAACCAATGTTGACATCCTGTTCCTCCTAATGGGCTGTCCCCTGTGACTTCCCTCATTCTTTTAAAATGCCTGAATACCTCCATTGTTAGCTGCACAACAGTTGGGGAATAATTTAATAGACCTTTGCAGTCTGCTGGTCTGTATAAAAGGCATTCAGTGACATATTGCAGGATTTCCATGCCGGGGCAAGGGAACTGGAAGAATTTAAGGCAAATCTCCAGGCGAAAGCGTGTCTTTTAAAACTGACTTTTAAAACAGTGTCATGCAGCAGATCCTTTGTCTCGTTCTTAGTTTTCTCAGGTCTTGAACTCGGGTACATATATGTCGGGGTGGGGGGGTGGATTCTTCTCTTGTCCTGGTTTTAAGCTGGTGAAGTTAACTCTTGCATTGCACTGCTGGCCACTGGGATCAGAGTTGTCCTTTCTTCCTACTTTACACTAACCTCACTTGTGTTGAGAGATCAGTTACAAACCCCCAATCTTATGTGTCCTTCTCTGCCTCTTTGTACAGATGAAGCACGGGGGAAGAACTGCGGTGTCCTGGTGCATTGCTTAGCAGGGATCAGCCGCTCGGTCACAGTGACAGTGGCCTACCTCATGCAGAAGCTCAACTTGTCTATGAACGATGCCTATGATATTGTAAAGATGAAGAAGTCCAACATTTCACCCAACTTCAACTTCATGGGTCAGCTGCTGGACTTTGAGCGGACTCTGGGGCTGAGTAGCCCCTGTGACAATCGAGTGCCGAACCAGCAGCTGTACTTCACCACCCCTTCCAACCAGAACGTCTTCCAGGTGGATTCCCTGCAGTCCACGTGAGCTCCCACCACCTCCCTTCTCCTGTCCGTTTCATGAGGTCACTCCTCAATGGTTTCTCTTTGGCAGTGATACAGAAAACGCAGCTTTCTCTTTTTCTGGCCTCTGCTACCAAAAAGCAGCTGCCAGGGCAGGCTAGGAAAGGTTACACAGTATGGAATCAGCTATTGCGAAGGGAGGGAACATGGTGAGCTCTCTGGGAAGGACCATAGTGACCAGGCGGCAGGTGGGCAGCACACGCTCATCCCTGCTTGCACAGTGGCTTGGGTCCGAGGACTTGCAGGGGGGTAGGGGAAGGCTGGACAAGGCTGAGCACGTGTTCTCTAGAGACTGGAACTGTCCTGCTTCCCTCTCTGCTTTCGGATCTGTGACACACATCTTTGTCTTCAGTGAAGACTGGTTATTTTTGTTTGTTTGTTTGTTTGAATTTAGAGGAGCCAAAGAAAGAGATTTCAGCTTAGTGTATTTGGAGTACTTGTTTGCCGGGAGCTTGGTAGTATTTTACTTGATCAATGTAAATATTTAATCTTAAATTGATTTGCAATTTTTTTTGAATTCACATGTATTCAAAAAATCAATCCAAGGGACGCTTGTGTTTTTGTTCTCTTCATAAATTCTGCTTTATTTGTTTGGGGTTTTTTTTGTTTTTTAAATTGCAAAGAATATATTTGCAGCATGCTTAATTTTATTGTTCAACTGAAGCAAGCTTTCCACGAGGGAGAAATGGCAATGGTGAGAAGTTTGCAAATTATGTTTTGTGAGCAAGTACAGTCTTTTCTTTCATATACCTTTTTCTTCCTTGTGGTGATTTTTTTTCTCACTCTCTTGCTGTAGTTTCCACATGATATATATATATATTTTTTAAATTAAATTAATTTTTTGCCTTACCTTTTGTAAATAGATCATCTGGGAAGAGGTTTGTCTTTGAATGCGAAAGATTTTTGATCACTTTTTAAAACTTTCAGATGTGCTAAACAGTGCATTACCTCTGTACAAATTCTTCAGGGAGCTTCACCTCAAATGCAATATTTTGCGTCCTTTTTTTGTATAAAACTGGAAGTATGTGCGAGCATTTGTACCTGTGTGTACGCACAGTGAACCTGCACATGGTTGCCAATAAGGGAGAGTCTAATTCATGGTGTAAAAGTTTTAAGATGGAATTTATTATAAGAATGTAAAACCTTAAATTATTAATAAATAAATAACTATTTTTGGCTATTGAGAACCTGGCTGGTTTATTCCCCCTTCCCCTTCTGTGTGGGTGTGGTTAATTGCACATACACATATGGTTATGTTTAAAAGTAATGATTGCTTTCAATAGTTTTTGTACAGCCCCTAAGACAATAAAGCTTTGATTTCCCCTTTGGTCCACTGGTGCCTAAATGAATAAACAGTGTATGTGCTGGATTCTTGTCTTGCTTTGGTGAAGGGAATGTTTTTGAAGGCCTTTAGGTTAATTGCAAAATATTCTGGCATCCCTCTGCTACCCCAGGGAAGCACCTGATCCTAGGGCATAAGGATTTTTTGTCCACTCTATTACAGGTGCCAGGAGATGGGTTCACGCTCTCCTTATCTGTCTGGCAGGAATTCATTTTACAGAGATCCATCAACATTCTGTAGCCTGTAAAAAAAATTTTTTTTTTTTCTTTCCACTTGCTGTTCAGCCATGCTGCAGGTGAAGGCAGGGAGGAAAAGTCTCTATATATCCTTAGTCACCTCATTTCCTCTTTGGACCCTTCAAGTAGCCCTGTCTCTGTAGAAGGAAAAAGGGGGATTGCAAAACTTCCTGCTGCAACTTATTTGCATTAACATCCTTTCCGATGAGAAGTGGCCCAAGGTAGGGTGGTGCCAAAATGCACGTGTAGTACCATGCTGATGGGCTGATGTTGCAGCTGGGGCTGTCTGCTGGGGTTCTGCAGAACTCCTGGCAGCCAGAGCACGTTTCAAGTAATTTTAGAAACTGCAAGTGTGTGAAATGAAAAGCAAACAAAAACATGGGAAAAAAAGTGAGTCAGTGTCTCATGCAGTAGTGGCCTAGATTGAGTGCATAAACTGTGAAAGTAGAAGTGGGTTGTAGTTAAACTTGGCTTGTGCTAATCCAGTTTTGAACGGTTTCCGCTCTTGGCATTCCCTGTGCTGCTCTGTTCAAAGTGGAGATTTGCAAGCAGCTCTAGCAATTTCCTGTCCAGCTGCAGCTCAAGTGACTCCCTTGGATTTTTTATTTTTTTTTTATGTGGTCTGCGGATAATTTTAGCCAGTTTCCTCTTTGTGGATTATTAATCTGCTTTCCTTGTAGAACCTACGTAGCTGTGTCCCTACTGTTCTGCTGAAGTCAACAGATGGCCTCCCCGCCACTTCCTCTCATTTCACTGTGGGTTTGTTGTCAGGCCACTTCTGAAATTAATAGTGTTTTCTGGCCGGCTGCCACAGGCCATTACCACAAAGGGGAAGTAACACATCTGAATAGCAGGAAGCCGGGCAGGGTCACAGCGTGAACTGAACCTGTTGAGCGCAATTGGGCCTCTCCCGTTCAGCAAGTGTAGGGCTCGTCCTCCCACCCCCTTTCTTAATAGGCCTTGCCCAGAGAAAGGGCTGGAACCAAATGCCTCAGCTGTTTGCACCAGGCAAATATTTCCAGCTGAATGAATTGCAAATGCTAATTGTGACTAGGTGCCCGTTAAGGTGAGGAGGTAAAGAGCAGCGTGCAGCCATGTAGCCTAGGGGAGGAGGGCCTTGGCTTTCTCTGCGAGCTGCTTTGAAAAGTTAGTGCTCACAAGGGCTTCCTGCTTCCTTCCTGCTTCACTGAATGACTAACACCAAGTGGGTATTTCTGCAATTCATCATTTTTCAGGACAGGCAAGCAAGACCAGCTTTGCTCACAGACACAGACGCATACAGCAAAGTCGGGCAGAAAACTTGTTCCAGATTTTTTCCTCAAAGCGAGGCCCGAACCAGGGCTGTTATTCAGAAACCTTGGCTGAACTTGAACCAGGGCTGGGGTGAGAACAACTTTGGTCACAGGCAAACCCAAACCAGAGCTGGAGCCAAACCAAAACCTGGTTCGACCTCCAATTTTGCTGGGGGTGCTCATGCTCACTCACGTGCCGGCTCTTAATTACAAATGGTTTGGACAGAGAAGCAGCGAGAGCTCTTGCCAACGAAGTTCACACACCCCACACACGCCCTGCCCCAGGCTCCTGGGTAACCCTGCCCCAGCATGGCGAAGGGAGCGGCTCATGCTACATGAGAACCCGCCAGTTTTTCTGAGCGGGCTCTGCTTGCTCCTGCAGCCTGTCATCTGTCCCTCCCGCCCCTCCACCCCCCAGCACTTGTTTCAAAATAACTCGCTTCCTCTTTCTCCTCCCGCATTTCAGCCCTTGCTGTGATGGGGCAGAGGTCTCGGGCTTCTGGGGCGTTTGGCAGCTATTGCGGTTCCTCAGCTGGTAAAGTAATTTGTAAAGGGAAGAATAAATCCTTTGTGTCTGTAGGGACAGGCCTGATGTGTATAGGGGAAAGGGGAGGGGGGGAATATCGCCCCTTTGCAGCTAAAAAATTCAGAACCTGCTTCATATTATAATGTGGGAGTGTGAGGCACTGAATTCCTTCAGAAGCTATGGAGATACTAGGAAGGAAAACTGTACCCTCAGGAGTGATCAGAGCTTTCTCATGTGACCCATGTGTGCCTTTAACACAAAGGGTGTAATTGGGTCCCAGGACACCCATGTCCCCATTGCTCTGGTAAGGCCAAGGTTCCCCTCAGTGTTTGGGTGCACATTAGCACTTTGCTTTCCATTTTCTGCGCAATAATGTGTAGGTCATTGTGCTGGTTCCCCTTCTTGCATTTCCTCTTTCCCACTCACACCCTTTCAAACCACTCTATGGCCACCCTCAAAATGTCTTCCAGCTCCTTCTGTTTTTTGTTGTTGTAGCCATTGCATTGTTTTCTCTTTCCCTGTCCTGTTTCTTGACCCTTTCTAATGCTGCTCTTCCCGCTATGCCTTCTGTTCTTCCACAGATCTTTACTTAAGCTCCACGGTCCTTCCTTACTTCTCTTTCATTTTCTTACCCTCTCTCTTCCTCCTGTTACCCTCTTGATGTTTGTCTCACGTTTCCTAAATCAGCTCCACTTTCTCCCAGCCTTAAGCCTCCCTGTTTCTCTTTGTTTTCACTGTGGAAAACAGGATGAGTCTCATGGACTTGGTCGGTTGCACGTGAGCTGTAGAAAAGGTGTATATGAGCAAGAAGTAAGTAGATACTACTGCTGTCCCCTTGCCACTTGTAGCAGATGACTTTATTCCCCATCTCCATTCCCTGTTGCTGTGTAGATTTGGCTCCACGTGGCTTCCCAGGGTGCTCTGTATATAGCACCCAGCACTCTGCTGCTGCTAACAGGGAAGGTGGGCGTGAGGCAGTAGCCTTTCCTTGGGCCCACCCAGCATCACAGGGCACTGGCTCCCCTCTGAGGAGTGGGGATTGGTGTGGAAAGCAGGGAGAGACCAAAAATGTGGCTGCCAAAGGTCGCTCTGCTAGAAAAACTGAGGCAAGGCTTAAGAGTCATATGTCTGGAGAGCATTTCTTCAGCTTCTCTGAAAAGCTTATCCAAAAATCTTTCCCTGTTGAAAAGCATGATGACACTTCATTCAGAGCTCCAGGAAAAACAATTGCATGTGAGCATTCAAACAAGGCAACGGCTTAGGCCCCCTCTCCACACCGCTATAAATCACTAGAAGCTTTGCCTGAGTGAAGATGGTGGAACAAATTGCTCAGCTCAGCTCAGTGGGCCCCCTAGACATCGTGTGTGCGTGCTCAGCATTGCTCAGTTACCCCAGGTACACAAGTACGGGGCCAGACCCCTCCATCACACAGCAGCGCGTACGAGTGACTCCTGGGACTCCAGCAAGATGCTGCATTCAAGGAAGGTGGCTGAGTTTGCTCCAGACACCTCATAGCTGATGGGAAATAAAGGCTACCCACTAGTGTTTTCTCATGGTGTGTGGTGACATTGGGGTATATGAACTCTGCCCTTCCCCCCGCCCCCAACAGCCAGAAATGGATGCTGCTGCATCATGTGCATGTGCTCCTTTCTTCATTGCCAAATTTGAGAGCTAAGCATGTGCTATAACTTGGTAGATAGCACAGGCAGAAAGCTGGTATGGGACCTGCTCTCTTTTGAGTGAAGTGTTTGTCTCTGTAAGGAAAGGAAAAAAGCGTGTTAGATGCTTTCTGTTGTTTGTTATCATAGGCATCTGCAAGCGCTGAGGGAATTTTGGAAGTGCTCACAGCCATAGCTTTTCCTCATAAGGCAAAGATGAAGGATGTTGACTTACCACACACACAAGGAGATGATTATCAGATGGAAAGTGGGGGTATGGAGTCTGTTTAGGAAATATTTCTTAATGACAGAAGTTGCATTCAAGACTATATTTGAGAGATGCAATAGAAAGCGCACCCTGCTCTGCTTCACAGCTGCAATCCCCAGGATGCAGGAAGCGTGCAGAAATGCTGGTACTCTCCCATCCTAGCCTGTTCTAGCACTGCAGATACAAGTGACATAAAATGATACTACATGGGAGTAGTGAAGGCTATGGTGAAGCACTTTGCTCATTTTGCCAAAAGCACAAGTGTTTTGCAAGGTCCTGCTACTGAGATCTTCCACCTTCCTAAATGGGTGATGTTCTTGCTTAACTCCAAGATTTTTATTTTAATGAACTTCTCTGTTTTTCTGTTAAAGCCATGTTTTGTGGCATTGCGGAAGTCTCTTTCGTCATCTTTTTTTTCCTGCTGACCTCAACTCTGTAGGAAATAAATTCCCATTTGCAAGTGAAGCCATCTGAAAAACATATTGATTGCTGACACTTGGTTTACTCGGGGCAAAAGTTCTTTATAGTTTAAAGATGGAGGTTTTTGCCTTAGCTGCGAAATGATGTCCTTTCAAAAACAGACTGGAAGCACTAGCTTTTAGCATCTGTGAAAACACATTAGCTGTTCAGTTAGTAGGTTGGACACTCAAATGATGTAAATCAGCACAGTGGCAGAGACAACCAGTGGAGACTGCCACAGACTGGTGGTCGTAACACTCTTGAGCCCCTTGAAGACATCATCTACCTCTATATAGAGACCATTAGGGACATTAGTGATTTTTGTAGATCCTTTTTTCCCCTGCATACACTATAGGATTCTGAAAGAGATGAAGAGCTAGAAAGTCAAAATATCTCACCATAAAAAATTGTAATTTTAGTGTCCTAGGGACCTACTAACATATAAAAAAAAAATATTCAGGATCAGTGAGACTTTACCTATTACTCGACCGATTAGGATTTCCTAGGCTATCAGTGATCAAAATTGTACTTTCTGTGTCCATATTTCTACCACATTCATTTGTTTGAGGGGTTCTAGGCCAACCCTGCTCTCTGTGAAGAAATGTGGTATAGCACCTCTCATCTTGGATGAAATTCAGCTCATGCTGAAGCCCAGCACTGAGCTGATAATCAATTTAAGCATTAGGAACCGAGTAATGCTTCGATTCTGTGCAGGATGTTTTTGTTATAAATAAAGACAAAATGTGTCTGATTTCTGGGAATACAAACAGGAACAACAAATTAGTCTTTCACACACACCTTTACAATCCCTCACCCAGTTTTTTTGTTGTAAGTGAAATTTTGCAGGCTACTGTATGTGAACAGAAGCTTTTTTTGTATTTGCAAATTACCGTCAAAGCAGACAGTAGACAATACCTATTATTAAGGTAGACCAATGCTTCCTCTTAAAAGAGTACTTTTCAGATGTTTACAGCTTTGCTAGACTTTGTTTGGACTTGAATATAAATGCCTCAGGCTGATCTACAAAGATGAAAAGAAATGAATATCCCTCTGAAAATGTCATCCTAAAAGACTTGGCCCTTTTTTCTGAAGAAAATGCCTTGGTTTTTGTCTGTGTAACAAAATCTGTTACTGTTTCCTCAAACATCTTCAGCGCTCTGTGCCTGGAGCAAGGGACATGGAATCTGGCAGGGTGTGTCGGATATGTGCTTGGCACTGCTTCCCTGAAAAGCTCCTTTCGCCCAAGATTTGAGCAGTTGTAAGATGGTGATTTGCACATGCCAAGCAACTGCATCTTGAACTGTCTTTATAAGTTAGCAGTGTTAAAATTTAGCTGAGCTGGCTCCTGGTGTTGAGCTGCCAGCCCCGGCATGGCGTGCTGGGGGAGGGGGGCAGGGATGATGGGGGATGTGTGATGTTGTGTCAGTGCAGTAGAAGATCATGCAGTAAGTCTGCCACAAAATTGGTAAGTTTGATGGCATGGCTATACTGTTTCTATACCTGAGCAGTACTGATTGTCTCTAGTGTCTCTGCACTATGCAGTATAAATGCTCTTTACATCCCTGTTTTCCCTGGGCAAAATATGGATGAGATCAGTCATATATGAACAGCTTTGGTGCTAGGCAGAGGAGAAAGTGCACATCAGCTGACAGAAAGCAGGGTACCTTAATGATGTTGCTGGAAAGGTGAGAGATGAGAAAATGTAGCTGTTTAAGGTTAAAAGTTAAACTTTGTATGTTTTGAGGTGTCTCAGATGGCAGCTAGGTGCACACGTTCTTCAATAAGCTTCAAAGTGCTTGACATCATTGCCACCTTAATAATACAGTGTTTTTACTTCCTGCCAGCAATACATATTTCAGCCTCTCTGTTGAGGTCTAAATGAATGGCATTCCTATGGCTTTACACAAGAGTAGCAGAGATCACACTCAAGCCCTCAGTTTGTTATTACAGTATTAGATTTTAAAAGACCCCGTTGATTATGGTGGAATAAAATTAACAGGGTTCTCACTTTTTATTCTTCAAAGTATATGTAAGTTTCCTTTGGCATGGATTTAATCATATGTTTATACAGTACCTTGGCTAATGAGAGCTAGTTAAAGCTATTGGACATTATTGTGGTATAAATAATAAATACAATAATCATGTGAGGTCAAAAGAAAATGGCCCTTTTTCCTGAGTCCTGCACAGCCAGCTACAGTGTGTAGCTTGATTTAAATAACGTGCCTGTTGCTACGTTCCAGAATGATGGTTCTTATCTACAGCCTTGGATTGCTGAGTCTTATTACTGAGTTCAATGGACTTGTTCCTGTCAGTAAAGTTATTCACATGCTTAACTATTGGCAAAATCAGACACTATGGCATTCTTTTGGCTGTGAAAACACATTGCATGCTGCAGGCTACATAATAATTGATAATATCGACTAATGATTGAAGAATCCAAGAATTCTTGGGCAGGGCAATTTCTCATGTTACTAGATTTTTTTGAATTAACTAACGAGCTAAATGCCCCTGTGTTTTGGCTGCTGAGCATAAGGGAGGAAGAAGTTTGCTTGGGAAGTGTAGAGCTCTCACATCCTGGGGAGCTGGTTCCACAGAGGACCATCAAACAGGGAACTTAAGCAACTCAGTCCTAAGTGACAAGCCACTTAAAAGTCCATTGTGCCCTTTTACTTTTGAGAGCATCACAAACAGGACTCATGGTTCATCTTGTTGCAGCACTATAAATGGAGTCTCTGAAATAAAGCTGAAGTAATACAGTGATGAATCAGGCCAAGGAGCTGTGCATGTGAGTGCCATTACTTAGGGGAAAAAAAAGAAAAATAGATTTCCTAATGTATTCTTGTAAATGTGAGTTACTGTTACTCAAGAAACATAGGAACTTGTATTGTTCCAAAGTGAATGTCAGATGATTCTGTTCCTTGCGCCTTCTACCTATGGTGATGATCAGGATTGATTCATTCCCTGTAGAACTTTCTAGCTGTTTTTGTCTTTTGGGTGTCTGCCTGGAAGTCAGAATTTTTGTCAGGCAGGTCTTTGATCTGTTGGTAATCACAGTCCTGGCTAAGGACAGTGGGCTTGCTTCTTTTGGACTCAGTACTAGGGAGTTTAATAAATGCTCTTTTATACAATGATGGTAGGAAGCAGACATGGGTTACAGCCCAAGGCAAGGAGCGGATGACAAAGTTGAGCAGTACTAAAATACTTGGTCTGTGCCTGCAAGAACAAGAATATGATGGGCAAGATGTTGTTTATACAGAAAAGAAAAAAGTCACCAGACTATAAGGGAAACAGTCATGGTCATCACATTGAGATGGAGCAGTCAGGGTGCAGGGTACAGTCCGATGCTAGGCCAGGCAATCAGATGATCAGATGCCTCTGAAAAGGCAGTCTATTCCCTTTCTCCTTCTCAGTTTTCAGTTGTGTCTTTTTGTTTCTTCCTTTACTGTCATAAGCACTTGCCTGTCTGCAAATCTCTGCAAAACTTACCAATACTTTTTCTGGTGATCTAGCCCTGATGTAGCACACCATGAGGTCAGAAAAACAGACATAGTGCAATGTCAGGAATAGGAGGATGCAATTAGTGGCAATAGAGGGACAGATAGAACTGAACCTTTTGACGTTAGCTTGAGCTGAGATTGGTTTAGCTATAAAATCTAACTATGGCCCCAGTGTCTGGGCATGGAATTAATTAGAAAGACAAACTGGAGGGTTTCTGGGCAAGGAAAATGCTTCCTTATGTCTGCTTCTGTTGGGTTCATGGAAAAAATCTTGAAGAATTAAAATGGGATGGTACCAGAGGGCATGCCAGACCCATACGCTTGTTTCTTTCCTAAAGGAAACAAGCCTGCAACACCCCCAAACTGGATTGCTAACTGCACAACAGGGTAACACCCAGTGTGAAACTACAGGTTCCTCACAGAAGAAGGCTAGTTTTTTATTCTGCAGCGTCAATTTCTGTCTACATTTTCTTCCCATTTATAACAGAACTTTGTGTAACAGCCACAATGTGCTTATGAATTGTATTCTAAAACTAATAGCTGTCCTAATTGAAGAAGTATTGTGAGGTATTTTCATGGGTAGTTTTCACTGGTAGCTGCAAAATGCCATTTTGCATAGTTAACACAGAAAAGAGTACGGACAGAGGCATTTGAATTAGAGACAGGTTTGCATTTCAGTATGAGAGGTGTCTGACTAAAGACCAATTTGTTATATTTACACAAATACAGAATTGCTTCATGGTTATACTGTTTAGTTTGACTTGTGAGGCATTTAAACCAGGCAAAAGTTAACTAGTTTTGGTGTTGCTGCTAGTGCAGCAGAGAGCAGTTACTTCTTACCTGAACTTTAAAGAAACATATCACAATGTTGGTGGTAACACGGACACTGCTTCTGTGCTAGGTTTCAGAAAAAAAGGCACACTCCACTTTGGTGCATTCTAGCATTGTTGTGTCATCTATCTGGGGTAATTCACATGGCCATAATTAACATAAAAATGCACTTGTCATTTTCTATCTCCATGTTAGAAGAATGCTTCAAAAGAAAAAAAAAAAAAGTGCTTTGTGTCCATGATTAGTCATCACCACTAATTTTTTGTACTCTCATATAATTAAAAGAAAATATATGCAAAATGTACCCATCACAAAAGAAAGCTGTTATTGCTGAAACCTGTTTCATTTAGCTCATGTATGGAGAAAATTTACATTTTCATGAAGGTAATACCAGCCTGGGGTTCCTAAGACCCTTGGAAAAAACCAACAAAATGACAGGGAAAGAAAAAAGACTCACTATTGCCTTTTTTACTGAAAAGATTGGAAAGTGTCCTTCTGTCCACAGCCCAGGGGAGAGCTCTAGGATGCCACCTCCTTGGGAGGAAGATGTGAGGCTGGATACATCTTTCCCTGTGCACTCATGTGTGCCACCACAGAGCTGAGAGTTGTTTTTGCTAGCATTGGTCTTGTACAAAACACTTTTCCTGCCACGATGTAGCTGTGGCACATGATGTAGATGTGGCACAGAGTAGCTGTGCCAGCTACTCTGGGAGCCTTCAGCTTTGCAGAGGACCCACAAGAGGACCATTCTGACAGCTCAGCTTGGAAGCGGAAAGCTGTGTCTGCTCTACTGTGCTTGGCTTAATCCAGCTGGCAATTGCAGCACCATTAAATGCATCTTTGCCCTGAGAATTGAACTCTGAGGTGGTTCCACTGCTGTGCTAATTGCCATCACATACTGAGGATTTCCAAAGATACCCCTTGCCTGTGTCAGCCAAAGAATTTCCACCCATTTCCCGAAAGCAGGGGAGGTGGCCAGGGTGCCGTGACAGAGCCCAGCAGGACCTGGCATGGGAAATAGCTGGCCTCAACGTTTCCCCTCTTCCGCTCCCATATAGGGACTCAAAATTCACTGGCAGCAGCAGGCAAAGGAGAACAAAGTGCCGCCGATCCTGTTGGAGCTGTCAGCTTTGATACCGGCAAGGGGGTAGCAGCATATTTGTTATCCTTGATGGCAGCAAGCGGAATTAATTTTGGAGTGACTCCATTCTGTGGAATGAGGGCTACCCTGCTCTGTGACGGCTTTCTAGGCAAAATCTGTCATCTTATTTTGAATGTTTAAAGATTTTCAATGATTGGGCTCTAATCCCTTGAAAAACTGGAATCTCTCCTCGACCTATGCTATGTACAAGCAATGGAAGCACAAAACCCAGCCCTGTGCTATGTGCAGGACACTGCATGAAAAATGCTCTTTTCTGGAGCGCATTTCCTCCACGTATGTGTGTCTGGGCCTGTTTATCCTTCTGGCCACCCAGAAAGTCCCATTTGTCCTCAGGACTCTTAAGAGCAGAAACCTCTCCATTGCTAATTAATTTTGTGCTGGGGCTTTTGGGGGGGGTAGAGAGAGAAAGAAGGAGTTTAAGAAATAGCTTATTTCATTTAGTAAAAGGAACAGCTTTAGGGAACAGTGTGGCCCAAATGTAAGGTGACATACAAAAAAAAAAAAAAAAGAAAAGAAAAAAAAAAAGAAAAAAAGAAAGATATTTTGCTTTGTCTTACGGAATAAAGAGACTGAAAATAAATTCCCAAATGAAAGTAAGTCAATAGATCCTTTATTGCTATGTTTTCACTTTCAAAAGAAATGCTGTAGCTTTCCCTTCATGTCTTGCATTCAGCTAGTTTCCAGAGGAAAAGCAGTCAATTCTGCATTATCTCAGTTTTAATTTTAACACTATCTGCCCCGATCTCTCTTTGCCCAGTTAACATTTCCTTGACCTAGAGTTCAACCCCTTTTACAAAGTAACCTCAAGCTTTGATGGCAGTAATTCTACCTTCACCCCAGCGGATTCTGGATACACAACCTCCAGGCCCAAAGGAGAAGATTAGCAGACTTTACCCTAATTACTTGTTATTGTGTAGTTGTTAAAAAAGATTTTGGCTCCAGAAAATGACGCTGTAGCCAGACAGAAGTTAGCCTGGGGTTCAAAAGTCTGGCAATCTTTGGCTCCACAGGCCTATAAAAGCAAAGTGTTGACTGAATGCAAACAGCCTGCGTGGTGAGAGGCCCTCTTGGAGGGGGTGACAGCAGGCCATCCATCATGGGAGGCAGCGGGGGTCGGGGGAGTCCCTCTAATGATGCCTTGCTGGCCTGTTAATGGATAGCTCCATTTGATTCCTCCATTGGTGGGAATGCCAGGCTTTGCAATGGCTGCAACAGGCAGACCTTTGCATGCACGCTCTGTCCTTGGGGTCTTTGAAAGGATGAGCCATTTTCGACGCACAGCTGGAAAAAGTACCCCCAGTGCAGTAGATGCCTGCAACATACTAACCTGCTGCTTCTCTAGACATTCATTTTAGGTTGGTGTAATGAGCACCTATCAACAATTAATGACTGTTGTTGCATGGGAGGAAGGATCAGGAGTGCCTTTGGTGAAGTGAGAAGCAGTCAGTCAACTCCTCACATTCAAGCATTAAATGTCATGAAAGGTCAAAAGGTTTTGCAAGGTATGCAAAGTTTGGAATATTTTTAATTAAGCTACGTCCTTTGAAATTCTTTCAAGTCAATCTTCAAACAAATCAGGCCCTAAATCAACACCCTTTAAAAGCACATACACCTCTGGTAAATGCCTTCATGCGAGCTCTACTGGGTAGCACAGAAAACGGTTAATTTAATTTTATGTGAGTCATTAAAAACCTCCACTTATTTTTGTGTTCATTCACCATAGGATATATTAATATTCCTTTGCCTATGTAAAGTTGCTGTGTTTGTGTCTGAATGGGTTTACTATCTGAATTTACTGATATCTTAAATATAAGAGTTATGAGGGGAGTTTGGAATATCAATGTTTCTGTTAACCTAAAACATGCTTGCTCCTTTGTTTGTTGTGGTTTGTTTTTTTTTTTTTTGTAATCTATTTTTATGAAATGCTTGTCTCAGAGAGTTACTGATTGGGGGATATTTTCATCATCCTATAAATAGAAGCAGCAGTTGACATACAAATAACTATACTTGTCGCTGGAGTTTAAGGCCCTTTTGGAAAGTTTTACTGGCGTAAAAGGATTCAGCAGCTGGCTAAATCTACAACAAATTACATAAACCACCAAAATCAAACTTGACCCAAACATTCAAAAGACATTAAATACCATTAGACGGTAGTGGCTGATTTGGTTTCTATTCTGGCTGTCATTTTCAGATCTGTACACTTTCTGTGTTATTTTTGTGTCTAGCACACATGGGATTCAAAAGACTCTGTGCTAACAAAGACCTTTGATCCCTGGATTAACTCTTCTAACACTCTCCTTAAGCAACTAGGAAAATAAAATTATTACCTCATTATCTATTTTGAGAGAATATTTTAACCAGCCTCTGAGAAGAAGGGCTGGAGCGGCTGCCCAAGTCTCCCAAGTAAAAGCTGATGGAGAGGGGTGGCACCTATCGGTGTGAATAGTTCAAATTCCAGCTGTAAGCCTGGAAGCAAAGTCCTTCTGTTGGGATCTTTGGCGTCTGCTCTGGCTTCTCTGCAGCCGTGTTTGCACTACCAGGGCAGCTGCTCCAAGGTTAGTCTCTGACCCCAGGCCAATGGTGCAAGATGACTCCTGTCCACGTTGCTCAGGAGTAACTACTCTCTTTTAGGCAGCATGGCTGGATTTTGGATAGTCTTTGACACAGGTCTTCTTTGGCCCCATATGGCCCTGAGAAATTATTATTAAGTATTTATGATTTACTAATTCAAAGTATGTATTGCCTGCTTTTGGTGGGCCATGACAGCACGTAGGTGATTTGAGGACACAAGACCTACTGGAGTAACATCAGACAACTATCACAGGCTGAGGGAGTTAAACTTGCTACAGTCCAAGTCCATTTTGTCTGTCTGGAGCGGAGCCTGGAGCAAACTATTTTGTCAACTGCATCCAGGCTTCCTCTCCAAGGAAACTAGTCATTTCACTTCAGAAGGGAGCCTGGGAGTGAGCGAGCATATATGCAGCATGAATGATGAGAGGATCAGATGCTGGCAGCAAACAGGGAGCTGAAGTATTTGACAGTGGAGACGTCTGTTGATCTTTGACGGGGGCCTGTTTCATCCATGGCAAGGGTATAGTTTATGCTTCAAAATAACCCACATTCAGTACTTGATGCAGTCAATGTTTCCTTAGTTTAAACTCAGATACTCAGTTTTCAGCAATGGAGCTACTTAGCAAGGGCCTTTATTGAAAGCTTAGCTGCAAGTCCCTTTTCACTCTGAATACGGTTACTGCACAGGCGAAGCTACATCTGTTGTCAAATCTGGCCTAATCTGGAGTGAAGACAGTATCTAATGAAATTGTAGCTTGGCTGTGCTCTGAAGGTCTGCATTTTTGCCACTATACTTTGAGCTGGTTCAGTTCTAAATATGTCACATATCCTGTCTCATGCAAAGCAGAACAAGGAAGCCCAACTTCCTATGGATTTTCATCTGACCTTCCCATGATAATCACAGTTTCTCTCAAAAGTCTGTAAGACTTCCCTAGTCCCCTCATGTCTGCTACACATCCTCACATTAATACTAATTTACTCCTGTTTCCTCTATTCCCTGTTTTTTTCTTCACCTCATTTTACCCCCATGTCCCGTAACTACAGGCTGAGGTAGCACAAGTGCTGCAGGTGCTGTGGCCCATATGCATGCTGCTCAGAAAGCAGACACATGCATGGTGATTATCCAGCCCGAAGGTCTTGTGGAGCTCATATTGAAACATTTCTCTGTTTTTCTTTTCTCTAATTTGCATTAGTTGCTTTCCTCTACCCACCTGTTGATTTTCACAAGGCTTGTAGGAACTCATCTCCCATCGGAAATTCTGTTTTGGTCTGACGTGATTGTCAGCAGCTGTCAGATTTAAAAGCTAGCAGGGTAGGAGGCAAATGACAAACTGAAATACAAATGGAAAGACAGCATGAATAGAGAAAGAAGCTCAAGTTCCTCAGGAAATGAGGCTAAAGAGAAGGTGATGGTGAGATCACCTTGGAGCTCTGCCGGCAGCCGGCACAGAGAACGCAGCTGCCAAGCAGGGCAAAGCTGTTCCTCAAAGCTGGTTTCTGCCAGTTTTTCTCAAAACATAGCGTGACCAGGGTGAAAAGGAAGTTCCTCTAAATGTGATTTCTTTATGTCTTCTGTCCAGGTTGGTGTATTCACAAGGAATGTCCCTGCAGTGTCTGCGAGACACTGACACCACAGAATCGCCAGTATCAACAGGCACAGTTCAGACAAGCCAAGAGGCTTTTTAGGTATGTAACAATGCAGTGTTACATGTTATTTACCACTTTAACTTCACTTACACCTCAGTACTTAAGATGAGTTAACAAATGATAATGCATATAAACCAAAGCCATTTAGATGTCCATGGTGAAGTTCTGTTCTCAGTCACATGCCTTTGAAGTCAGCAGGTCCAAAATCTGAGCCAATGCATATCCAAAGTAACAGCCTCCAGAGACCTTTTGCATTTGCACTTTTGAGGAGTATTTTTATGTGGACAAAGCTGACAATTCATGCTTATTTTTAATATTGGACTTTACAGCTAATGCATGTGACTGGACAAAGGGCTTTATACCACAGAGGGTTTTAATCCTAAAGTAGGACCAAAATGTTTCTGAGGAACCTAAACCGAAAATCATATTAGAAAACCCTGTTGGTAGAAAAAGGTGCTAACCTCAGTATGTGCTTACCTCTTTAACCTGAATTTTTTTTCTGATGCTTAGTGTTACACATCTGTGTTTTGTTACAGAGATCTCTTTTGAGCAAATGGACATGCAGGTCTCAGCTGAGACCAGCAGTAGCTGTTCCACTATCTAAGTTTCTTGGGAGACACCTCATGCATAGAGCATCCCTAATATAGTCTGGTAGCATAACGCTTCTGAGAAAAGCAGTGCTGGCCACTTTATTTTGGGAAGTTAGAGATTTAGGAGTCCAGCTTTTCTGTAATGGCTTCTTCTCCAGAAGATCTGGAGCCCTTCTCAGCATGAAAGATTTCAAACCCAGCTTGCAGAAAGACCCATCTATTTTGACGGTGATTCCACTGCTCAGCAAGGGGCCACGACTGCAGTGCCGTAGTGGCAGTCACTTTGCAGAGCTCTCTTGTAAGGGACAGGCTGACTACTAGGACTGTGAAGTCATTCCTTCTCTTTCTCACCAGTATTTACCTCTTTGCTTTGTACTTTAGCAGAGGGAGAGAAGAGTCTCCTCCATTACAGGCCAATCAATAACCTGCCTATCCATGTAATCCCACTTTACAGGGGAGATATGGCTCTAATCCTCTGCAGGCAAAAGAAAGACACTGCAACCACTAGGCCACAGTAGAAAAGGCTGGTTCCTTCTCTAGGGATACCATGTAAAGAAAAAGCACAGATTTGCCCTGGCCAGAGGTGAGAATCTGGGGGTTTGGACATCAAGGATATTGCAAGACTTTTACTTGCAAATGCCTCTCAGAGACCTTAACTCTCAATGAAAAAGTGATTTCAAACACAACCGGAATCTTCGTGTTTCTTATTGAGTAACTCTAAGTGACTGCCTCAGTAAATGGGCTGTTTAGATTACCTGGGTATGTAACTCTAGCAGCTGGTACTGGATGTTCAGGTGTCTGACAGACTTATGTCCATAAAAGTAAAGCGATGTGGAATACTTTATCCCATATTTCTGATAAGTGCTTAAGCCTGAACAGAGGACATCAGACAAAATTTGAGAAGCCACAGAGAATATCTCACTAGAGAAACATCATGGTGGCTTCTACAGGGCAAGCAGGCAAAGCAGAAAACTCAAACCCATAGTCAGACCATTCACTCTATAAATCAACACAGCCCAAATCACTCATCAGAGAGGAACATGAGGTCTATAAACAACAGCTCCTTGCCACGGACAAGTTAAATCAATGATAAAGATCTGAAACACATAGTGCGTCAGAGGTTTCCTTCTTTAAGCTCTCTTGTGTATTTGCCTGTCTCCGTTCTTACACGGGTCCTTTTACAACAGAAACAGAATGCCTTTTTTTGCAGGACAGCACAACCCTTTATTCAGAGAGCCAAAATTAACGGGCTTGAGTGCCAAAAGTCCTTCTGTAGCCACATCTCTTTTATGTCGTAGGAAGTACTGATGGCTTTTTGTTTGTCATTTCAGCTGCACAGACTAGAAATATATGTGGCTTCACTGTGTACTTTCTATTCCAGGCATGAATCCCATTGGCCTTTCACATGCAGGAACCCTTGGTAACCTCAGCTGAAGTTTTCTGGAATGAAAGAGAAGGGTTATTCAATGGCTGGAATGCTACTCCAGGCCTTGGGAGAAATGGCTTGTGATCTCTTCACAGTATTTCTATACTTCTTTTTCAGTAAGTCATATATAGTCTCTCAGGTTCCCATGTGCAAAACAAAAGTAACAGTGCTTCACACAACACCGTGAAAGTTAGCACATGACATTCCTTCGGCAAAAGGGAAGACTGCTAATCGAAGTAAATATACAGAAATTTCTGCTGGTATCTGAACCCTTCCAACAACCTGTGACAGTTCTTGCTGTTACAATTCAGCCACACAGATGCCTAGCAGAGCTATAGGTCTGAAAAGAAACCTTGGCAATACCAAGAAGTATTTATTGAAGAAATGCTGTTATCACTGTAGCTTCTACCTGTGGAAAGCTTTTTTAATGTTCACAGAAAATAATCCTAGGTTCAACTGTTAGCAGGAATAAGTCAAGAATCACAAATTACCCTGCTTCTCTCTTTTGGGAATACTTACACTTCAGTCAATGTAATGGGCTAAATTTATGAAGGTAACTATGGGGCAAAGGGAAAGGGAATGATAAAGGAATTTGTTCCTTCTCTTTAATGCACTTCATACTGTGTGGTGCCACAGCAAGGGAAAATATTCTGGCAAAGATTACATCCATCCCACCTCTGGATCACAGTCTGATTGCTAATCTGTTCTTGAACTTGCTGCAACCAGTCATCAGCCTCAAGGGCTGGTGGCAAACCTACAGCTGAGCCCCTGAATGACACAGATTCACCTATCTACTCATCAAAAACACTCCAGGAGGTTTTAAGTGAAGTGAAGACTGAAATCAATGTATATAAAACTTCAGCTTGAAAGTGCAAATCTTTGCTGTCTCAGGTGGCCACATTATATTCTCCTCTTTACAAATTCATGAAGTTCCACTGCAAAAGTATGGCCCCATACCTGCAGGAGGAAAACTGTTACAGGTCATAATGTTCTGATGGTTAAAAAAACTTTTCCTATTTTCTAGGTTATGTTCACCCATGGCCAGTTTATACTTGGCCTTAATCATCCTGACATTGTCCTCTAGCACTACTATTTTTTTCTCTCTCCTCTGTTTTACCCCTGAGGTGCAGCAAACATACCACCTCACAGTTCTTGTTTTGCTAGACAAGTTAAGTGCTTTCAGTTGCTCATCATTATTTTGTTCACCATACTTCTTTCAGCTTTCATTCATCTTTCTTGAACACAAGCAATCAGAATATATACAGAGGAGGTTTCACAGGTACAATGACACTAATAGTTTCTTACCTCTCCTGGAAAAGGGATTTATGGGGATTGCACTTGCCTGCTTCACAGTCAGATCACATTGATGGAACATAATCATCCTGTGAGTAACTGATGCTCTCAGTTATTTCTCCCTCTCATTTATTTCAAAGTAGTATGTTGTAGTAAAAAAATCTTATTAGTAATTGAAAGACTTTGCAATCATAATGTTGCATTTTATGCCATTTCTATTACTTTAGACCTCAAAGTTCTCCAGTTCTTCCTTTAAAATAGCCTGCTCCCTCACTGTGATGATAAATACTTTCAGGTAAGAATTGTCACCAGCTTTCATTATCTCATTTCTATTTCTGTGCCAAATTCTCTTATGACAGTACTGAAAAAGATGGGCCCTGACTGATCTTTTAGAAATTCCTTTGCTAGTCTTCCTCTAGCCAGAAGTTCCCCTTTCAAAACTACCCATTGTCTCTTTGTTGAATTAATAATTTCCCAGTGACACTTCTCAAATGATTTGCCAACCTTCCATTTGTCCTGAAAGACAGTTATCACGGAAAGATATCTGGATATCTGGCATGGTAAACACATATTGCACTTTTTGTGATATTTTTTTCATTTTTTCCACATCTCTAACTCATATTTCTTCAAAATGCTATTTAGATGCTATTATTGATTTAACAAAAACCACAAGAAGTGTTGGCATTTGGTTCTGGGCAAAGGTGGATTATCTGGAAATTGGAATCTATTTTTAAGTCTCTAAGCTGGGAGGCAGTACAAAACAGTGAGGCAATCTTTTTCCTGCTTTGCCTTTCCCACATGTACTCTAATTGGGAGACTTTATTTTATGATCTATGTAAATGTCACCTTTATAAAAACACTTCTTTCAAAAAGAAGAACAGTACTCCTTTCAGGTGTAATAATTAAACACTACTAAAAAGATCTCAGAATATGATACCTTATTCATTTTCTGCTCTGATTCAGTGTGTCTCAGTGATGTTTATTTTAGGTACTTAACATTAAGAATTTATGGGATGTTCTTTTCAAGAACCCTGATGGCAGTGAATAAACAAAATATTTGTCTAGATACTGGTGCTCACATTAGCATTCATAATGTATTCTACTGCATTACCCAATGGGACCATGAATTACAGGAAACAAACTTCCAGTTTCTGGATGGCTCCTTTACAAAATAGTTGTAAAATCCATCCCTAGCAGAGCTTTGCACATAACTAAACAATGATCTGCTAATTGATCTTCAGGGATCACTTTAGTGCCCACTGAAATTAATGGAAAGGTTCCCATCTATTTTGCCAAGAGCTGGGTCATGCCACTAATGAGAAAGGAGATTAGATCAGGAATATTAATCGGAATTAATAGTGACTAAAACTAACATTAAAAAAATTCTATAAAGATGCTCATGCAAAAAGTCTGTAATTCACCTAGCTTTAGAGGCACTGCATTTAATTAAAATGTGTGCTAACAGCCGTCTAGGAAGACATTGATTTAACTAAAGAAACACCTTATTATGAAGTTTCTAATTTTCCTGTTTAGCAATTGCAAAGTGGATGTTTTGAGAATCAAACAAGCAAAAATTGCATATATCAACTATTATCCACTGGATTAATGTTGTATGGAAGCAAGGATGAAGATTCTTTCCTCACCATCACACCAGGACCTCTAGCTGCTACGGTTCAAATTAAGAAGCCAAATCTCTTTGGCAAGAGTCTGCAACATGCTTACTTATGGGTTTTGTCTCAAAGAGGGATTTGTACCACTCATTCACCAGAAAGTTAAATGACCTAATGAGAATTCTGTAGAGCTGTCCAGTTTGCATAAGCCCACTGAAATTTAAAATAAACATGATGTATGTGGCAAGCAGCAGGAAATAGAATATCCTTTAGAAGCCAGCTGTCTGTTTACTGCCTTGCTTGTAACGAAGCTGCTTGTTTTTAACTTGTATGTCACTTGTGTTCTCAGCTACTCAGTTAATATTGTATATGTATGTCATAATCATTAACATAAAGGTGTTCTCTATGTCTTCAGTGTTTCTATGTTTAGACACATCTCTATTTGTGGTAGTTTTCTCCTCGAGAAATAATTGAGATGAACAATGATAATAAGCCAGCTACTATGAAGTTTGGAAAGGCATGAATGTTAAGGACCAGTCATTCTGGATAGATGAGCAGATGATGGGAAGAGGCAAGTTTGTGATAATCAAACAAAAGGTGGAAATATTTGATTTCAGATGAACCAAATGATCAAGAGAAAAATACAGATTTTTTTAACCTTTTTATACTCTTCATAAACTATAAAAATAATTTATCCCACATGGGAGCCCTCATATGGATTATTTGGCACTTACACCAGACCACGCATGCCAGTGAAGTCCCACACCTGGGCCTGGGGAGGTTGTGGGTCATTATCAGGTGTATTTACCCAAAGTGTGTAACTCCTGACTCAGAAAGCTCGTTTTACAACTTTGCTGAGAACATATGGGGAGTGCCTGGGTGTGGGATTGCCCTTGTGTCAAGAAAACAACCAAAAGAAAATTCATAGCAAGGAGTGTTCACAGCAGGTATCCTGTGTGAATGAATATCTTGTATGGGCTGCAGGCCAGTTACGTCCTCTGCTTGTTGTTTGTTAAGGCGTTGTGGTTCAGTGTATGCATGTAATTATTTTGCATCTCTATGAACAGAAAGTGGAAGTCCAGCCTAGCTGGCCTAGTTTGATAGGTAGTTCACTAGTTCAATACGCCTGGCCACTTAATTTTTTCCACAGAGCTATGCATATCCACTTGGCAAAATTCCACCTGACCACACGCTGCTGGTTACCACTGGCTGCGGGTGAGGCTGGCTTGCTTTGAAGCGATGCTGCTGTTTGTGGGACTGCTTGGACCTTCAATGGACCAAACAGAAAGAAACAACATAAAAGGCTGTAATGGTCCCAATGGTGTACACCCCAGAGACCAGGTGCAGATCTTTCTGTCCACCCCAACAATGCCCCTGAAAGCTGTGGCATAAACATCCACGCACTGCAAGAGGACAAGATGGTTGGGTTAATCTGGCTTCAGTGAAAACTTGCTCTTTTAGTTTACCACAAAGCTATATCAACTTCCTTGTGTCAGAAATTGTGTTAAAGTGCCCACCCATAGGGAGTCGCATGCTTCCTGGAGAGATGCTCATAGAGCAAACAGCTTTCAGGTTTTCCAGGTTAGGCTTTGCCAGGTGGGATACTTGGCCTTTTCAGCAGGCCAGCATGTCCGTGGGCCAATGGTGCTTGAAAAGGGGCAAAGGGCACAGTGGCACAAAAGCAGAAACAGAGGCATGGAACCAAGGGCCTTTCCTTCCACCATGTAAAGAAGGAAGAACTGAAGGTACAAGAGCAAGAAAGATGTGAGCGATAGGCTGCAGCCACTGCTTTTCTATTTTGCTCCAGAAAAAGAACAGTGCAGGACACACCAAGTAGCCCCCACAATTTGACCCTGGGACAGAGACACAGAGACAGCAGGGACATAGCTTTAACCCATAATATCCCTAACATGGCAGGGAGTCATACTGAATGTCCCCCTCAAAATCAGCTAGAATTTCCAGGCTGACATTTTACGTAAACCAGTCCCAATACTGGATGGAAACCCAGGCTGAAACCTGTGGTAGTTCAGCTGACCTAGGTTTAGGGTAGTGGTGTCCACTGGGAGGGTGGTGTGTGTACACAGCTGGGGAGTAACTGTGCCAGCCACCTGTGTTTTACTTCCTGGAATGAATCTGTTGTGGCCTTAATTTTCACCTTTTAATTAAAGAGCCTTTTAAGGTTTCAGATTTTTGACCAGCATTTTAATGAGTTTTAAGGCTTTTAAAAACCTGTTGGCATTATTGTGTCAATTGTATCATTTGGGTAAGAAGCTTAACCCAATGTCTAAAACTGAATGCATTTGTTGAGTCTATTTTTAAGCTTTAAGCATGAAATCTAAATATGTTTCTAGACAGTCAGAAAGGTGATTATCTCTCTTCTCTCCATCTAAGGCAATGTGCTTTCCTAATAACGCTATTTATAGCTAGAGGCTGTTAAAGTGTAGCACAGACAGTCTGCCTACATATCATGGAAAACTGCTTGCTGGAGTAATTACACATTTTTCTCAAGCAATGTGGTAACAGAGAGATGGCTGTGTACTAAGCAGGGGCTTGCCTGGCTGCTTACCTGCATGTCCCAAAAGCTCAGTTCAGTTCCAGATGTGCTAGATCTGAAGGATCTTGCCGTGCTGTTCTGTGCTCTCCCTTTACAAATTTTTGCTAAATGACTCTGATGCACAGCTTACAGCTGTAAGTCGTCTCTAACAGGGTAAGCTGCAAAGCAACCCCACACTTTTCAGACTTTAAAGACACTGTAGTAAGTCCAAAAGTGAGACACAGAAATGGGTGGTTAATGATGCAGAGCACCACTACCTGTCTTACAGCTGAGAGGCTCTGCTTGGAACTTGAGCACTGGTCCCCAGATCAGCGGGTCTGCTTGAGGTATTCCTGGATGCCTTTTTGAAATGATTATTCATCATACAGAAAGATTAAATACTTGAGGATTTGTGTTTAAAAAGGAGCTGGGGCCTATGGAAGAAGTTCAAATATCATATGTTGTAAAAAGAATTAAAATTTGGAACCATAGTTCACTATTTGTAGCGATTTGGAAACAAGAGCATACCCAATTAAGTGACTGGGTTTAAAACACACACAGAAAAGGAATTGTTTTTACACAACACATACACGTGTAGTGGAACTTATTGCCACAGGATATTCTGGAAGCCAAAAGTTTGCATGTGTTCAAAAATGGAACAAATTATTGCAAAAGCAGCCTTGCCAGCTATTTTGGATGGAACCTCTAGCTGAGGAAGTCTGTAAGCTGACTGTCAGAAGCAGGTTGGATACCTCGGTGAAAGATCACTGAATTAATTTCATATGTTTCTGCTATTACTTAATGAACTTTTGCTAGCCTTTATCAAGATTGGTAGATAGGGCTAGATAGACTTTTGATCAATGAAAGTGCATCAGTTCACATACTTTAATGTTCTTCTCCTTGTATGCTAAAGAAACAACTTCTACCAGGTAATGTTTTTATAACTAGCAAAGAAAATGTAGAAAAATGATAGACTGGAAAGTGAAAGACACATAGTCTCAAAATAAAGAAGTAACTTATGACAAACTTGGAAATAATTGTCATTTGAACTGATGTCATGATGAATTGTTGCTGAATTATCTAGTTAAATAAATAAAAATAAATTAGGGATGTCAGCTGGAAAGTTAAAATGTGGATCCTAATCAAGAGTATCCCAGTAAACCAAGATTGCAGTGGATAATTACACCTAAGAAAATCTCTGACTTAATAGTGTTAACTATTTTGTTCAAGGGTGGGAAAATAAAGATGAAACAATTCTAAAAGCAGCCAAAGTGACCAGGAAGGGGAAAAAAATAGGAAAGGATACATTTCCAGCATCCAGGGGAGAGCAATTTGAGATGAATTTTAAAAAACTAGCAAGATTAAACAAATATTAAAAAAAAAAGGAAAAGAAAAAAAAAAAAAAGCAAGAATAAAGCCCAAGAATACTCATCTTTTCTTGTTTTTACTCCATGTTCTATGAGTGTGGTACCTTTGCTGAAAATTATTAATAATGATAGATTTGAAAGCTGGTTTTCAGATTGCTGTAATCATGATTCAGGGCCCAAATGTTGAAGGATGAAAGGAAACATTGGAACTTGTGTGGCATTACCTTAAAGATAGAAAAATGGGAAGAAAAGCAATAGCACAACGAAAGCATGATCTCTGTGTTAAGGTATTGGGAATGCTTTGAGTGGACTTTCCTGAGTAGTCACAGTCAAGTCTGTAGTGTGTTTGGCCTTTGGTACCCCATGTGTGTGGTCTGTTTGCACTTCTTGAGGCAGGACCAGTCTTTCCTTCCAGCTTCTCCTGTCAGCCTAAGCAGAGTGTCACTTTAGCGGTGACATGGTGGCATAGCTGTAAACCAGGTGGTACTAACAGAAAGCAAGACTGGACAGAAATCAATAACACATCAGTCATTTTTATTATAGGAAAAACAGGAAACATCTGAAATAGGCTATCAGACTTCCAAAAGGTGACAATTTGTTTGTAAAGGCATTGCTAAAACATTACAGTAATTTTTGCCATATAAGGTAAAGGATATAGGAAAGTTTTTTACCTCCATAGAAAGCAGAATTACTCAAAGAAATTGTGATGTTACCAGAAGCAAGTTGAAAAGAGAAGAAACTAGGAGAAATAATAAAACTCCTGTGCCATGAATACTTGTTGTTGTCCCCAGGCAAAGAAGCGAGTTTAAATACTTCAACCATCCTTTGGGAAGAGGGATGTTTTGGTACTCTCCAAAAGTTAACATTGCTCTTACCATGTGAGTCACTGCTATGGAACAGCCAGGAAACTATTGACTTGAGTAACTATCATATCTAGGTAAAGCAAAGCTGTTCACGTAGATTGCAGTTAAAGCACTGGATAAATTATGATTTAATTATAGCTATTAAATATGAAGTCATGCATGAGTAATTGGAGGCATCGCCAGAAAGAATTTTAAAGGGAAGCCAAGGACTTCATAATCCTGGACTTCTAACAAGTTTTCTGTGGAGTGCAAGTGAAAAAATTACATCACAGATTTGTCTAGACAGCACAGGTACATGAGCTAGCTCTGCACATGAGCTATCATGGGATTCTGACAGCAGCACAGCTGTTAGCACAATGTTGTGCCCCTGTATCAGGGCTAATTAGCCCAAAGGGAGCATCACAGTAGCGCAACAGCGTAATGCTGCTTCCAAATTGGGAGATCTGTTGTTTAGCACCCACTCCGGATATCTCTGGCACTGCAATGAAGTCAATGACCCTCTGCTAGACTTAAAATACGTTCAAATAGTGTGAAGAAGTGTTGGATAATCTCATTAGATAGATGTCAGCCTTCCTGTAGAAAATATTCCAAAGATGTAAAAAATGAAGTCGCTAAGAGCTGAAAAAAGGTATGATTATGGAGCATGTTTAGCCAGATATGCTCTCACTACAGCATATGTATCTGTCTCATTTGTTTCTTTCGGGAGAAGATGTATGTTGAAGTCTTTGCAAAGGAAATTAATCACTACCATGGGGTAGACAGGTTTTTTTTGGTGCACTTAGAAGACAGGTTTGAAGCCTTGCCAATTCTAGACTCAGCTTTAGGGAATTTTTCAGACTAGGACGAAGTAACAGGGCATTTTTCCAACTAAGTTTGCTCAAGCTACCCAGCATAATTTAATGGAAAATTACCATCACTTTTGCTATATCTCAGTGTCTCCTGCTCAGTTCGTTAACTGGGGAGATGAGTAAGAAAAGGCTGATTTTTAAATCAGAGATCTTGCTGATGTTCTAGTGCTGATCGTTTGCTGGATTGGTACTTCATCTAGTTATTCAGATTATTCTGAGACAGATTCAGGCTCTGATTGATAGATCACTACCAATGTGGCAGTCAGGGAGTAGAGCTGGATAAACGGGCTCTGCATTTTAAACGAGAGAGGTTGCTGTTATGGGAGTTACCAAGACAGTTGAAGGAAGGAATGGCTGGACTGGATTGACTGACTGGAAAAGTAAAGAGAAGAACTGTAGCTGTGCAGAAGTCTTGTGGAGTTTGAGCATTTAGTCTGTTGCTACTGGTCAAAATAGAGATTGGGCCTTTTGCCCCTGAAGTCCCAGTCTGGAAGAACTGAAAGTTTTGAGGGCAAAACCCTACCTGGAGTAAGTGATGAGACTTACCTTTCGGTCACTAAAATTAAATTAAACTGCTCTGTTCGTGACCAGTATGCATGTGTATGTGTGTGTGGGGTGTGTGTGTATTTTACCTCAGTATGACTCATGTTTCATAACTGTGACTATATTTGCTGAAGCTTTCCTCCAAATTTACCCAATGGATATAAATCTTCATAGATTTAAAATGAAAGGGGCTACCACAAGTTATTAAAGTAGAGGTGGTTAACTTATATCTGTGGCAATTCAGTAGATTCAGTAGATTGCTCTGAAAGTGATACAGAAGAAATAACCTATTAAAAAAAGGTAAAGAAAGTTTGTATTCTCTGGGAAAAGAAAGAGGATGGAAGACCAGTGTTTCTAAATGAAGAGTAAGGAAGATGTTAGAAGACTGTTGGGAGTCATGTCAGAGGGAAATAAGAGAGGGGAGTTATCTTGTTAAGATGGTGTTTCTTTAAATAAAGATTTAAAAAATATGTACTATAAATATAGCATTCTCTGGAGAAAGAGAACTACTATGTGCACACAGCTCTCAACAGAAAAAGAAAAAATCTGGGAAGATAAAACACACAGTTGAACAAAAGCACCACCCCAGATCAAGCTTGCTGACATATCACAAAATGTTCTGTAACTCTCTAGATTACAATAACAAATAAAATGTAAGTAGCTGTGTGAGGGAGATAATGTCCCAAACCATGTTTGGGACATTAGCAACATTTAACTTATGGCAATGCATTAACTCATGGTCAAAAGAGCTATAGTTACATATTTCTATGAGCTGGTACCAACACTAGTTGCTGGTTTTATGCAGGACCAACTACTACAAAACCAATACAAACCTACAGAGCAATAGGTTAGGGATACTTGTCATAAAGCTGCATGCCAAGAAACACTAGTTGGGGGAATGGCAGGTGTTACCTTTTAGTATGTGTCATCATTTGGAGCTTGTCTGACACTGTTTTCCTGGCACTTCATATCTTGGGAGTTGCTACAACAAAATATTTGTCCTCAGATACCACCATACTGATTATTTCTCATCACTCCATACAGCAGAGGAGAAAAGGGGAATCTCAGGTTTTTATTTCTCTTTTTGTTTCCATAGACACAGTTTTCTAATTCTGTAAGGAATCAAGATCTGCTGCCTTCATTAACTTCTTTCTTGAAGCTGAATTTCCATATCAGCTTTTACAAATCATTGAAATAATTTGGGAAAAAAAAAAAAGGAAAAGAAAAGAAAACAATCACAAGACTGAAAAAATAATCATGTAGGATAAATTCCAAGTAAACAGGAAGTTGTAGGTTAAGCCTAAATAGAAACCAGCATTTAACAAATTGTCTTAGAGGGAATGTTATGAGACTGTAACACTACGATTTAATACAAAAGCTCTCTTATGATGTATTTTGAAGATAGATTTTAGACTTTTTGATTTTTTTTTTTTGCTTGCTAGCACAGCTTGTTGCATATTATGTGCAATATATGGTTGTGTGTTTTGCTTGGTAGGAATCTGTGGCAATAAGATAGCTGTGTTTATTAAAAAAAAAAATATTCAGGCATTTTCATCTGGAATGCCTCCTACCTAAATTGTTAAAGTACCTCTTAACGATTTCCATTATTTTACTGTTTCTAAGGGTTACTCCTTCATATGTGCAGAAACTATTGTTCCTCATGACAAACTAAACTTGTGGCAGGTCTGACATTTAAGAAAGAAAATTCTTGCTGCCCAGTTGTGTAATGAGTTTGTTGACTAGCCTTGAGTTTGCAGCAGCCACAGAGAGAGCTGCTCAGGGCTAAGGAAAGGATTTGTTCATTGAATGGCAGGGCCATGTGAACACAATAGGGTCAGGCTCCATCTGCACCATTTGCTGCAGAATTTCCTTCCTTTCCTGCACTGTGCATCTGCTGGGAGCTGCTGCTTGCCAGCTGCCAGTTCCCACTGTTCCTCTTCTGCCAAAAACCAGCTGAGGTAGGTGGAATGCATTGGAAAACTGAGGTCTGGGAAAGAGGAAGAACTGCACCAAGCCAGATTATCAGGGATCAGTGAGAGGTGAATGAAAAGGTGTGTGATTTGCTGTGCACCAGAGAGTCCAAGCTCATTTTTACAAGGGGTGTTTTGGCTGACAATACAGGACAGGAAACAGAAGGATTTGTGAGGAAGAATTTAGAGATGGAAGCAAACGTTATTTAGAACAATGACACTAATATTAAGTAAATTTTGAATTTTACAGGTATATTAACAGTCTATTTCTAACCAGTGCTGCAGCTCAGTCATAAGAGTAAAAGCTAGACAGTGTTTGAACAATTGTTATGCTGGATTGCCACTGCTGCTTACTTGGCTGCTGGAAGATTTCTACATAACAAAGCCGTAAAACAGATCCTTAAAGAGACACATTGGCTACCAATCTTGTGTGTAGCGTGTTAAACATATCAGATCTGCAGGATTTGTTTCTTTTTCTGTAAATTTTATACACAGGTGATTAAATCTACAATTTAAGTGTCTTTTGAGACTAGTAAATATTTCTGAAACGAGGTAAAATGACTGTTCCATTTACTTCTTAAAGTAGACTTTAAACTTCTAGAAGTATTTGCTTTTGACAAAAGAACAAGTAGTTGTGGCCCAAAAGTAATTTTTCTGCAAGTGACATTGCAGTGCCTGAGAGACTTAGAACAAAACCAACTCTTAAATTAAAATAATAGTTTCTTCCCATCAAAATGTACACTATGAATTAGCATCAGTCCAGCACAGCAAAATTCACTTAATGGAATATTGGCCTTGTTCCACAGAGGTGCACTCCCCTTCTCATTGCATTCCAGATACCCAAAGATTTATTGAGATTGCTCAAAATTGCTGCTTGTCTTTGGACACGCCTTACACACAGCCTGGTCTAGTTGTCAAAACCAGCTGACCCTTATAGAGGCTTAGGGTCCAGTGCTAATAAACCTATTCAATGCATCTAACCTTAAAACTAAGAAGTTTTGCACTGCAAGAGGCAGATAACATCAGTACCTTTCAAACCCCTAGCAAATGTGACAGAATTTTATCTTATCTTTGTGCCATCTCCTGAGCCAGCAGATGTTTAGTTCCTCCTGGGCAGGAGAGGAAGAACCAGCAAAAACTTCTGCAGCAGCTAGCTGGTTACGCTCATGCCTCCTCCCTGGAGGACCTGAGCTGCTGCTGATTAGCTGCACTCTACGTTTTGCAACCCTCCCTTCCCTGAACCATCTTGCAAACCCCAATGGAGGCCACAACCACAGTTTGAGCAAAAATGATATACACACATGTGTCAAGCAGATATTTAGATGTCCTGTTTTGGAACCTACTGGTCTGCAGATGTACGAATGAAAATGCATGCATATTTCGTGTTCTTAACAGTACTGGTTGTATATCTACTTGCAATTTCTGTATGTCTAAGCGTATGTGCCTGCATACAGCTATGTGAATGTATGGAAATATTAAACTCACACCATCCAGTTCATATAATAAGGTCTCAAGTTTAAAAAACCAGACAGAAGTCGTTAAAATGTTGCTTGGAAGAGACTTTGGTGGTCAATGTATACTGCCTCCCATACAAAATGGTTGTGTGTTGCCACCACTAGATCATGTTAGCTGTGACTTTGTCAAACCACGTTCCTCTGGGCAGCGTTGTTCTAGTGCTGCTCTGCCCTTCTTGTGAAGAAGGTTTTCCTAAAGTCCAATCTCAACTTGTAACTATTGCCTGTGATATTTTCAACCAAAATAAATAGACATGAAGTAGGACTTATAAAAACTTTTGTGCTCTAGCTTGCATAGGAATCTGTACTTTAACACAATTAACACTACTGCGCCAGGTACTAAAGCTTGCCTGAGCATGTGTGTGTATGCACAGATCAGGCATCAGCTCTCCTACTGGCTGCTCCATAAATGACTGAAATCATTGTGCATGCTCTAATTGTGTATGTGCTACTCTAACCACCTGGGATTTTGAAAAAACAGGTCTGAAAGTGTGAACATGCGATATCTGTTTCCTTTAAAATCGTAATTGTTCCTGGCTTCAGTTTATTGTGCCAAATGCAGCAGGAAGTGAACGGCGATAAAGGGTTTTTAACTGGATGTAGACGCTGCTGAAGTATACAAACATTTATTAGAGGTAGTCATGGTAACTAGAACAATGTATTACACAGACTTCATATGAATTCTAATAAATGTAGTATTCCACTGCTCCAAAGGCTGAAACTTTTGACTATTCCAGGTTCTGAACTGGCTATTCAAAACTGGTGTCAAATACATTACTGGGAATAAACTTTTTAAATCCAAAGAATAGTTAAAACTAGTTGCAGGATTATTTAGGTTCAAGAATAAATTAAAAAATGCACATTTCAGATGGTGGGAACTATTTCATTCTTCATCAGAAAATGGTAACCTGGGTTATCAACAGGCATGTTATAAAAATAATTCCAGGATCATGTTATCTTGGATTTATAATATATATGTTCCTTCAAGCCAGAAATTTCTCGGCACTGGGAACGATAGTCTGACTTAAATTTGTTACTCCATTGATTGGTGCATTCAAATTTCACACTGAATTGACATCAACACTTTGCTGTGAAAACCACCTAGAGATGTGGAGCTGGGTGTTTGTGCCTGTACTTCCTTCCACCAATGAACTGTACAAATATTTCTGTGTCAAAGAATCTCTCCTGTGTGACAAATAACGACACCATTCTAGTGACAGGCTTTAATTGAGTCTCTCTTCTGTAACCAGCAGAACCTGCTCTGCCTGACAGGAAAATCTTCTGTCATCTGCTTTTGCCTCTGGTCATCATTAAGGGAATGAAAGCCTCAAAATCAGTCAAAGCAAATGAAAAGGAAAAGGTAAAAGTACTTTCCAGAATGTTTAAAATAAATTTTCCCCTTAGGAGCATGAAAAACCCTCTGATTCCTTACTGAATTTTATTTTGTCCAGTATCACATATGAATACTGGCTTGTTATTACTGGATGCTTAAGGAGTGAAGTTGACAGATTTGTCATTAATCATAGAAAACCAACACAAGCATATTGTCTTAGAGGAAAATCTCCTCCATCCCAATTACACTCACTCATTTTTGCAATACCTTTTTCAGATACTAGAAACGGAGGCCAATTTTGCATGTCTCAAGCTAAAGACTGCCCTTTTAATCTCTTCAATCTGAAATTAGACCAATGACATGTGTGATGTGTGGATGTGAATGTGCATGTCAGGACATAACCCTGCAATTCCCTTTGTCTTTCTTCAGAGCTGAACGCTGAATTATTTAGAGCTTCTAATCTTCAAATGATTCAGATGTTTGAATCCTTATTAATATCACTATCTCAGCCTGCTTTTAGAAAGAACTAGATTAGCAGAGCAGGTATATAGCACTCTGCACGTCTCCACAATGATTCACAAGTCTGGTGTCTCTGCTTGCTCTTATCAGGTGACCCAAGAAAGGAACTGAAGTAATAGAGAAAATTGCAATGAAGTTGAAATTGAGAGATTGGTGGAAAACCTTCAAGAACCAGACTGGGAAAAGGAGACAGTAGGGAGGTACAGAGAAGGGACACAATGGACAGAAGGGTTGTACAAAGAGAAAGAAGATCTGTAAAGATGAGGTCTGGCAGGCATAGACCTGGCTTTGATTCAGTGGCAGTGAATGGTGGGTGTGATTTTCCTTGTGGTGGTGTCTATTGCAGCTCTAAGTTCTGTGCTTGCAAAGGTCTTTTTGGGGAGGATCTTTTTGGGGTGGGGTGGTGTGAGGATGTATTTCCTCTGAGCCCTTGGAGTAACAGTACACAGTCACCTGATGTCTCTCCACTACAGCCCTGTCTTCTGAGACCAAAGGGCCAAGGAGGCATGCACTTACAAGTGGTGCCTGTGAAATGAAAATGTTTTTGGTCCTTCTGGCTGCAGCTACATGAATGAAGGTTAACTGCCTTTGCCCTCCTTCCTTTTCCATTTGAACTAACAACCTGAGAGCAGCTTAACTAAGTGTGCTGCAGTAGGTGACTGAGGTTTCTTCAGGTAATCAACAAAAAACCTCCATGATGATTAACATAAATTTCTAGGTTACAATCAAGTCACTGTGCAGCTCATGTTTTGGCATGGGTGCCTTTGACAGTAGAGAGTACATTGTGAATGACCTCATCTTCTGAAAAGTCTGTATGATAGAGGCTGTTCAAGGTCATGAAGAAGGTGGCTTCTGGTTGCACGAAAGCATTTTGGCTCACAATAAAAGCCTTTCCTGATTATTTCAGGAAAGAATCTAGTCCTTTCAGGTAATGGTAAATTATTGGCAGCAACTAGAGTGTAGCAGCTACCATGGCTGCTTATGATCACATAGCAATCTACAATGCAGGGACTAACTGCCTAAGGGAGCCCCTCTGTGAGGAACATCACTGTGCGTGTTGGTCAGCGTGGTGTTCACCAACCAACTGCTGCACTGCTTCAAAAACCACTGCCTTCTACAAATGACACTGTTTCCCTCAGGTCCCCGCTGTAACTCCTCTATGATAGCCTAAACTACACTGGGACCCTCTTAGGCCCAGGAAAAGGAGATGTAAGATTTTAAGAGCAAACCTTAAAGCAAGTTCATCACCGTTTTCTTTGGCTTGGAAAATGAGGACTAATATAAAATGCTGATAAAAGTGCAAAACTGGAAAACAAGATCCAGACCCAGGAAAAAAGAGTGCGGAAAGTTTCCTAATTATTACAAAAAGAAGGTGGATCACTGCATTTTTGATAGTAACTACTGTGAATGGAGGTTTCAATAACTTGGTGCAGCATGCCCTTAGAATGATGCTATCAGCTGGTACTGCTGGACTTCTATAAATCTGTGAGAAATACAGAGTTGTGTAACAGCTTCATTAGGGTAAGAAGTGTCCAGTCTCCTGCAAGATGAAGGTAAGATGTAAGCAAACCAATTTGTGGTTAGTATCACTGTGTGTATTTGCACCAGATAGTATGAACAATTAATAACAGTAAAGACACCATATTACATCTATTGTTAGAAAGTGGCAAATATTATCTGATAAAAAATAATTTCAAATGAAAAGAAAGATCTGGTGACATAGTAAGCTTGAAATGATGAGTATTCCCATAGATTCCTGGCTACAAGGTTTCTGATGTTTATTCTGAATGTTTGAGAAGATGTGCATGGTTCATGCCTGCCTGATGAGAGACACGTGTGCATGCCAACTTGTAAAAGCTGTGGCTATCTACCTATGCACAGATACTTCTAGATAGATAGACAAACATATTTGTATGACTAGGCAGATACATAGCTAAGTGTACATATTTATAAATGTAAAGGATTACAGTGGCTGTATTGCTCATATTGTAGATTTAAATGGGAAATCATCATTGAAACAAGAGAAATGTAGTGCATTAAGTCATTTCTTGAAACATGTTACAGAAGTATTCATTCTCCTACTCTATACTTAAAAAAACCCAGACCCTTAAATGGGCAATTTCTTGCAGATCCAGATAATGCAAAATGACATCTTTATTGTTCATTGCAGCTCTTGTCCAATCAGCAGCTGCAGTCATGGAAATTATGTATGTTTATCAATATCATAATGGGTATAATGGGCAAAATCCTTTCCAATTCCTTATTCTGCCAAAAGCCCAATGTCTTTGACTATTCACTTTGAACAAGCATTTTCTGCAAGCCAAGCGTGAAGAACTCTGGCTATGATTTCATTCACCTTCATTTCCATCGTTTGCAGTGTACAATGGAGAATCAGACTGAATGGCTCTATGCAGTTAAATCATTCACAATTTTACTCTATGTCATTCTGATTACCTAAAGAAAATTTGTGTATTTTGGGGGACTAGCTTTATATAAAAGAAAGTAAGAGTCCAAAAAAGGAGATATATTTATGACTAGAAAAAAGTAGTAGCTTGTGCATGTGTGATTCACTTTGTGAATATTTATTCATCGATCTGCTTGCACGGTATGTGCATAAAAATATAGTATAATTCAGAGCAGAATCTGCTCTGTCTTTTTTAATGGTACAGTATAAAAATATGTGCATAACAGATTTTATAGTGAGTTTCCTTTTATGTTAAGGTAGGAAGAAATGAAGAACCTGCAATAATTTTTTTATAAACTTGGAAGATTTTGTGTATTTTTAGCTTGATCTGGAAGCAATAAAGATGTATTCCTAATTTCTTGCAGTCCTTAGGTTTTATGACAACACAAATAAATCCTCCCAAACCTGCTAGTAGTACCTATTAGACCTATAAAACAAAGAGCCAAATCCAGTGATTATCCTCTGACAAGTTACAGTGTAGTAAGATATTAATTAAAAGCTCAGATTGCCATCCTGCTGTCAGGAGGTCAAGTGACCTGGATCAACACTTCACGTTACAGGGCTAAGCCCTGATTTTGTAACTTCAAAGGTCCTTTGGCCCCCACAGGGCTGTCTCCAGCAGCCTTGGCAGGAGCAGCCCTATACCCATATCTTCTCCAGGCACCTGGGCCATCCAGCCTTGGACATATGGCCCCAGCAATGCCCTGACTGTGTCTCCCTGAGAGCAAAAGTGGCACAGCTGTTTTTGTGTTTTAAATGAACTTTCTGGAGGTCTAGAGGGGAAAAAGAAGCTGAGTGGTGAGGTTTTGGCCATGGCAGAGTAGTAGAGACTGATGTCCCAGCTTCCCACTTCCTAGGCAAGAGCCTGTGGGATGAGGGATCTTCATTTCACACTCCTGCAGGGAGACAGTCAAAAAGAGTAATTTTTTTTCCACAGCTCTTTAAAAGAGAACTGTAGGAGAAAAGATGTGGGCTCCAGATCCCAAGGGGCTGGAGGTGTTTGCTGTTAGCTCTGAAGTGGGAACTCAGCTTCTGAAAAGGGAGTGAGTTGAGACATGTCTGTGCAATTTCTAATTGGTTGTATTTATGTCACTGCCTAATCAGAGCTGGGGTTCATCTTAATGAATGTCAGCTGCTTAGGAGAGGTAAATGCCTAACTCAGGGTTTGGGATTTCCCTCCAGGAACCAGACACAAGCATTGCAATACCCGACTTAATGTGCCTTGGCACTTTATGAGTTACATCCTCTAAGTATTTAGGCTAAGGTTCTCTGCAACTCTTATAAAAATACAAATATAAAAGATCTGGCTTCAGTACCCCTTGCCCCATTTCTTTTGTTTACTTGTAAATGGGCATGAATCCTCACATACAGTATGTTCTAAAAAACAACGATCAAATTATTTTTATGTGAATTAGAAGAATCTTTGTAACTGCAGTGTAATTCTTAGAGTTACACTGCTGTGTCTGTGGAACAAAAATGATACACATGACTTCTGTAACCAATTACAAGAACACAATAGAGTTCATGTTTCGGTATTTTCAAGAAACTGTTCAGAGACGGCCTTAGTCTGGTGCCTTTGCTGATGTCTCTTTGCAGGTTAAGTGGTGTCCACTGAAATCAGCCTTTCTTTGTGGAAATCTTTGTAAACAACGTGAACAAGGAGCAGAATCAGGTCCCATCAATTAACAAAAGAGGATCTAACCCTCAAAATACTGTGCTGATCTGTTTACCTGAGAAAGACATTTTCTCTTTGGCAGCAGAAAGTTGGAATTTGTGAAGTAAATATTCATTATCCTTGTTCCAACCAAGCAGGTGTGTGACATACACCAAAGCTGTGAGCACAAGGGGAGCACAATGCAAAAACCATTAGATGATAATTCTTATTGTTACAAGAATAATATAGTTGTTATGAGTGCTACAAACCATTAATCTTAGTAGGAAAGCACTAAAAGCTGAAATTCATCTTTGTTTGCCTTTCCTAAGGCGCTAAAAGAAATGAACTCGGAGCTCTACAGACCCCACAGAGACATGTCACATTTTCATTTCCTCTGTTTCCTTTAGAGATAACAATGGATCCCTGAAGGCTGTTCCTCTTGTCTAGTTAAGGCTAATGACTTGTGCTTGATGACATTAAAACCTGCTTCTGCCACTGTTTTGTCTGCTTTGACGGGTGACTGACAGCCCACTGGAGCATGGGGGGAAAAGAAAAACCCACTGCAGCCTGCCTCACCTATAAATCTCAAAGCTGAACTCTGGCAGCCAAGTACCAGGGAGCAAAACTGCAGCGATGCTGCCTGACCTTGGTGCTCCTTTCTGCTCCGTGGTCAGGGGGGTGAAGGGACTGAGCCCGCTGGAGCCACCGTGGGCAGGCAGGACAAGGTGCTCGGGGTTGGAAATGCAATAGGGAGAATGGCAGCATACTGGGAGCCCAGTGCCCACTGCAGAGGAGCAAAGAGGGTGGTCATTTGCCTTTGTGCTGGTTTCAGTTGCTTTCAGGGAATGTGAGAAAAGAACTTTATAATTCCAGTCATGTGATGTAAAACTTCATCAGAGGGGAGCAGGTGGAGTTCTCCATAACCTCGACAGAGTTCTTCCAAGGATCATTAAAAGTGTATTCTCCCAGCTCCCTTTTTTTCCCTTGAGTGGGGTTGAAAAAAGAGCAATCATTCACACATATCTTTGTTGGATATAATTTTCTTACATCTCGATCCTGAAAGATTAGCATGTCACAGGCATCTCTGTTACCTAGCAACTAGGATAAAGCCAAGAAAAAGGCCTAAATATCAATTCCTTATGAGTAATATAAACATTAATACACCGAGCTTTAAACTCTTAGGGAGTCTTCCTTTCATCACTAATGAAACTATCATGCCTTTCCCTAACATAATAAAGAAATTGTTGTCTTAATGAACTCTGCCGCTATTGATCTGTGTCTATTTTTGAAGCAGCCCTTGTGCTCTTCAAATGTTTTGTTGGCACAGCTTTACACCATAAATCTTTCATGTTAGCCACTGAACATCAAAATTACTTTGGTGACATCTGGTGTGATGAAAGTAAACAAGATAATTCCTTATCTAGAGGCGCCTGAAAGAAAACCTCATCTTTGAACAATTCCAGATAATTGTGACAACTTGCAAACCTGATCTGTACCTTGTATTTTGCCTCCGACCTTCCCCCTTTGTAAAGGGCAACACTATTCTGAGAAAGTGCAGAATAGAAGCAGTATCACAGATTCTTTTTGCTGTGTTCATTCATAAAGCTATTTAATTTTTTTGTGTGTGGTTAACAAACAGAATTTATGTTCTAGCTGTTCCGAGAGTCACTACATATGGGAAAAGACTGCTCATTAAAATGGTGATAGAGGCCAAATCTCTATCAGACACCAGAAAAAATGCAGTCCCTTGGGGACTGCAAAAGCACCAGAAGAACTTGTAGCAGGCTTCACAGTGATCTTCCAGGGGAATGATAATGGCTGTAAATTCCCATTCCCTCAGGCCAAACATGACCTTCTGATTCAGAGCTTGTGAGTAACAGTTTTACACAGATGAAATTAAAAACAGAATTTGACCTGAAGACCCTCTGTACTTGTATTCATAAAGCCATGGAATCATTTAGGTAGGAAAAGACCCTTAGATCATTGAGCTCAACCATTAACCTAACACTACCAAGTCCTAAATTCCATGTCAACCCATCTTTTTAATACTTCCAGGGACGGTGACTCAATCACTTCCCTGGACAGCCTGTTCCAGTGCTTGACAACCCTTTTGGTGAAGCGATTTTTCCTAATATCCAATCTGAACCTCCCCTGGTGCAACCTGAGGCCTTTTCCTTTCATCCTATAATTTATAAACCTGAAGTAACCTGTGAGCGTACCCTTGAACTAGACAGGCGTGCCACCAGTCATATTGTGTGGCTCACTCACTCTTGGTTTGGTTGGTAAATCCACCAACAGTCTTGTTTAATTGGACTAGTCCATTGGTCTCATGGAGCACTCGTTCAACTTCTGGGTCAGACCAAGATGATTAAGACCTGATGCCAACCAGGATCTTAATTGTCAGGATTTATTTCTTACATTTGCAAAACAGTCTGTGAAAGCACTTGCAGAAAGGGGATTTCCACAGGTATCCCCTGATATAACTGCATAAAACCTAATGTTCCTGTCCCTGTGGCCCTTTTCCTAACAGATCTCAAATCAGGGAATGTATCAGGAGCATCCCAAGGACTGGGTTCATTCAGCTCAATGCAATATTACAACAGCTGCTTGTAACAACGCTCTATGAGATTCATCTGTGCCCTGCCAAGAGAACATGGATTCATCGCTCCAGTCTTGATAATGGACTTCTCTTGCCCTTCTAATAGATAGAGTCCATCAGGTCTGAGTGGAACCTTCTTGGAGGGTGAGACATATTCTGGGACTTAGGTCTAAATCTTCCGCCTCTCTTGCAAATGGACACTCTTCCTGTCCTATCACACCAAAGTTGGTACAACCATTTAACTATTGATTCCCCAGGTTGTTCTTGACAAGTTATCTGAATTTTTCACAGATCATCTGTATTAAAATAATGAAATTTAGTGGTATCTTGTCTCTATGGTGCATTTCTATGGGAGTCCTCAGTAGTGATTTCTTGTTTTATCAGGGGGTGTGCTGGTACATAGAATCATTTAGGTTGGAAAAGACCTATGATATCAAGTCCAACTATTAACACAGGACTGCCAAGTCTACCACCAAACCATGCCTCTAAGTACCACGTCTACATGTTTTTGGAGCACTTCCAGGGATGACGATTCCACCACATCCCTGGGCAACCTGTTCCAATGCTTGACCACTCTGAGAGTGAAGAAATTTTTCCTAATATGCAATCTAAACCTCCCCTGGCACGACTTGAGTCACTTACTGTCTCATTAGGCCCATTTGGCCTACTCCAAATGTCTCCATCTCAGTTGCTATCACACATAGCTGTGCAGATTTGTATGGGGTCTAGATCTCCACTTTGTAATAATATTTCATGGTGTTTTCCTGCTTTTTCTATACCCTGTGGTACTAATTTTTTTTGAGATATGCCCTTTTCCCAGACATGCTTTCAGCCTTTAATTTAGCTTTAATTCTCAATCCTTTGTTAAAAATTCACTTCTCCACTTTCTAATTTCTTATTCTAACTTCTCAGCCCATTAGTTCTCAATTTTCCATATTGCAGCTCACAGCCAGCACATCCTTTCCTTCCCTCTGTTTTTATTTTACACACTTCCTTCCAATTACTGAAGTAATTCCATATGACTTTCAGATCATGGCTTATTGCTTTTAGTCACTCCTTATCCCATGTAGGATCTTGCCATCCATTTTCCATAAAACTCTTTCGCAATAGGTAGCATTTATTAGGGGAATCAGTCATCACTCTAACCCAAGGATTCTGCTGACGATACCGATTAATTCTGTCACCCAGCACTATGGGGACAGGCATATTTATTGAGGATCCTCGGTGGAACAATAACACAATAAGTTGTTACAATCAAAACTTTATTTTAACCTGGACCCCCTGCAGATTTGGTCCTTTTACAACACTAGTATCAGAGATCCTCTGCACATCATGTCATTTTAACAAATTAAACATAACTTGAGCTCAAAGTACACACCCAAGACTCACTCAAGCCTTGGAGGAAGCAGCCTGTGGTGGAGGTGACACCAACTACGGGGGGATCACAGGCCTGTCATGCAGCAGCCGCAGTTCTGGTCTAAGTTCTGCCTAACTTCCCGGGCACCCAGGACTCCTTTAAAAGAAAAGTGGGTACATGACAAGCTTGCCCACATCTAATGGCCACCTGCCCCAGAATATGGCACAGGAAGAGTTAGCAGTAGTGGGCACAGTTCACTGGACCTGATACAATTGCCCACTGGCACAGAGTGCCAGGCTTCCAACACCGTCCTTCACAGTCACCATGTCTGGGTTACAGCTGGGAGGTGCACTGCAGGTGCCTGTGTCCCAAGAGGAGCAGCCCATATCCCAACAGGATGCCCATGTCCCAGTGAGGATCCCTGGGGGATGCTCAAGTCCCACTGAGGTGACAGTGACCAGTGCATGCCCAGCACCGCATGGGTCTTGTCCCTCCAGGAATAGTTCTAGACTAATCACACTCCTAATTCTCAATAGTTAAGATCTTTTTCAAACAAAGAGTGAATTTTTAACTTTCCTTTTAACATGGACTGCCACTTGCCTCCAAGAGAATTTTGAGCAGAATTGTGTCATGGCTGCATAGCTGGAGCACAGTGCTGGATGCAGTTTGGATGGAGCTCTGGGCATAGCTCCTTTGCACTGGGAAGTTCAGGGCACAGCTCAGAAAACACAGGGCTCAGTCCTGCTCCCCTGTTGGGCTCAATGTCCACCAGTGGGCACAGCAGTGGGAGAAGCAGGCTTCAAAATCCACTTACACAGGTCCTCCCTGTCTCTGCCTCAGCCTTATCACCTGCTGGGTGCCTGGAGAAAGGCCCTTTGGCATCACAGGGCCAGGCATAGCATCGGCCTGTAGCCTGTCACATTGACAATGCTTGCAAGCACAGACACGTGGGGTGGCCACTCAGTCCTGATGGTCACTGCCTGACCTCTGCTCAGGGTGACAACCCAAACCAGCTCACACATTGAGATTTGTTTCCTCAGGAGAGGCCAAGGTGATGCTCGGCCCAGTTCTCTCCCTGATCATGGCTTTCTGCATGGTTTCTCTGTTTCTCAGTGGCCTTGGTATTTGAGTGGGTCAGGGTCAGAATGGATGTCCTTCCTGAAGACTTGAAGCAAGACCATTGTCACAGACAGCATGGCCTCAGAAGGGACCAGCAGCATTGGCCTTTGTAGCCCCCATGGCTGGGTCAGGGTCAGGAGGGATGTAATTCCTGAGGCCCTGAAGCAACTGCCCACTGGTGCAAAAGCATGGCCTCCAACCTGCCCCAACCTCTGGGCCAGCTTTGGGACTACTTTGCTCAGGTAGACATGACCTGGCTGCTTTACAGGCCCTCGGAAACCATGTGGCTACTCTGCGTGGCTTGGATTGAACTTTGCTTCTGGAGAAATGTGAAGAGGCCTCAGGGGCAAGAGAGCTATTGAAATCAGTCACACAGGAAGGGACCGGATAGTGGGGAGCAGGGAACTACGACAGTCTTGGTCAAGAAGGCTTGCTATGAAAAAATAAAACCCAGCATGGGCAAGAAAGCTTCAGCAGGCCCTGAGAGGTCCTCTGCCTCTTCCCCAGGTACAAAACCAGGCCGCAGGGCTGACACTCTCCAGGAGCCCCCAGCATGACACAGGGCTCACTAGAAGTTTCCTCAGCCCGACATGCTGCCTGGAGTTGTCCTGCAAGGCTGGAGTTCTTCCAGAGGAAGCCAAGCCTCGCAGGATCATTCTTGGTCCCTGAACCCCCCGCCCACTTCACTGTGCCCCTTGCCCTGTCATTTCCAAGGAAGAGGATGGACGGCCTCATCTTTCACAGAAACAGACTCTGGGGAAAGGACACCTTCATCAATCATGACATGGTCTGCTGGCTGGAGGCCAACACCACCCTGCTGGTCAGGCACACCTGAGACATGTCTACTGCCTCCACCTGAAAAAGCTCCAGCACCAGCACTGCAAGAAGAAGGTGTGAGAAAAAGACAAGAAAAGGAGAGCCTCCTCTGGCTCCCTGTACAACTCCTGCTACAGCGTGCATCCCATGGATTGGCAACAGGAAAGGATTGATGCAAGTGTGTGCTGCTCTCCATGAGTGGTGGGAAGTGAGGCAGCAGAGAACAGGTATCCATGGTTGTGAGGTGCCCCCTGGGTGCCCATGTCCCAGGAGGAGGGGCTGACATCCTGGAAGGGTGCTCATGTCCCCATGAGGTTCCTGGTAGGTGCCCATGTCCTGTTGAAGTGCCCGGTACCCATGTCCCAGTGAGATGTGTGGTCTTTGCCCCTCTCGTCCCTGCAAAATGGCAGGCCAGTGCCTGCCCACGACCCATTGGGCTCCTTAGGCCTTAGGACCTCCAAGGCTGGTGCAAGGGCAAGCATCACCCCAGGAGGGGGGGGCAGGTGTTACAGAGTGGGTGGATAACAATTCCAACTGTAGTATTTTCATGCAGGGGACAGTGAATTCTCTTCAGGGTGACAGCCAGCTGGTGCATCAGGACATGCTTCAGCCTACCAAAGGCTCCCAGGGTGAGAGTACCTCCACTGACTACAGCCTCCTCTGTTTAGTCTCTAGGTGCCAGCAAAGCTTGCCAAGAAGGACAGTTGGAAAAACAGTATTTTCTAAGTAAAATAAACTGATATGAGAAGACTGTAAGTTTGCCTGTAGACTGCACTATGCCCTGCGAAATCACTTGCTATGGCAGAACTGTGTTTAAACAGTTTAAGTCAAATTCTGCTTCATTCATTCCTATAATTCCACCAATGTAAAATGTTTTCCCTTGCTCACATCACTGCTTCAAAGAGTTTTCCCTAGTTGAGGGTGATTCTAGTTAAATTATGCAATAATTGCCTTGAATTTGCCAGTACAAGCTAAATCTCTTCAGCATCTCAATTTCGACACAATTTTTTTCTTTCATCAATGTCATTACTTTCCTTTCCTGATCCTCATTCTGGCCTGAATCAGAAATACAAGAAAGCTCAAGCCTGTGAATGTAAGAGCCCTGGAAAAGGATATAGTAATTTCATAGTACTGACTTAAGTCTGTCTAGTTGTAGTTGTCCCTGCTCCCATGGGCACATATATATTATACAGTTGAAGCTGATTTTAGAACACCAAACTGTATGATTGTCATCTTTCCCTGAACACATATTTTCAGGAACAAGCTGATTTTAACAAAAACCTTCAGTCTGAGTGGCCATACCTGTAACATATTCGGCACAGTATCTGACTTCTGGTCCATGGTATTAGAAATTGGGAATACCTTGCTTTTATTTCCAGTTTAGGAATATCTTGCACGCTAGTGAGACAGTGCCTTAGGCTGGATATGTGCAGCTATATTCAGGGAACAAGAAGTAACAGAAGATGAGATCTGCAGCTACTTGTGTTTCACATGATCTGCAATACACACTTAGTTTTGAGCAGTGAGAATGAGTGTCTTTTCAATTTTCTCCCAAATCCATTTCTCCCCCTCTATAGAAATGTCTTTTCAGACTCTGCAGCCATATGAAGATGCAATTAGTCAGTAAGTTGCTTGGGTAGAAGTAGAAATTTAAGTCCCTTTGAAACTGAACACTCATTGTGCTTATTTATTTTCTTATTGTTGTTGTTCTTGGCTTTGTTCATGTCCTTCTTATATTGTCTAATTTAATTAATTGGGCCAGAAGGAAAAGAACTGATCTAGTAGCACTTGCATGGAAAAAGAAAAGCATTGTCTTCAAAACCCTTAGTCTCTTTCCTATTTATCTGTCTTCTGTTATTTGATTAGTACATTTGCTTTACCTGATGATTTAACTGGGAAATTTGAGCTTTAACTAGTTTTGGACTTCTCTGTCAAAGCAGAGAAAGTAGGACTTGGTGGTTGGGGATCGTGTTTTCAGGTCATTATTCTGAATATTTTTCATAGGAACATCTTCTGGGAGTTGAAGTTAAGTCCTCCTACAGTTTTGAAACTACAGTCTCACTTTGTGAAGGGAGGGCAGGTTTCCTGCAGATTATAGCTCAGGGCAGAATCCACACTTTTTTCCCCACATGTATGTAGGAAGTTATGAATCAGCAAGCATAAATCCAGAATGCCTTCTTAAGGGTTACTATTTTTCATCCTTATGAGTCAGTAGCACCTTTTCCATCCAGCTTACTGTCTCCCCACTTACTCTTCTGGAAAATAAAAATAACGTAAAAAAAAAAAAAAAAGAATTCAAACAATTTAATTCAAAATGCTTACAATACTCCCACACAAAGATTGTCCTTGCTGGTTTGGACATACAAATACACAGAAGAAAACTCTGAATAAGGCTAAGACTTGCACACTGTTGTTAGAATGGACTTGTTGGCTACTTTGGAGAGAGAGTTCTGATATTGCTACGACAGTCACAGGCTTTCTCCTGCAACCTGTCTGTGTCTTTCCTCTAGCTTGACAATAAGAACTTTCCTTGTTCTCAGATTTGGAAACTGTGACAGAAACAGAGACAAGCTTGAGCAGAACACAGAGCAAGAAAGCTAGAGTCACATTGACACAGAAGTGGTTATAGTAGGAGTCTGAACATCGGTAATGCCCATTGCAAACCTGCTCAGCCTCCCTTCAGAAGCCATTATCCTGTAGTGCTCGATGTAAATGAACACTGCTATTTATGTGACTTGAGAAATATATGCTCAGTGCTCTGGCAGTGTGATCAAGAGAAAACTTTGCCACCAAAGGTGCATGAACATATAAAAACTATGTGGGACAGATAAAATGGGGTGGGTCACCCAATGTGAGAGCTGGGATGCTCTGGAGTAACAGAAGCTGCTGTAGATGTTTTGGTATTATAAATGAGAGGTACGTATGGTGTAGTGACACTGATAAGGTATATATTAGTCCAATATTTCATTTTAGAATCTTGAAGATTCAACGAAATCATGCTTAATTAAAAAAAGTTACAGGAGTTGTGCATAATTTAGATAAACACTAACAGTTTTTCATTCTTCTGCATATGGTTCTATGGAGAACAAAATAAAGGATCAGATGGATGGCAAAGCTGAGTATTTGTAAGAAAAGACACAACAGAATTAAGATTGTATATAGATTAATGTAATTTTTAATTACACAATAATTTCTTCTTTTCAGGAGCCCTGCCCCAAACAGTGTACACTACTAGGCTTTTCTTTCAGAATAGATCAGGACTGTAAAGTGAGCAATCTGCTCTTCCAGATCCCTGCCTCAGTGGTGGAGAAATTTAAGTGTGCAGTGAATGCAACTGAGAACATCAGAAACAGCAAGGATAATTTAATAATTGAGGTACCTACAACATGGCCATGGTTGAGATATTTGAACGTTTCATTGTACAGTGGAACTTTACTCTTGCCTCTACCAGAGACTTTACACATGTTAATGGGCCCAGCTTTGACAGGATGCCTCCAAACTTATGTTCCTCATTTTCTATGCACCCATGTGAGCCTGCTGAGAACTTTCAGATAAAGTCAAAGAAAGCTGGGCTTCACATGAGTTGTGAAGTAGGCTAAAAAGTCAGGCTGCAGGTGTCTCAGATGAATGGTCCTTACTGGTAGATAGTTTTTAACCTTAGTTTGAGCTACAAATCGGAAGTAAATAGGTGAAAATGAACCCTCTCCACACCTCCCTCTACATATCAGTGTAGGGAAAGGTTATACCTTGTTTCTACAGTGATGAGAGCCACAAAAAAAACCTGTGCAGCAGTTAATTTTTCTGCTTACAGAGACGGTGAGTAGTAAGCATTAAATAAGGCTTGGAGAAATAATGATAGAAAAACAAAATATTGAAGACCTGCTGTTGAAATGGTATTGGTAATTTAGACAAGATAGAGAGGGCATCTCATGCAAGTAATGGTAATGCATAATCATCTAATTTCTGGCTATCATAATGTGTATCGTTGCTCAAGGGAATCATCTGGACCTTCTTAACTCTCTGAGTATGTTGTTCTGCTTTCTTAATGTTCTTGGAATATAGCTTTTTTTTTTTTTTAATTTCATAGTTTCTGAGAAAATGACAAGGTGAAATTCTGTCATCTAGTATTATACTGGCTTCTACAACAGGAAGGTAGACAAATTATTTCCAGTGGCAGATGTCTATGGACATCCTCTGAAGCTGATAGAATAAATGGTACCAGGCAGTTAGGGTATGAAATAGGTAGTCTTCTCTGAAAATTGGTTTTGGAAAGGTGGAAACCTGAGCCTTAAAATTATGTTTCTGTTGATGACAGGGGAAAGGTACCTTTTAAGGCTTTGGAGCAGAGGATGAACCTGTTGGCAAAGCCCCTCCTGTTCTCTGCTTTTCAGTCTAAATCCCAGTCCCTCTGCCCCTTTCTGCTCTTTATGTCTCTATGACATATATAACTCCATCTTCTTACTCTTATCTCCTTTTTAAAACTTCCTCCTTCTCATCCAGTCTCAGACTCCATTCTTCTCCTGTCCTGTGGTCAGAGTCCAAATTTCCCTTTCTCTCTCCTTGTCCTCATGGTCACCCACCTCTTGCCACTTCCTTCAGTGACTCACATTTGGTGAAGTGTTTGAAAACTGTCTATCAAAAGGGAAAGTGTTCAGCATTCTTTGAATTTGGAGGCATGGCAAATTTCACCTGTGCCACACTTGTGTTAGGTGCACAGTGGCAACTGGCGAGTCTCAGAGTTTCACCTCTGAGCTATTTCAGACCAGCCACTTGAAGTCATGTCTGATTGTGCTCCTCTCACTTCTATTCAAGAGGCCTGGATGGAGACAATCAAAAACTTAGTAATTTCAGATTGATAGGTACTCGTGAAACATCATAGTCAGACTTTACAGCCCTGATCCTACAAACAGGTATGGAAATATTCATGGTGTAGATTATACAGTGATGCATGTGTTTGCATGAAAAGGACCTCGAAAGTGTAATCTTTTAGGGCTGCAGAATCTTTTCTTTTTTTCTCTGTGCAAGCCTAGCATACACTGGGACATGCATAAGAAACAGTATAAGGACAGTAGTAGGAAAAATCAAGATTCATCAGCATCTTTGCTATTAACTTTACATTTTAGGGCATAGACTACTCATCTGAGAGCCACGACTTTGCACATAAATGTCAGTGGAAAGCACTGCTGTATAAAAGATACAAATTTAAACACTCCTCCAAATTTGTGGCCTGTCAAGAGAATATTGATATTGCAGACACCATAGAGAAGTTTCAGACTCAAGACAACTCTCATGATTCATCCCACAATTTCCTTAGAGGGAAAAGGCTGTTGTCTGTACAAGATAATTATGGCTGACTTAATGAGTTGTGGATGTTACCCTTTCTTTTGTGAACTGGTAAACACACCTTGGAAAAAATGGTTTTTTTCTACCTAGTGAGAGATCAAAATGTCCTGCTAGCTGTCATGGAAAATAAAATGAGATCCTGTGATATTAGGATGGATGCCACTGTGCTCTTCTAGAGGATGTAAAATGTTAATAATACTCATAGAAGTCCTAGCCTGTACCATAAAATAAAACAACTAAACACAGTCTTGCTCTCTTAGAAAAATAGTATTTAAAAATGGCTGCAGCCACTGTCAAGAATGATTTCTCAGTGAGTCATTCATCACCATGAAAAATAAGTTTAGCTTACCAAGAAAATGTTTGTTTCCTGCTATAACAAGAATTCAGTATATCAGCAAGAAAATTGAATCATGTCATTTAGCTGTAATGAACAGCTGAGTTATACTGAAATCATAATTAAGTACAGCAATCGAGTACCTTGGCAAACTAGAAGTGTTGTTTAAGGTGGACAACTGAAACTATTGACCCCTGAATGAAAAATGGATTTGATTTAACCAAAACCAAACACAAGTGACCACAAAAAGAAATTGCCAAGTTGCAGTGTGGGTAATATACTGGGTGGCAAACCCCTGGATCTATGCAGGACTTACAGGAACTGAGCATAAGCTTTGCTGTATTCTTACCAGTGCTTCTGTTGACTGGGTGATACCTAAACCAACAGGTTTTGACCAAATCCTGTTAAGGTCCTAGGGATTAAAGCTGACAAAAGAGCAAAAATGTAATCCCCACAGAGGATGCAAGAGGATAAAAACATATAGAAACATGGAATGTCATCAATCTATTGCTGCTCTTCAAAGCACTCATTCCTCACACTTGTAACCTAAGCATTGCACGAAACAAACAAAAAAGAAAAAAAAAGTCAAAGGGAAAATGTGGGGACTAGAATGCCAATGTCTGAAATTAGTTTCTCTTTTTGTGATGACCTTTTCCAGTAATCTTGTCAATCAACAGTAAAAGCAAGAAAAGACTACATGTGTGAACAATGGTGGCAGGGAGAGAGCAATTACCAAAATCAAATAAGGGTGCTGTGGCAGGTGAGAATGCCTGAAGCAAAATAGACAGAGATGACTTTTTCTTACGGCATTTATGAGCTTCCTTAGGCCAGATAAATGATCTGAAGGGCATTACTAGAAAAGACAAGAATGGCTGCTTTCAAAAAAGAAACCTCCTTTCTTTCCAGAAGAGAGATGGTACTCAGATGTGACAGTAATGTATACAGTATAAATGTCTGCTTAAGGATGAGACAAACAGTAGGCAAAAGCAAGCCAGCATGAGGGAAATTCAGAGATTTGGCAGTAATGGTATGTCTGTGTGATGCTGTACAATGTTCCCTGGGCAGAGTCTTGTATTACACAGTTGGATGCTTCCAGGTGTTCAACTAGCTCAGCCACATATAGCATATCAAATCATGCAATACTGTACCAACCTCAATGATGCAACTGCATGTTCAAGGAAAAAGAGGGAGCTGGATGACAAAGGGTGGTGAGGACCTACTTTGACATGGAAGAAATGGAGACCAATGCTCTGCTTTTCAATCTGTCTCTGTGGAACTGGATATTAAAAGCATTGCTTTTTCTGAACTGGCTGAATCAACACCTTTAGCAATTGTCCCTGCCTGTCACTGCAGACCTTCATAGATTCACAGAACCAGAATCATTTAGGTTGAGTGGGAAAAGACTTTTAAGACCATCAAGTCCAGCTGTTGAGGGGGAGGCAGTGGTGGCTTGGGGACAGCTCTTTCTTCTCCTTCTGATGTTCAGGCTTGATCCTAGTACGCCATGTGCTTAACCCTACCCAAAGCTCCAGCTCTGTGGGTTGTTAGCAATCTGACAGACCACCCAGGGAACATCCTTTCTGGAAGAAAAAATGTGGAGGGACTGGAAAGAGAAATAAAGAACCAGAATTGGAGACATATGGATAAGAATAGATCGCCACACGCAAGACTGTGGAAGAGGGGATAAAGGTGGACTTGTAGATGAATGAACAGAATAGGAAAAAATTGGACAATGTGCAGGTGAGTAAGAGGAAAGGGCCCATTCTTGGTGTCTGCATGAAGACTGTCTCAAATATCATTATTCTTCTGCTATGTCACCTCTTGGGAGAGACCAAGAAATTCTCCATCCCCTCTAAAGCAAGATTTTCAAAATCTCAGTTAACAGAAGTGTTCCAGACAGCAGAGTGACTAATTTCCACACACCACCTTAAATCTGTCTCATAACTAAGTTCCTCTTTTTGAAAAGACTTCTCATCAATGGAAAAGCTTGCCAGCATCTGTGATTCTTTCTCTGGAACAACAGAAACAGAAACAAAGGATAACAAACTGGACAGAACCTAACCTAACTGTGCAATCAGTTGTTCTGTAAGCACAAGGGTAAGTCTGAATCACACACATCAAAAATGACCTCCCTGCCCTTCAATTAGCAAGTGACTATGGACACAACACTGAGACCACTAATGCTGTTCTCAAGGAGACATAGCTGTTAATCAAACTGAAATACATCACAGTCCAATCAGTGTTAGAGAAACCTTATTTCATTCCAACATATCACAGTTTATTTTTTCTCCCTAATCTTCCCTTTCTCAGCAATGTTATTTCAGATCAGCAGTGGTCCATCTTCAGCAATATCCAGGCTATCACAGAGTTGTAACTCTGGTTTCTCCCAAACAGCGATCAGACCAGCATTTGACATAATAGATTGGATGACCACGTTCTTTGGAGTCGGCATGGAGAAGCGTTCACCTTGGAACAGACACACATGCAGGTGAATGATTTGTTTCCAGTCTCTTTAATACCCAAAAAAGTAACGCCACATGACTTGCACATGGAGGGCACCCATTCTCATACTGATTTCCACAAGGATAATTTTTTTCACCTTGAATATAAGATGTGGCAGAGGAGGACAGGATAAGGAAGATGTTGGTCGTTGCAGAAGACATTGAAATCTGTGCTTCATCACGGTTATCCTGGCTGGTGTATTACTTACTAGTGAAATAGGGGTGTATGAAACAATTGCAGTTGGGCTTCCTGGGGAAATTACGTTGAAAAATGTGAAGGGTTTTGTCATATTGCTCAACAGATACTGCTGGTTGATCATTCAGTTGTTTATAATCTACTTTTGCATGTCCAAGTAGAAGTTGGGGCCAAAGGTTTTGTTTTCTGTTCTTTGACCTGATTTGAAGGTGCTTTTTTTTTAATAGACGTGGATTTGTTGCCACCACTGACACATTACATGTATAGTAATGTAAAAATCCCTGTGACAGTATCTATTAGCAGATACCTGAACTGACTTCCAAATACAGAAGCAGAATGGCAGAGTTTGCCTGTCCAGCCAAGGCAGCTTGGATCCACAGGCTGTGTCCCCATATGAAATTGGCTACATCAGCCTGCTCTGTGTCACGCTGTATCATGTGGGCTCACTGGCTTACTGGACCCACCTCAGGGATCTGTGTGTTACATGAAGTACGCAGTCCATGTGTGGTGAGGCTGTCTCTATGCTCTTCCAGCTAAAACAGGGTACGTGAAGTTGAAATGATGGTGAAGGTTAAGAAGGTCTAGAGTCAGTGTTGGGTGCTTACACAGGCCATTTGGTGTCAAGATTCATGCTGTAGAATTGTGACCATTGAGAAATTGTATAAGCATGAACACTGGTGGCAGTAGTATGCTCTTCAAGAACAGTATCTCTGGGTGTACATTCCTACAATCAGAATATCCAGTTATGTTATATAAACCAGTCACATTTCAGGCAGTAATGAAAATAAATGAAGAATCAGGAACACTGATCTCTGCTTTTATGGAGTCAATCATACTTTTTAATAGTGTCCATATAACCCTACAAAACCTGAGATGCTAAACCACTATTAGGCAATTGGATTTGGAACCACTCAGCATAGGTATGACTGAGAATGCCCACTGTTACCAGCCTATAAGCAAATTTTCTTTGAGTTATGGACACAGAGCCATGTACTTTTAATTCTTATTTCTGATGTGTGCTATCAGGGTATGCTTTAGAGTAGCATTATATAAGACCAGATCTAAAATGAATTAACAGCATGTGACACTTTAGTTGACTTAACATGACCTGAAAAAATGCCCTAAATTCCTGGGATTATTAAGTAATTGTGGAACTTGCAAGAAGCTGGAACACTTCACATTTTAATAGCTGGGTTCTTTGGTGGTAATACATTCCTTGGTGAGCAATATCAATCAAACCCAAAATCCGTTACACACTTGCTGGGGATTTAATTGGGACCCTGCATTTGTTTCCATGTCTCATTTTAGCATATATACATATACTTGCAGTGGGGACAACCTTGCTTTTACTGAAAGGAAGGCAAATCTAAAGTTTTGCCTTCTTCACTGGAATTGTGCCAACAAAATCTACAGAAACTCATGTAGGGAATACTCTCTAGATGCTAACATTTTTTCCTTTGGGGAGCACAGGAGTGGAAGGGACCTCGTGGCTTGCCTTTCCCAGTCTCCTTCCTATTTTCAGTTGACCTCCTGTCTCATACACTGTAGGGCTTTGCTCTGGGTGACTGAGGAAAGTGAATTCTGCCCTGTGCTTTAGAAAAGTACACAGCACTTGAGCTCTTGGAGAAGGTTGTCTTTCTCTCACCAGCGAGATGAGGACTGTGGGAGGAGGCACGTATTTTGCCATCAGCTTCTGTGAGTATTTGGAAGGACAGGAAAGCTGATTTTGAAAACTCTTGTTTCTTTTACGCCCTGTTGAAGCAGCTTCCTGATGTGTGCTTCTGCTGTGTCAAAAATAAGGGTCAGTGGGAGCTGCAGCTACTCACTCTCAACTCCTCCTTCCTTCTTGGGATCAGTCACTAGAGAAATTTTATTTTTTATCTTTATTGACTTTGTAAAGTATGGATTACACACAGCTTGGGTATGCAAACCTGGAGTTTGTTCGTTGGAAGACAGAATTTTTGCTTTTTTTTCCTGAAACTACTGAACAAGTCAAATGACAATATGTAAAATGGATTTTGTCAGTCTTAAAATGCAGCCAAATTTGGGAAGAGGGAGTGTTACAAGGGCTGATTTGCCACAGGTTTGTCCTGCGTTATTTTAAATACCTTTTTCAAACCACTGGGAACTTAGAGCCACTGTTAAGGGGTAGGTGAGGAGAAAGAGTAGAGACAAGAAAAGGCACTTGGTGCCTCAAAGGTCAGTGCTTCAGCTTCAGGCAATTAGAAATCTTCACATGACCAGGAAAGATGCTTCCTCTCAGGTCACTGTATCTAGCTGCTAGCAGTAAGAAGAATCTGATGTCCTGCATTTTTGCAATAACTGCAAATATATTAAATAATGCTATTAGATTATTTATAGGGCAGTCATGCTATAAAGAAGGGCAAGGCTTCTACCTGACTGGGAAAAAGTTATGTTCTGACTCCAGATAGGCTCACAGGTTAGATCCTGAACATTATAGTCTTATGAGTAGTTAGGAACTGCATGCCACCATGTGCCTCAGCACTCCTTGCCTAAATCCTACCTCCAGCTGTGGCAAGCCTAGAATGCTCAGAGGAAGGCTGTCTTCTCCTTCACCCAGCCAAGATGGGCACCAAGTATGGGCAAAACTGGAATTCCTTTTCTGGCCCTTCCAAACGACCAGAGGAATCCTGAAACATGGCATTAAACACAACAGAAATCTGGTGCAAACAAGTAACACAAACATCCTTCAAGATGGGAGCACACTGGATGCTCACAGGCTCAAGTCACAAGCACTAAATTTCCAGTGGTCATGAGACTGTTACGTGTGCTTTCTAGTGTTTACTCTCTTAACTTTAGAAATGCTTATTAATATTCCAGAGCCTGACAGTGCCTTGATGGAAATTTAACAAAGGAAAAGGCGAGCTATCTCAGCCTCAGAATCTGCCAGGAGGACTGGGCTGCCCCATGATCATCTAGCTGTCTATAAATCTCTTATATTTCTTTTCATTGTTCTGTATAGTCTTTTCTCTGGCTTGACTTTAGGCTTCCCTTTTCTGTCTGGATTTTCTTTTACTTCAGACATACTTTTTAAAAAATTCTCTTTTGCTGTAAGCTTGCCATTCTCTTCCTCTTTGAAATTGGGCCTGGCTTTGCATTTCTATTTCTTTCTGGCTTTACTCAGGGATGCCCTGTGAGGGAACAGATCACAAATTCAAGCTTGTAGACTGCCGTTACTGTAATCTTCCATGATATGATAAGGGTTGTGAATAGTAATCTTATAGCTTCTGTTACAGCTCAGTGGAAAGTGCTAAATAAGGGACTAAACCTTCCTGCCGCTCAGAAGGTTAAATTAGTGCAGTGAATGCAGATGCCAATGTTTTGAGTAGGGCAGATTAGTAAGAGTCTTTAACACTCTTAAACTAGTTACGCTGCGGTGACTAGCTCACCTTCATTTTAAATTCTAGCCACCTTCAAGTCATAAATCTCCTAGGTCTCATCAATGGCTGCTTACGTTTCATCCCCACTGTTTCATTCACTGACATCAAGTTGTCTATTTTCCTAAAAGTGAAGGTCAGGGGAGCCAGGGACAGACCATGCCTTAGCTGTGAATCTTCAGAACTGGAAAAGCAATTAAGCTTGCCAACATTTTTAACTTGTATGAGCCACCCTTTTTTTGTGCACTTCGCTATAACTGCAAGCTCTGAAAATCTTCTCAACTCTCCTTAAAGTGTAGATTTCTTTCCATATAAACTTTTTATAAGGTCTTGTGATGTTAAGGAAAATAATACTACTGCTCTATTTCCATAACCAAAACCAGCTTCCAAATCCCTTATCTCCATCAGTAATTGTCTTATAAGTATCCTATGCAATATCTCCACAGTTATATATGTTCATGGCAGTTCGTGTGCTTCCTGTTTTGTGGGAGTTGCTTCCAGACTGCAGGAGAAAACCCACAGTCTGCAAATACTAATATTTTTAATGCATTTGTGTAATAATCTTACTTCTATAAAATCCTTAAAATAGACTAAGGTCCACAAAGCTACTTTAAAATAACATGAGAGGTAAACTTAAATCCACAGAAGCTAGGGATTTATGTGGCAAGACATCTGAAAGCCTAGATTGGCAATATATAGCTACAGTGTTAAGATATTGCTAAATAATGGGACATACTACCTTTATTCTACGGGAAGTAATCTGATCTCTTCATACTTACATGCTCGTTGTAGTACAGTTCATATACTGATCATCATTCTTCACATTAAAAATCACTGACCATCACTGTTTGACATCCTTTACCTGTATGAGACACATGATTCTGGAGCAAAGCTAAATTAAAAATGGTTACTGTATGTATTTTCATTCTAGAGATCTGGCTTATGTATTTCTTGAGTCATAGGAAGTAAAATATTAAATAGATAATTAAAGCATTGGTTTTTTTCTTATGTACTACATTCTTACAGATACCTTGTAATGTTCTGACTTCATTAATGTTTTTGAATAATAAATTCAACAGCTTGTGACAGTCTGGTACTCTGAGTCATATTGGGTGAGTCTACACAGCACTCTGAATATAGACTCTATAGGATTGAGCTTGTGCCCCATCGCAGACCTGTCTCATGCCTGCCCTGTGTTTACACAGATCTCTGCTCTGGGTGAATTCCTGCTCTATGCTGGAAGTACCAATCTTTCACCACTGACTGGAAGAGAAGCCAACAGCAAATAACTCCTTATCTGACACTCCTGTTAAATGCCTGTAGTTAAGTAGTCTGTATCTTGTATATGTTACCAGGTTCATATGATCTCTTCTTGATTTGAGCAACAATAGTGCAAGATTTCACTTGTTTTCATATAAAGTTTTAGACTTTGCTTAGCCTGGCTGGTTTATATTTACTAGCCATTAGACAATGTACATAACTGGACTGAGAATGGACTAAGAGTCCAGGATCCACCTGCAGAGTGCTTATATCATAGAGTCCGAGTTACACCCCATCTGGCTTCTCTCATGCACTGACCTCCTGTACCTCAGATTCTGTGCTACACACAGTGCTCTCAGCCAGTGACCGTCTAGTCCAGTGTTTGAGGACGATGCTGGGAATGACGTATACTAAAAAGAAAATGTCAGTGTTGAAATAACTGAATTTCAGTGCCTAGCCTTAAATTATACAGATTATGGTGACACATGGGGACAGTTTGGTGCCCCAGAGGAAGACCCAGAACATCTACTGGGCTTCCTAGCATTTGGGATGTAAGCTTGGGGACTTTAGTACTTCACATAAAGCTGTAGGAGCCTTTCTAGATGCCAGGTAAACCAATGCTAATGAGTTATATATATATTTATATATGAGTTTATATATATATGTATAATCCCAAATTATAATGGGATTTGAGCTCATCTCATTGATGCCTTATTCAAGAAAGACCTTTTTATTTGTTTACTGTGTCACTTTTGTGCATTTAATCTACCCTTTAGTGCAGATCTACACTGCCTAATTGCAAACTGTCCTCAGGGACAACAGACTGTTGTTGCCTGCAAATTTAGTTCACATGATATTTGGGAACTCATGATAACGTCCTGAAAATTATATCTACAGATCAAAAAACAAGACCCAAAAAAGCCAAAGTAAGAAAACTCAGAGACAAGACTGCAAGGCTGTTCAAGGAACAGTTCTAACTAGAAATCAAAAAGCCTTTAGCTCAGTGCTGGGAGAGGGCTTCTCTATACTTGAAGCACTCAATCTGGATGTGGCAGCAAGGACGTTTTTCCTTCTACTTTATGAACTGGTTTACAGTTCTCCACACGCTTTCTACAGCAAATGATCTAAGGGACATGTAAAGCTAAGCACTCATAATTGTTCTTTAAAGCCTGAAACTAGGGCAGATTAACTTGATAGGATGGGCATTAAGGTCAGATGAGAACCGTAAGTTACTTGTGTCTCATGAATCCCTCTACGCAGAGAAGCCCTGAATGGTTTTGGCAGCTAATATGCAATCATTCAAGTCCTACCATTTAGGGAGAAAGAAGGATTGGGTTAGTTTGTTCTGCATTTTAATTTTCCTTGGAGTGGAAAAACAAATAAAAAAATCAAAGCAGCAGCACATGGTTTCATACAGAATAATTGAAAACACCTGTAAGTAATTCTGCTTTACTAGTCCTTCCAAGGGCATGTATTTGGTTAATTTAGTATAGCAGCCTCAATTAAACAATCCCTGGTAGCATGTTGTGGCTAATTGCTTACTGTTTACCAGAGCGGGTTTTTTTTCCCTTTGAAAAAGGATCTTTCCTTTCTCCAAAGCAGGCCTGTTTTAGATTGAAGCTAGTGCTTTGAATCTGATTATTTAAATTTAAGATGCCCTAAGCAATAAAAAAAAAGAAAGTAAAATAAATGAATTTTCACTCGTTGCCATCTGTTTAACAGGTGAGGGAGCACATATGCTATTTTCTTAGTTTATTAGAGAATTGTAGCATGTTAGTGATGTAAAGCGTGCTATAACAAAGTAACAATCATTATCAATACATCATACAGTTTGTATGCAGGATAGCAAAAAGAAATTTGTCCACCTGGAGTGTTCAAAATAGACTTTGGGTTTGGTATGCTTTGTTACTTTAGGAAAAAAAATCCCTATTTTTTCCCTTCCCTTCTGTTCCCTTGCAACAGCCAGTTTATGTTGCACTCCTGAGTTTAGTTCAACAAGAATGAATGTCTTATATCCGTTTTAATCTTTTCCCAAAAAGTTTGAAAGATTTAGGGAAAATAAAAAACATTTTTTGGAAAAAAATACTATGTGAGAGACAAAAATTGTACACTTGCTTTATTTTTAGGCACTTATGGTATATCAAGGTTATGGAATCTAATAGGTCTAAAGACCATCCTGTAGCCTGTTGCATTTAATGGAAACATTTTAGACCTTTAATGTAAATCCTGAAGTCTGAATCTGAAGTTTAACACACCCAAATTGTTTCACACTCCCAAGAGCTATTCCACATTTGTAGAGAAAACCTTACTTTTCAACCTACCCGACCCATTGAAGGTGCTGAGAACAGGAGGAGTTGCTCGAGTTTGGGCATTCTTGAAAGTTTGACTACTTCACTGAAATATCTTAATGGAAGCCTAAAGAAAGGTTGCATGAAAATCTAAAGAGCATTAATTTTCACAGGTTAAAGGACATAAGAAGGCAGTACTTCATCTCAGAGCCCTTCCAACTACCACAAGTGCATTTCTGCTGTCTGTGCTGCCAGCCTCCTTTAGGCTACTTAGTGTCCAGATTACAGCTGCATTCAACCCTCACGGCCAGCATTTCTTGAAAACCTGTTTTTGGCTACTTTCCACAGCCATGCTTGAGCCCAGTCAGGTGTTATGGAGTTTCTGAATTTAACTTTCATAGCTACTCTGAGCACAACAAATTTTTATAAACTTCTGATCTGGGAAGAATAGAAGCTGTGCCTGCTAGATGTGGGCAGAGAGCTGGTTCTCTGGTTCACAGCCCAAGGCCAAAATCCCTCAATCAAACAAAAAGTTCTGTTTACAGGGTTTTCAGTCCTTCTTATTTTATACTTCATTATATTTTAAGAAATTTCAAAATTAATCACAGTTTGGAACAAATTTCCAATGTTTCATTCCAATACCCAAACCGAAGAGGTAGACTTCTTGGATATTTCCCCCAGTTTTCTCTGCCTAAAGTGGTTTGAAGAACATCACATGGGTTTACAGGTTATTTCTTAAAACTTGAAAATGCATTTTTCAAGAAGAAAAATTTTGCCTGTGAAATTTTGCTAATACCTCACACATATAAAGAATACAAAGGGCCTGAAACATCCTCATAGCACAGTTATAAATGATTCTGTCTGTCATAATGAAGAACTTAACCAGTGTCATACTGGTCGATTGCATCTAGGTATAGGGAGTTTAGAGCAACAGGCCCCTGGGGCCAGCAAATTGGCCATAGTGCTTGTGACTAGCCCGTGTCCTACAGATGCCAGAACACTGGAAAGCCAGCAGTGCTGCTGTGGCATGGGAGTATGTGACAGCAGATATCACTAGGGGTATAGCTATACCCAGAGGCAGAAATCACTGCTCCTGTTCTTCAAAAGAATCAATAAGGCTGATTTTCCATGGGTTTCCCCCAGCTCCACTGTCTTGGCCAGCCTAGTTCTTCAGTGAGATTTGACCTAATGTCATTGGGCAGAAAAAATATTTTTCTTGCCATGATGAAAACCTCTGAACTAGTCATGTGTCACTTATTTGAAATAGTTGGAGGTTTGTTTTCATCATATAAATAAGGCAGAGCAGAAACTCACCAGATCTGGTTTCTGACCCATAGCAGAGCAGAGGTATGTGAAAAGTGCTGTCCCTTTTTGACTGGCTTGCGCTGTGCTGTGCTGATGTGTTCGGCTGGATCTGTGCTAGCTCTGATGTCTCTGTACCAAAGTTCACTGCACAGCATGTCCAAACGTGGCTGCTTCACTGTTCTGCAGCGATCAAGAACAGCAGCGGTGAAACATACTCTTGTTTATTGAGGAAAAAATAAAAAATATTATCTATGTGCCATATTTGTAATTGAACTTTAAAAACAAAAAAGCAAACACATTTATTTTCTGTATTCTTATGGAAGCCCTCACTTAGGTTAGTTCCAGACTGTAATGTGCTGTGACACTGAAGGACCACTAATTTTCTGAACCTTGAGTGCTAACTTCATCCAGCTGTAGAGGACAGCACTGGGAGAGATCTGTGACCTTAATATGCAGATGGGCGCTGGTGTCCTATTCTTCACTATCATATTTCCAGGTGAGGGAAAAGTCTTTACATTAGTCATTCAGTGGCTGGTTCTTCCCTAAAGATGGTTTTATCTTGGCAGTTGTCTTCTGGTCCAGAGATCGGGCTCCAGATGGGACAGTTTTGGATGAGTTTTGTTGACAGCTGTTGAAAGACTCAAATAAATACAGATGTCTGTGTTACACTGCCTTGCAAGTCTTGTCCTTTTGTTATTTCTGTTCCTCAATTTAAGTTCCTCATGTTATAAAGGGTGTTAGGGTGTGGGGACTAAATCAGATGAGGGTTTAGACATCTTGACAAGGACTTAGGTGGAAACAAAGTGTCTGTACTCAGCATCATTATTTGCAAAACTCTCAGCTCTGATAGGGCTGTGTGGTGGATCTTCAGAATATCTCTTCAGAATAAGAAAACTGGGACAGTTTCCTTGCAAGCACAAAGCAGGTTCAAATCTCCATTCACTCTCCTCAAGGAGGCAGGCAAAGCTGGGCATAGGGCGCTCTGTGTTGTGTGTATTTAAGGGGCCACTGCTGGAATGCCAGCTGTTCTTGAATGTTCAAATGTTGCTCCCTGCATTACAGAAACTCCCCTTGCAGGTGGTGGAGGGGCCCAAGGCATGCGAACACACAAATAGCAAGTGAAAGCCTCCACCATTTGCTACAGATTCTGGCTCCCTCTCTTGTACAGAAAGAGCCACATTGCCAGCACAGGAAGCCCCAGGACCTGGATTAGATGAGTGATAGACGACACAGAGAGCTGCACTGGATGTCACTATTAGTGTCAAGTCACTTGATGGTATCAGTCCACTCATGGCTATTCCAGCAAATTTAGGCAGCCCAAGCCTTTGCAAAGACAGTCACTGCTTTCTCCAAGGCTGCCAAGCGTTATCCAAATATAAGTCCTGTCAACTCCTGGGCAAGAGGCATTTGTGTTTTTTTTCCCTATCTGTAACCAAACCTGTGTGATGGAAAGCAATTCAGAATGAAACACAAACAGTGTTTAAGAAAGCCATAGGACACCAGAAGGGAGATGTCAACACAGCACATTGAGATGCACTTACAAAAGCATTCCTCACTACTACCTGATTGTGGCCATGGAAACACGCTGATGCAAAGCCCTGTAATGTTGCAGCCTGCTCTTTCAAGCCATTCTTATTTGATCTACTTCTAGGAGAATCTGAAAGACTCTTCAGCTTATTTAAAACTCAAGGCCCCTGTGTAATCAATGCTAGCAGCTTCAGTGAAACGAGCCACCACTCTGCCATTATTCTGAACAGAACCAAAGTTTCGAAGACCTAACACTCTTTCTAATGAGAACGAAGTAATAAAATACCACATACTCTGTACCGTAGTGTTCCACCTCTGTGTTGATCTAATGGATCAGCATCAGTTTTTTGCCCCCTGTAATTATAAAATTTTGCCAAAGAATCAAGACACACTTTGTCATAAGTTACAGGCTTTGAAATTTGCATTCATTTAAGATGCTTTGGAGAGTTAGCGTGTTCTGATAGAAGTATATTAAAAAAATACTCACACCTTCTATTTCCCCTGTGAAGAACCGCAGATTGTATAGGATAACATTCATCACATGATCACATTGAAAAGAATCCATAAGAAATCTCAACTTTATTATCTCACCAGCTGTTCTTGCTGCCAAGCTGACCTCAGGTACCGTTTCAGTGGCTCTATCACTCATGACTTCCTTTTTCCTAGGAGACCGTTCCCGTTATCCTTCAAAGAATGAAAACATACCTGATAGACACAATAGAGGAAAAGGGCAGCAAATGCTAAGCAATGTCTAGACTATAAGCATTTCTGCCAAAACAGACTAATCGACATGTTTGATAAATTAAGAGACCAGTGATCCTTTACTTTTTGAGCTATAATAACAATTAAGAAAACCCCCCACCCCATTTTTGGGTTTTCCATTCTTGGACCCCAGCCTTCCCATTTCCTGATGCATTTGTTCTCTTTCAGAACTGGATGATGGCACGAGTCACCCTGGCTTGCTGCCTTGCCACAGGTGCTCAGGTTTCTGGTGACTCTTCTCCCTATTTAATTTACACTGCTGCCAAATTGCAAGGCAGTCATGGAGCCAGGGGGCCACAACTCTGCCAAAGCAGCCATCCCAGAGCTTTCAGCAATAGGAATATAACAACCCCCTGGGCTTGCTGGCATTAAGAAACCCTACAAGAAGGGTGATACCCTTTCCATCAGACACACTGCTCATTTCTATGTCATGTCTGCTGTAGGGAGATTACCAGCTTATCAATATTTCTATTTTTTTCTTCTTATTTTTACGAAGTCTGGAGAAGCCCATTTCTTCCCACTGATTTTTGTGGGATATCCAGGGAGGTTAATTGGTTAAATTTAATTCCTGTGGTTGTTGACCTGTGTGTTCCTTCTAGCAAGACCCTACTGGCTGGGAGGAGAAGCAATGGTTTCTCCATTGTGTTATTTAAAAAAACTATAAAGTTGCCTTCCATTTTGTCAAGAGAACATATTGAAATCTTTCTATGCTATTTCACTCTGAATCTCATTGTGTTCCCTGGGAAGGATTCATATTTCACAATGAGTGCTGTCAGCCTGAATTAGCCTTGGGATGAAAAAAAATATTTATATATATATACGAAACAGAATGGAAGTATAGAGAAACCAGGAGAATGACATGGAAAAACGAAAGACAAAACTAGAACATGTTAGAACAGAGCTGAAAAAGTCTTGTACTTTCAACATCAATGTCTTCAGGGTCAAACAATACAATTATTTCACTCTACTTAGCACTTCCTAGGCCTCACCTGGAATAGTGTGTCTCTGTTTGGTCCCTCCAGTTCAAGAGACAGATTGAAAAAATATAGACAGTCCAGCAAAAGGCCAGCAAGATGAATAAGGAACTGGAGAAATAGTAATGTGAAGAAAAACTAAAAAAAATTGGGATTTCTCAGACTAGGAAAGAGAGGGCTTCAGGCCACATAGTCACCGTCTTCCAAAATCTAAAAGGTAGTTACAGAGACGACAGGTAGTCTCACCACACAGATGCACGGTGGACAGAGGGCAATGGGAGTGAGTGGTTTCAGGGGAAATTCCATTTGGTATTACGAAAATATTCTTCACCAAGAGAAAAACCAAACACTGGAATAGGATGCTGTAAGAAGGGGTGAAAATGTTCAAGGTCTGGCTTAGCAGGGCCCCAGATAACCTAGTTTGAATCCCCGTTTTCAATAAAAGATTGCATTGGAAGGTTTCCAGAAGTCACTTCCAGCCTAGATTCTTCTTTTTTCTTAATAACACTTTTTTATACTTTAGAAATAGAGTCAGATAGAAAAGAACCCTGCTGTTTCATTTCCAGGGAAACAAGACCAATGGAAGTAAAGGATTTTTAGGCTGTGTTGGTTTTCGAAGCATTCTTTTAATGAGCATCTCCAGGGTTTCTCTAGCATTCATCACCAAATCTGTTTTCCTTCTTTACTATCTCTGTATCTTCTTTCTCTGCTTTCACACGTTATCAGATACAGTGCTCATGCTTCTTTACATGTCTGCTAGCCCAGACAAAGCTACAGCTTTGACTAGGCTGTGGGAAATCAGGAAATCCCTAACAAATTACCTTAAGGCATTTACAGATCAGCTCTACGGCATGTGCATGGCAGAACTGCTCTGCATGCATGGTGCAGCTCACTGTAGGGCCAAGATACAAAGGTGAGCTCTGGTTGACCTAACGAGAGCTGGAAGCAATGCCCATGCGTGGCTTCTCAGCTCAGCAAATGAGTCTGGGCAAAGGCTCATTTTATACCAGTTAAATTTCTGGTACCTGAGCTTAGGTCACTCAAAGTGTACCTTGTTAGGATTGGGAACTCAAAACAGGCTCAGACACTGTCACAGTATTGACCAAGAGTTTACAGCATATGCAACCTAGAATTGCAGCCCAGCACCACTGGTCCTCACTCCTGTGACCTTTAAGACAAAAGTAGTTTCTGTCTGTCATATAAAGAATACGCCTATGTATCAATCTACTAGAACTGCTGCTATGTTTTAAATTAAAAAATATTGATTCCCCTACCTAAAATATAAGCTCTTATGCCAAAACACTTTAGCTTCTTCTGAGACAGAAAATAAATGAAATATCCACCTACGAAAAAACACACATGCATGAACTACTTACCCTACTACGTGACTGCCTACTACAAATATAACTTCCAATCTGAAACCGAGACAATTTGTTGCAGATGTATTTAATTTTGCAAGTCCTAGTTTCATGTTCATTCAAGACGTGACAGGTGTACTCTATTTTATACATTCTAAGAAGCTCGGGGCTGTACAACTTGTGCCAAAAAGAAGTAATTAAATATTTAATGTTTCCTGCCTGTGATGTAGTCCCTCTTTTCTTGCTTCAAATGTGCTACATTTAGACAGAGGTGAGAAATATTTCTGAGCCATCAGTAAATATTCTGTAGCTGGTTTTGACGTGATATCATACACCTTCAAAGACAAGCTTTTTGCCAGAGTGCTCGCTCTGTTTGCTGGTTTATCACTCTGGTGCAACTGAGAGAGTCATTAAACAAATATTATTAGCACTCTTGGTACTCTGCCTGTTTCTTGTGATAAGTTCTTGGGGAAGGATAGAAAGTGGTCTGACATTCAGGCAACAGCAGAAATGTGAGAGTTTTCTAACAGAGATCAGATATGGATATAAAACCTAGCAGAGTAAGAAATGGGTGGTTTTGTGACAAATAAAAACAAAACCAAAAACAAACACCCACCCCCCCAAAAAAAAACCACAACAAAAAACCCCAAAACCAAACCAAACCAAACAAAATAAAAGGAACCACCCCACACCCCACATCCCAAACAAAACAAACCAAAAGTAACAAACAAAACCAAACCAAAGGGGAAAGGCCCAGGGGAAGTTAACATTAGGGTCCTAGCAAGCCTGGTTACAGAGCCAGATGTACATAGCCTGTGCTTAAATCTGCCCTGTGAGGTTTTCATGTGACTATTAACAAAGCAAGAAAATGCTATTAAAATCATCAAAATACATGTAAAAGGGAGAACGGTTTATTTCTACTGACTGTCAGCCATCAGTGGAAGATAGAAATGAGAACATTAAAGATTTTAATAGAAAGTTTTCAAATGTATTTCAAAATTCGGTTCTAAGTGCACATCAAATTGGCAGTATTACAGCAGGTTTCTTTATGATGCTTTTCTGCAATGAAGGAGAACAGAAGTAAATATAAGAAACTCATGCCTGAATGATGAAAATTAGTGAGGATATAATTAAACAGCACTGGCTATGTCCTAATCAGCAAGTGATTTGGCATGAGAAAAGTGGATTATTTTATAGAAACAGGTGGCACTGAGACTCTTACACCTTCATGTAAGGGATTCAGTAAGGGCTTATGTAAGGGCTCAGGGGATTTAACTGGGACTGGATTTTTTCTTGTCCTCTGGATCATACATCCCCAGAACACACGATTCACAGCTGCCCAAAGAAGTCTCTTTTGGCTTGGCCATTTTTTGCCCGATTTATGGCTTGCAGTACATAGAAGGGCATGTATTTAGCCTTCTCCAGGAGGAATCTAGACAAGATGCACCAGAAACACTTTGGGGCCAAATCAGTTTATAGTAAGTGCAGACCCTCAGGGAAATTTTTTCAACACTGGGCTAACACCCCAAACCAAAGCATCAATATAGGCACAGCGACGTGTTAATATGAGCCCAGCCTTGCCTTGGTACAGCATGCTAAATCCAGGGTGCAGCAATGCCATGGGCTCTTCACAAACCCAAAGAAAATGTCCTTTGCTCACTTCTTCCCTGAAGACGAGAGAGGAAAGAAATTCCTGCACACTTCTAATAAATAATAATAATATTAAACAATATTAACAATATTGAACAACAATAGTAATAACAACATCAACAATAATAATAATGATAATAATAACAATAACACTAATAATAATAACTTTCTAAAAAAAGAGCTTAATAGCCATCTTTTCTTGGCCTCATGCATGGTCACCATTTCTGTGGTTGTTTGGCAATGAGGTGAGATTGTATGAGCAAGGTGACAAGTAGGTGAGAGAAGAGAGGAGATAAGCCAAGGAGAGGGTGGCTTTCGAAGCATTGTTCCCAGGGAATGAGGAATTCCTGCTGACAGCCTGCCTGTGGAGATTTTATAGGTCACTTTCCAACCCCAGGAATCCTCCCAGGGGACTGCAGGACCTGAGGAGACTGTTCCCGC
>JAVJGJ010000057.1:42969040-42990072 GCA_035590215.1 Microhierax caerulescens | reverse complement strand
ATCTGAGGCACAGATGGGAGAGCTAGATACCTTGGAGTCAGCCAGGAGCAGAATCCAGTTCTTCTGGATCCTGATCCTGTACCTTATCTGGTAGATCACATTGCCTCTTAAGAGTTTAATCTGATATTCAGTGTGCATTTAGCCATGATTTAGGATACAACTAAGTAATGCAAATTAGGACAATTTGGGTATCTCCATTATTAGCAACAGTGAGCTAATAATTCATAGAACATTAACTGAAACAGTGAACGCAAGGACCATGTCTCTTAAAACTATTCGTATGGCCTCAGTGGAAGCATTAGGACTGTAAATTGTGTAAAATATTCCTAGGTTCACTTGTTTTATTCTTTTATAATGACAGCACTGGTATTAAACACTCTAGGTTTGTTTGCCTCTGGAAGTTGTTTTTTTTTTCACTGGAAATCCTCTTTTCAGCTCCTCTGCGTGAAGCTCTGTGAACAAGAATCATGTGTGAAGAGAAAAGAACACAAGGGCTTTAGGTTAACATCGCTGTTAAGGCACGGGCCAATGATCAAACATCAGCTTGTGTGGCAGGGAGAGTGCTATATAATTTATAAATCAAATGACCAAAAGACCCCAAGTAAATTTTAATCAAAAGTACTTGCAGACAGAAAAGAAAAATATTGGTAAAGTTCTATCCTGTGGAGAGTGTTGTACAGACAGTTGCTACTGCAGCAGTTTGGTCTGCAACTCATTGGAGCCCATTGACTCGCGGGTGATTTTCAAAGGGACATAGTGAGCTTTTGTCCGCATGGTGCTTATACAGTTTCAGAAAAGTTTGGATGACTGGAGAGGTGTTATTCTGGAAACACCTTGGGTTATTTATCCAGTCCCTGAAATAACTTTGTCACTGTCTTGTAGTGTAAATATTCTTTCTGATCACAAATATTTTACCCATTGCTATCTCCTCTCATGCTTAAGGACCGGTATTTCCCATAGAAAACTGTAGGAAATATAAAAATACTGTGATTATAAGGTAAAACATATTTTTAGACCAGAATGTCTTTGTCTTGTTTGGCTTGACCATTCTTGTCACAGTACATTTTATGAGAACACTGATTTTGTAAAAAAATGTCTTTAGCATGAGATACAGGCCAGACAGCAGGATGCTGCTCTGCAGAGGTACATCTGTGGCAAAAGAGGGTACAACTGAGGCTTCAGTTGGGAAAAAACTCCTGTTACATTTGTAACAGAGCAAGAAATCAACTGCTAGTGGTGAAAAACAGACTGCTAATTTGCTCCTGAAACTGTTGATGTAATTTCTACTAGCAGCAGCCAGAGTAACCCTGGCACAGGAATGAGTTAGGAGAAAGTATCCTGGAAAATTGTGGCATTGAAATACTACTTCCTAATAATTTTCTTCCCAATGACTTGAAAATAAAATAAAAGCCTGAATGTGCTAACACACCTGTTTTTATCTACCCAAAACAGCATTCGGTTGCTCTCTCTTCACAAATAGCAAAGCCTCCAACTTTGTTACTAATGATAACATAAACCTTTTTTCCCCAGAGGGTTGTTACCAGTGGGTCTGTGGTTGGTGGGGCCCAGTTTATTCAGGGTAGAAAATGACAGTGCTTTGTTTCCATGCAGATCATGCTGCAAGATAGCTACACACTCGCTACCATGTGGTAGCCACCTACAAGCGTGGATTTTCTTAGCACTGGAGGCAAAGACTGAGGTTTCACATCCAGACATGAAACTAGGTCAAGCTGTTTGAGTCCTGAGAGATGTGAACAGTCGCCGCTGCCACAGTGTGTGTTGGACCTCAAACACACAATTGCTCTGCTGTGTGCCATGTTGTCCAAAACTGATGTTCCCATCGCGACGTGTGCAGTGGGTGCCCATTCCACTTGCCAAATGCTGAATGCAGGGCTGCCTCTGAGAAATATGTCTCCCTCTGACATCATTACCTCCTTCCACACTGAGCTCCCCAGGTAGGGTGATGGGCTGCTTGGTCTCAGTTTGTCTGTCCCACTGGGGTTTCTCACACTTACTGAAGAGGGGCTAGACAAAGAACCAAGTCACAGCATGAGGGTAATACATCTCCAGGCCCATGATTTCACATCCTTTTTTTTTTTTTCCTGTGGGAGAAATTCACCAATGCTGCACCTATCCTTGCCTGATTCCTTCTAATTCATGCATCTGAGCTGGATTTTCTGCATGAGCTGTACTACCGTGGCTTGACTTACTCAGCTGGCACTTCTCTGATACCATGGCATTCCAAGGGAAAGGCTTTCCAAAAGACTATGTGTCCCACTTTTTGGGCTGACTGCTACCAGGAATCATTCTTCCCACTGCTGCAGTGGGGAATGACAACTCGTTAGTCTCTCTCCCTGAGGATAGGTCTGGGTATTGGCTTTAAAAAAATGTGCAAAGCACTTTATAACAGGTATTCTTATGCCTTTTAGTAGGTCACTGGCTCTCTGTAGCTTTTGTGCTTTCAGCACATAAAGACACAATGGCACTGATCTCCCCTCCCTTCCCCCCCAAAAAAAACCCAATAACACCCAACCAACCTAATATAAAATACTTTGGGCTTGAGCCTTACATTAAAGAAATATAAATAAGTTAATGTGGTTGACTGCCTGTAGATTACAATGGCGAAATTTTCATCGTTCCTATTCATAGGGCTCTTGGAATATAATTTGGGAAATTTCTCATGTTGGAAAAATCTCTCTGTTAAGAATTATGGCTTCCCAGCACTGTAAATCTAACATTTGCATATTGATAGGGACCAGAAAAAAAGGTGCTTTCAAAACAGCTAGTTAGCTTCCCATTGACTTTGAGTTATTGCTACTATAACTTTCAGCATTTTGACCTTTTATTTTATTTTTTCTAAATTGTGATTGCTGCTCCAGTGCATGAGCCAACAGAGGAATTTTGAACATAATTCTGCCAAAGGTTAGGTTTGTTAACCTAAAATGTGTTCCCCCACAATAACCCCACAGATGTCCATATCTTTGACTTTCTGAACTGCTAATGTGATTTGAATTGATATATTTTATTGTCTCCTAACTTGACCTTTAGTTCTTTTGAGCAATACTATTAAGATAAGTAACATGGTCACAGAAGAACATTTCATCTTAGGTAGAGATCATAGGACGATAGTACTGTAAGTGTGAAATAAACAGAGGTAATTTAAACCACTTGCTATCTCAGGTTCAAATCCACCCCCACTTTTTCTGAGATGCAGGCAAGTGCCAGGTCCCAGTGAATTTAGTGAAACAGGTTAGTGACTTACCTCTGAAAATTTTACTCTTGCTTGCTGGGCTACTCTGAAAAGTGAGATCTTTGTCCACTTGCTAGTGAAAATACCCTTGCATACAAGCTCATTGCATTCACCAGTACTTTAAGCTGAGAGTTAGGGGCAGGATCTACCTGCTTTGCTGTGTAGGACCTTTCTCCTGGTGGCTTATTTTGATCCTGTGAGAGAGACAGATTTTGACTTGATGACAGAAGTGCCTAACTAGAGCAAAGAAAGAAACCTACTTGTTTTGCAGGGTAACTTGTAACATACTTGTGTAACTTGTGGTATAGGGAGCACAGGTGATTTGACAAAACTGCAAAGCGGAACAGAGGCAGGCAATGTGGCAAGAGTTCATTAGACTAATCCTTCCACGAGTTACAATACATGTGTTACCAAAAATATCAGTGTTGCAAGGTTGGTATTGTGATAGTGTCTTTTGCTTAGTGCTGCTTTGCCTAACCTGATCCTGGGCAGCACCAGTAGCCCAGCCCCATGGTGTCCCTGCTTTTGTACAGCATCTGTTTCAGTGGTGGGGAGATGGCATTCTGACATCCACAGTACCACCTGACTTCACTTTTTGTCTAGCAAAGTGCATGAGCAGAGTTCAGAGCAGAGCAAAGTTGTTGCATGTCTGATGTGTGTGGGAATTTGTGGAGCTTGGGAGAGTCAAAGACAAGGCAGCACAGGGATCACGAGGGACATGAAAGGGATCCCACCACTGGTGTAGCATCACTGCAATAGGCAGGGTTATTGCAATAGCTTTTTGGCAGCATCAGTATCATGAAAGAGTCAAACAGCACAGTTTAAATAATACTGCAGAACATCTATAATATGGAACAAGGACAAAAATACTACACAGTCTGAAGAAACATCTGAAGTTGCATCAAGCCAAATTCTGTAGTGGTCAGTATTAGAACTTTCAGGTTTGTATGAGACTTGCCCGGAGTACTTGTTTCCCAAAGGGAAAGTCTTAAAGCGAGGACACTTGTTGATTTTGCATCAGAAGCTGTAAGATTGTATGTGTATTTTTACTTCTTATTTAAAAACTAATAGCAGTATACACAAGAATATTCCAGAGAATATAAAAATATACAAAGAATCTTGCTGTATAATTGATGGCTTGATCTAAAAGCCTCTTTAGCATTCTCCCTATCTCAGGGCAAGTTTTACTTTTTTTTTCTAACGTTTGCCACACTTCACATCAAACCAAACAAAAAATAACCAGTCAAAATGTAAAAAGAGGGAAGATCACACAACACTCTCAAACCCACTAATGCGATCTGCTTTTTATCTTTTGCCATGTGTTTCTTGCACACTCTCTTTTTTATAGCAAGTTTGTAGAAAGCCTTTAAATGCCAGATAAAAAATCCCAGGATAGATAATTAGAGGTCTTTTCCATCAGTGGTACTATATAATAAAATTAATACTGATCTACCAGAATAAAGAAGCTACACTCAGAAATGAAAGCCTGATCCCACTAATGGACACATTACTAACAATGACAGGACATAAATGTATCAAATGAAGGCTTTAGAGATCCAGGATTATCATTAACATTTGAAATCAAGTTGGTCTTTTTGAAAAAAAAAAAAAAAAAAAGTTATTTTAGGTACTCTGGACATTGGAAAGGCCTGTATAAAAATAACTGTAAAATTTCACAGACTTTTTTCCAAACCAGCCAACGCTTCAGATCATCATATGCCTGGGACCAGTTGTTGTCACTCTGAATAAATTTGGAGTTAAAGCAGGAGTGGATTCCTCCCACCCATCTGTCCATCTGTAGTATGCAGAATATTAGACAAGTGATCACTACTGTCCCTTCTAGACTTAAAATCCACCAATCTACCTTAAAAATATCTTCAAAACAGTACATGCATGCATCCCAGACTACCTAGTTGTTCAAAAAGATTTTTCAATTCCCTATGTTTTCAGAGTCTTGTAAAACTATGTTCTAAAAAGAACATTTATAATGTTTGTGTTTTCCATTTACTCTCCATTTTCAGTCTCCTAGGAGTCACTAAGGCCAGACTTTTCTTCCTGCTTTACATATGGTTGGCAGCAAATGAACCAGTTTTCATTTTGATAAAAAATCTCTGTATACACCCTGTCAGCCTGAGGAAGAGGCACATCCTGTTTAACAAGAATTTCCTCCAAGCAATCCAAGAAAAGTCCATTCAGAATCTGCATGTGACCAAAAGAAAAGAGTGGTGAAATTATGTGATTATATTATGCTGTAATGAGAATGTGAAAAGCAACAATAACAACATATGTGTAAGCTTAGAAGGATTGTAGTTTTTGGTTCTCTCCACTGCTTTACAGAGAAAACACAGATACAGAAGAATTCTTTATTTATCAAAGCAAAAATGGAATATAACAAATTTTACTGGCACTAAATTTTTGTCCTTGAATTGGAGGATGATGTAAGAAGACAATTAACAGTGATATGGAAAAGCCTCCAAAATTTTAAATTGAATAATCTACTAAAGATTATCTTTTATATTTTACCACCATAGATACTGACAAACTTCCCTGCCACTTGCATATGTGTTGGGGATGCTCAAGAAGTGATTGCATACATCCAGTTCATTAAATAAAAAGCCAGTGAGATTGGCTTGGTCCTAAATAATGAAGATAGTGTTTCTGGTTTGAGAAGTCCCTGCATGGTAGACTTCTGCAGACTGGGAAAGTATTGTGGGGTAATATCTCTACACATGCTTATCCTGTTTTTATATTCTCACCTACGCATCCGTGATGGGCCATTGCTGGAAGTGGCTGCCAGGGTTTCATCCAGTACTGCTTTCACCTGATCTAACACAGCGCTTTCCATTACTATGAAAGCACCTGTCAGATCAAATGCCTCAGTTCTCGAAACCCAGCCGATCAAACCAACCCACCAGATTTGCCGTTGTCTGAAGACACAAGACACCAAAATGCCACTACTGCTGAAAAAAACCCTATCATTTTAAAGATGCCCAGATCGCAGCAGCTGGCAAATTAATTTACTCCCCTCAGGCTCTCAAACTCTGAAGGAACCTGAAACAAGAAGAAATTCTTTCATTTATTCCAAATCTGGGGAGCTGTATGTATGTCCCTGGACCGGTAAACAATACACGTGGACTGGGCACCTGAGAAAATTAATTCTTTCCCCTCCCCTTTCCGTGTCCTTGTTGGGAGGAGAGAATCCTTCCCCACCATTGGAGGGACTTTGTGTAAGGAAGGATGGAAATGTATTTAGAGCCACAGCATGAAAATTCATCCTCTCCTTACCCAGGCTGAAACATCAACCCACAAGGAACATCTGGCTGATCCTGCTAAATCATCTTTTCAAAACACAGCAAAGTTTCATATAGCAACTGGCAAATAGATGGAAAAATATAGAAAAACTGAGTTTCAGTCTACTATAAACATTCAAATAAAAGCAGAGTTAAGGAGGGTGATGTTAGCCCAGGAAACATGAAATACTACTGAGTTTACTCCTTATTCTTTAAAATGCATTTTCAGCTTCTGTCTAGAAAGACATCCATTAATAATTTATCAAAGTTGAGTGGAGTTGGTTATCTGCACAGAGTAGGGTGATTTACTTTACTTTCTTGCTTATGTTTTCTTATATCCAGAGTTACGATGCCTGAGTTTTCTGCCAACTCAGCAAAGATACAGTGAGTTGCTGATTCTGTTTCATCTTAGCTCGCATCTGTAACACGAGTGTGATTCATCAGACAGTGCCCTTACAGACAGACTTTGGAGGCCTATTGTACTGATTTTATAAACATTTAGACTGCAGGGAAAGCATATTGTGAGCAAACTCTTTTTTGAGGTAATCAATGTTTGGGAAGAGATTTTTGTGTTGTAGAGATGCAGTTAGACAGGGAACTAGAAGCAATCCTTCTGGTGTGCACCTGATGGAACTGGCAGTTTTGGAGTTGGGGAGAAGAGGTCTTCAATAAATGTGCAGAGACACAACACTACATAGCTCTTCTGTTCCGAGTTATCTTTCAGAAACAAGTGAACAGCTGCAAAAAAAGTGGGTACCAGTGATCTGATAAATCACGGAAGAGAATGCTGATTTTTCTTCTGAAAGTTTATCAGAAAATACTAAAAACAGAGCTGAAAGAAGGGTTGTATTTAATAAGAACATAAACTTTTGCATCCAGTAAGGTTACAGGTTATAATACATTTTCTTAATTACCAGGTAAAAGAGTCTTGTTTGTTTTCTGTTCTCTGAAAGTTTCTCAGCCATTTGAAGTGTTTCTTCCATTCCCTTTTTCTGCTCTCAGAAACTAACCCTGTATGCATTGCTCAAAAACACTCCATGGGACAAGTACCACATTAATAGAAGACAAGCACTTTGCAGGGAGCAACTTTCCAGTTTTTTTTGCTGTCTGTGCCCGTTTCTCTAATTCAATGACCCACTTATCGAAAAACTTTGTCAGAAATGGAAGGATACGAAACACTACATTTAGTTCCATCTGTATGTATGTAGCATGATGCCCTCTGGGATTCTGATTCATGACTGAGTTCCTATGTGTAATAGTATTACAAATAATAAATAATCATTGGCCTGTCTGAATCTGCCAAGGGGAATCTTACTTTTATTGAGGCAGAGGGTGTTTTGCAATTAAAAACAATTATTCTAGTGCAGGGAAAGTACTTCTCCCTCGAGATCAGTAAGGCTGCAGGCTAATATATGTCTCTCTTGAGAGACTCCTTCTTGCCGCCTGCTGCTGAGCATACTTAGGTGTAGGTGATGAGAGAAAAAGAGGGACAGGAGCCTGGTGTGTGACTAAACCCTAAATGTCTCCCAAGGAATTGATTTTATGTGTCATTGCAACAGTGGTTCTGCAGTTAATTTGGTTCTCTATAAAATTTCAGTAGAGTTGTGTGGAGAAAGATAAAGCCATTCCACAAAGGATTTCGTCACTTTGGCATTTGGTTCTGATCTGCCATGGAATGAGAACCACAAGTGCCACAATTATCTCTGAAGGTGAGAGGAGCTCCGAACCCAGGGCATGCTGGTGGATCCTTTGCTGCCAAGGAGCTGCAAGGCTGGGGGGAGTGAGGAAAGATGAGCTTGACAGGAAATAATACATATGTTTTTGACAGAAACCTATGGGTTTTGAAACCCATCCCATGTCTATTCCAAACTCTGGTGGAACTGAAGGGCTTCTGCAGAACATTTAAATTTACAGCAGATGCTAATGCTGACGAAGTGGGGCATCTTTTGGATCTGCAGAAGTTTTGAGCTATTTGAAATACAAATAAAGATACTGAGTCTAATTTTTTATAGCTATGGAATCAAATTACTTTTCTTTTAGGTCACTGTGCAACAAAATTTTGATTCTTTCTTTGAATAACCTGGTAGGTAAGATTCAAGTAGCTGCTTGGGTAACATTTTGGCCACTGATTTTTCATCAGATATGGGTCTAGTTGGATTTCCCTTCCCACCCCTCTACCTGCACCCACAGGCTGTATCCCATTATGTCATGTCATGTTAAGTTACCTCCTACTTGAGCAACACATGCCATGATGTGACACCCCATAATTCACAGAGACAGGAACAAAGTACCCTAAACAGTAGAGTGATTGTGCTGCTGTAATATCTGGGACATCTGCACGGTGCTGGATGATGGCACAGGTTTTTAGCTTTCTGAATAAAAGTTGGATAGCTCAGCAGATACGCAATGTTTGATGGGCTAAAATGCAAGGGTAATCAGTACCATAAAGAACCTGGTGCCTGGAGTCTCAGCAGCCCATGAAGCAGAAAGTAATCAGCTCAGCCTTCTCCAGTAAGTGTCACTGCAGCTTCTACATGTGGCTTCAAGGTGCCTGCCTGGATTCAAAGTGAAAGAGAAAAGTAGAGCAGAAATGCCATTCAACCCATAATATCCTGGTTCTTAGAGGAGTTGTTATTTGGAAATGACTTGATGAACAGCACGTTGATGACTGAGCTGTTTGTGCTTCTAGGGAGGTTGGCACATGAAAAGTGCTCATTCCGTAGACTCATATTGATGATTATTCATTCTCTGTGTTGTGGTCGGGCTTCCAAAGAGGATATGACACTCCCTGTGCTGTCCAGAGTAATAATCCTAAAACAACATCTCCTCCACAAGACATGCAACCTGAGATTTAGATAGCATGCAGCAAATTAATAAAGGGGCGCTTGCTGCAGTACGAATTAACAAGTCAGAGTAGTTTCAATAGTCAGTGGTCCTCACCAGGATATAATCCCACTAAAGACTCTTATCTTGTAGATGAGTTTGGTGTTTCCAGGACTCACCATCACGCAGTGTATGGAAAGCAGAGATTTTCTTTCAGATATGAGGTGACCGTAGATAGTCTAAGTTGCCCCAGAAAGAACAAGGGCAGGTCCTTTGTGAGGAAGGAAATATTGGCTGTGTGAATGTTTCAGTCACCACAGGCTCCTTCCCTCTTGTGTAAAAAAGCAACAGATTTGCATTCAGCTAATCCAACCACAACTTCTCCTCAGCCATCCACAGTACAAAGAGCACAAGGTCAGAACAGCAGGAGTGGGGCACTGCTGAGGTTTCAGAAAGGTGAACAAAGGCAATTAAAAATGAACCAGAGAAGCAAATGGTAATGGCAGGGGTTGCTGCACTGGCCTACATAAGTGACTGTGTGGCAGGACTACTTGCCAAACAGCAATTTAGTGATACCACAGGTTCTTGGTTCAGTTCCTAGTGTTGATGCAGACTTTAGGTTCATTTGCCTTATTTTCTCCTCTGAATAATGCAGATAATTATAACATTTCTGATACTTTCTCATTTATAGCTCTGAGGTTTCTTAGGAGGACCTAAATTTTGCCCAGTTGTTCCTATGCCAGGACAACCCTGCCTCACTAAAGTTTCCACACGGACCTGCAGAGCAGATTTTTGCTGCTTTATAGTAACGATAATAGTTGTGTTAGTATGAAGTCATATCAGGAAAGACACTGGGAGTTGATTGTGCTTCCACTGCTCTTTCCACTGTTCTGCCTCAAGCACAGAGGGAACATTAACCTCTTTGATCAGGTAAGTATGTAGAATCAGTACACCAAAACCCCGTCAGGTTAATATTTATTTTACAACTGTTGTTTAATCAGGAAGAGGTTACATTCCATGCTCTAACCGTAGGTCTGTACCCAGCTAAGTGGAGAAATGGCCAGGTTGGGTGCAAAATATTGGCCAGAAAAGGACCTACTGCATTTACTGTAACATTTATCACTTTTATATAAAGTGATAATTGTTACATTAACTACATAATAGCATTACTGAATGTTACATATGTCACATAAAATACTTAATAGTAATACTGAATTAAAAATATAACTGCTGTGACCAAGGTTTCACCGTGTCCTGGACAAGTGGTAATGGTCATGTATAATGGATTTTAATGCTTGTCCATATGAGCAATCAGAGCCCAGAGAAGCTTTGGAAAGTATGTGGGGTTATAAATCTTGAGTCCAAATTAGTATAGCAGAATCCCATGTCCATGGCTACACTACAAGGCTCATCTTTCTTGTATCCCATCCACAGCCTTTTGGTATTGCTAAGTCCCTTGAATTGGTTCATTGTGTATCAATTCGGGATCTCTCTCAGAGAGCTGCACTCCTATATTCATTGCAGTGGAGGGCTGCTTCCCCGACACAAAGTCAGGCTGAAATCCTTTACAGTGAAAATGAATCATTCACAGCTCCAGCGTGCATATTTCATGTAATTACTTGGACAAAATGTGACTCAAAACTCAGAAGTACAGAGAAATAAAGTACAACCACCAAAGTATTTCAGATTTTTGGGTGTTTGTTTCTTTTGACAAGCAATCAACATTTTCTGCATTAGCTAGCCACTTTATAGAATTTATTGCTTAGTGGAAAATTCATTTTTCCTTTAAAAAATATTCTCATCCAGACAGTTCAGTAAATGCATAACATTCTCTGCAAATACATTTTTCTTTTTTATAAACTGTTAATATCTGTAATAGGCTGCTATGTAGAACAATGGCCATACACTGTACAGAATACAGTAAATTCATAAACTAAAACGCTTCAGAATTTAAAAGGCAGCAGAAAAATGGGGAGAAACATAACTGCTTTTCTGGTGCAATATATTAAATACATCAAAAAGTGAAGAAGCAAAAATGCAAAGAAAACAATTTAAATTTCCTTGAAAATCTGATTAAAAAGAAGAAAAGTAAAGTAAACAGGTATTTTTAAAGGCTTGCTGTTACCAAGGAATTAAAAATACAGCAGAGAGTTTCAAAACATTATTCTTTAACATGAATATGTACCTTTTCATAAGGGTGTCCTTTGATGAGCTATAAAAGAGAACAATAAAAGAAGATAAACTGAAGTTCCTTTTTTAAGAACCAAAATTAAAAGAGCAAAACAGGAAAATAAAATCATCTGCCAACTTCAAAAGAATTTTAAAGCATGAAATTCCTTAAGCTTGAAACATAATTTAATGATTTATGTTTAAGGATACAGTGTAGAGCTTTGAAATCTTGAGAAAACAGGAAAAAATGAGTTGACTTTTTTTATGACTAAAGAAAACACATCCACAAAGCATTTCTAATTGTGATACCCCAGATGTCTGGGATGTATGAACATGTCACATGCAGAAATCTTTTTACTTTCCAGTTACTTTGTTCCTGTGCATTTACATGAAACAAAACATTGTTTAAGGCCAGCTTTCTCAACCAGAGCATGTCCAGTTCAGAAGTCTATTTAGAAATGAGGAAAAATCATCTCATCCCCTCCCCAAAAGGGCAGGACGTACCCATGCTGCGTCATCTTTTTGCTTCACCCAAAGTGTGCCTGTACACTTGTTTTTGTTAGTTGTGATGGTTGCCATGAGCTATGTATTTGCTAATATTTACTTGCATTGACCTTGTAATTTCACTATAAACAGAAAACAGCTGGTGCCAAAAGACTCAGGGATCATATAGGCAGCTTCATACAGTGCTTTCATTCCATGGAAACTTACTCTTGCTCCCCTTCTCAAAGCGGGGAGAGTACTGAAATGATTACCTTGGACTGGTGTTTCACTTTTATTGGTGTAAAGTTGAATGAGACCAATGCTCTATGCTATGATTTTACAAGAAGCAGGCACATGTTATTGCCCAATCTGCAGCTCTGGCCAGATCTTCATTCTTCATAACTCCTTAAAAATGCAAAGGTCAAAAGCTCTTCCTTGGTCAGTGATCTTCTGTATGTTTTTATTTTCTGTTAATTGCTGAAATTAGCTAAAATATGTTGATAACAGAAAATCAAATCCTGGTGCTCCAAGTTTCATTGCATGAGGCTAGGGTGAGTCTTTCCCTAGGAGCCCTGGTGAATGTTAAGATGTGTCCGTTCTCATAGGCCCACTTGTGTCAAGGCATGAGTGTAGAAGGGGCTGAAATCTTGCTTGGAAGTAGAAACCTATTCTCATGGTTGCCGAGTAAAGACAGAATATTTTGGGAGGGATAACACGAGTTGCAGCCGTTTCTTACCGACAGCTGTGCTCAGTCTCTGTACAGCTTTGTGCATGCATGCATTTAGGTAGCACTGTTTCTTTAAAAATAAGAGTAAGCTTGAAATAGGAACTCTCTAGCTTAGCTGTTTGCTGAACAAACACTGAAAGGCAGCAGGGAGGTAAATCATTGTTGCATGCTGAAGGGAAGCGTGGCATTACTTATGAATGACTGCATGCATGGCTGCCTGACTCAATGAATGAATCACCCAGAATAAGACTGTGCAGCTCGACCAAGCACAGAAACTGCTCTGATTTTCATTTACAAAGCTTAATCATAAATATTGTGTATTCTATAAGGCAAGGAAGGAAGCACAGTCAGACCTGGTTAATGTGTTTTATTTCCAGGACTGGGTACATTGGATCACTGTGGCGGTCACCCCTGCGAGATCACCTGTGGGCATACAGTCCTTTTGGTTCCAGCAGTACAAACATTTCAAGCCAGGCTAGGGTTCACTGACCTGATGGGCTGCATCACATATGCATTCATTAAAAATAATAGTGCCACCGGGCAAAAATTGTACTATGAGTAGAAACTCCGTCTTCTACTACAGATATTTAAAATCCAGGGATATCTTCTAATAACTTAAATATTTCCACGCTGGCTTCCATTATTAAGTAAAACTAGGCAGACCCTAACAGGCCAACATTTATAAGGTATTTCTAGTGTGGCAAATGCCTCCTGCCAGACTATCTAAAATGTCACCAATATTGACAGTTTCAGCTGATGTACCACGTTTTTGAGCTTTGGAAGCTTTCATAGGGAACAGATTTGAAATGATGAAATATTGTCTGCACTGGTGGACAGCATCTGTGCTATGACTAGTTTAACTCCACAAGTGAAATTCGCATATTGTAAAATCAAAATTTTCACAATTTTATTTTTATTTTGAAAAACAATGAACACCACCATACTTTGTTCTTTAGCCTCAGCTTGAAAAATAGTTTTTCTACTTTTCGTAGTTAGCAAGGTTTGCTACATCATGATAATCAGAAGTAAGTCTACTTCTCCAGTAAAAAAACGTCATTAATAACAGATGATGTTGGACATCCACTCAAATGCTTTGAATATTTTAAGTGCTTAAAAATATTTTAGGTCTTTGAGTCCAGTTTCAAGCTTTATGATTAATATTGATTTGTACTGATGAGCTATGGTGTATAGACAAATGATGACATTTTATTTCAAGATACCACTTAAAAAAAAACCAAACATGAAGAGCAATTTTTTAAAAAGAGACTTCAAAAATATCTCTGCTGGGTAAGCCAGATGATTTTTAACTAAAAGACAGTGTGGTTCTTTGGGATTTGAGCCTAGGCAGATTTAGATACAATACAGCTGTTTTGTGGATGTCACAAACAAAATGCATGCTGAAACTAAATGGTGGGACAGGGTAGAGCACATAATGTAGATTGCAGAAAAATCATCATTCAGGTAGTGGCAAACAAATCTAAAGTAAAATTTTAAGGCTAATATCAAAAGTTACATTTACAGAAATGATCCAGCTAATTTGAAGAGAGTTTTCTGCTTGTTTTTTCAAGAAGTGTGTAAGATGGAAGTAGGCTGTTCCAAATGAAATGAGTAGAAGCTTAAGGTGAGGTGAAAAGAATGTATGGATAGCAAGGAAAGCAGGCAGTTAGGATTCATACCCTATTGTGCAAATACATAACCAGCTTGAGTAAACTGCCATTGGAGAGCTTTGTAGTGGGATCAGCAACAGCTCACATGCAGCTGTACCTATCAAACCCATGCAAATATATGTGGACAAGCCTTGCTGGAGATCACTGCTGAGAGCATGAGCAGTGTTGTCATGCACGAGTGATGCTCAGATGGACACCAACTTGGTCACAGCCCTGCGGATACTTGCAGAAAATCTCCAGTGCTGCTGGGAACATGTCCCAGGTAGGCTGGAGGGAGGTGCATTCCTGGCAAAGAAGTCCCTCTCCTTTAGTGTCAGCTCTGCCATAACTGACTCTGGCTACCACCAGCAGCGCTGCTTTCTGTTGACCAGCTCAACCTGTGTTCCAGAGGTATGATACTTGCATAGTAGGACACCATTTTCTGCGTGATCCTGGTTACTTGTGGGACAGAGAGGTCAGTAGCTAAAACCACTGATGCTCTCCAGGTGATTTGCTATGACCACAGCCATGGCCATGGCTCCTCACTGCTCCTCTGGGCACACAGCTATTAGCGTCTGGCATGGATTTTGGGTATCTCATTGGTAATGCAGACCGGCATTTCCCAGGACATGACACCCAACATTTCCTTCCTGTAATCAGACATGAGTGCTCTTGCAGAACATGGGGGCTGTGAGCCACATGCTGCTGATTTCAGAGACCCAAAGGACAGGGAAGTGCTCACAGATGGTAGGTGACAGTGGCTTCTCAACATGCCTTTGTGGATGTATTGCATTCAGTATGTTGGGTTCAGTAGCTCTTCATAATTAGTTTCTCCTGCAGATGAGGAATCACGGTGCCATCAGCACCCGTACTGTGTCACTGGCAGTCACGCAGCACAGTCCCACCGCAGGGGCCATGGTGCAACAATTAAAGACTTAGATGCAGTTTACAAGCTGTGGAGATCCCTGTTACTTCTGGGTGTTCTCTGTTTCTCTGTTAGCTCTACATCTAGAAATCTCACTCTTTTTACAGTCCTTCCTACTGCAGCTGGTTGTCCTACATGGTTCGGCTCTACCTGCCTCTAGGCATGAGGCTAGAGGCCTGCACAGGATTTCCAAATCCCATCTAGTTCATGAAAACAAAACTACCATAAATGGTCTGTGGACTTAGCCAGACACAGTATCTCGTGTAGGCGCATGAAGATAGCTCTGTAAAGGGGTACCCTGACGCGTGAACCCTTCCCCCTCGCAAACCTGCAGGCACAGCTACGACTTGATGGTTGGCTGCCCTCCCAGCACCTCCTGTGGCGGCACCACCTGACCTGCCAGCAGCTCCTGCTTCCCAGCAGTTTGCTGCCTGGCCTTCCCCACACAGCAGCTGTTTCTGCTCACACGCAGCTTTTAGGACTCTGCTGCACAGCGTCTCCTCTGATGGCAAGATGTATTTCCTCACCCTGTTTGCTTGGCACTGTGGTGTCTGCCAGTGGGGTGCAGAGCAGGGTGACTATGTCCTGCCCTGCTTGCTGAGCTGGGGGGCTGGAGGAAGGGAGCCGAGGTAGGGAACCGAGATTAAGTACCCTGACATGCTTCAGAAAGATTTGTTACGATGATTTAAACTGCAGTGTTACTCAGATCTAAAGCTACTCTCCCTCTCCTGTTCTTCCCTGGGGTTAGAAACATGTACAAAATGCAAATAAGAGATTCAGATCTGGAGCCTGGACACCTCCAGGTTTCTGCTTGCCTGTTAGGGTCTGGGATTTAGGTTTGATCCAGGTCAAAAGCTGGAGGTGCACTAGGAAATGCAGGTCTGCACCAGGAGGCAGACCTCCCCTTCTTCCCCCTCCAAACCAGCACAGCAGAGCAAACGGCAGCTTCTGCACAGACACTCCCAGTTGTAAGTGTGGAGATGTTTCTGCCCTTGCCTATTTTAGAAACTGAATTTCCAGGACAGGTCGTAAATGTTTTTTTGAATGTACATTCTTGCATTTGCTGCTTTTCCTCCAGCTTTCTCTGGCAGATCATATAGTGCAATACTGAATGCCTAATAATAATAATAATACAGGAATCAGTTTTTATGCTGTCCTTTTTGTTTTACTCCTTTGATTCAATTTTTTGGATCTGTTTTACTGTGACTGTACTTAAGCAAAGAGTCCTTTCAGTGAGGAAGTCAGTCCTTTTAAAAAATACTCACTTCTAAATAACTGAGTAGTGAGTCACATAGCAGAAGAAAGTTAAGAATCACAAACACTGACTCCAGTAATACACTGCTTCTATTAGTAGCAATTTGATTATGACCTTAAGACTTCCGTAACAGCATAAATATTTTAAATGGTTGAAGCAATTCGAATAATCTTAGTTAGCTCAGGCATTAAAAATGCAGAAGCAAGGGAAGCTTGCTGTCAGCATTCAGGCTTAGAATTATAGTTGCCATCATGACCGTGTCACTGCATGGTCATAACTTTCCAGGTGGATTTACAACACAGCAGTCACCTGGTAGCCAAAACACAGAGAACCAAAGCTGGGACCTCCAGAACCAAAATCATAAGCCACAGTTTGAACTGTAGTGCTGTAAATACTCAGAGTGAGTATTGCCTCTGTGGGCTAAGAGCTTCATGCAGGAGGTTGCAGTAGTGTGCAGATATTCCTCAAAGAATGAGTTGCAATAATGTTATAAATCATGCAGATTTAATGTTTATTACTGTGGTAGTCACTGTTTGGTAAGCACTCCATGTCAAAACAGGGAGTAGAGAAATTTGTGCTACATCTGTAACGCTAAATAAAATAGGGCTGCTTTGGTGGAGCTCCTGTGAGGGCGAGTAATTGCAAAATCACTTCAAATAAAAATAAATGCTTTGTTTGGGGGCTTTTTCAGTTGAAAAAAAAATTTGGGGAGTGGCCTGCAGGCTATCAGGGTAGTGTTTTTGTAACGTGAAACTAGAGTTGTATGTTGCATGTGTGCAGAGGAGACAGAAAAAGTCAAGACTTTCACGTCCCAAACTTTAAAATTCAAAAAATAAACATGGCCCTGCTGAAGATCATGTAAACATGCTTTCTTCTTGATTTATCTTGCTTTTGGTTTGATATATTTCTTGTCTATTTTATTTGAATTTGATGTTTTGAGGGTAACAGCACCTGGCAGCTGTTGTTATTGCGAATTGAGTAACAAACAGCACTAAGGCTGATGAGCTTGTTTGCAGGTTGTGTGTGGAAAAAACACTTCAGGTCTAGATCCAATGTGGATCTGCTACATGAGCCAAACCTTGCTGGTCTAGCTCGTCTCATGTTGTGGCCCAAGCACTGGCTTGGACAGGGCCTGTCAGAGGAAGGTGGAAACACACAGTCTGAATATCATACCTGCCACGTGTTTGTGGCATGTGTGCCATTACTTCATGAGAAATGTAATTTCTCAACTGTTGTTGGGATTGTCACGGCCCTTGGACCCATATCATGTTCAGTATTGGCTGTATGAAACTCAACTATTTAAGCACTATGGGTCCAGTACTCCACAACGATCTTCTTGCACAAACAATATTGGCAGATCAGAGAAGACTTTTATTAAAGAAAAGCACATTTTACTATACACATCCTAGTGTGTTTCTTTCTGATCACTTCTTGTCCCACAGAGAAAAGATGTTTGAACAATGATGGTGCTGTAGCTCACTCGCTGCAGACCAACTCCAATGTTACTACTTTCTTATTTACTCTAATTTTCTAGCTATTTAGAAGACTATTTTAATAATTTATCCATCCCTCGCTTCAAGATATTGCTACGTAAACTTCTTCTAGGGTCGCCTTGAAACATTTTATTTTCAACAGGAAGAACCCCCATTGTCTTTATTCTTTCTCATATCTTAGTTTAATTAAATCTAACTGTTTTTTCTTTTGGCTAATATTACCGTATTTCCAATGTAACAACATTACTGCCTAGATTATTTCAGTTATATTCCCTGTCAATGTCGTTGCTAGACTCAGGGCTGCCTGGAAGAGAGGCTAAGACACAAGCTGTTGCTTCTTTTCTTTCACACACAGTGTGACCTGAACTTCATGTAGGACTGTTCATATGAATAAATAGCTGGCAAGGTGAATTAGGGTCGAAAAATCTGGCCCTAAAACTTAACCAAGAGACATATCAGATCAGTTCTCTAAAGATAAATGAACAATGTTATCATTTTATTAAGAAAAATACTGCTTGGTCTATAGAATAAACAAGCTTCCTCTCAGCCCTGTCATAAGATATTCGTGCTGGAATTCACTCGAACAAAAGTGCATTCATTTCATAATAAATAACTGGTGGTTATACAACACCTTTGACCACAAAGCCTTCCAAAGGCTGTGTTGTATTTCTTCCGCAGTTACAAAAAAAAAAAACAATCCAGAAAAAAGTGAGGCGTAAGTTTAATAGTGTGAGTAAACAGCAAACAGATGACAGATATTTCACAAGCAAAAGACCAGCTTTATCAGAGGAGTTATTTTTTGCCCATTATTTGCTTGAAGCAAAACACCACTGTCAGTATATTGACAGAGAAACTGAGTCACAACACATAGTTGACCAACAGTCACAGAAACTTGTTGGAGCTGGCTTTAAAACTCAGGAGCTCCTGCCTGTGTCCAGTCCTTTGCTCACAAACTTCCTTTCCTGTGTGGACTGCATAAAACCAAACAATAGTATTAATCAACTTTTTTGTTGTTGTTGTTGGTTTGGTTTGGTTTTTTGCCAGGGATGAAAAAAGGGAGGAATACATTTATCAGGCTTTGAAAATGGTGAAATTCTCTTCAGCATATTGGCAAGGGCTTAGAGCTCAGAGAACTCTTGACCTGAATCTGTTTCTAGGAATCTGCAGAATAAGTTTGCTCTGTTGTTAAATGTATTGTTTGGATGATAATAACCATATTCATGTAAAACGTAAGTAAATTATGAAAGTCTTACGGTAGTTACCACGAATAGTCACTGATCTGAAATTTCATCTGGAAAGTATGTTCATTGTTCATTACTTGCACAACCAGCCACTATAAACAAAACCATATAGCCTAAATGACATGTTGCTTACCACTGATTACACCGTGAATAATGCTGAAGCGCTCTCCTGGCAGACTATCTGCAGAGTGGGATGTGTCCATCTAAATCATGTGGTAAACCCCCACAACTGCAGACAGATGGGGAGTGTTCCCAAATGACTGGCAAACAGGAAAAAAAATAGCTAATAGTCACTGAGGAAATGATTCATGGTACATTATAGGATATCTCTTGCTTTTTCATCTGCATGTTTTTTTCTAGATGTGAGCCAACCTAGCACACGTTCCTCATAAAATAGTTACATTTCTGAAGCATGAAAGTCATCAGGCTAATACAGGTCTAACAGCTCCACAGCAGCCTACGGCTATGGTCGGATCAAACAATTTTAAAAGAGTTTGGATTTCACATGTTTGAAGTTGAACCTTCCAAGGTGTGTTTAAAGTCATTTAGAAAGCCATAGACACCATTAAAATCTGTATATTTGTAGGCTGTGTTCTATATATGCATACTTAGGAAGGTTAGAGCCTGGATAATAACACATTCAGCTCACTAACAGTAAGCCCAGTGTGAATTCCCTGTACAGGTGGCTTTTTCATATATCTGTTCAGGCTTATCTTACCTCAGCCATGCTTGCCACCACTTCAGTTCTCTAACAATCATTTACACCACTGCAAAGTATGATTGAAATATCATCTCATCATATCCTAACAGTTCTATATATTATCTCTGCTCCAAAAATGAGGGCTCATAGGCCTAATCTCAGTGATGTGTTCTGCATACAAAGCATGCATGGGTCTTCAGGAACTTGAAGTGCAGAGGTATATACAATCTTAGCAGATTCAGTCTGTGCCTTAACATATCTAATCCAAAATTCTAATCTTCTAATTGAAGAGATTTCTAAAAATGTGTTTTCCTTTTTCTGGAGCCAATATTTGACAGGCATCTGTTTTTTGCCTTTGTCAATGGTATAATTCCCTTATTGGTTTGCAAATCTATAATAGCAGTATTTCTGGAGAAAAAAAAATACTGTTTTATTTCACACTACTTACAACTGAAGGGAGCTGTGATGGTGCTAGCGCTGGCAGATAACTTCAGGTGTATCTGCTGAGACAAATTGCCCACCTGGACCTACATCTACAACAAATTGCCCACCTGGACCTTTCTACAACAGAGATTTTTGCTGTAATGCTCCAAGACTGGTTCCTTCCTCTCTTTACTGCCTCATCTCCACCTTTGGTACTTGCTTGTCCCTTAAATGAGTAGCAGCAGAGAGAGTTTTCTCCTTATCTGGATCTTTTTGTAGGGGTCCCTATCACTGGTGATTTCCTATGAGTAGGTTCTAGAAATGGACCTTTCTTAGAACATACTGCTGACACTTGGATTCATGATATTTTGGAGTCAGTTTTAACACAGTTACCACAGAAGACCCAGCCACCTTGAGCGAATGGTACTGGTCACTGATGAGCTTGTCTTCTGAACTAAACCTGTTCTGCCATGTCACTGCTCTAGTGCCCATCCCAGGAAAAAATCAGACTGATTGACTTCTCTTCTAGCTCTGGAGACTTTCTACATCTCAAGTCTCATGAAACCAGCCTTACTTGTTTTTTTTTATTTTTTTTTTTTTCAAATAG
>JAVJGJ010000057.1:42956655-42968940 GCA_035590215.1 Microhierax caerulescens | reverse complement strand
CCAGCCTTACTTTTTTTTTTTTTTTTTTTTTTGTTACAAATAGAGCTTGTTCTGTACTCTTAAGGCTTGATTGCATGCTTTTTAGTTGACGGAAAACTTATCATTTACTGCAGTGGCCTTTGATTTGTCCTGTTTGCCTTCAACCCCTGTACTATTGGAGCTGGTCAGTGTCAGAATTTTTTTTGAGGATAAGGGTTTGGTTTTATGCCAATCACCTCATCCATAACAAATCTCCATCCCTCACATTGGAAAAAAGCCAGCCTAGATCCTTGATTAGCCATTCAAAATCAATACCAGATTTTACCTTACAACCCTTACACAGAGCATGTGGACTGTGGGACATTGAGGTGTGGGAGGAGGTGTGACAAAGTGCTTAAAAACAGGTGGGTTTGTGTTTTCCACTGAGACATAGGCTGTTATTCACCTCAAGGAGAAAGGGAAGGCAGCAGAGAAAGAGGGAAAGTTTGGCCCATGTAGGAGGGTGAGGGGAAGTGGAAGAACTGAAGTAAATGTAGTCAGTAGCATTGTATGGCAGTTTATAACCTGAATCCAAGCAACACAGCAAACATTCAGTTACTCGATTTGGCTGAAAGTCAGTGAAAGGTATATTACTTAGGGTTTTGAAGAATTTGGCAACAGAACTACTACATGTGAATGATGTTGCAAGGGAGGATGTAGTACTGAGACAAAGATTTCATACAGATAATATTTGGCTCCAGACTTGTGAGATTTGGATATCTCCAGTACAAACACCAAGACACTAACAAGAAAGATCAAACACACCCAATGAATTTTTATTACCTTACAATCATTGAGAAAAGCCATCTAGCTGGCTGTGCTGCTTATGTGCTACAGGGTACATGAGGAGCTGGAAACCAAAATCTTAATTTTCTCCTCTTAAAAAATTCCACTTTAAAGTACTTCTCTGAAAAGCCACTACTGCCATTATTTTTCTCCAGTTTCCATTTTGCAGCTGCTGCAGATCATTTAACCACATCCCTGGGCAGTGCTGCAGACTCATTGCCTGCTGACCCTGGTTTCCCGCTGAGCTGTGACTAAGCTGTCCCCCCGAGCCCTGGCTCCAGCAACATGAGTGGACACGTGCCCTTGCTGGGGACCCATAAAATCAGTGTGCTGCAGTATTAACCTCCAGAAGTTCTGATTTTGGTGGTAGAGACCCAGAGGTGCCTTTGTGCCTTCTACCTCCTCAGTAAAGCACAAGGCATATGCCAGACTAACCTGCCCTATCTGTACAACTGTAATGAAACCACTGCATTCATCTCACTGTTTAAGGAAATTATGGTCAGGCTTCAACTCCACTTTGGCTGAGTCAATTTTCCTATACCTCAGCTCCCCAGCTGGAAAATAGGGCCTAGTTTCTTCCTCTTACACGTTGATAGATCTGTAAATTTGTGTTATAAATGCTTCATTTTTATATACTACCAGCAGACAACATGGTGGTGTCCTGCTCCACATGAGTGAGGGCAGCGGGAATCTACTCAAAAGCAAAGACTAAATGTCAAAAATAACGCAGATCACATTTTCAAAGCAAAACACCATAATAACCACAGCAGAGATGTAAACACATTTGCAGAGTCTCCCAAATCCAAGTGTTACATGTCTGTTTTTTTGCAAGCCAATGAAGCAGAAAAAACAATGTGCTGTGGGTAAGAAATTTTGAAATTTAGGTATTGACAAAGTATTTTCAGCAGCTGTCTGTAATGATCCTAATGTGTTCAGTTATGGTAAATGTGGTGGAGGTGTAATATGTGTCAGACTGGCAATGACATCATGGTGAGATATGATAGAGTGGCTGCCACTATTGCCTTAGGCTCTTCTTGTCTAAGCCTCTGCCTCCAACAACTCCTACTCTTTTTCGTCAGCCTCCCACAGGTAGAGAAAGAAGAGGGGGAATAACTTCTTAAACAAAGTGTTCTGTATATGATGCTTTCCTCTTGTTAGAGGTGGGAGGATTGAAAAAGAAGATTAGGACATCGTGTTGCCCATGTTCTGCAAACTAAAAAGAAAAAAAAATTAAATTGTCAGAATAGTCTAGAGAATAGTTTGCAAAACAGAAAGATATGATACAGAAAAATGCATTATGACTACCAGTACTCCATTCCTATATACTTGCATGACAGGTACACTTTTTGCTGTTACATGAGCAGGAACCCCATAGCAGTGCCATACTTTCTTTGGTAATTTATTAATGGTATTCTAAATCACACACCGGCATTTTTGGAGATGCTTTGTTTATGGTTCCTTGTGTTCTGGATGAGGTGAAAGCAGGTGTAACACAGAAAGTATAGGCCACATGGGCTGTGTGCTCTGAAGTCTGCTTCCATTTAGGAACAAAAGAGAGGCTGAAGTTAGGAGGGAGGAAATATGTATCACAGCTGTGCCAAATATCTAATGCATAACATTAACACTGGCAAAAGAGGAAAGGAAATTTAAACGTGAGGAGGGGAAGCATCTCTAGGGAAAAGGCACATTAAAAAGTGTAAGAGGAACCCAAGACAAGTCTGTTCTTGATTTGAAGGCCCATAGCACAGCAGCCTGCTGAGAGGAACTGAAAGAGTCTCTTTTGTAACAACGGGTGCTTTGAGCATTGCACAACCAGCTGAGAAGTGTCCTGGGACATCCATGAGACTTCTGTGGATAAATATAGAGGAGCAGGCAACTGTTGAATACTGTCTCATGGCTTGCAGACAGAACACAAAGGTAGTTTTTCGTGCTCAGAGTATTAACCTGGTGAAAAAAAAATATATTTTCTGGAGTCTGGGAACTGATGCTATGACAGTGCTGGGAACAGGGGACTAAATCTCTCTCTGCTCCTGGGTTTTACCGTGTCATCATCTGCTCTTTCTCCCATTGCCTCACAGGCCTGAGAAACAAAAAGGACTTGGTGATGAATTTTCAGGTATTATTCCTGTGTAGGGATATTGCTTGTTCTTGGAACTTTTGACTGCTGTGAAGACAGAAGTGAAACTTCCTTTCTTTCCACTGGGCACACTTATTTTAATCCAAAAGCTATCCTGTTTCATGTGCTTGATCCTCTTGTTTTATTCCTGTAAATTATTCGCATTAGGAAAAATAAAATAAAATAGCAAAGAAGAAAAGCCAGCAAATCTGAAATGAAAAATCCATAACCATATATATACACGTTCAACATTTCCTATGTCCTTTTCTTTATAACAATGGCTGCCCAAGTTTTCAGGAGCCTGATAGAGCATGAATTTGCCTGAAGACCTCCTTCCAACATAAGCTGAGCAGCAAGGGCTTACACCAAGTGGAACAGGAGCTACAATCACCTGAAAGCCAGGCCCAGAACCCACATAGTACTGTAAAATCCCCCCATTGCTTTCAGGAAAATAAAAACAGTGACTGCCAGGCTTTGGACTTTTCCAGAGTCTTTTTCTGCCTGAGTAGCAGTCAAGAAATGGGAAAAGTAAAAACTGTACCATTACAGAGTTCAAAATATTTGCCTTTGCAAGTTGTTATATGAAGGCATCTCTATTACCTTAGCAATGAATTGTAATTGCTTTGTCCCTTAGGGGCTGGATGTCTTGAATGAGGGTTGCCATATTAATAGTACTGGTTGTAACTGGACCTTCTTCAGTTTAGGGGGTAGAATTACAAGGCCACGTTCTGCCCTTATTCAATTTCATAAAGCATGACTGAAGATGCTGAGTGGTACTGTGGTCTGACTGAGAAATCAGTGTCACTGATGCCTTGCAGCACTGATTCCACGTATCTTCATCTAAGACAGGCTTATTCTGCTATATTTCATAGGATACAAACATGTTGCAAGGATTCCTGCTAGGGGTTACCTCTTGTATTTCCAAGAGGTTTCCAAGGATCACAGCCCAGGAAGAATTTTGAGATGACTTTACTGAATGATTTTTCTTATCGTTTCAGTGGAGGATATACATGGGTCGCCATCTGTGCAGGGAGCCGACATTACAGGCCCTTACAATTAAATCTGTCTTGATAGGTAAGTACTGGTCTTCTATCCTAACTGCTTGAGAGGTGCATCTGTCACTCTCAGCAGATAAAAACTGTATACAGGCTAACACTACTATACTCACTGGAATCTTGTAATCGGTGCAAATTAATATTTTACTGTGGATTTACTGGAATATTGTGACTTGGGAGGGGTGGCAGCAAGTTATTTATGCCAGTTTCTGACAATGAGGAATTGTTGATGTCAGTGGGAGCAGAGAAAAATTCAGAAATAATGAAAGTTGTTGGGCAGAGCACAACCCTGGAGTGTTCAGCCCACAAAGTTCATTGACTAGATTTGGTTCATGTAGAAACAGAACAAATTACTTCATGATCATATTTTCTATTTTGAGAAGAAAAGATGGCTCTATAACCTTTCAGTCTATGTCTAATTGGCCTCAGGGCTGATTCCTGGTCCTGAGATGAAGTCACATGGACTAGCTCATGTCCTGCCCCTTCTATAGCAGTTTTGTCTCGGAGAAAACTAGCTGCAGAGAGCAAACAATAAAACAGTGTAGACAATCAGAGCTCCAGTCTTCAAGCCTCATCCCTGGCTCTCTGTTACTTAACATTGAAGATGTACCCTCAAAGTCCATTGCAGACCTCTTTTCTGTGATTCTGTGAAAGTGATTGTTTGTTATAATGAGTTGCTAAAAGAAACTGGACAAGCTTGTTAGAGTAAATCTCTTCCAATGAATACATAGTAAAGAGGGGTCAAGAATTTTGTTATTAAGGGATCTCCACTGATAGAAAAATAATTCCAAGCTTTTGGTTAGCAAGATTTTAAGGTTTTTCAGCTCCTCTATTCTACTGACTAGTCCAAGTCCACGTGTTACCTGTGAATTAAGGTTTTAATATAGTCCATGTGCAATGTCTTTATTAAGGACTGATGCCTACACCACAGAGTCCAAGAAGCACAATCACAGAATATAGCTCTGCTCACATGGGAAGTTTCCAAAGCCCAAATGGATTTGTAGCCCAAGGACCCTAAAAATGTTTATTGAGGAATGAGAGCTGAGCAACTTGTAATGCTGATACCTACCTATCTCCCTAGTGCATGTATCAAGAAATGTGTCTGGCATCTGAGAATGAGCTTGAAGCCAGGTAGTAAAATTGAAAATTGTCACTTGTCTTCTTTGTAATATTGGCATAGGGGCAGAATGAAGAAGAAAAACAGACATACAAACACTCTGCACGTTTCTTTTGCATATACAGATTTTTCTCTATGAATTATAAGCAGTGTGTAATGAGTGAGCCATGGAGGGAAGAAACATGCTCCAGTTACATAAGTGCTAGAGGTTTCTCTAGATTAACCACTGTGAAACACTGGTATAATTTCAAAGAAATAGAGAACATGAAAGAGATCCCCTATACCTATACCAGATCTATCTCGGTGAAAAGACAAGGAAAGAAAATTAAAAACTTCTTAGTAAAAAAAAATAATTATTTTCTGTAGCATTTTTCTCCTGCTCCAGAGGAAAAAAAGTCAATCAGGTTGCTGCTTGAATTTTGGAAGGCTTGTTGTAGATCATATTACTTGTCACAAGACTGGATAATTTTAATTTCTGTACAAAGGCATAGATGCACTTTATGAAATGGAACATTCAATCTTTTCTCATGCTAAAACCCCTTCAGTTTGATATAAATTATCTTCTTGCTTATATGATGTACTGAAATTTTGACACCAGGAGCTTTCTGAAGTAATTAGGTAGTACTTTATCACTTTGTCAATTCTCTCCTTACCCACAGATGACTTTACTATTTAAACTCACTATCTGTAGGGGACATGCTGTTACTGAGATCCTTGCACCTTTACTTCCAGGGCAGTATTACTTTGATCTTCAGAATGGTTCCCCACCTATCCTGGAAAAAACAACTGCATTGATGAGCAGTTCTTACTCATTGACTATTAACTCATGAGTATTTACTCATGAGAGTACTCATTTGACTTAATCATGTCTTATACTTTGAAGAACTGAATACGCACACTTGCAGATTCTGAGAGAAGCAGCATAAGAACAGCCTAGCATTTACAACACGGTGTCTGGGACACCACAGGCTCTCCGTGTGGAACACCAGGGCAAATTGCCAGTGCCAGACCACGCCTGCTTTGGGTCCCTAGGGACAGCAGATTATTTTGGTGAATATGGGGTCTATCACAAAATCAGTCCTTGACTTTCTCTCTGGGAAGTTTTTCTCCTCATTGCTGTGAGGTGAAGACAAAAAGAGGTGAAAAATGTGGCAAAGGTTTTGAGCTCCACAAATGCAAAAAGATATGATTTGAAAAGTTAAGTTTGCCAATTATTCTGAGGTTCTGTGGGTCTTAGCAAATGATTTGAGAGATCAGGACTGGAATTAATTTTGAAAGCCATATCAAGGGACAAAATGAAGACTGTCTGTACAGGAAGATCTTTTAAAACATGTGGGTGTTATTCATTTCACCTCTGGATATTTTTTATCTCCTCTGAGACCAAAATGTTTTGTATGCATTTGGCAATTAAAGTGATGGAGTTGTGAAATAGCACTGATAATGTACTTTGAGAAAGTCAGTAGAGTAACTTTCATGAGCAAAAGAGGAAAGAAAGAAGGCAGATCTGATAAGACTGAAGCACATACCAGTGACAACCAGAGCTGCTCTGTATCAAGATGAGAGAGATATAGCTGCACTGATAAAAAGGAAATATTTGGTCACCATCAGCTTCCCCAGAGCATCTGCTAGCACAACAGACCTAATGAGTAAATCCACATTGGCAGTATGAGTCATTTCTCTCAGCTGCATGAACAGACCTTAAAGACTATGTGCTAGGCACCCCAGCCTCTCCTATTTCAAAGCAGCAGAGAGTATTTTAGAGGAGCTGAATGGAATAATTATCTGATTGGGAAATAATACTCGAGGGACTGGTGTCTAGTGGGGTAAATTATAGATTAACACCAGATAACTCATGGAGAGAGTCTGTTTGAATAAGAGCAATGCATCCTTTGGAAAAGAAACTAGGAGATCAGCTGGCCTCTATTCAAGCTACAGCTCAGCTACTGAAATGTCTTGTGCAATTGCAACTGTCATTATGGCTGGGAGACCTTTGCTGGAACAGATATAAAAGAGAACTCTGAACTGTAATAGCAAGGGGTGGTTGGTCTGGTCATGGAAAACATAGCAGGCCTCCAACTAAATGCAGAATTTACATAAGCAGATACTTAAATTTAAGCGGAGAAGTAGCCATATAGAATTAAGGTATCTTTTGGGTGATTTAGGAGGATGGCATTAGCAAGGTAAAGATCGTCTGTTTCTTTTTCCCACTCCCATTTTATTTGTTTCACAGCTAGTGTTTGACAGCTTGGTTGAATCCACTGGCAAAACCACCTACCCAACACTGGGAACAATTGTAGAACTGTATCTTTGCATTTTTCAGAAAGAAAGAATTGCTGAAAAAGCACTGGAAGAGGAATTGGATTAATTTGACTTCATGGTATCCCAGGCCTGGTCTGGCCGTGCTTGGAAATGACACTGAAGCTGCCATTTATTTTTTTATGCGTTTTGTTGTCTAAGTAAATGTATTATTTGGAGTAGTTTGCAAGGAATCTGGAAAACTCTAGTATTAATCCATACAGAAGATGACTCAGAAAAGAGCGAGTTATTCCGAGAAGGCTGCATGCAGATGAAAGCAGAGAACATATTTTTTTCAGGCATTTGCTGAACCATGTTATACCTAATATAGGATACTTAAAGTAAATGTATCTTGCACTTAATATCTGAGTCACTGTTTTCATCTCTTACATAGTAGTAACTTTACAGAAACTGGTTCATATACGAGGTGCAACCTGCAGCAAACTGTTTTGCCTCCATGGAGGCTGATCCTTTTGAGCTTTGCAACCATCTTTATACTTCCACATATTTTCACAATACCCCAGTCCTACTCCTCATCAGTGTGAAACTAATTAAAAATAGAAGGGTTCTGGAGACAAATGCATGCTTAATTCTGCCTGCTAATAGGAAATCCTATTATATGAGATAGGTCAGACTTAAAAATGAAAATTGTCTTTTGCAAGCTTAGTTCATGGTGTGACTACTTTTTTTTTCCTCAGATGTGTACTTGGACCCATCCAGGCTAGACTTTTATGAACGCCTGGGAGCTCCATTAACTTCACTGAAGCACAAATTCAGCTCGACATGAGCTTTAACAAAATATTGTTAAGGGGATTTGTATGGAAAGTACTTGCTTCACTTTAATAACCCGTAAGACAAGAACCATAACCTTTTCTCTAACAGCTTCTTTACTACTGCATAAACTAATTCAGAAACTTAAATTATTTTGAGTGACAATGATTAAAGAACATTTTACAAAAACCCCATGTGGCACACACTAGCCTTCTATAAAACAACGCAAAAATAATTAGCAGGAAGCAACTGAATACTTAAGAGAATTGTAGGAAATAGATCAGTAAAGTTATGAGGCTAAATTCATCCCCGGTGTAATTCCACTGACTTCATTTTGTACGTAGATTTGGAATAAGCAACTTAGCACACTGTGTATGTGCTGGGAAGTGTCACTTTTAAGCTGACCTGTTATGCCATGCCCCACTGCTGGGCTCTGTGCTGAGCTAGATCCTGCTGTCGTCTGCCAGGTTTATTCAGATCAGTGGTGTTGTGGGTGTGAATGCCTTACCCAGGAACAAAACCATCTTGTTGTCAGAAAATGGAGGAAATTTTACCAGGGTATCACACAGCCTCTTTGCATTTCTAGGAACCTTTACTAAGCAATAGCAAATGTGTGTGTATGTCTGTATGTGCGTATGAAAGTATATATAGACACCAACTGTGAAAGTACTTCCATTGATTTAATTTATCAGCTCTAGTGGTCTACTCAACTGTTTAATCTTCCTTAAGAAAAGACTAGCAATTTGCTGTTTTGCATCATTCTGTTAGGGCACGTTAGGACTGGTGTTGCTCAGCACACCATGGAGTTTATGATTAAGTTCTGAAATAGTCCATTACAAAACAGACACAGGAAACGTGTCTGCTGAGAGACTAAGAGGGGGTGAGGGAAATTCTGGGCTATGAGAAAAAAATTATAGAAAAGCAGTAAATCATCATCTTTTTTTTTATGGCTACATTTCAACCAAAATATTTCTCTTATTCACTGAAACAAGCTTTTCTCTTAGTTACCATGTCTGGCAGTGAGCAATAGTGAGCAGTAAGCTGAATTGAATTGCAAAGTGAGTCCTTCTGCCCCGTCTTCTACTTGACCTTCCATCATTCAATCCAAGCCAATTTTCCAGATTTCTACTGGGGTTATTAATGTCAGTTCATAATTGCAGCTGATAATTGAATAAGGGGGAAAAAAAGGTATTAGTTATGTTGATGCTTTAGCCACCTCCTCTGAGACTCCCATCCCTGGCTTCCAGCTTCCACCCCCATTTCCATCCTCCACAGCCCCTGATGCTGCTATGCCTTGCTCTCCCAACTAACCTGCCACTATCCATGCTGGCCTTGCAGGCCCCATGGCCCAGCCCCAACCTGGGGCTGGTTATAGTGAATCATAAAGATGCCTCATGAGTATGAATACACATATATAGTGAACATGTGTATTATGTCCTAAAATGTTTCCTAACTAGCATATTCATTATGCATATCAACATCGCTCAAAATATTTCAGTGTTTGTTTATGGATATACATGCAAATCATTATGGTAATGCTTTACTACTCCCCCCTATTTTGACCATGTTGTATACTGTGGATGTAAAAGTCCTGGAACTAGGTAGTTGTGCTGCAAGATTACAAGCACCTTCATATGACACAGACCCTTCTTTTAATTTGCCTCTATATGGCACTTCTTTCTTCCCTCCCCTGCAGAACATAATTCCAAAACTTTTCTTCCCAGTCCCTCCAAATAGAACCAATTTATCTAGCTGAGAAGAGGCTTGTAAATAAAAGGGCATGTGTCCCATGAGAAGATCTCTGTGTGTATGTTTGAGCAGGAAAAAAGATATCTTTCACAAGCAGCCATAACTGTGTCTCTGACATTTGATAAGGGAGAGAGAGATCTGTTTGTATGCAGAATTCTAAAGCCATTTAATGATCAAAGAGCAATCCTGATTTTATCTTCCAGTACTTCCTCACTGGTGATAAGATTAATTCTTTTAATGTTATGTTTGACTGCTCTAACCATAAATAGATGTGTAAAAATACAAACATGCAAGACTTGGGAAGGAACAAGGAGAATTGCTTTGTTGGCCAGAGACAGAACACATTTAAAATACATATTTTTTTCTTTTATTTTCCCTTTGATTTTGACTCTTCATTACTTTTTTTTTTTTTTTTTAATAAAAATGTATAAAGCTACAAAATTAGTGTTTACATACAAATTGAGAGCTGTTTGGTTTTCTTCCTTCTTCTTTTCATATCTTCCTTCGCTTTCATCAATAGAATACCATGCTGATTTCAAGATTTTCTGTCACCTATTCTCTATCCTACTGCTAATTCTGTCTGCCTTCTGCTTGATAGATGGGATGTTGGATGCTGGCCCTTCCTTCCCTGTGGGAGCTCAGTTGGCAGTTGCAAAGATGGCTGTCCTCAGCAGACGTCAGTTCTGGAATGTGGCAGGGGATCCCCTTCCAGAAGTCAAGTGTGATGCCGGAATTGCTAGTAGCTATTAATACTGCCTGTGTTTTTATGATGAAAAATTGGCAAGTGCAATGCTTTAAGACCCATTCCTGCCCAAAGTATTATTGTGGATCCTGGCATGAGACCAATTGGTTGACTTGAGTCTAGTAAAACTAACCTTCTTCTCTCTTCTTTCCCCTTCTGTAAGTACAGTCATCGGAATAATTGAGGTACTGCTGTAACTTACAGAAAAATAATGTGTTCTGGGAGCCTGATGGCATAGCAAGACATGAAAATCAAGTTTGATATATTAAAACCTTGATGAAAATTAACTTTGTTCAGTGTATGGTGCAAAATAGCAAAATTTTATTCTCATACAGGTCAAAGGTAAAATCAGTAACCTTTATGGCTGTTGTAACCTTCCTATAGGGTTACATGGTTGGATTATTTAAAAAGTAGTTTCAAGAGTCTTTTTTGAAATAAATCCAAATTTTATTATCTAATTTATTATAATTTATATAATGTATAAACATTAGAAACAAAATTTATAAACATTAGAAACATATATTATAAATTATAAATATAATTTAATATATTATCTAATAATACAGTTGCATAACTGAAAAGGAATTTACAAATGCATTGGTATGCACAGTATAAGATCTGAAAATCTGAAAATTGGTAAGCAAGTCTGCTTTTCAGCAGAGCTATTTTGGCAGCTGCATGGAGTTCCTGTTCTAGAAAGCACAACATTTAACTTATACTCTAATGATTCTTACATTCCTGCCGTTTTTGTCCCCACGGTAGCACATCGAAGCAGCTGGTGGCTTTTTGGATGTCAGGGTGAATACGATGTTTACTAACTAGAACTATTCCTAGACACATGTATCCAGAGGGTAGGGAATTGTGGGTATGTCCTGTACCTGGATGGGAGATCATGAGGAAATCTGGATATAAGATGAACATTTACCCACAGGAATTAGGCAGAAACATTGCACCTAATTACATTGTCACTGCTCAGCTGAGAGAATAGGAAAGAGATGAAGGTAATGCCTAAAGATTACAAGTGGGTTCAGGGTTCTTCATTAAAGATGTGATAACTCTTAAGTCCTGGCTTTACAGAGTTAGATAAAAGGGGGCAGAGGGAGGGGTACTGGGGAAACTGAACTACGTTATGATTAAGTTACTTTGGGAAGCAGAACAGTCAGAGGTGGGATTATAGTCAAAATCTTCACATGCCTGAGTGAATAACAATTTCATTAGCCTGTGCTGCCACTTCATCAAGTACATCAAATACACTTCATCAGCTAACTCCCTGTTAGCAGCCGTAACATGGGGGCTGGTAATGACAATACCACTCTGTACTCCTCCTTGTTCTTTATTTTAAAACCAGAGGAGCAAGGAGGCAGAGCTGTATCAGAAACCATTCAGTTCAACCAGCTCTTAAAATTATAGTCAGCTCTGGAACAAGCTACTTGCTAGTTTTTGCTGCATGCTCTTCTGGACTCCCAGCTCCCCAGTGCTCGCCACTGCCAGCCCTTGCTGCTCCTTTTCCTAAGAGCCATGTCAACCAGCCTCACATTGCAGAAGGCTTTCCTCTCCCTCTCCCTCTACCTCTCCCTTTCCCTCTCCCTCTCCCTCTCCCTCTCCCTCTCCCTCTCCCTCTCCCTCTCCCTCTCCC
>JAVJGJ010000057.1:42946129-42956555 GCA_035590215.1 Microhierax caerulescens | reverse complement strand
GTCTCTCCCTCTCCCTCTTCTCCTCCCTCTCCCTCTCCCTCTCTCTCTCCCTCTCCCTTTCCCTCACCCTCTCCCTTTCCCTCACCCTCTCCCTCTCCCCTTTGTTTTCCTTTGTTTTCCTCTTTCCTTTCTCCTCTCTCGTCTTAGGCACAGACTCAGAAGTCTCCACTCCTGGGCAAGGGGATGGGCACCAGAGAGGCAAAAAGAAAGCAATAAACTACTCCAGATGAGCTCCCTGTGCCATGCTCTGGCTAATGTCTGATGTATAAACAAGCTGTCATGATTTAGCCTTTTCATACACCCTTGGTGAGAACAGATGCAGGTCTGATAATGACAGTTTAAAAATGAGTTAACAACATTGGAAGAAAGTGCAGGAACCATTCAGAGGTAGAAAGGCTGAGTTGCAGTGAGTATTGAGAAAGGACAAAAGAGTACCAAAACAGCAGATCACGAGATGTCTCACTTACTGGCTATTAGAACCAGCATAGAAACATTGGTTGCTAAAAGATTATTGAATCTATTAGACAAAAATAGAATAAGAACTGACGTTTTGAAGCTCAAGCTGAACAAATTCAAATAAAAAAGAGCATGTATTTTTAAAAATTACTATGATGTTAACCTTCAAAAGAGGCTTCTGGGAGAAGAAATAAGTAATCTACTCTGAGTGCCTTTCTGGAAGGTTAAGTTTTAATCAACCTCAAATTATTAGTCTTGGTACAGATGAAATATAATGGCCCGTGATACATGGAGACCCTAGAATTCTGTCTAACAGTAAAATACATGAATAAAGACACTGTATGAGTCTGTGATTATGTGATGGATTCATGGAATCAAGAAGTCAATAACTGAGACAGGAACTTGGCTGCGTAACCTGGGGTTTGGGACCTCTAGCCAGCTTTGAGAGATGGACCTGGTCCCATTCCTTTCTGTGTCTTTTACACTAAAAAGTCCTGGGGAGAGAGAAATCCAGGAGACAGTTCCTACCCAGATGTAGGCCATGGCTTCTAGACCTCACAGACAGCTTCCTTTTTACACACTTTCCTACTATTTCACCAAGCTGCACAGGGCTCTTCAGCCTAAAGGGAGGGGGATGTCATCTCTCAGTACATAACACAGTAGACTAGATATACTCTTAACATATAAAGGCTATGAGTCTGACTCCTGGGTTTAGTCAAAGCTTTACAATAAGTCTCCAGTTCCCTGAATGACTGTGCTGACCAATAAGTAATTACGTGTAAGTGGATATTGCCATCAGCAGTTGTTTCTGTTAATGAAGTAGTAGGTTCCAGTTTGAGATTGAAGTACCTGCACCTACAGTCCCATTACAGTCAGGGTAGATCTAATCAGTGCAGTCTCACTGGAGCTGAGATATTCAGCTAACCAGCCATTAGGGCTGCGATTCAGTTGCCCACACAAAACCGTTTGAGAACCTCAGAGCATCCAAAATGCCTGCAGAGGGCTGGCAGAAATGAGCTATGACTTACAGAAGATCCTCATCTCCTGGTGTGGCAGATGGAGCCCAGGGAGAAAATGGCACTAGATGTCCACGTATGGGTAGCTCAGTCCATTCCTGGGTGTCAAATTTTAGTTAGCTAAATCACTGTCCTGCCTCTGTCATCTGTATGACTAGATGTCTGCTGAATGTGATGGGAGTTTTGACACCTCACACACAAGTAGACAACCACATTTAGGGGTCTTAACCTGATGCTGAATGCTGCTCAGACTAACTGTAGCTCTGGTGGTCTGTATTGTGGTCACCACAGTAAGTGGTGTGTGTAAGACTGCAAAGATACCTCCTCAGGGATCACAGGTTTTGCCTAAGTGCCAGAGTGAGTGCCACGCTCATCACATGTGGGTAATAGCACCCAAGTGGCTGAACCCTGTGGTCCTGAGAGCTCCAGGGCTCACTCTGGAGTTCCCTTACTGGTTGTAGATGTGACTGATGTAAAGCAGTTCCAGTGGGAAGGATCAATATGCCTGAATTGTGCTGCAATCCCAGCTTGGCAACCTGAATCTTGTCCTAAATGCCTTAGTTATCACTTTGACATTACATAAAAGTATATGTATACTTTGGCTTAACTAGGTATATATGTACACTTGGCAACAAACCAACATTAAGGCCATCATCTATGATGGGGAGAAATCAATTTCTATCATTAATGAAGAAAAGAGATTTTTAAAAGCCTGAAGGTGAAACCAAGTTTCTTAATCACTGTCCTATTCTTAAGAACGGCTAACAGTATCTTTAATGAGACCTGTCTTTGAATGTCTGTAAAAGCCATGGAGTCCTTTTCAGCACATGGTACTAAGGTAGAGGAATAGAATTAAAAGTTTATAACAAAAGTTTTCACTTCAGTCAAGGAAAGATCACTGAGGCAGATAAACTGTCTAATGAACCATTACTGACACTAACTTACAACAATAAAAACAGAAGAGTCTGGGTCTTCCACTGTGGACAGGGTTTTTTTTTATAGAATACCTACTACACAGTGACTGATGAAGTGAATAAAGAAAGCAATTATCACAGAGCCAGCTGGGAACGGAGCTAGCAGTAAGTAAGGGGGAGAAAAACAACAATGGCCATCATTTTAAGCCAGAAAATTCACATCTCTTATGTCCTACTATCTTAGTCTTTTCTTTTCTGTCTGCACTGGCACAGCTGATCTTTCTCTGCTAAAATGCCTTGTACAATGCATATCCCAGCCCCACTTGTTCTACCAGTGTTCTTCAGCCATCTCTAAAATCCCCACTGAAGCACAACATTGTTTTAAAAAGCATAACAACAGCAGAATTATTTGGACCACGTTACAGTGACGAAGATGAGTCCTTGTTTTGCTGCCCTACCCCTATTGCCATGACTGCCACAATGCATGCTGTCCCTGGGTAACCATGGGCCAGCTGAGCACCGGCAGCACCTGGGGCACCTCACACGTCACTACCACCTTGTCCTTTGACTCCAGAGCTGCAGGGCTTCCACTGGAAAAATGGGTAACAGATGATGGTCTATCACTCTGCGGCTTCCTCCATGCTATGCTCCTTCATTCAGGGCAGTTTTGCTGGGGCTTTGTCCTGCTTGTATTAGGTGAGGAATGTAGAAGGAACTGAGTAAATGGGTGTGATGTGGTTAGTAGATGCAAACCCGTGTCCTATTTTTCTTACCTGCAGTGATCTTGCTTCTTGCCAGTACAAACACCTTCCCAGGGAGGCAAGGACTCAGCCCCCGGAATGGATACTGCTGCACTATTTTCTGCTCTCTCACACATCCTGTGTCTGAGGGGCTCCTCCCTTTCTTCCTGGGGTGTTTAGGGGTCAAATACCTCCCAGGCAAGATCCGTTTTTAATTCCATGGTGCATCTGTGAGAAGAGTATAGCAGAGTACTACAGTGGAGAGCTGGACAACATGCTCTTTATTTCTAGAACAATGCAGCCTTTTTCTGAGTTAAACAAACACTTTACCCAGCAATGCTATCCTTGGCAGTACTACAGAGTTCCCAGCTTACACAGCCTAAGTAGGTAGATTAAGTTTCTCACCTGATTAATCACCCCATTGGCCCTTGCCCAATACAGGTGTCTGCAGAATAAAACATCATCACTTGTTGCAGTCACCGATGTTCTTTGCTGCTGCAAACTTTTTGAGAGCTTTGATAAATCCTTTTTTGCTGGGTGCTCCCTTCCCAGTCACTGCTAAACCGCTCATTTGAATCTATTTGTTCTGCAGACCAGTCTCACTGCTGCAGATCTCAGCTGTTCCTAGCATGCAAGCCAAGCTTGTCATGCTGCAGAACCGTCTCCTCTAGTTTTCTTCCATTTCTTGTCTCTCTCCCACTGGCCTGACGACTAGTCTAAAATTACCTTGCCCATTACCCTGTCTTGGTTTTGGACTGACAATTGCTGTCTCAAGTGATACTGAAGTTGCTACAGACAAATCAGTTGTCCATCTGTATTTCATGCTTTCTGCCTCGGTGAGTGGAGGTGGTCTGTTAGATGTTTTCTTCAGACATGGCTCAGCCTGGTGGGAACTCTGCCTGTCCCAAGCCAGTGGCACTGCGGCAGCAGACTTTTCCTGTGCTGCATAAAGGGGATCTAGCTCTGCTTTTACAGTGTAATGAGAAGAGAAAACATTGTTTAAGATTCATAAAACAGTGAAGGAAGGTATAACCATTAGAACTTGAGGCAGCAAAATGCCTGTTGAAAAAGGGGGGTTGAGCAGAGGAACACATTTTCAGTAATCTGCAGGGAGAGGCTGTGCAAAGCTTTCCATGAGTTTCGATTCTCAAGTGTTCTAGCAAGTTGTCCCTGGAGGGGCAGCACGTGGGTAACCCTAAACGTGCTTTCAAACTGAAAGTCATTTGCATTCAAAACTTTAGCCCCAGATTTGCACACCATGTTTCAGAGTTGTGAAGCACAGGGGACACCAGGTACAGACCACTCCTCTCTGAACATTCCTCCTTCCTGCCAAGGTAGAGGAAAGCTTTAAGGATGTCTGCTCCCTCGGGCATCTTTGATCTTGAGGTGGAGCCCATTTCTTCTCCCTCCCCCCCAGCGAGGAGGCCATATCAGGCCTCCTTCCCCTCATGCACAGGGCAGCTCTAGAGAAGTTGCATCCCAGGAGGGCTGCAGAGAGAAGCTGCTTTTCTGTTTCCTGGGTAGGGCTAGCTGGCAGAGGTCAAAGCAGTACCATAAATCACTCTGTCATGTGATGGATGTGATATCCCCTCTCTTCAGTGATCACTGCTGCATCTCCCTCCTTATATCAAATCAAAAGCAGCCGAAACATAATGGCAGACGCTAACTTACTGAGACCTGCGAGCTAATTCACCCTATTAATAAAGCACACTGGTTGACACGATGACGATGAGGCCATGGTAAACAACTGAAGTCTCCTGACAGATGAATGGATGAGACTGGTCTCACTGGACATCCATCAGCAGCTCTCTTCCTGAACCTCGCTTGCCCCCCATCACAGGGCTGCTTCCTCCTCTCAGGGGGTTTCCTTCCAGTGCAGCCTGTTTGCTGCTGGAGAAAATCCTCTGTTTCCAGCTTGCTGCTCTGGTGTTTCTCACTGCCGTTGGCGGGGTGGGTGGTGGTACTTCTGTCAGTGTAGAAGGGATGTTGGGAACCTTCCCAAGCTCTTAGAAAATGCAGAAATTGCAGGCGTCTGTGTGTCATTTCAGCATCTTCTTTTTCTCCTGTGGGATGGGGAAAAAAGGCTGGTTATGACGTACAGCTGCAGGAAGAAAGGAACAAGTGTGGGATCCCCCATTTGTTTCATGGCATATGACATTTATTTCATTACTTTCCTCTTTGGCTAAAGAAGTCTGTTGTAAAAACAAACATTAAGGCTTTGAGAATGCCTACCCCCAGCTGCATCGGGGTGCCTTGGTGGCACCCTCTTAACACACTGCACTGGATCTAGGAAGAAATATCTGCTGTGGGAAGTCTTATTTGAGGTGTAGCGTTTCTTAGTGTGACTATAAAGAAGAACTTGTGCGAACCGGATGTCTCGGGCTCTCTCCCCACCATCCTGCGACTTGCTGAAGAGGCTCTGTGAAAGTGATCCTTATCTGCAGCCTGGCAACTCTATGTAGGTCTTTGTACGGCCCCACAACCCACTGGCTTATAGATATTGTAGGAGTCCTTTCCTCTGACTAAGAGATTTACCAGTCCTGAAAGAGTGTTTTCCCTAATGCTACTTTGAATTAATTTGACTGCATGACAACAGTAAGGGAAAAATAATATGTTTGCTTAAAAATGTAGATTTTCAAGAACGGGGTAATATTTCAGAAACACCATCCATTAGCAGTACTCTTTCTTTCTGGTTCATGTTTTATCTTAAAACTGTCATTAAAACTGGCAAGAGAATGTGAGGAGGGAGGTCATTGGTACATAGATAATATCAAAGTTGGCTAGCTTATCTACCTTGAAATGTACCTTGTAGCTATGATAAAATATTATACAATAAATTGTTTTTTAGTAACCATAACAGGCTCCTCCCCATCAAATTCCTCTAGCAGAAGAGCAGAAATAGTTGCAAGCTGCTCTGCCAAAATGCTAATTACACCCTAGGGAATCATCCAGTTATGCACAAACATGTGGCTGTTTATGTCTCCTGCATAATGCATACAACCTAACAGAATTATTTTTTTCTTCTGCAGGAGTTCTGTATATCTGAGTTCATATTATGTCAGCTGCACTTTCAGAAGTTGCAGAAGACAGAAAAGAATGTTTGTTAAGAAATGCACAGAAGTCAACCATGGATTTCAAATTACAAAAAAAATTCATGCCTTCTCTGTATAGCAGCCATATATATCTTTCCGTCTTTTAACAGCTTTCAGATTCTCAGGGAACTGCAATGTAAGTCCAACATGGGCTCACTACCAGCTCAGAAAACAGGCAGAATGGATGATGAAGTAGAGATGCTCCTCTTTCACTCCTTGCTAAAGGTAATTTGAGGGAATGGGAGTTTCTGTGTGGGAGAATATGTGATGCAAGAACAATCTAATAATATTTCTTTTTGCTTCCATAGCAACTCCCATGCCAGCATCTCTTTGAATTGTTAATTCATTCTTTCAGCCTTCTTTGTGGGTTTTGTCCAGTTTTCAGAGGTGCAAAGTGATGTTTACAGCTTGTGTTTACAGACAGGTGCAGTCTCTTCTGGCAGCAGAGTACATCCTCTTGCTAGGGGAACGGGTGATGGCCCCAACCCAACGCGTGGAGCCAAAGGACAGCAATTACCCTCTGCAAACTGCTCTCTCCTTTACACTTGCAAACATTCATTTCAGTAAAATACCTTTGCTTAGCTCTGTGAGGGAAGGAGACAGAAAAGGGGTGCAAGGCTGTCTGAATTGATTTTTTTTTTTTTTTTTTTTTTGGTCCTGAAAGAAAATTGTTTAAGCTATTTGCGTGGCTCTGCTGAAAATGTTCAGGTCAGTTGGATCTGAGGGGGAGATGGAAATGAAGGTTTTTTTGCTGTAGAAATTTGCCTACTGCCATGTGGCTGCAAAGAACATGCTTTAGACCCCATGGTTTCACTTCTGAGTGAGGTTTGCAACATGACAGCTGAACAGCATGGTCCAGTGGGCAGGGCAGGGATCTGGGATGTCTGCTTCTCCTCATGTCAGTGGTTCCTTGAAGTCGTGTCTTTCTACCTTGTGTCTGATACAAGGATACAGTACTTCTCATTTATAAATTATAATCAGATCCTTGAACGAAAAGTGCTGTAAGAAAGGTTTTATTGCTTTCCAGATTATTTTTATTTCCAGAAAAATTGCATTATTGTAGAGAATGTGTAGGAAACTCAGTGAGGGTTAATACTGATCTCATTTCTGTGAGGACCCCTGGAAAACTTCTGTATTTACAGGTGAACAATTTTAAGCAACGTTGGGGGAGCAATTGGTTCCGTTAGAACATGTCGTGCTTCTCTTGGATATGGAGGGTGAAAACAGCTGCAGCACACTCACCTTTCCACAGGCTGTGGTGGACAACTGCCTCAGGCTTGATACGGATTTGTGCGAGGAGCGGTTATCCTGCAGGATGCTAACTGTGAGGTGAAAACCAGCCTGCTGGCAGCGGTGATGGGGGAAAGGTGCTGCGAGCAAAAGGTCTGCAGGGCCCCACTGGGCTTGGGGACTCCTGCAGGTGGGTTGTGTGGCCTCAGCCAGGCCCTGGAGCAGAAGGAACCACCCCATGTTTTGAAGCCCAGACTGAGATTTGTTCCTAATCCCAAACTTCTGATGTCCTTCTGTAGTATTCTGAATTTTTCTTTCACAGTCTTGTCTAAAATATTTCAGTTCCGCAATTCAAAAACTTCTCTTAGGCCTCAGACTTTTATACCCTCCTTTGTGAAAGGCGAAGCGATTCAGCTGATGTGGCCAAATGGCTGCTAGATGGTCTTTCTGTTCCTCATTTTTAGTCTTTTGTCACCCTTAAACTAAATTAAAAATTTCCTTTTGATCCTCTTATACTTTTGACTTCAGCTTTCAACCAAGAAATTCATTAAAATCCAAAGCCAGCGTAGGTATGTAAGTCAGCACCGGTTCAAATACTGCCCTAAAATAAAATAACAGCAAACCACTCCGGAAGATGTCATTTTAACTAATTCAAAACAGCTGCTCTGCCATCTAGTGTCACTGAATAATGGATGCTAAAACCCAGCTTCCACCCAAACTGCTGAAACACCTCTGCCGTGGTCTTCTCTTTCTTGTAGGTGTTTAAGGTCTGGCACGCGCCCCTGCCAGTGGGTGACAGCGGGAGGGTATATCAGGAGGTCTCCGTTCGGAAGGCTCTCCCTTGGCAGGAAGGTGGATGTAAGTTATCCCTTACATAAAAGGACTGCTCCTTACCTGGAAATGTGAGCTGCAAAGCCAGGCACATCTGAAAAACCGATGACCTTCTCCCGGTGATTTGTTAGCTCTAAGGAGGCCACATAATGAATTCTTTATTTTAGGCAGGAATGCAACAAGCCTGTCAGGAAAAGTCAATCTTTTCAAGTCTACCAGATGTTCATTTTGCCCCAGGTATTTTCTGCTTCATAGTATGAGGTCATCTCCAGAAGTGAAAGATGGCCTAAATTAGGCCATAGAGGTCTGAATGCCAGTGGCCTTCGCTGGAGGAAGGGAACACTGGAATTTGCTGAATTTGCTTGTTTGTTTTTAATTCTCCCTTTGTATATTTGATATTCCACACCCCCACACCCCCCAATATAATTTATATTCATCAAGCTCAGAGAACTGTTTGTTTTTTAAAACAAGTTAATAATAAATAATTCTATATAATAAATAATTATAAATAATAAATATAATTATAAATAAATAAATAATTGTTATTATCTTTGTTTATTTTAATGCCATATGTAGGTGCTTAGAAATAATTTAGAAATCCTCTTTTTTCAGGGCCATACAGGATTCTTGCCAGGGGAATCAAATAAGTAGAAATTAAGAGTTATTCATGTGTTCTGCCTGTTTCTTAACAAACCAAATCTCCTTACTTAGAGGCTGTCCAGATAAATCTTTAGAAATTGACCTAATTTGCCAGAATAACTCCAAATTTGGATCAGTGCTTACAACTTCAATTGATAACAGATGTTTGGCACCAGTTAAAGGTTTTAAATCTTAAGTATGACTTTACACATCTCCTTCTGAAATGTCACAGCTCTTTGTACTCATAACTAGAAGCCATGCCAGAGCAAACCAATACTGTCAATAGCAGAGCTGAAAGAAAACACACAAAGCACAAGACACTGCATTCCAGAAACAGTACAAATGTGGTTTGGAAAAGCTCAGATGTGAGGCTACTAAAACCATGATATAAATACTACAACACAGTAATGGTCTGCTTAATTTAGGAGCTGATGAGAAATACTGCCCTAAATCTTCTTCTTTCTCAAGGAAGCCCACAAAATTGCCACTTTATTGAGGATATAAGTGCAATGAGGCAGATCTCAGCTACTGTTATGGAAAGGTTTCCCTGAGTTTTTCAATTCCTAGACCAAATAGATGTTCATCCTAAAATAGGGAGAAAAAAAGGAGAAGAAATCTTTTAGGACTATAGATACTGACTTTATCTTACCATAATAGCTCTAAAAGAAACATTCTTAGAGGCTGTCTTTCTGGCAGGACCTCTAAATCCACATTTGTTCCCAAAGCACCCTGTCTGAAGTGCTGTAGAGGACCCCGAAGCCTTCTGAGGTGGCTGTGCTGAACATGCAGGTCCTTATTGTGCTGTAGGTGACCGAAGAGATCAGGGTTTTCCCTTTCTCACCAAAGCTGACCAAAAGACAATTGGGTTTTCAGGTATTAAATGACAGCCAGAGACCAGCAAGGTCTCTTAGTGCAGGGGTGTTTACTCTGATGCACTCTAGTTCTCAAAATAAATAAATGATCCCCCTCTTACCAAAATTGAGTCACGTTTTGTTTTTATCACAATAGTCCCAGCTGTTACAAATAGCTGGCACTAATAATCTGTGGTTTAGACTGATTAGCATCCTATATCCCTTCATTTCTAAAATGGAATTTTAATCAGATTGTAATTCCTTGAAATCTCCACGTCAGTGAGTACTTCCCTAACCATTAATCAATTGAATTTTGTCCTCTATTAAGCTGCTTAAATCCACTTCACATTACTGATTGATAACTTCCATTGCCTCCAGCATGTCGCTGACATACTGTGGTGTGGGGTTTTTTTTTAACATCAGGGCCATGACACTATTATAAAACTGAGAAAAAGAGCAGACGTTTGCATTGCTGCTGTTGTGGCTTTTCAGTTTCCCAATTTAAATCCCTGTTTTCTTCAGGGATTTGAAAGTGGGTCATAAATTCATACCAAAGTAAAATCACTTTCATTGGTCTAATCATGCAAGCACTCAATGTCTCTTCTGGGAGGCCAGTTCTTATTGTGGAAGTAGCTTAGCTCCTTCTGCTCACCACCA
>JAVJGJ010000057.1:42899631-42946029 GCA_035590215.1 Microhierax caerulescens | reverse complement strand
CCCCCCCGCATTCATATTTTCTGGTCTCTATGCTCATTTTTGTGCTTTTGTTTGGCTGGTTGCTTTTGGTGCTACTGTGTGAAGCACAAATTTATTTTTAATGAGGAAGTTGGTAAGTTGTGACTCTCCAGTGCAGGAGGATAATAACGGTTGTTTTGCCTAAGAAGGAAAATGAAGTTATTTGACTGGAGATCAAATGCTTCCTAAACTAATGCATTGCGAACTGATTTCCTGGAAATGTGAAGAAGCTACATTAGCACCTCGGGTCATGAACAGATATAAAGATTTGTCAGGAAAACAACATGCAACCTGAGGGAACAATTCTGCAAACCTTGTCCAAGCCAAGGGGATTTAAGTCTCTGGGACATACATCAACTAGCAATAAAGAAAGAAACACAAAACATACTTCTCAGAGCAGAGGGTTTTTTAGACTATCTAAGAGTTCATGATGGATGACCTGATTCAGGCACGTCCTTTCTTAGATGCTATTTTTTACATATTTCTTTCCCAGAATCAAAATGAGTGCTTTGCATGTTAATTTACAGCAGTACGTATGCTGTATTTTAATTTTAACCCAGTAACATGTTCTAGCTATGACACACCCATGTATTTAAGTCATTATCTGAAAGGCAGAGCCATGGACAGTAGCATTTACAGTCTGGAATTTGGCCACCAGAAGAGACCAGAGGAAGCTAAATCCTCAGAGTCCCAAGGTAGCACAGAAATCTCCTTTGAAGAATAAACTGAGTTTTCCTCAGGTCTTGCCACTGATGTAAAAAAAAAGAAAAAAACAAACCCACAAACCAAAGCATTTCCATTATGATTACTACTGTGAAACCTAATTAACTCTCAGTATGTGCCAGACATAGCAGACCTGATTAAAGTCTCCTGTTCTGGTGTTAAAAGATAATCCAAGGCCTTTAAGCTTTTGTTCAGATGCCTATGATTTTGCTAGAGTACCTGCTGTACAGCCTATGCTAATTAGAATTTTTGAATTAAAATTGTCTACATTACCTGTTTTGGGGAGGCAGGAAGGAAGGAAGGACATTTTAGCACTAGCTGACTGCCAACAGCAGCTTCTGAAGGAGTGGAGTTCCACTGCTGTTTGCAAGAGTTTAGGATATTTCTTTCTCAATCAGTGCTGTTGGAGACTAACTTCACCTTTGTTTCATTTCTACCTTATTGAAGTTATGTTCCTTACCTTGCTGTATGTTGCTCAGGCTTCTGGAAGACTGCTGTTTGTGTCTAAAAGTAGCTATATATATATATATATATATATATATATATATATAAAGGTACATATAAAGCTGAGAGCAGTTTCTGTTGCTGCAGTTCAGCTTTTCCAAGTTCAGAGCCAAATTTATTTTAAAAGTCCCTCATGTTTTTTTCTGAGACGTTCCACTTTGCACCAGAGAAGACTCAGAGCAACTGTGATGACCTTGGTGGTGTCACAGACCGTGGTTTTAACAGGAGAGCTGGCAGCACAAGGCACTGTGTGGTAGGAAGTGACTGTATCCTGAGTTAATCAAAGCCTGCGATATAATACATAAGCTGGATTTGATTATAGTTCATTATCTCAAAGGCATAATGTTGGGAAGGAGAAGGGCAGCTTGCTTGCTTTTATTTTGAAACAGTTCTATATGGTAGGCTTCTAGGTAATTTGTTAGAAAAAGGTATGTAATACATTTTGGTAATTTCTTGTTTGCTAGAACTCATGAAGTCTCCCAGTGTTTGTCTATAAAGATTTACTTAATACAGTCCTTTAATAACTGGCACGTGTCCTCATTTGTTTCAGGGGAAGTCCTTTTCACTTCTATTGACATTGCAACCTCCTGTGAACCACTGAGTGAGGAGGTGGAGAATCGGAGATCCCATTTATAGCTTTCTAAGTCAATAGAAATAATCCCAGGGGAATTCTGAGAGAGATCTTTAATTACTTAACACTGACCCTGGAAAATAATCTCCTGTCAAAGCTAGCTGTTCAGCAGGACAGATAGTCACCTGATGCATTGTTATGCTTTCTAAAGAAGAAACAAAACAACTGTATGTATTTGTTATTGTCAAGAATATTTTAAAAGACGTTAACTTGAGTCCTGATTCAGAGGTTTTCTAGGTCAATTGAGATGGTCAATTTTTCGTTAAGAGAAAATATCTGCATGTGTGAAGGAGTTCCTTCAGAAATGTGACATGATTTTTCTTTAGGCACTGTTAATATTTCAGGTTGACACTGTGTTAGAAAAATAGAGAAATCTTTCTTGTCTTTTGGGTTCAGCTATGTGAAATTTATTCCAGTGGCCACAAGAAGTGCTGGTGAAAACTGTAAAATTTTGTAAAGAGAAAACATGCTGTACTAAATCCTGACTGTAACCCAGTAATCCTGAGCTGAGAGAGTAATTCAAAAGAGTAAGTTTTCCTCCAGTTCTCACATCAGTCAGTCAGTAACGCATAAATATTTGATATGTGAAAAGCAGGTACAATTGATAGACTGATAACAGAGGAAGGTTACAGTATTCTCACTGTTGCCACCATCCAAGGTTCATTTAAAAAAAAAAAAAAAAAAAGGTACCTCTTCATGGTTTTTTATTTGCTTCATAGATATTGACCCTTTGTCATTTGCAGAATTTTTTCTGCAATTGTAAATTGTAAAATTTACAATTTTACTGCAATTGTAAAAGACAAAAAATGTAAAAAGAGAAGTCTATGATGTACAATTACAAATTTTGTATAGCTCTTAATTAAAGCAGGTTTAATTTCCATCCTGGCTTTATGTTGTAAGGTCATTGTTACAACTGGATCCCTTCCCGTTCAGAGGTCAAAAAAAAACTCCAGAAAGATTTATGGGATAACCTTTCTTTTAATCACTACTTTTTGCTTATGTGTTTACCTTTCTCTGTCCACTGATCGTTCTGTGTGTATTTGCCTTTATTTCTGTGCTCCCTTTTCTGTGTTTGTCATTCTCCGTCCTTCCAATTTTCTCAGTATTTGCCTTTCTCATGCATGCTTTTAATGTACCTTTGCTTTTCTTAAACCTTTCTGTGTGCTCATATTCTCTGAAGGTGCAGGATTATGTTTGGCAATAGGTAACTCAGTGACTGAGTCACTGATCACACTGAATTAATGCTGCCTCTCTGGTATCCTCCCGTCACCTTTCTCAGCCTGCTTCTTTCTGACACTCCAAGGATTTGCTGAACTACTGTGTCAGGGTAGGAAAACAGCTTAAACTTGCTCTGAGATAGTTTCTTTCTGCACTATGGTCTAGTTTGCTCCTTCTTGGCCTTGCGTGGTTCGTTGCCTTGCCAAAAGCCGTAATGTCTGCAAATGAGCCCATAGGTTCTTGGTGAAGTCCCGTCCTTTTACTCCGCTATAGTGAGCCAAAGGGAATGTGCTGATCACTACTCTGCTTCAGGATGTTCATATTGTGCTAATGCCACAGGACTAGCAGAGACTATTCCCTTAATATGTGGTATGTAACCATATACTTTTGCTGTGATCCAGCATCTCAGCCTTGTTCCTATGATTTTCCTTACCATTTTGTGCCACTCAGCATCTCATGCAGGTACTATTTACGAAGTTAAGATTTTTACCCACGCATTTATTGATTTTGTATGAGCTGTTCTCAGGATGAAGCTTGGACATTCAGCTGATAACAGCAGGGAAGATGTGATGTTGTTCTGTTGTGTCTGGGAGGCTGTGGTATATGGTGAAATGAGCTGAAAAGCCTTGTCCAATTCCCATTGATATTTCATTCACCAGTACTGACTCTGTCCCCTGCAGGAAGTGAATGGACATGTAAATGAGCTCTCATCTTGAATCAGAGATTGAAAACAGACATAAGTGCACATCTTCACAGATTGAAAAAATAAGCGGTGTGATATCCCCTCAAAAAGACTGATAATTTCTTTTTTCCTCATTTCTAAAGCAAATCTTCAAGTCTAAAAAGGAACAACCCAAAATATTTATGACTGGAAACCCTTTCATAAAAGGAAGCTTCTATTTAAAGATTTCTCATATAAAAACCAGAATTATTTTAGGAAGGTAATGGATACATGGTAACAGAACAAAAATTGAAGGTTATTGATTGAATGACCTCAAGTTAGTTAGTGTTCCTATTCACAGGGGTACAAACCCAGTAACTTTAAAGGTAGTAAGTTTATAACTGGTATGGAGATACAGCAGAAAAAAATTAACCTGCAAAACTTCACTCCACTGTACACTTTAAACAAGAATAAGTAAAGAATGGCCGTGTAACCTTAGGTACCCTAGCTCAAAAAAACCAAAGGCTTTGAGGGAACATGGGCAATATGAATTTAGAGATAAATTAAAAACATCCTCCTTGTGTCAGAATTATTAAAGACAAGCCTAAATGCTTGGTGTTCTGTATCTGTTTCTTTTGCACTCACCTCTGAGACCTGTGGCACTGATTGCTGTTGGCTAGGCTATCAGACTCAAGGTACCACATCTGAAGTAACTGAGTGATTGCTGTGTTGGTGGGACAGCCTGGAAAACCTCTGGGCTTGCCTGGGCCAGAGCAAATGCTGCTGCAACATTAACGGGGCTGGACTAGGAGAAATGCAGTGTCAGTCACTGGGGACTTGGGGGATAGAGAACATGTGCAGCACTGAATGGTACTCGGGGGTGGGAGAAGGGTAGAATGTAGTGTCCCATTAGGTCCTTGTTTCCAGTAGGTCTCCGTCCTTCTGTGGTTGAATATGGAGTTCATGAGGAACTTTCAGCTTGACTTCTTTCACAAGTGCTAATATCACTCCACATCATTAAGTTTCCTCTTTTAAAATCATGTTCTTTGCACTGACATTAACACTCATTAGCTGGTGGAACATAAAAGGCTCTCTTTTAAAGTGGTTCATACAAAAATATTCTCTAATAAAGAACATGTCTAGACTTAGTACTGTAGATAATTCTTGCTAGAATAAAAGTAATTTGTATGTTAAAGGAAAAAAGTATTTTTAATAGAACTGTCTTTAAAAGAAGGAATGTTTTCTTCAGTAATGTTTTGGGCTGGTGGAACTTTGCACACTTCTTGCAACTTTGCACACCTCTTGCAACTTTGCACACTTCTTGCAGATCCAGGTAAAAAACCCCATACCTCTCACTTGCATTCCTGTTAATCTGCTATCCTGACAGGAGTTCTTACTCTTGCGTATTCTTCTAAAAAAATGTGAGTAGGAGAGCAGTACATAAACTAAGGCAAGTCAGCACAAGCTCCAGTCTGTAAGAGCTGAGGTCTTTTACATACAAACAGACAATGAGAGGATTTGAAAGGATGTCAAGTGTGAGACTTTGGCACGAGGATATAACACATCATTGTTTCCAATCTCACAAACCTTAATGGTTGTGAAAATTAAGAACCGCTGTTAACAGCTAGTTGTTCCTGTACATGAAGATCCTACTTAGGACTTGAAGAGGGTCCTATGAGCATGAAACATTGGCCTGTTCCAGTTCTACGGTTGCTTTAGAAAAGACATTACCATTCCCTGAAAACTTGCCTCTTTTGCAGTGTCCAAGGAAGCCTTACTGCACTGCACTGCAGGCACAGGCTTCTGCCTGAAGTCACTCTTCAGGCACTGGCTCAGTGTAGGAGTGTCCAGTATCCCAAACGATGCCACACATGCCCATTTTTAAATTGTCCTTGGTCACTTCAAGAAAATATTTTGGGACACTGCCAGTTTCCAAATGATGCCGGGGATCCAGGATAACAGCACAAGAGGGACCTCCTACAATGTCTGTTGAAATCACAGAGCTGCTGAATGGACAGTCTCACTTCTCAGGACTGACACCATGAGCAGATCCACAGCTGGGCTCATTTGGGCTAGCTAACCTTTAACAGAGGGGCAAAGTAACTTCAGGTTCCACGTTTTTACCCCATATTTCAGGCATGAGTAAATGCTGCCAGGGAGGTTTAATAGCCAAATTTGACTTCTGAGTGCTGTAGTCAATTTACAGTACCAGGTACAGTTTCATTTCTTTCCCTCCCTAGCCAGTCTTCCTGGCTACTGGAAGTCCCAGACAAATGTTCAGTGTTTGCATAGGAAATCCAGGTTTCTGCTGCTTGGCCAGGCAATTTGTGAAGTTCACATGCAATGGATCACGGAGAACTTGAGCATCAGACACTGCACAGTTCACACTCATGGCTTCCCTGTGCAACACAAAGAATGTATGTACTGGAAAGGATTCTTAGGACAGGACTTAGCATTTGTTGTTCTAAGTAATGGTCCGGTGAGCACTGAATTTTGTTGGAGAAGCTGAGAAGCATCAGCTGAGTTCTGTCTACACAGGAGCTACCTGGGTTGGATAGGCAAGCAAGAGAGCTGGAAATGCATCATTCAGCACAGCAGAAAAAAAAGACCAGGAGTGTGAATGAGAGCTGTCTACTGTGCAAGGCAGGAAACAAAAAAACCCCAAAAAATCTTGCAAAGGAGGTAGATAGCAGAGATTTTCTATAGGGAAAGGTGGCTGTTGAAGAACTTCCCTTAGCATAACAAAAATCTTAAGGCATATTCAACTGCAAAATCTGTTTGCTTCAGATCCTGATAAACTCCATTTTGTACTTAGAAAGTATAAGCAATCAAAAAGGAAGTAGCTTCTGGGTATGAAGTAATTTTATTTGTGTTTTCAAATACACACATGCACACACCCTCACCCACTTATTTCTGTACACGCAAACCCACACGTATATGTATTTATATTACTGTGCTCCCCAGGATGTAATTCTGGAGTGCTTGGCTGAGTACCACCATCCTGACCTGCCAGCACTTCACAGAGAATGTTTAAAGCAGGTCTGGGGTTTGGAGAGTTTCCATCTGCAGACTGTCACGCATGGCTGGCTATGCATGGGAGGGCAGGGACAAGAGCAAAGAGATGGGCAGTTGTAGGCCTGGGGTAATGATTCGTAAATCCGTCCACTTTGTTAAATGCTGTATTTTAAGAGTTGTCCTCCAAATGCCTTGTTACCTCCAAAATATCACCAAGGAAAGTTTCCTTCTAATGAGGCAGAGTTGCAGCAAGTCTCTCTGCTCACAGAAGAGGCTCGGATTCAGACAGGCAGTGATGATCAATGAGCAAAGCAGTGTCTAGCATGTCACGAACAGAATGAAAAGGTTGGGTGCATCTGAATGAGGGAGCTCAGCCATCACCATCAGCCTTGCCTCTAGGTCTCATTCTGAAAATTGCAGGGAAGCTGTGTTCTTCCTCCCTTGAGATTTGCATAGGACATTTACAGCATTGAGGATTCCTTCTGACATTTCTAATGGAAACAGCTAGAAGAAAGAGGGAAATCAGATAGCAGAGTGTCTCTGCACGCTGTGCTGTTGCCAAGCAGATTATGTGTTGTAATCTGTAAGCACTGAACTGTGTTTGAATTATGAGGAACCTCTCCCTTGCTTTTGTTTTAGCCCCCTGGGAGAGGCAATGTTTCCGGACTGCTAATGTCACAGCGTGACCTGTTAATAACCTGCAAGAGCCTTCCTCCATTCCACTGCCTCCCGCTCCCCCAGGACCCGGCAGCTGCCATCACACGGATCAAATGCCTGCCTTGTATGCGGTTCATTGAGAAAAATTCAAGCATGTGGCCTGAGGTTCCCCTGATGACTGTCTGGGGATGATGATTTCTACCATCTGTTCTGGCTGCCTGTGGCTCCCGGAAACACCGAGGTGTATGTTGCTTCTGGCCATACGTGGGATTCCTAATGAAACCTCAGCTGCCGTCCAACTGTCTGCGAATATCAGATGGAGTTGAATTATCTTTCTGCCAAGAGGGGAGGGAGAAGCACTTTGTTTAACTCTTTAATCTGAAGCACTACACACAGCACGTGCATAATCACAGGGTACAAAGCCACTGAATTATTAGCGTCTGCATCGCGGTGGCAGCTGTAGTGTTTGCACGTGTGCTGGTCTGTCCGATTTGAGATGCCCAGGCTGGTTGTTTCCAGGCTAAATGTACAGCCTCAAGTCAAATTCATCTTAGTGGAGCTCACTTGGAAGCCCTGTAATTATATCAGAGATTTATTTGATCCCTTCACTTCTGATTTGTATTAAAGGCACATATCAGCCATATAATTTATATATCGGTATATGACAAAAGGCTGCTTATCAAATAGTTTAGATACAGGGAAGGAATTGCAGCAGTTTCAAAGCTATTTATTGAGGTGGAGGAAGTCACAGCAAATTGATATTAATTTTCGTATGTGAAAGAAATTTTAATGCAAAAAACCTTGATAACAAGTAAGTAAAAATCACTTGTCTTTCAGGATTTGACGTCCTGTCTATTATTTTCCCTGTAATCTATCATTTAAAAACCTTTCCTTGCCATTTGCTGAATATCAGATTTCAGTGGGTGTTGAGGGGTGCTAAATCACCTAAAGGACCAGGTCTCAGTAGAAAGGATTTGACATTCTTTCTTGTTAGAATTACCTAGATTCTTCCACTGATATTCACATTTTTTTCTCCATTGATATTCATAGTATTTTCTTTGAATGAATAGATGCTTTCAGTAAGAAATCCACTGAGTTTTATGTGGCAGGGGAAATTATTTACATAGTGCTGGAGCAGTGAAGGTATTACAGGGTTGCTGAATGGCTGAGGAACAACTGCTTACATCCCTTGCAGTCATTGTTCAGGCAAGGCAATGCGGAATATGACTCATAAGAGACCTCGAAGCAAAAAAGAAAAGGAAGAAGAAGGAGCTACACAGCAGCAGGCAGTGGTGATAGCCGCGGATTGCTAAATGGTAAGGGGAGAGTACCATGGTACTGGATGTTTCACATTTTCAGATTCAAGTTAAACACCTGTGTAGCATGACCTCATCCACTTAGTTTTAGAGACTGTTTTTCTACTAATATTGTGGATGTTAATCAAAGAATGCAAAAACACTTCCTAGCAGTGGCTTGCTGAGGGACATTCAATTGTTTTTGCTTTTGGAGCTTACTTTGTTATGCTATGAGACTTAATAGCAACCTGCAAATGTATCCAGCAGCTAGTGCATAGGCATGGGGGTGGGAGGCAGGGTTCCCACCGTTGCTGGCATTCCTTTCTCTTGTCAACTGACTGACACAGAGATGTGCACATACCTTATACATATGCACGCTGACAGAAATCAATATCAGGGTAGAAGGCTTGGAAGCAGATATTACCAGAAAATTCAATAAAGCTTGGGAAAATATTTCTATTTCTAATTTCCTATTTTATTGATTTTTTTTTTTTTTTTAAATAAAACACACTCAAAGACGCAGGAACTATATATGGAAACATTTCACGCATTCATCTTCTCCAGCCTGGAATGACCCAGTAACTACCCTTGCTTTCATCTTTAAAGCAGTTTTTCTTTTAGCAAGGAGTTTGAGATTACTGGCTTTTAGCAAACCTGAGGTAGTTAAGCAGGGCACACAAATATGGAAGAGGTGGTTTGTCTATAATGTAAAGCTTCTCTAGGGAAATTTCTCTTTTTGTGGTCTGGATACAGGAAAGTTTAACTGTAATACCAGTGGCTGGCCAAAAATATAAAAATAACAATAAAAATAGAAAAAATGGAACCCTCCATTAATTTTTAAGATAGATTTCAGCCTAGAGCTTTTTAAGGAAAATATAGCATTTCTTCCTTCTATCTGCATAGATCCCTGCATCACTTAAGAGAGATTTGACAGATGGAGACAGCTTGTAACAATGCACTTGAAGCTCTGAAAGACTAAAATGAGTAATCAAAACCATTCCAAAAATTACTTTTTCATGAATCTGTCTAAAAATATATGCCACAGAGAGTTTCTTTCCCCTCCTTTCCACTCTTTTTTTTTTTTTTTTTTGAGGTAAGATGGGTATTTATGCTTAGCTGTATCTTATTATGTGTGATTTCCCCTTTCCGTTAGTCACATCACATCTTGGCTTGCAGTCACAAGTGACGTAAGATGTTGCAAAATGTCACTAATTAATATGTTAAGAGACAGCGAACTAGATATAAAACATGGAGATCCCAAAGTCAATCTCATTATCAAGTTCCTCTGCCATAGTCTACTTTTGGTGAAATTTACATTATGATGTAACATCTGAAAGAATTATTCTGAAATGGAGAAATATACCCTGCAATTTCCAGGCCTCAAATGATGACTGTAATCATGCTCAAAGGGACGGAACATGAATGCTTCCCTCCTCCTGTCACTTGGAATATTTCCTTAAGGCTAAGAAGGCTATTAGAGGGATCTGAGCGTACATACCTGTGGGAACATGTGGCCTGAAGGGATTCTTTCTTGGTTGCTATTGAGAGTTGACTGTTGCACTGAATTCCCTGTTGTCTGTGCCACAAACCCTAATGGGATTACAGGGAATGCTGAGGAGAACAACACAGATGATGGAGAAAGATATAATTTCCAGAGCAATTTTGTTGCTAGCACAACAGAAGAAAGCCTGCATTTCCAGACACATCCATACATGTTCCCTACCCCAGGCCATGAACACCCAGCCTGAGGTACCACAAAGTTCTGCTTTACACAGGTGCTGAACACTTACCTTTGTGGTTGTAGTGTTGACAGTTTACAGTTCTGAAAAAGAAATTGATGATTTCTCAACACAGGCATCCATTTATGATTTTATACTTTAAAAGCAGCTGGATGGCTAGGCTTTAGTATACCTGATCTGGATTTGCCTGTGATTATAAGCAAAGTGTTACTTATCCATAAATGAAGGAAATTTCAGTGCTGAGAGGCTCTTTTGAAAAAAAGCCCTAGAAGTATCTGAGTTACCCATGTAATCCAGACCACAAAGAGAATCCTAAACTTTTAGAGCCCTTCTGAACAGTCTTGTTGTATAGAAAGGAGGGTTAAATTTTACATGGAGAAAACGAAGAAAGGTAACTTCTTTAATAAAGGAAATATATCAGATGGTGGAGCATTTCCCTGCTGAGAATATGTAGGTGCTGTCACTCAAGATGTTCGTAAGACTGACTAAACACCAGAAATGTACGGACAAGATTAATTCTATGCTGAAATAAGGCTCTAATGTGACTCTCTGTCTCTAACAGGTATGGTGACATTCCTTTGCAGTGGCAAACTCAGAGAGAGCAGAGAATAGTCAGCGCTAAGTAAGGGAGTCATTTGCCAAATATGTGTCCCATCTTCAATTAGAGAAACATTCTGACAGCTCGAGCTTGTCCTGCCTGTCTGCTGTTTCAAGGAATTGATACAGCAGCTGGCAGCCAGCAAGGTTTCTTATGACAGCAAACGCATACATAAATAGTAGAAGTCAGAAGCTTGCTGGACTTCCTAGAAGGAAATTTTAAATAACCTCACAAGATCTTAGGTAAATCATTTGGACCGGCCAGCAAACAGATAAAGCCCAGACATTTGCAAGTGCAAAAACTGTGAGCCTTACAAAAATAAAATGACTACATAAAATGGTACTCTTTGAAGAGGCTGTTACTATGCTAGAGAAGATGTGTGTGTGTGTGTGTTTTGCTCTGGGCATATCACTGAATTTCAGTTACTCAAGGTAATGTTATTTAGGTGTCATAACAACTATGACTGTAGAGTAAACGCCTTAATATTCTAGGTAAATTTCAATCTACGTTTGGAATATTTGTAATGAAATGGAAAAAACAAAAGCACTTTACTAATACGTTATTAAGTACTTGGCTTTGACTGAGTTTTTGTATAACACACTAAATGGAATGTATAAGTAACTTCACTGGGTTTTGCCTCCTGAAGCAAGTGAGCAGATGTTGAAAGGGCCAGCAGACAGTGACACGAAATTATCATTTTTTCAGTTCTTTCAGTCAAAACACTTCCCAAATTCTTACAATACACAGCTGTGAAATAGTGAAAATTTCAGCAAGGGATACCTGAAGTCTGGTTCTGGAGAACTGGTAGGATTGCTTGGTGGCTTTGATCCCTGGCACAGACTGGCAAAGAGCAGTTTTCTATTATCTTATTTTAACCCAGAGTTTAGGCCAAATTCTGATTTACTTGTAAGACTTAAGTCCACAAATACCTATGAGGTCAAGGGGAGTACTGTAGGAATAAGAGGCTTTTCATTAAGGTAATCAAGTGTGTGAGGCCCTTGCCCTTTGCTACTATGCTGTTTTCCTTTCCTACTTTCATGTTTTTGTTGTTCTTACGTTGTGTCCTCTAGGGGACAGGGATTCTCATCCCCTGTATTCATGCATTGTGAAACTGCTGCACTAAAAAAAAATACTGTCACTAACAAGAAGGGTAATAAATGATGTGATATCAGGAATGACTGTAGGAGCACCCTTAGTAGGAAAATTTATTTGATAGAGAGCTTTTCTGCTAGCAACTAAGAACAGAGAGTATTGGTTTGCATCTTATGTGCCTTTCCTGTTTCTAGGAACACAAATCTTTTTTTCAGAAAATTTCACAGCTGAGGAGAAAGGAGTGACATCCCAAAAGGCTGGATCACTTTCTCCCACCAGGTTCTCCTCAGAGACGTTTGCCCATTAAGGGAAAGCACACAGTTTCAGTTTCAATGGATGTGGTTCTTACTTATTCTGGGTACAGTTGATAGGGTGACTCACTGCTCTGCTAATGAAAGCCTGGTGTTTTGCCTTTAAAAAAATACATTCTGAATTCATTCAGGCAAAGCAGGTTTTACTTGCTGCCTTTGTTCTGCTATTTTAAGGGTAGGATTAGAGGACAATGCTAATAGGTAGAACTAAAGAGACATGTTTGTCCCTGCATGAACATAAAATGAAAGTACGCAATTAAACCCCCAGTGAACTAGAAAGGAAGTTGTATAGTGAGTAACAGCAGGTGTACAGGTCTGCGTGTCTCAAACAAGGTGTAACGTGATCGCAATCTCAGCCTTCCTGTGGGCCGTGAATAAGAGCACGAAACAAAGGAAGAAAATGGGGCCACATCCTCCCTCAGTGTAAAATGTCATAGCTCTGCTGAAGGAAATGGGACTCTGCTTAATCACCTTAGGTAAGGGTATCACCTTCTCAGCACTCTCCCCAGCTGGACCCTTGCCAGGCTGCCACGGAGGTATCGCTCCACCCCATGCGCCTGATCTCCAGCTTTCCCTCGCTTACGCAGACAGTAGCATTGCTCCATCCTGTAACCTGCATCTGGGGGACGCGGCTTCGTGGGAGAGAAGCTCTGCCACTGCACTTTGCCTGAGCCACTGCTAGTGGTCTCGCTCCTCAAGGGCACATGTGCATGGACAGACACACACATATATTTCACATGAGATTAAACAATATATTAGCTTTTATTTTGCTGACCTGGAAAACATGCAGACCTAGGAGGAAAAAAGATAATGTGCTGAGTCCCAGATGTATTTTTTCTTCCGTTTTCTGTTCACAGACTTTTGTTTGCGTTTTGGGTGTTTGAGTTCCTTATCTTTCTGTCAAGACATCGAGCATCTGTCCCTTTCTGCTGCCTACTGGCTTGTTTGTCCCTTTCTGATAGCCAAACTGAACGCAATCCTCCAGCTGCTGTAAAAGTATGCGCCTCCCTCCCCACCCAGCTGCCTACTGAGTAATTCTGTGATGTTTCTTGATCTGTACCACCTCTGTGCTCTTAAATAATGCAATTACCTAGGATTTTCTACTTTCATATTCAGCAGTAAAGAAAGCCCTATATTTTTTTCAGCTTTAGCTAACTGCTCACTCCATTTTCACATGAAAAGATGGCCTTTAGGTTTGACTACAGGTTTCAGTTCTTTGTCTTTCAAAGGTGGTACTCAACTTTTGTCAGTAAATGTGTTTATAGAAATGATATTCCGTAATACTGGCACTTCCAAATTAGTGATTTAATAATTTTTATATTTTTTATGAGCTTTACCTAGCTGCAACTCCACAATCACAGTTTGATTGATTGGTTAAGTCCTGAGGGTATTTTTATTGTTTAATGAGTTTAAAGATAATTTTTAAAGGTAGGTACAGTTATCTGTTTCTGAAAGTTATAAAGTATAGGACAACCAGAAATCAGACCCAGAACTTGAATCTACAGACTGCTTCAGAGAACTTACTTACTAAATGCTTTACATCTCAGGATGCAGCAAAATGAAGGAGACAGTTTTTCCTATAATCTGTTCAAAGACAGGGAATCAGTGGACATCTTTCTAATCGCATTATATTAAAATGGAGGAGTTTAGATAACTGCCACAGCCAAACCTTTAAAGAGAAATGCTGACCCACTAAAGACAGTGACATGATTTCCAGTGCTTTGAATGGTGCTAATATGTCATTTCACTGTTTCATTGGGGTAAGTGATGCAAAACAGGACCTTTTTTGTATACACTGGTTTTCTGGGTCAAATGGCAAAATATAAAAGATAAGGACAGGTGGCTTCAACACTTGATATACAGCTTGGATGGCCGTTATCATTTGAGGTAGCAAAGGTGTAGCATGTGTCTGTGAGAACTGGCAGAGGAAGGGTAAGTCATAATTTGAAGTGCAGACTTAAGCCCAGTATAACTGGAATAGTACTGGAGAGTAAAGATCTACCATGCTGTTGTGACATTTTGCCAGTTCTAAAGTCAAATAAGGGTTACTCTGCAATAAAATGGGATTTTAATATTAACTCTAGAAAGGTGAAATATTAATTTTCTTAAGTGTCTTAAGAACACTTTTCTGTTGTACAGCAGCTGAAGGAGGAGAAGAAATTTTTATCTTGTTCTAAGTGTCCGCTGCACTCTGCTGATGGAGTGCACTGTTAACATGCCTGGAGGGATCTTTTCACTTTTAGCTGAGTTCTGCTCTTATATGCAAGCATACAGCATCATTCCTCAGGTTCTGAGGGATGTGCTCTCATTTGTTGCAGTACAAAATACAAAATAAAATTAAATCTATAGAAGAAAACCTGCTGTTGACTGGTTAGTCCCCTGGGCATAGTTGTTTTTTGTATCCACAGTAAGTTCACTTGAGACAGAGAAGCAGAGACCAGACTTGCCCTTGTTCCACATAAAAGCTCCTGCACAGTTTGGCAACTGCACTTTGCAGAGTCATTTCCTGTGAGTCAGTAAAAGCTCTCAAAGAGAAGGAACAGTTTTGCTAAACTGGATAAGTAATACCTGCTTTTATGTTTTCCAGTCTTCTCTATCCAAATTTCCATGGTATTCTAATAGAAGACACTGGGTGCTGTTTGCCCCTGTTGTCCCTAGATTTCCACAGCTTTTCTTATTCAACAGATTTTTTTTTTTTCAGGGTATTTGTGTATGTGCCTCTCCCTGCACACATTGTTCCAGTGCCAGGTGGGTAAACTTTAGGTTCAGCTCCATGCCCTTGCTCACACTGTCTGCTAGCGTGCAAGTGTAACACAGGGAAACTGGCACTGGAGAAACAGCACAACAAATGCAACTAATTAGAAGAAACAATGTTGATGGGTTCTCAGTTAAATTGCACTAAAATATTCATTGTTAATTGTGTATTCTTTCAGTGTTCCAGCCCACAGCCCTGGAGTCTGAAATCACCTATTAATGACACAGGAAGTACCAGGCAAGAAATGTCTGTTCCAGCTGCCCAACAGCACCAGCTAATGTGTTCAGATCCATTTTCAGGGGTGAGGAAGCAGGTTGTTTGCTCTATTCATTCTGTGCCAGGGTTGCCAGGATGCTGAACAAGATTGTATTTACACAAGGAGTTCTTTGCTGATATGAAAATACTGGTGTACTCTACTGGCAAAAGGCTTCTCGTGCAATTGCGGGCTACAATAAGCAGAACTGTGGAAAGCCACCCCTCACAAATGAGACAACGGTGGGAGTAAACCAGTTCTTTTTTTTCTGGTTTAACCCTTTTTGAATTAGAGTTCTGATAGTACAGCTGTGTCGGGGCAGAGGTGTAAAGAGCTGAAAGCCATAAAATACTCCCTCCATATTACTGTGCACAGAATGTATGTTTCTGAATAAATGCACGTGTGGGGAAGTGGAAGAATGAGAACAGTGAGAGACAGTGTTAAAAGTTGTCCTCTAGGAGTTCTTAGGGATCTGAGATTCTCTTCATGTAGATAACTGCCAATTTATATTTTATATTGAGGTGGAATTGCATCATGCCATGGAATAATCTAGGAGGGAAGGATAAGGAAGGAGAATTGAAAGATCGATACCCCAGGCACTACCATGAGCATAAGAACGAGGGGGTACAAACTAGAAACTAACAAATTTAGTCTGGAAAACAGAAGAAAATTTCTAACCATTAGAGGACTAATATCCTGTAATGACTTCCCAGCAGAGAAATGGTAGGGGCAAGAAGTGCTAGCTGTTGAGGGACTGACAGTAGGAGACTGGTGACCAACGCACTTGATGATCCAGGAGGAGTCTTCAAGCCTTATGTTCCAAAAACCACTTTAGGAGCTACAACAGAATACAATAAAATCTGGAAGGGCAACAGTACTGTTTCCCAGCTCTTAAATGGAAAGGAATCTCAGCTCCAAAAAATGCATAGGTGAGCAACACTACTCTACATTGTTACTCCTGGCTACAGCTGTTTGCTCACCTGATGATGTATAAGACCAATGCAAAATATTAGCTTGAAATTAGTTATTTTTTTAAGGAGAGGCCTGTAGCAGTTTGCAGAAGGCAGTAGAAGGAGCAGTTCCCAACCACTCTCTGTCCACATCAGGTCCCTTTGTGGGGTACATGCACTGATAGACTTGTCAGGGAGAAGAAGTGAACGCAACTACAGATACTTAGGTAGAGATGTTCTTCCTTGTCCCCACTGCTGAGCTCTATGTAGTTCTTGTATCCCAAGCAACAGTTCTCCCTGATCTGGATGTAAACTCCAGTTACAAATTAAGAGGGAGACATCTGTGGGGATAGGGACATGACCCGCAGGTCGTCAGGTAACCCGGGAAAAAAATGCTCCTCTCTGCCTCTCACTGCTAGTTCTCAGAGCCAGTTTTCTTTAATTCACAGTTGCTGCCTTCCTGGTATTGCTAGGTGTTGTGCAAACTGCAGGTGAACGGTTTGAGCCTTCCCTGCAAGATCGTTGTCCTTTGTTTTGTAGTCACAGAACCTTTTAAAACACTGCTGCCTTTTATAGCGAAAATTATGCACATGCTACCAGCGGTGTGAATCACGTTAATCACAGGCCGAACCAAATGCAGTAATAGTACCTTCTGCAGTGGAAATGCCACCATCTGGTGGTTGCATCACTGCCGAAAGGCATACTGGCGGGGGTGTCCTGAGGGATCGAGCTGCCTCTGCTCAGCGAGGAAATCCTGGTTTAGATTTAGAGATTAAGGCTCCCTGGAAATCATTTCTCCTGGACAGTGTTCCAATTTCCAGACGTGTCAGATAGGCCCAGCAATGCAGAGTAGGAGACACTGGAATGAATGTCATTCTTTTATGATGTGATTTTATTACTGAGAAGCTTATGATGTTCAAACACTTCTAACGTGAGCTTTATTTTCAGTTTTTTTGGGGGTGGGTTTCATAGGATGGAGTCACAAGGTGACTTTCTTATGAAACACATACAGAAACCAGCTGCACGCTTGAAGGTGCAACCTTTCCCTCCTCCCGTTTAAAATGATTCCTACAGGCTTGTGAAAGGGAAGGTCTGACATCAGCAGAAGCTTATTGTCTTCTTATGAGACACTCCTTAGAGCATCTTTTTTTCTCTTGCTGTTAATCTCACTTTGTTCCAGAGAGGCTTTTCTTAGGGTGTCATTCCATAAACATCCTTCTGAGGTAGCTCAATAAGTTTTGTTATGATTGTCACCACGTTTTAGGTTGAGTAAAAATATTCTTGAAATAATTAAAAAAAATAAAATAAAATAAAAAAAAGAATTATTCTGTTCCTGCATATCAGGAGGGCAAAAGAGGAACAGTGATGATCTCAGTAAAGACACTTTGGATTTCTCCTAGGACAGCAGAAAGCACAATTAGTCATTATGCTCCGCTGAAGGAAGAAATGAGTGATAAACTTTGAGCAAGCCAGAGGCTTTCATGTCTTCTGACTGAAGAATTTGGAGTCCCCCTCACTTTTGGCAACCAGATATGGGATTGTGTTGATGACATATTTTGTACTGTAGTTAAGGGCTGAAGTTCACCGCAAAATGGGTTCATGCTCTAGAGCAAAGCCCTGCTCTGTGTGGCAGAGCAGAGCTGCAGAGCGGGATATTCTGCATAATTGTGGAAAAGCTAAAACGAAGCTTTGATGCAATACTGCAATATGTTATGAGGAGCAGCTCATCTAAGTGACCTGCGGAAAGTCAAGCTGTTTTTTTTATTTCCAAGCACTTCTTTTCTGTTTCCAACCACTTCAATTACACTTACAGCTCTTCAATAAGGGCTGCTTCTCCTTGCAGACCTGGATGGTGCCTAGTCCAAGGGAACTCAGTCACTGCTGGCATCCCTTGGCAATATTACCATGTAAAACAGGTGCTCTTATCATGCACAAATTGCTTCTACAGCCACAGCAGCCAGTTCTTGGCTCTCCTTTTTCCTGAGTTCTTCTTGGATGTGGATAGGGGAATGCGGGTGGGGAATACATCCATGTGCATTAAATCCCACAGAGCAAAATAGCTAAAGTACATGGATGCTCTGGTGCGTCAGAGGAGCACTGGAAATGCAACAAGGTGCGTGCAGGACACCTTGCCCCATCATATTACGTATCCAGTCAACAAAGTTGGCCATCCAGGTGTAAATAAGCATTGAAAATTGTACTAATTAAAAGGGAAGGCAATTAATAAATTATTTTCTTTCAAAGTCCTCCTGCTTTCACTCAGGCTATGTTAAGCACAGTTGGTAATGCATGTCAGATTTTTTCAGCTAGCCACTCTCAGCTGCCTCCTGCACCTCAGATCTCTCTGGTCCCATCAGCTGTGTATGTTATAGCCACGGAGAAAGGCTGAAGGTATGTGACTGAAATACGGCAAACAGCTTTGCAATTGATTTTTCTTCTCCATTGTTAAGAAACATCAGATTGCTTAAAAGATCACACTGGGAGTTATAACCTTCTCCCCCATCGGCTTTTTGTGAGTTGTTGATTAAGGGCACTAGCCTGTGCTTTTGCAATGGCTTAAAACAAGGAATGACAAGAAAATATTTTGTCAAAGGATAACCTTCTAATTCCAAGCATTCTTAAACTTGCACTGGTATTGATTTCAGCCACAACAGGTTCTCAGAGTCCCTGAGCTTTCCACTGACAGTATTCATTGCTCAGTGATGCCAATGGCAAGCCTGCCCCGCCGTGACTGGTTCCTCCCAACAAAACCAGTTTGCAGTGACACCCACTAGCAAAGTGAAAGAAAACCCAGAAAGCAGGTATATTAACTTGCTATGTGCAAGGCCACCTGTCAGCTACCTGTCAGCTAAATGTTTACTGGCTAACAGGTGTGCCTTTGATGAAGACTTAATTGTTTATCACTATTATTAGAGTTATTGAGTGCCAGCAATCTGTTCCCTGCCATACAGTAAGAGACAAGGTTTTCTCATCTTCAAACAGCTCTCATGAAACTATGAGAGAAGTTAAGTAATAAACAGTCATAAACTACCAGGTTTGGCTTAACTCCTACAGAAACAGATTTCCTCCCCTGCATTCCCACTAGGTTTTTGCCTTTAGTAGATTCCCTTAAAAATGCACCAAAACCAGGAAAAAAATGGATTTATGCAGGTGTTTATAATGTGCTATCTTGTTTAATTTGCTCCTAAGTAGTGACTGGGATTACTGTATTGTCTAAATATGCATAAGGAGGGATTTGAAGCCACAGGGATTTCAAGCTCTTGCTACCTAATCCTCCTCTCAGACAGCTACATCATCCAATTAACACTGGTTCTGTCAAGACTTTCAGACTCCTCTGAGAACAAAATATTGCTCCAGGGCTATTGGGACATACTCTGGAGCAAGAAAATCTATGTCCTCTAAACACAGGAGGTAAATATCCCTGCTTCCTCCCCACACCTGAAGCTTCTGGAAGAAAAACAACTACAATAAAGAATTTCTGAAGTAATTTTTAAATGCGTGATGGGCTTGATATTGCATTACTTCTAAGTGTCAGATTAATCTTAATAGACCTATGTTATTAAATAATTCAGTAATCACATGAATTTCAGATTCTATTTGACTGGAGACTATATGAAAGAGAATATATAGCGTAAACATAGAAAAAAACTTTTATACAGACTGAGTAATTTAGTCACCTCTTTTCCAAGTTTGATGCCTAGACTACCTAACTGCAGCAGTAAGCAAACAGCAAATTAAAAAAAAACCCACACCTGTGTGCTGGGAACCTTAACTCACCGGCTAGCTGAATCCCTGGGGCTTATATGTTTATATCAATTAACTTAATGCCTGAATGAGGTGATAAAAATAGGTAAGCTGCATGTGGCCCAAAGTCCTTTGGAAAAATGGGACATATGCCCTTCACACAATCTTGAAAATGACAATGCAGTTTGAATATTCTGAGGGGTAATGGGATGGTTGTCCCGAAGTGGGTCGTTAAACCAAACTGCTGTCAGGTCTCTCCAGCAGCTATGGTTTCATTCTGTGATCTTCCACCAGCCTGAAGCTGGGCACCTCACTGTTATCGAGTACAGTGTGTCACATAGGGTACTCCCTGCTTTGCTCAGATAGTGCCTAATTACCCACTCGAGTGTATACTTGCCATGGACAGGAGTTTGAAGACTTGTAGGAAGAGGCTTCTGTGAAGCAACAGTAGGAATGTGTAGTTGTGGTACACGGCGCCAAGTCCATAAAAACAGTGGGGGTGAAAATGAGAAGTATATTCTGTTCTGTGTTCAAAAATAATTTTAAATAATCAAAATTCACATGAAGCAAGTGAGGTAATTTCACTAGCAATTAATTTACAGAGATGTTTATTGCATACTTGTCCATATTATTTTCTCCTCAGAAGTTTAAAAAGTTTTGATAAATGCTTGTCCTCACAAGAATTGTTTTGCATAAAAACAGATGGTAGAAATAAAAATTATTATAGTAGTTATACTCCTAGACTTTGCTCTGATTTCTGAAAGTGCACTTCCCATGAATTTACTTCAGTTGCATATGTTTTACCCAAGTGGTATATGTGTGTCACAGCTTGGATTTTCATTAGAACATGCTCTTACTGAGCAGTATGATTCCTAATTTCTCCTATTCCACTCATATACAAAGCACACACAGTTAAAGAGAATTTGATGATACATTTATGTACCTGATGTATATGGGTCACATTTCTTCAAGTCCCCCCAAGGCCAAAAGAGATGGAAAGTGGCCCAAACCTCTGTGTTAGAGATCCACTTCATGTATAAATTTAAGAAATACAGTTGTTATGCCCAATTCCTACACCATCTTCTCTGCTGGTAGTCTGGCAGAAGAAAGCTCAGATGGTGGGCAGCCTGGAGCCCTGTTTGTAGGTTATAATGAGAACTAGAACAAAAAATTGTCCTTGGGGCTGGACAATGGCCTTCTTCCAGATATTCAGTGTGAACACAGAGGGACAGGACCTCCCTCGTATTCTTTCCCCGTGCCGGTGTGTGGCCCCGGACCAGATGACACACTCAGCAGAGGAGTTTGCTGGACTGGCTCTAGGTGAAAAATGGGGGATTACTGAAGTTTTGCAGTCAGCTTGGTTTGAATTTGAAAAATACTTCTCAAAGAGAGATTCACAAAACAGCTGGGGAAGAGAAGGCTTCAAAATGTCCCAACAGCGGCCATCCAGACTGCATGAGGAGGTTGCATGAGCACACATAGCCAGGCTCTTCTCAGTGCTTCATGGCTCTGGATGAAAGCACTCTTAGCTTTAGTCCGTTAAGGTTACAACCCAAGCCATCCAGCAGCCAGCTTCAGAGGCCATCTGGGCCTGCAGAAACCATTACGTGGAGACATGTAATATTGTTTCTCTGCATCCAGGGACTAAGTTAACTGTTCAGCTGGGCAGGTGATGATTGACTCAGGTAAGTGTCCACCTCTTTTAAATGTCCTAAGCGTGATCATGACGTGTTTCATTCAAATCTTCTCTGTGTCAATTTAAGCAGTCCAGGCAAAGTGGAACACCTACAATGAGAAATATTTAGAATTACCAGACATCAAATGTAGCCAAGTGATTTTAGCTGTTTCTGGAGATGATATGAGGAGTTGAATTCCCCTCTGGCAGAAGAAGGAAATAATTCTGGATTTACTGCTTTCTGGCAGGCTAGTCAGCAGTTCAACCAAAGGAATTTGGTTCAAGGAATCCCACCAGCTCTCTGAGGCTTCTCTAAAACTTATTCCACTTCTCTCACTACCCCAAGCCTAGATGTCTTGCTGATTTTTGGACACTTTGCAGAAGTACAATTGTCTTTTCCGTTCAGTTGTTGCCATGCAGGCCCAGTCTTCAGTGTGTTGCTCCTCCTCTGTGTTGCCATTCCCTTGTATGTCCAGTGGGAACTGTATGCTTACAAAAGTCTGATTTTCACATAGACCTGCAAATGAACCTGGGAGCATGGAGTTACTGTTCTGTTGCCTGAGAGGGATAACAACCTGAGCTTGTTTTGCCATGCTTTTCCTTCACCCTGAGATGATTATTTCTCATAGCTTCTCACCCATCCAAACTGTAAAACATCCAGACCATAAAACTGTCATTCTGAACAAGCGATTAAATCTGTCAATGAATCAACACCACAGCCTGGGCAGCAGATGACTCCCACCTCAGTTAAGCAGTTCTGGCGTGCTTACAGCTTTACCTGACCTACTGCTTAGGCAGTATGTATTGTCAGGTCAGAAAAACCACTGCCTTGTCAACTTTAAGATTCCCTGAGGCTCAGCAAACTTAAGGATCCACCTGGTGGCAACCTCAGAGGCTCTTGTTCTTGCTTTTCCCAGGTGAGTCATACTTCCTGACTCAGTCATTTCAGACATCTTGCAAAAAAAGTACCAACAAGGCATACAAACTGGCCTGCTTCAGAGTTGAGATAACAAAAAAGATTGAATTATGAAAAATGTCAGAGTTGTTTCAATTTAACACAGTTGAAACCAGACTCACTTTTTAAAATTTCTTGCTGAACTTCTAAAATGCTGGATATAGAATTTTTTTGTTTTGTTTGTTTGTTCATAAGGAAATATCAAGCAGTCTTATTGGGAACATTCTTTACACTTCTAGGAAAACAAAAGTTATTCCACTAAAGAGTTATTTTTATTATTTACTTTCATTATTTTATTTAATTATTATTATTTGAAGATGGGTTTAATGCCAAATTTAATTTTTCAAAACAAAGAGGCACCATATCATGAGTGTCAGATAAGGCCTTTTAGACTGATCCTGCTGTGGATAGTATGATGCTGTGAATCTGCCTATTCATTTGGTCTTCACATCTGAAACAAAAAGAACCTGCAATATCTTAATTTATTATTTTAAAAACAAATATATTTTTGTTAATTTACCCTTATTTATTTGCAATCTTTGCAAATATGAATAGACATTTAATTAGGTAATTAATTGAAATAAATGACTTATCTAAGTGAAATGAAAATAACAGTAGAGAACTGGGCAAAAGTGCCTAGGTAAGGCATACTACGAGTTTATTTTTCATTTGCCCACTTTTCAGTTCTGTTCATAGGCCTGTCTAGACTGTCCCTGTAACTTTGGACATCAAGGTCACCGAAAGCCTTATCGCTGAATGAATGCAATGCTTGATATAAGAATTATTAATTAACTTGTCTTATGAACTAGTGCTACTACAGTGCTGTCCAGTTATTACTGCTTTGCCCAGACTAATTTGTAAGGAACAAGGTTGCCAATGCAACAGTGGATAAGTGATCCTGTTTGTTATTATTTCTTTTGTAGTATCTCCACTGCAAAAAGATAAAGGTTACCGGGATTACCTCACGGGGCAACCAAGCTGTATTTCTGCTCCCGTAGGGTTCTTTCTGGAAGTACTCAAAGACAGGCTGTACATGCATGTTCCTCAAAATACCTTCTGGTCTTGTGGCCGCACTCACTGCTGATTGTAATGCATGGATTTTGGGCTCTCGGGCCCTGGGCCATGGTGTGACATCCAGCTGTGATAACTTAATAGGCAGCTGCAGGGTGCACCACAGCCCCAGCCTGTCAAACGTGCTGTGCGTGCACGTGGAGCACAGACTGCAGGTACCTGTTTGTTGTGCTCATGGTCTGGGAAAACTGGCATGTCCGGCAGAGTAATTGCAGTCTTTGCTGGTGTTATATTTGTGCAAACAAGAAGCATTTGGGGAATATCACTTGGGTTTCTACTTAGGGAAACTTCTGTGCTTCTCCTTGTGCACTGCACTATAAGCATCTTCTGGAGAACAGACATTTTTTATTGTTAGGTTTCTGCTTCCCCATGGTTTCCTTTGAAGAAAGGCAGGAGGAAAAGAGATGGGTTATTTTTTTCATTGCTTAGAGACAGGGAGAAAGGCAGAGATCATTTATTTCTTTCCTGTGGCTGAAATCATTCTATTCACAGTTCTTTTACCAGGAAATATCCATCTGTCTTAAGGCTCTGATAGATAATCCAGTGGGCTAAAGTTAAATCATTAATTGAGTACCATCTCCATCCCTCTGATGAAGGTTGTTTTCCTTGAAGAAAGGAAGACTTAACTTCTTCATAAGCAGCTCCTGAACTGCTGGGATGTTTCACAAGATGATAAACCAATGCCAGTACCTGCTGACTGTATGAAATCAGGCCCAAAACTGCCATAGTTTAGGGGCCTTTAAGAGGCAGTCACGTTCAAAGGGATGCTGGAGAGAAGACTAAATAACAATACATGCAGCAGCTGGCCATTTTTCATTTATTGCCATGTATAAATCAGAGCCTATAGATGCTGAAGGTTATCTATGGAAATCTGCAATTCTATTATTTCTCTCCCTTTCCTCCCAAGTCTATTTTTCATTTATGTTACACTTCCTTCAGCTTTCTTTCCCTGTTACCTTTAGAAAGACTGTTTCCCTGCTTTTTTACTTAATCTTCTATTTTAAATGTAACTTTGAATGATAACCTAAGGGAAATACTACAGTCAGGAGAAACAGGTGATTAGGTGATGTTGTGGCTTGATCGTTATCAGCTTTTCTTTGACTTTTCTCAGGAATGCTATTGCTGTGCTGGAAGATGTTAATGGCTACCATAAAGTTTGTCTTTGATCTGAAGAAAATTCCAGGCCTCATTAATCCCCTGTTATGGCAGGCAACCTCCATTCAGTCTAAACAAGAAGCAGCAGCTAAGCTCCTGTACAAAGTAAAATTGCTGAAAACAGTAGAAACCACCACCCAGGCAGTTATCCTACAAAGAAAAGCTGAAGCATGAACTAATTTGTGGAGAACAAAGAACTTTCCTGGGAAATTATTATATATTCAGTGGCTGAGACATCAACTGATAGGAGCTATGTGTTTTGAAGTAATCAGAAAGCAGGGAAAAAACGAATAGGCAATGTGGGTGGCCCAGGGAGAAAGCCAAGAGAAAAAGCTTCTGTTGAGCAGAGTACCTACTGAAAAAGGAGAGCTGGTTTCTGAGCAAGGAAATAACCTTCTGCTGTTTGTTCCCTCCACATTCAGGGAAGCAGGACTTTGCGTACATTCTCTGCAAGTACACAGGATTTCACCAGAGAAATATCATCTGGCCCAAATCCACAGTTTCTCTTAATGAAACAGATGTGCCAAGATCATAACCGGTGGCTAAATGTTTGGGAAGGACAACAGTTGATTGAAAATGGGAGATATTTTATAAAGTTTGCTTGTTTGCTGAGATTCTAGACTTTAACCTTGTGAAGCCCCGTTCGTGCACGCGACCAGCTCAGTGAGGCTCAGGGAACAGAAGCATCTGCAGCTCAGATTATCTTTCCTTTTTCCCCATAAGCAACTGCAGCATAAATCTGGCAGCCAAGTGATCCTCATGACTGTGCAGGTGAATAACCAGATTCAATTAAGTTTGGTGAATTTCTCCTCAGTTCTCACAATCCTTGCAAAGGTAGTTCCCACTTTTACTTCTGTATATGTTAAGTAAGATTGAAAGACCATAAATCTGCACTGAGTGGAGCCTCAGGTTAGGTAGAGGTGTTTCAGGCTGCTGAACTGGTTTGGCCACTGTCAAAGCTCTTTTGAATGCATATAATTGTTCTAAAGAAGTTTTTTGTGTCAAGGGGAGGTGGGTGAATGATGTTGTTTTATGAGGCCATAGTTTAATGATGGAGCTTTAAAAATCTTATTTCTACTCTGAAGCCTCTACCAACATGAAGCTTTTACCTAAATTATGTGTTAATTTTGTGGTCTACAGGATTTTTCAAGTTTAGAATTGTAATGAAACTTTCCTGGAATTTCTTTCAAAGGCAATCAAAATTTGCGACTCAAATTTAAATTATTGATATAATTTTACTATATCACAAATGGCTTTGAGAGTAATTTTTTTTCTACAGAAGTCTTTATTGTCTGTAGATTCATCCATTTATTTTTCCATTTATCAATTTGTCATTAGACTTATAGTTTATGAAAGAATATCTGAAGTCCTTGTTAGCTAATATCATCGGTGCTTCCTTTCCATTGAGACTACTTACATTTATTTAACCTCCTAAGCCTGAAAAAAAATAGAAAAAAATCAGTGTAAGGATGACTGTTACCCCATTCATACTGGACTTTGACCCATTTCCATCAGGAAGAGAAATTGCTAATACAGGCCAGATATCTTGAAATGCATCTGGATCCAGCAACACAGTCAGGCTTGAGTCTTTCTGGATTTAAATTAAATATCCTGAAACATATTTGTATTTATCAGTTAGTTATGAGACACCCTTTGGAAAATTTTGCTACTACGAGATCAGAATGGGAATTATGTCTTTTAGTTGTAGTATATGAAGCACACATTCAACAAAACCCAAGTTAGTTATCAATTGTTACAGCTATTTGATTTTGGAGTAATGTATCTGATATTTTTTTTGAACTGCTATTAAAAAGAAAGCATATTAAAAACTGAATCACAAGGAGCGTTTTTAATATTTGTATTTTTTATAGACTTGACAGGGCACTTAGGGTCTGAAAGGAAAATGTATCTGTACTACATCTCTTCTCTCCTTTCCACCCCACTGTGTGCCAGTGAGCACGTCTGCTGCATAGTTTGGGGAGTTTCCTCTACTGCAGCCTTCTCAACACCTATTCTGCACAGGAAAAACCTACATGTCTGGCACTACCTTAAACTTTCAGAAGGGCAAACTTTGCTTTAGAAGTTCTTACCAAACTGCATTTTATTTTGCGGATTTTATTGCTACAATTTGCTTGTAAAACAGAAAACAGAAAAAAAGGACATATACACTATACCAATGCCTTAGGCAAAAATAGCCCAGCTATCTAAGCTGACCTGCTGTTGGAAAATCTCCTAAGTAACTCCGATCCCTCCCTTCATCATTCTCTCATCCCCAAAGTAATAAAAGTGGAGTTAGAACAGCAAACACCTGGCATGTTGGTCACGCAGCATGACTTTACATTGTAATCATCTCGTCAAGGAGCTGAAAATAGCATTGTACTGCAGTGTTCGAGCGGTACTGCTTCAGGAAGGAAGACAATAACCAGCATTTGGCAGCAGCCTACACACTAACTGTGAGCGATGCAGAAGTATTCCACAAATTGTTTCCCTCCTCTCATCTTGAAAACATTCACCCTGCATCCCCTGGCAATGTATCACTGAGGCCCACACACTTCTTGTCTCCAAGTAAAAGGTGGTGGGCATTTACTGTGCTGCACACAACCATAAAGCAATCTTCTGTATAGCAATACTCACCCCAGCTTTTGACAAAATAGTGCATAAAATTAAATTAATTCTAGCATGTTCAGCATGCCATATAAATTGCAGCAAAGAATGGCACAAAAAGGCTTTGTTTGAATGAATTAGGGTGAATCATGAGCAGATAAGAATCATGATACATAATTATTAGACTGCGCAGCAATCCAGGAATATAAGAATTAAAGTAGAAATTTGGATGAGAGGTCTCATTCTTGAATTCTTGAATTCAAGAATTCTTGAAGGAGGTAAGAGGGTGGAGGGTGTCTCAGCTAATCTGGCACCAAGGCAATGCCACACAAGATTAAGGGGACCACAGACGTTAAACAGAGGTCAGGAAACAGGCAAAAGTGGATGCTATAGTGTCAGGAAAACTTCTTACAATTTCTTGGGGAAGAAAGCACAACTTTGGAACTTGTAAATCTGAGTATTTTCATGTTCAGTCACTCATTCGTATGCACAGCTAACAAATTAATCAGTTGACTAACAGTGCTTGCACATTTTTGGGTTTGGGGAACCGTATCTTTAATTATGGATGTTTTTTTATCGCACTACTTCAGCACAGCTCTCTGGGCTACCTTCTGCAGAAATCCATTGGATATTACAAGATCAGCAAAGGAAAGAGGACTAGGGCACAGCAACTTGGCACATTAGCGATGTTTGTTCAAGAATAATGTTGTTATTAGGTTGGCAATTCAAATGAATGGGGCCAGTCAACTTGCATTCACTAGCCTGAAGAAACGGATGTAGGTAATCCCCGATCTAAGCACGATTACTAAATTGTGGCATATAGGAACGTTAAAGAATTCTGAGTGCTCATATTGTAACAGTTCTCCAAATGTCAGGCAGGATGACCCAGATATCAGTGAAGAATTATGCATGTCCTCATTCCCAGGCAATACGAAAGCTGGTATTCCACTGATTAAGAAATGTGTGTATAATAAGTCCAACTCTATGCTATTTTATCAAAAATGGTCAAACAAATATGTTTTCATTCTCTGAGGAGATTACTTCCATGCAAATTCCTTTATTTACCAAACTCGTAGTCTGCTTGGACATATTCTGGACTCTTGAGTTAGTACTACATTGCTTTCTGATTAAAAAAATAGCGCTATATGGAGTAGTTCAAGCACACTGCACTACATGGATTAAGAACTGCCTAACTTTCAGGCCCACAAAAGCAACCACCAAAGGGAATTGCCCTCAAATGGAGATGCTTCTACTGAAGCTATGCAGGAACAGGTGCTAAGCCATCACACTGCAATGTTTTCTTGCGCTGAAAAAACTGCAGATGAGAAAAGATGGGCAGAATGGTAACTAAGGAAGAGGGCAGGACAGTTGTACAAAACAATCTGGAGTGTGTAGTAAAATAGATCCCTGTTAAACAAAATATCTATTAGCACAGTCAGAGCAAAACTACCTGTGCAGAAGTGGGAAATAAAAATGAAGTGAAAGCTTTTTCCCCCAGACATTTGGATGCTATTCAGAAATAGGCTGCTGTTCTCTACAGGGGATGCTGGGATCATGGAAAAAGATCAGTGAATGACAGCTGTGAGGCTGCGGAGGCTAACACTGGAAGTAGCAACAGGGAAACAGCATATAGTAGGAGACAGGAGACTTTTCCTCATTTGTATTGTGTGGGTGATGCTGCACAGGGCAAGGCATAAAGAAGAGCCTTAGAAACAATTCAAGGACTGAAGAAAATGGAAAGACCGTAAAGATTCAGAGTTTAGCTTATTAAAACAAGATGACGGAGTATTTAATTACAGAGCATAAGTACCACAAGTAGGAAGAAAACAGTGGTTGCTGGAAGGTTTTTTTTTATTATAGCAGAGAACAGCATAATGAGAAACCGGGAATGCAAGCTAAACCTATGTAATGTTAAATTGGAAATAACAGAAATTTTTTTCCAACATTGAAGGTGGTTACCTTCTGGAAAATGCTTCAAAGGGAAACACCAATTTATCTATTTTTAATATCCTTAGATTAACATTTGAATCAGGCCTGATGCTGAAACAAGTGGAAAAAAGTTAAGCCTTTTTCAATGAATGACTTCTTTTCTGGTCCTCAGAACTTTTGCACTCATCGCAGGTGATGCCTTAACATCCTGTTTCTACTCAAGCATTTATTGTGTGTGTATTTTTAATGCAGTTTGCTTGTCTGAGTTCCCCTTTTTGAATAGTCTGTTAGGTGGCAATCATAAGGGTAGGGCTTGATCTGTACTTTTAATTCAATGGACAAATTTAGTCTGATCTTCTGTGTTTTCTTTCACTTAGACAATCTTTATTGCCACTATTTTGTTATGACAGGGAACTAGCAGAATGTAAAACATGGTGGACATTTTTGTAACATGAAATTTTAAGCTATGAGTTTGCTAATGCATTATTTTTTCCCAAGGGTCTTCTCAGGTGAAAAATGAAAACCTGATTGCTGTTTTGCTGTGAGATACGCTGATGTGTCTCATAGCCTATCATTTTTTGGTGCTTGGCAAAAACACAACTTTAGATAGAGGAAGGCATGGAAAATATGTAAAATTAAGACATTTAGAAAGGGACGAGGGAGAGAGCAACCTATAATGAAGAGGAATGCAGCTTGCCGTGTTTGAATTCTATGTGATGCTCAGCCTATTTTTCCCTAGTGGAAATCAGGAAGTTTTCAAATGATGTTTTAGCACATTGTGTATGCTGGAACAAGAGAAAAAGAGACACTGCCAGTAACTCATGTGCACACAACTGTGTATAATTTTTTGCAGATTCTAACCTCTTCAATTGCCTCTCTAACCACTACATCACTTCTGCTAATTATATTTGCTAAAATAATAAAAAATTAAGAAAATCAGCTATTACACAGTACATTCTAGAATATAAAGATATAAACAGACTGGAGAGCAGCTACTTGAATCAGAGTAGTTAAGCAGTCATGGCTGAAACTCATCATTTAAGATTGATGATCGCTGTTTGTGCAACTGGAATATGAGCTGAATATACATTTGCAGCTGCTTGCATTGACTCCTTCTGGGGGTGGGAACCATAAATGCATCAGTTTCTAAATACCTGGTGCAGCACAAATGAGTGTTGTGCTTTGTGCCCCTTCATGTTTTGGTTTATTGATCCTAGATTGCATACTGTGTGGCTGCAGGAGAGCAGACAAATGGGACTTGGTGCTTCTCTTTTTAGGATATTGCTCTGTGATTTAGTTAACAGTAAAGGAAACTTCTACCTAAGTGATTTTTAGATTATTGCAAAGTCTTCTTGGACTGGTGTCACTAAAACACACCATTAAGGCTTTTGCCATCTTCAGTAATTCTTTGAAAGACTGTAAAGTCAGGAAGAGTGGTTTACCATAACATTCCAGAGAGAACGTCTCTTCTGCTTGGAGATGGAGACAAGTGGCACTAGAAAAGCTCATGTTGCCACTCAGCACTGACAACCTTAGTCTGTCAACAATAATACTTAGCATTTATATAATGCTGTACTGGCATTAGCTAATTAATTCTTACAACACCACTGGGAGATGAGTCATCAAACACCTTTAGAAAGACATTCATTTTAATACCCCTGGCAATGTCATATGCTGAAATGCACAGATCACTGGTATTCATCTCGAACAGAAGGTAGAAGATGATGTTAATATTTTACAGTTCTTCTAAAACTAAAAATAAGAACTAATGTAAAAAAAATACCAGAAGCTTAATAATGAAAAAGAGATGTTTATGCCTTTTAATCTTGATTCAAATCCACCTTGTGTTAGTAGTGACTAAAAGGGAATTCCACCAGATAACAAGTTAATTTCAAATGAAACCTCAAGAGATAGTAACTGGTGTCAAATGAAAACCCACCAATGCACTTGCAGTTAAACAGCATCTCCTTTGGATTGCTAACGTGGAGGGAACAGCATTGAAAATGAAAGAAATGTGATTTTCTTACCTTGACAGCTGGGCCTCCCAGACAGCATTGAAAGATGCTGTTATTCTGTCACAGCAAAGCAACACTCCTTGCCAGAGCAAACCCTGCTGCAGCTGTGGGAATTTGTTTTTTCCCCACCTAGGAAGGACCATTTTTAGGGTGGGGACAGGTTTAAGTTGGTGAGGGCTCATGCTTACCTGCAGCGGGCACAACCACAGCACTGTCCTTGGCAGGTTGAAGTTTATCCTTGCACTTTTCCCTTCTGGTAGATGAAAGCTGGTGACAGGCTTGCTGAGGAACATTTTCTCCACTGTCATCCTGGTCCCTGCTCCTCCCAGAGCGTCCCACAGCTCCAGGGCTACTGGCCATGCCTGGGCTCTGATGGGGCATCAGCAGCACAGCCTCAGAGCACGTCTTGCTGGTGACAAAGAGGGGCAGAGTGCTTACCCCAGTGCTATATCTAGTGGAGACAGATGTAGCATATACAGGAAAAGGCTGGAAATATAAAAGTACTGTTGAGCTACAAATGAATGAAGTCTCTTTTTAGGCTCACCCAGAACGCCTCACTTCCTAGCCTGGTAATTACTGTTGACTCTTTCTACTTCAAAGCAGTCTGCTCTCTCTCCAGTCCAGGTATGCAACACAAACTGGTAACTTTCCCGTGAGTACTATAGCTACAAATGAAGGAGAAGGACCTTTCAGAAGGGGAGGTGCCATGACATCTGGGTCAGCCAAACAGGGTGCTGCTTGTTGTGTATGGACTTTGTACTTGCACACAGAAGTACAGCCAGCTTCTGGTACTTCTATTTCTGCTGTAGGCCACTGACTTTTACAGAGAAGGAATCACTTCTCTGGAATTAAACCATTCAGAAAATGCATTACTTACATTCCTGAATAAAATAATTCATCTTAAAATGCATGCATTGCATTAGGAGTCATATATCCACACAATTTATGGTTGATTTACTTGTTTGCTGCAAGGACTATTGAACCTCAACTACATCACAAGTACCTATCCTTCCCAAAAAACCCACCAAAGTTTTTACACTACACAGTCTATCAAAATACTTAACATACATAGTGTGATAATCTTCCACTCTACATGTAACAGTACCAAGCATGTAAAAACTAACCTTGGCGGTTCCTAAAATACTGATGTTTTTTATACTTCATGTATATGTGTATATATATATATAAAATCAGTTTAGAAGTTCTTTTAATACATAGGCTATTGATTATATATTTTGTATTGTCATAGGTATGCTCATAATAAAGACATATGTGTTGCAATTGATATTTTTCTGGATTGTCACAGGTATATTTTGGTTCATGTTAAACGAGAGTACACATAAGAGCTGTTTCTCATTTTGATATATGTAAGATGATAAAAAACCCCACAGTATGCAAGTAATCTATATCTGTTTTTTCCACCACAGAAATGTAACTCATGTGCCAACATACTTAGAGCATTGATACCACCACCACCACCACCATCACCACCCCCTCCACTGCATTCTGTGGCAAAGTTTTAATGTTTGTGATAATGTGATTAATGCATATGACTTTTTTAAGCTTAAAAAGTAGCCGTAAAACTTCAATAATTGTCTTTATTTGAATTAAGGGTTGCTTTGTTCTCTGTGTTAACTTTAAAATAAATTCAGTGAGTTCTTTAATGAGGAGTTTTTCAAAATGCTTTTCAGCCAAACACCTCAGATTTTACTTGCATACATTCAGAAGCAGCCAGCAATGCTATACTCTCACTCTCATGACAGGTAGGTGATTTGATTAACAAGCGTGATTTAAGTTTGAACTTTTCAAAAGTTTATGAAAAAAATGGTGAAAAATCATTCTGGAAAACATTTCCACAGCATGTCTACAAATAGGCTTCAGATTTTTTGAGAGACTATCTTATAGTAAAGGATGTCCATAGCAAGAGCCAACTAACACAATTTATATAACCTTTTTTTTCCAGGTGTTGTACTACTTTGTGGGTTTTGACACACTAGTCTCTATTACTTATGTTTATTATTTTAAGAAAGTGTTGAAGACAACTCTACCACCTTATTTAGCAATATTTTCCAGTTTCAGGTGCAAACAGAACATGATTGATACCGCACAGCTTTTTTCCCCAAGGAATGTCAATTTGTCCCTGGTGGAGCCAGCGGTGTCTTCCAGCTCCCTGCTCAGCACAGGAGTAGCCGATGGGCTGGGATGGATGCGTTAGTAAGGCAACGTGTGGACTGTTTGGAGAACTCAAACGAAGCCAGGAAGTATGATCACGATAAAGCCTTTAATGATGTTTGCCTCATTACAGTTATGAAGCCTGCCTGCTGTGTCTTCCCCATCATTTACTCAAATTGCTAAGTTGTTTTCAGGTTCTTCCTACAATTAAGGTGAATGAAGCTGACTGCTGGCTGGCTAGAAATCGTTGCTGCTCAATCTTCATTCATTAAAAGCTGTCATGAGCAGTGGTCAGGCACAATTGAGGTGCTTAAAATTTATACCATGCCTACAAAGTAAAGGATAGGTTAAATGCTTTAGAAAAGACTGGTTTATTTTAGTTGTTCAGTGCAGTCAGTGTAGAACCCGGTGATATATCCTATGACAAAAGAGCAGAGTTTTGGTGTAATTTGAATAAAATGGAGTGCAGAATCATTTTACTGTGCCAACCTGAGCTCCTGACATGAAGTGTTCTAAAAATTGCTGTGGTCTCATCAGCTTCAGCACAGCTATTCCTAGAGAGCATATAAGGGCATATGTAACTTGAATTTTTCTCAAAAAAAAGAAGGTTGAAATTATTTGCTGACACCTTTCCCTAACCACACTTGAGAGAAAGCGTGCTGTGTGAGGATGTTTGTGCAATAGTGGTGTGAATGTTCCACAAAATCATAAAATAACTCTCTGTTTAGCTCTTTGCTCCTTTCCTCTGCCTGTATATTATTATCAGGTCTATGTAGTGCCTAATTCTTTAACTTCCATGTGTTTGCTTCTGATACCTCCTGCAAAAAACTTTCAGAATGCTATTTATCTCATATGTATACATATACATACAAAGGTTTTACAGCATGAGTTAAGTTGTGGATAGTTGACAGTATTTTCTCGGATGATTCCAGAGGGAAAGTCTGGAGCAAGGAAGACTGACCCTCAGTGGAGAGGGAACAGGTTAGGAAGCACTTAAGCAAACTGTAGCATCTTTCATATAAGGAGAAGCTGAGAGGGCTGGGATTGTTCAGCCTGGAGAAGAGAAGGCTCCTATTCATGTGTATGTCCCATTCAAGTCCCATCCACATGATGGAAGAGGAGGAGCACTTTTCTCAGTAGTGTCCATTGACAGGACAAGAAGCAATGGGCATCAATTAAGACATATGAAATTCCATCTGAACACAAGAAGACACTTTTTCACGGTGCAGGTGATCAAATAGTGTACCAGGTTGCCAAAGAGAGACTATGGAGTCTCCATCCCTAGACATACTCAAAACTTGATGGTACATGGTCCTGGGCAACTTGGTGTAGGTGACTTCGCTTGAGTGACATAGGGGTAGATTAGATGTTCTGCAAGGGTCCCTGCCAACCTAAAAGCTTCTCTGATTCTGTGAAGATTAACCAGTCAACATCTCTGGTGTTTGGTAGTAAGTAGGAAATATTGTTCCCAGCATCAGAGCTTTCAAAAGCTGTCTCAGACCCTCAAACAAAGCAAATACTCACATTCAGCTGTTTCCTTGCATTTTCATTTTACTTTGGTGATACTCACTAGCCTTTCTTCCTCTCTTTCTGATCCTTACATTTTCTGATAAGAAACTGAACAAAGGAGCCTAAGAGATGTTGACAGTGGCCGTAAAGGTCAGAGTAGGCGGGGTAGTGTGAATGGGCCTGGCATGGCACAAACTATTGCTGGGTCTGGGTGGAACAACAGCTGTCACGCACTCTCAAAGCCTCATCCAGCATGACCTCCATGCCATGCCTCACTGGGATCATGTAAAAAGTCCAGCCAGGCATTGCTCCTTCATGGGAATATTTAGTGTGTGATGTCTTCTCTTCTCCAATGTATGCTATTCACTTCCTCATACTTGAAGGGACTTGCAGAGACCAATGGTTCTTCTGCTAAACCTCTGTGCCTCTGAATTGCTCACTGGCAAGTAGAGATTCAGATAAAGCTGAAGAAGTCCAAGTAAACAGTCTTTCCCAGTGTTGGTGTGAAAGGGAAAAGAAATCCATTTTTGGAAGAAAACGTGCAACATAGTATGAAAAGCTCTGAAGATGACGTATGCCTTGAGACTAGATCCACTTTTAAAACTGAGATTATTAATCATTATTTGATGTTTCAGAGTCCAAGATGCACGTACAGAAAATCCTTTTTCAGCTGTTATCTATCTATCTCAAAGGAGCTTCCTTTTTATCAGCAACGTTCTCCAGATGCTGGAGTTGTGCTTCTGAGTGTGGCATGCAGTGCCTGACATCTGCACTGTGCTTAGCAGCTAGATTCTCACAAGAAGGAGAAAAGACCTGGATTCCAGTTCCTACATCAGTAGGAAGTATAATGCCTCTTTGGAAAAGCAGTAGGAAATGAAACTTCTATGGTTTTTATCCTGAATGGTCACTGGGGCAAGGACAGGCACCCAGACCATTTTTTCTTGTAGGTAAGTGCTCAAACCAAAGACTAAAGTGTCAGGTGACTCTCGCTCATACTGTATGGTCCATTGAATACTTTGTTTATCTGTGATCCAGAACAATTTCCGCAGAAAGGACTGTGATTACTTGTACACATACACACACGTACAGTTCAGTATGTATTCTGATCTAAACAGCTTAAACATGTGGGAGGTACAACTTCACATCACATTAGTCAGAAGAAGAAAATGGACACACATGTGCAAAAAAAAAAAAAAAAAAGAGTGCTCTAACAAATGAGCACTCGTATTATTTTTGGTAAATGGTGAAAAACCTGTGGCCTCCAAAGGAAAAGAAAGAGAATGTGCTACTCAGTTTAGAGAAGCAAAGGTTTCAACGTCTCACTCAGGAAGGACTGCACCCATGTGACGTAACAAGAAATAATGTTCCACTTTGGGAAGAAGGCACACAGGTTAAACAGAAGGTGTGTTGTAAACTTCTCTTTGCCCTCTGTTTTTTCCACTCATAGCAAATAGTTTAACAGTCAAGGTGCTGATTTCTTCAGACCCCATTCATAAGCACGTTCTGTACAGAGAATTAGTCACGAACTTGTATCTCACTACTGCAATTCTACTGTAATTCTCACTAAATGTAATGGGGGGGGATTGAAACAGAAAAGGATGAAGTCTTCATTAGATCTCAGAGCAGTTTGGATAACTGTCATACGATTCTTCTCAGGCTAAGATTTCCTGAGAAAAAATGAGATGAATCCACAACTTACTGTAGTCAAAAAGGGGCAGGCTGGTTCCCCTCCCTGCCCACTGTGTTACCCTCCTCTGCTCCAGTGCTTCTGCTGTGTAAGCCCAGCATGTTGGTTCCTTCCATAAGTGGTTTTAACTCACCAATAAAGTAGCAAATTAACAAAGAAAAAGACATGGACAGTTTTTCTGCCTCAGTATTGAGTTGGATTGGCTTAGAGAGGGCTGAATGCTAAAGCCAGGGGAAGTAAGGAACATGCCTGGGCTCCTGAGATCAGGAGGGGAGAAAGGAGGAAAGGGGTATGGGTAGCAGGAACTGAAAATAAGAGGAGAGCAGTTCTCCCCCTTTTCACAAAATATGCCGTTAGACCATTACTGAAATACTCTGCTTTCTGTGTCAGCTATGTGAACAGCCCATCTTGTACCAAAAGTTAAGTTTTTCAGAGGAATGCTCCTAAATGCAAATTTAGATGGTGACACTGTGCTCAGTGCAGCTGTGAACCTGCACCACCGCTCAGGTCTCAAGGTCATTGAGTTTTGACAGGTTTCTTAGTCTCAATCAAACACCAAATTCAGAACAACACTTCAGTTGGAGGGCTTTGTTCCTGCTGAAGCTCTTCAAAAGAAATTTTGAGTCTCTAAATCTGGGATAATATCTCATAATTTTGTCTTATGCATTTGACTCTTCAGTTAGGACATATGACTCTTTCATTAATGCATTCCAGTGTGACTGTTGCTTTTAGTGGTAGATTAAAGTCATCCAGCCATGGTTCTGCTACTTCATAGTTTTAACTTCAGAACATGGGGGCTATTACTTATTTCTGACTCATTTTTTCCTGCTTAAATAACAAGATCACAATATAAGATTCTTCTTACTGCTATCTGAGGACTTTTTATGCTCTCTTCCCAGTGACCTTTAAAAATTTCCTAGTAAGTATTTATGTCATAGCTGCTGATTAGAATATTGTGGGGAGAGTAATATCTTTTATTAGACCAACTCATCAATACAGTGGGAAAAAAAAATGAGCAAACTTTCAGCTCAGCAATCCTTTTATCCAAAATCTAGTACGTTTTTTCCAACTCCAGTTTGCTCTGATAAAAGCTGTAACTTCTCTATACGAAATGCCTGGCAGATTTCCTTAGGTCAGCACATCCAAGCTGACATTACAATTATTATTAAAGTATTCAGCAGAGTCTCCTAAACCTGATCAAGAATAAAGTAGTTCATTCCAGAGGTGTATTGTGTTTCTGAATGGCCAACCAAGTGTTTCTGGGTAGGTTGGAACTCAAATTCACACTTTTCTTATGTATCATCAGACCCACCTCACCTCCTCACCAGGGATGGTCAACCTGTGCATGAAGACAAACAGGTCTATTAGCCTGCCTTCAAGTCAAGACAGAGTTAATTTGTCCATAACCTTTTTTCCCTAGTGCCAATACAAACACTAGATCCAAAGCATAACCAGTAGTATGCATTGAATCACAAGGCTTGTTAATTAATCCATGGAAGTTCTATCACCCATGAGGTTGTGAGCTGATGCACTACCTGGCGAACTTCTCATCACCAAGGTATCTCAGCTTTCAGGTTATCTTTTGTCACAGTAGGACAAAACATAAGTGTTCCATGTAATGACTCTTCTGCAATACAGTTTGTGTGCCTTGGAACTAGTCACAACACTTCGTCCCTGGGATCACACACTAGCAGACATGGTGTATGAAAGGTACTTCTGGAAATCACAGTACCATTTCCACACACCACTGAAACAGTCCCCATTCAGGTCACAGTGGGCTGAGTACGGTCTTGGGAAACTAATAGTCATGGCTGTGATGAGGCATATACAGCATCTAACATAATTTCTAAAGTTGCATCTAACCAGGAGAAATCTGGAGAAATCATTTTTCTGCAGCAAAGAAACTGAAAACAAGGTTTCTGTACAGGTGTAAGAAGCCATGTTCTTCAGAAATATTCCAATAATTATTTTTGCAGGCAACAAAAGCCATGATTATTCAGAAGTAAGCTTATAAAAAGGTTCAAAAAGGTGCATTTGTGTAATGCCCATTAAAACATGCTATCCTTTTCATTCTTTTTCACAAGAACATATAATCTTATCTGCAGCATGTGCCCTCAGAGGCTACTTCACACTGGTCTGTCAGAACTCTACTGGAGACCTTTTCCACTGTTTTCAACACGTTTCTGACATTTAAAAAGAATCTTTTGCATTGCACTAAAACATATGCAACATGATAGTTTGGATTATAAAGGAGTACCTTGGTCAGTACCTGTTACTATGTTATGTTTTGATTTAAAAACTAAAACTATACAAGATGAGTATTTTGTGGCACACAGTCTTTGGTTTAAACTGGGTATAAGATAATCTCCAAGTATATAACTACATACGGGAATTTATGCCCTCTTCCATTTACAGTTTTCTTATTGACTTGGAAAATACAAAATCATCACTAAAAATTTTCAGCCATACAAAGCATGCTGAGATGGTATGTAATGGAGATGCTGGACTAGTGGGCACTGAGTGATTTGAATTTCTCATTAACTTGGCAGTAGTCAAACCGTAGGTGTACTGAGGTCAACAAGAAGTCATGACTTTCCAAATACAGATGGCTGGCTTTCTGTTTTCATTTAATATACAGCAATAACAGCAGGTTTCTCATCACTTTTCTTCTGCAGGCCTACATAATTCACTTTCTCCTTAACATCAGTCTTTACCATTTCTACCCAGATTTAGCTCTGCTCAAAGACTAAATTGAACAAGGGGGTGAAGACTGAGTAGAGAGTTGCTGTTAATGCTCAGCTTGCACTTAAGAGTAAGAGTTAACTCTACCAACCACATATCAAGTTTTGGAACTTTTCTGACTTTGAAAAGAACCAGGATCATACCAGGAAATCAGTAAAGGCTCAGCTCATAGTGAAAAAATTGGTCAGAAGGACTTATATGATGCATGATATGCACAGACTTAGGGATAAAGAAAAAAGAAGATACAGACATGTTCACCGTCTTCTTCGCTCCTCTCCACCATGATGATGCTCCTACAGTGCTCTTGTTCTAGTATCTGCAGTCCAGAAGAATGACAAAATTTTTGTAAAGAGCCATGAGAATGGTAAAGAATTTGAAAACATTTGTATAATAGAAGGCTGGAGTAGCTCGGTCCATTTAACTTACTGAAAGAAAGGAGGAAGGTACAGGAACATAGCCTATAAATACCTATGACAGAAACATTAGAAGAGACAGCTCTTCAATCAATCTATCCCACAAATGTGTAACAGCCTTTAATGGAAGGTAAGGTTAGAGCGAACCAGTCTAGAAATAAGATGCAATTTTAAAAAGTGAAAGTAGTTAAGCACTGGAACAATTTTTAGACTTTAGAGTGAGATTCTCATTTCTCACATTCTTAAATCACAATCAGGCCTACTTATAAAATACACTTTTCTCTTTTAACTACAGCTATTGAAATCAGCTACTGAAGCAAGAAATTTCCTCTATCCTATATGGCAGGCCTGATCACAAAACGCCCTTAAAATCTTAACATTGGTGTATTTTCTGCCATTACTTCCACAGTTACTGACACAAGCCAAGTGCAAGTGTATATGTTCCCAATTGCAAGGGATATTTAACTCTCCTCAGCAGCCTTTTTGTTAGGACTTCTGTGTGGAGATGCGTTGGAGCCTGCTGAGCTGTTTACATCGGGCTGTTAAGCATTGTCTGTTCTTATATGGAATAGAACACTCTAACTGAAAATGCATGCACTTTAAAATACAACATTAATTTTTTAGGAGCTTTTCTGTACCTGAATGTTAGTGAGCGCCATGTGCAGAGAGCGAGCGAGCAGAGAACACATGGGAGCAATGCTAGCGGGAATGAATACTCACACACCTTTCCTGCAGCAATTTCAGCCCCTACCCCGGAAAACCAGACGTTGCTTGTTTGCCTTCTAGTGGCTTGAGTTTAGAATAGCTTCCGCCGGGAATAGGTCTAGCAGAAAAGCTAAGTGAAACTGAGAAGTTATTAGCTCACAGACATTTGCTATTATTATAACAAGTTCTGAAATGTCAAGATGCCTTTGGTGGGAAACATCTATGAAATGCCATATACTGTATTAAGAATGTGTAAGGACTAGATCAGCGGTACATGTGCATGAAGAAGCTCTAGGCAATCATGATTTGAAAAGAAAAAATGTTTTCAAAGTAGATGTGGCTTCTCTGATACCAGTGTTTTTTTCTTCAGCCAACTACATTAATATTTTTGGACATCTTTGGCACAGCTGTGTCTCCGAAAGAGTGGTCTCTCTGGAGCTGCTCCACTTAGTGTGGGATGGGTCCCTGCTGGCGCAAATGGGCCTACTGAATATAGCAAAAAAGACTGAGTGTGCTTTACACGTCATAACATAATTTGAGATAACCTTCACAGACTCCTCTCGTTCCCTCCTGGAATATTCAAAGCTGAAGATATAAGCAAGGATTGGCACCCAAGTGGCTGCAATACAGACAGACTGCAATACAGACGCTCCTGCTCCTGCTGCTGCTGAGGATGTAAACTCATGTGCCTCTGCTTCCTTTAATGAAGCTACACTGATTTATGTTACTGCTACAGGGCTAGATTACAGCGATATATGAAGCACTGACATGGACTTACCCACCTGAACCTTTTATGGTGTGATAGCTTAATGTGTGAAATACTGCTCATCTTAGTAAACGAATACTGCTGCATTAGAGTGAATGTATTTTTTTTTCCAAAGTACCCTCTTGGGTTTTAGCACTTTTTTCCTCCTTTACCTTAACTATATTCAGATTTACAGGATGGGATTTTATGTTAATAATACGCTGTTCCTTGCTGAGAGGCATAAACTCCTTCAAAGATGACCTTTGTTGGCCAGGGTATCAAAGCTGCTTTCAGATCTTGCTGATCTTTCTCCTCTCCACTCCGGAGTGCTAGTGCCTGCCTCTGTGCTAGCTGGACTAAATTGGTCTGCACTCCTCTGATCCATTCTGCTCAGCATCGAAGGCTTACCAGAAATCTCAGTTGCTTATATGCTGTTCTGCTAAATTTAAATGGGTCAGAAACTCTCACCATGCTGTCACAAAAGCTATTTTTAAAGTTAATACAGCTCAGAGCTGGATTAATGAGTGCACATCCCTCTAACTATGCATGAGCTCAGTGTGGTCCAGCAGGAAATCATATGCCCTTGGCAAGCCCACGTGAGGAGCACCTTTCTGTGTCAGTGCTAACGGCCACCTGTTCAGATGGCCTAGTGCCCTCTCTCAACATGGTCAGACAGCTGACTTTGGGTGTTCATAAAAGCAAGGAGAGGTTTAAAGCCATTCAAGGAATAACACTGTGATTGCCAGCTCTTCAGCCGTCCTGCATGTGACAGCATCAGTAGCACATACCCATTTCTTCTCATCATTTGTATGTTGCTAAAAGTGTATCAGAACTGTCAAGAATACAGAATATCTGGTACAAAATTCTGGCTGCCAAAAATACATATGTTCTGCACTAGGAGAAGACAGGGGAAGAAGATGGAGAATTGGATTCTTCCTGCATCAATTTGTATTAGGTAGTCTAATTTCAAAGATCAAGAGAGTTTTCTTCTTTTTTCCCGTAAGGGACAAACTTTCCATATAGATATGATGGATCTTGTTTAGATGATACACCCCCAAGCCTTTAGTATTCATTTTGCACAAAGAAGCCCTACACAGCTGCACTGAGACAACAATTCACAGGTGACCTGCAGCTGTCTCTTGTGTGAGATGTGGCAGAAGCCATATACAACAGGAATACCTTCCCTAGTTGAAGTAAAACAATGTAAGGGTGTTCAATTACGCATTATTTACTTATTTCAGTTTATGAATGCATCATTATTCCCTTTTGTAACAATAGCTGAACATACAAATATCATTCAGTGTACAGTTTGTTTTGCTCTTGAAAAATACCCTCTAGAAAATTACTGTGAGAAACACAGAACTACTTTACCTTCTAATTCCGTTGTCACCTCAGATAACCTTGAAAAAGAAACATTTTTCAGTAAGTTCAGAAACCAAATAGGTTTGGATAGCAAAGGTCAAAAGAGATACTGAACTCCAGAGACAGAAAACAGACTCTTTAAATATGTCTCCAAAAAAGTAAGTACTGCCCGTTTATTTTCTGAAGAATCCTTATGACCTACTAACTGATAGGTGTAACTGGTAACAACCTGTACAGTCATTTCTGGGCATGAACCCAGCTTTTTTGCTGGCTTCTGACTGAACATCAGACAAAGGAAAACCGAGTTTCTTGGAAAAACAACTGTCTTAAGGAAATAAACCCAAGATTCTTTCATGTAGGGAAAGGCAATCAAAAGAAGAGAATTACAAGTCAAGATGGTATAAGCCATCTCAAAACTGTTAAGAAACTGAAAATAACAGTTTGACTCACCTGCATGAATGATCAGATTGTAATTTCATAAGATTTTACTTGCCAAGTTCAAGTAGAAGCATTCATACAGTACCATTTTTTCATTATTTATTTGTGGAAGTGTCCTGTTAAAAAAATGAACTGCTTTTTCATAGTTAACTATCCAGATTAACAAAATACAAGCTTCCCTTTGGTGTAATTACAAGTTAACGTTATTTCACTTACACAGACATTGTCAAATCAAACTGTCTAACAAAAACACTTACGCCTGAATGGAGTCAGTCTCTTTACTTGAATGATTCTGAGAAGAAAATTTAATTTGTACAATAATCCAAGTTCTTCACAATGTCTTCTGCAAATCCTATTCTTGGTTTGCGTGTGTCTCATGCTTTTGCAGTCAGAGTCTCTTGTTCTGCCATCTGCAGACTGGAGCTGTACATGTGCCCACAGATGTCCTCATGGAGAAAGAGAAAGCAAGGCTATAGACATTTCTAAGCCTGGAATACCATGATAGCAATGAAATAGAGTGAACTGGTCATTATACAACTGTGAACAACAGATCCTGAAGGTATTCAGCTACTCTACAATGAGTTTTTTTTTTCTCATTTTGAAAATTTATTCACACACACACACACACACACACACACATGCTCAGTCTTGGTGAGTCACAAGTAAAGGAGCTGAAAATTCGGAATAAAGGAGAAAGAGTCACACCAAAACACCTGTACTTTTTAGAGCTAAACCTGGCAAGAAAAATGTTGCTGTGCTTTCACTTCCCTCCCAATCGTAGAGGTTTACATTTAGGTATTATGGGCAGAAACATTTTCCGACTGATAGAAAAATCCTGGTAAGATCCTTCAGTAAAGTGGGGTTACACAGTCCTGGGGTGATTATGGAGAAAGAACTGCCGAATACATGCTAATCAAATTCATGGATAATCACGATGTTTTAGAGAGAATAAGTAGGCCAGTATGTTAGACAGCTGCGTATCAATAAATTCCCACTGTCTGTTTGCACCAGCTGGTAAATCTCCTAGTTGAGAGATCTGGCTACCTTGGGTCTTTTCTAGGGTGTGTTAAGATAATCTGTATTTCTGAGAATCATGATCCTTCTCAAATTGGCTTCCAGCCAGAAGCCAAGTCATAACGTTGAAGAAGGCTGCTTTTTGGTTCACAAGAAGCATTGCGTACCAATTTATGGGATTTTGGCTGGAAAGAAGGATGTATTGGAGGATAAACTAAAGACAAGGTGAACTCTGAACACTGGAACTAACAAAATATTCATGACCCTAATAAATTGTGTCTGATCTGCCTGTGCCTGTGCCTGTGCAGCCAGGGAATCAGGAAGGCCAGAAGATGAATATGTGTAAAATGTTACAGATCCCACTGTGAAAAAAGAGGCTGGAATGGATCTCAGATGTCTTTTGTCCTGGATCAAAAGGCAAACCATTTCCCATTCTCAGTTTTTACAGTCCTATCTATCACTGGCTGATAGCATCTCTGGGACATACTGTGAGTCTCTGTATCTTTCAACTCCTTCTCATGGCTTGACAAGAAATGTCTGCTCAGCCTGTCCACTGGGTTTTGCAGATACAGTAGAAATGAGTCAGTGTCAGTGGTTTCTTCTCACCAAAGCTTGTTTGGAAAGTTAATCCTTGTCCCAGCTCTTGCGTAGTACACAAACAGGGATAGAGTGTCCTTGGAACATGAACAAGAAACACAAAGTTCCAGGAACCAATTTTTAATGGAGTTTTAAAATTGAGATCTACTACTAGTTTTCCCCAAATCATTTTTTGTTTTCTTAAAAGTTACTGGGCAGTACTAGTGACAGGCTAAGCTGAAATGTTAGAGTTGTTCCTAAGAGCTCTGGCCCCAAAAAGCATCCAGAGAAAGGCTCCAGAACTGAAAAGAAATCTAGGAGAAAGCTTGTATGCAGATTTGACACCAGTTTTCTAGTAGCTTTAAAAAAAATTGTAACAATGTATAAATACATCCAATTTTCTTTAGAAGGAATTTCCAAAGAACAAGGAGAACAATCACTACAGTTGCACACCAGCAGACAACACCGAAGTTTTTCCATGCAAGCATAGCATAAAATTTCCATTCTCCTATATCAGCGCATCTCATCTCTCTACACCAACCCCTTTTTTGTTTTGTTTTGTTTTGTTTTTATTAGATGGGAGCCTATTAAAGGACTAAAGGACTTTTTAAAATTTCTAAGCGTGTTATCAATAAAACAACTGGTAGGAGAGTTAGAACATTTGGCAAAACTTGGAGGGAAACCCCAATCACTCTTGGGACATATTTGTGCAGTTACAGTGAGCTTGCAATTGAAGTCTGGAAGAAAAAGAAAGGGCAGATCTCAGCGGCCAGAAAGGATGGTTAAAACTGAGACAACCAAGGAGAACGTTGGAATCTGTTTCTTTTCTTTGGACTTGATAGGGAGCAAGTTGCTCTCCTCCTAACTCCACCTGGACACTGGAAATATATTTTTTACTTGGCTATGGGCTGCCATCTGATGGTTGTAGTTAATAATGCTGAAGGACACATTGAATCTACTTTAAAAAATCTGGCTCAAAAGAAAACACACACAGGGCCTCACATACCACTGCTGGATGGATTTCAGCCAACTGGTGATTTACAGCTGAGGTTAAATTTTTGACATATTTCAGGTTTACAATAGCATCACTCTGAAAGGTTTTTCACTACAGTGAAGAATGTCTAGAAAATTCCAGTGTTGCTTTCCAGAACAGCTGTAACTTTAAGTTGAATTTTCCAGGCTTCATGGAGCTCATGCATGTCTGGCTGTCTGAGAATTTTTCTGGAAAGGCATACAATTCCCTCTTGCTGCTAGGGTTTAATGACCTATCGTTGGCATGTCAAAGAAGGTCTCTCACAACGGGGAGAGCATGAGGCCCCAGCTAACAGCAGCAGCCCTGTTAACAGAGGTTAGGGCTCTCTGAGAAGTAAACAAGTGTCTTCTCCTTCCCCGGCTGAAATGCAAAGTAGTCCAGTGCTGGGGAAACCAATATGAACTGTCGATGACCTTGCAGTTATAGCTAAAATC
>JAVJGJ010000057.1:42880373-42895342 GCA_035590215.1 Microhierax caerulescens | reverse complement strand
TTTTGTTTCTTTCTTCCGTCCGTCCTTGCTTCCTGCCGTCCGTCCTTCCTTCCTTCCTTCCTTCCTTCCTTCCTTCCTTCCTTCCTTCTTTTTTTTTTTTTTAAAAAAAAGTTTTTCTGTCAGACTAAACATTAAAAAGCTGCTCCAGAGTCCTAAGTGCCTCCTCAGCTGTAAATCAACAAACAGAAATGCTGCAGACTAGCCCTCAGACTGCACAGATGTTCTTGCACACAAACCTACCCACAATGAGCCTGGCCCCCCACCTGCCTCCACTCTGCTCTTTGCCTTCTGCAGCTGCCTGGGCAGTGCACACTTCAGGCAGCGCGCCTGGAGAATTGACAAAAGAGGTCCCTGAGACGGATCTTGTTTGTGAGCAGAAGGTCTATAAATGAGAATGCTGTCATATCACTGCACCTTTGATACTCCAGAATTATTCATTAATACTTGTCACTGAGACATGGACAGGCTGATGCTGTTGCAAAGTAAATCGGGGATTTTCCTTTTGACGTCATGAAGCTAAGCTTGGGATGGTTCCAGCAGTGCTAAGGAAAGTGACAAATGCATGGATGACTTGGAAACACTCTCTGAGCAGTTGGAGAGACTCTTCCTAGAGGTGCAGTTTCTTTTGAAAGGTCCCCAACGTTCAAGGCCTCTATTCCATGCGCTGTTATTTCTCTTTTCAGTTCACTAGAAATGTTGGTGTTCCTTCTTTTCCTCCTGCTTTCATCCGCTACAGGCCCATTGAGTCACCTGTATCTCCACTGAGAATACACACCTTCCCTTTCCACTTCTCTCTTGTTAATCTCTGCTGCTCACTCCCTCCTGGACACCTGTCCATCTGCTTACTTCTCTTCTGCATTCTGCCTGTGTTGGTGTTCATCTTCTTTGCCATTCGATACAACACATTAATTTCCTGTCTCAAGCTTAAAACTGTACTTTCTTTCCCATTGCCACATTTCTTCTCCCAGTGCCCCCAGGAAAAAGATTCTGCTCATGCAGCTGCTGGTGAGCACTTCCTCTGCCGTCCCATCCCGTGTGCCCCCCACCCCAGCATTCCCACTGCTCTCCTGCCTGGATGCTGGGGACTGGGGAGACACAGCCGACGGCTCTTCAGCAGGTGTTTTAGGTGAACTGGAAGCCCCAGATATGTGTGCAAGCACAGCCCTGGCACCAGGACTGAATCAATAGACAGCACTTTATATGCTAGACAGCAGGCAATGGAAAGAAATTTAGCTGCCTATGTCAAAAATTGTGTTGTTGAAAACTTCTCAGCTGCTGCATAATCCTGAAGACCTCTAAACTGGTTACTGTTTCAGGTTTTCCAGACTTGAAGCTCTGAAGGCCAGTGCCCCACCACTATGTAAACCCTGCTTTGAGTTCTGAACAGTGCAATACACTGATAGCACAAGCCTAGTGGTCCAGATCTCACAACATACGGAGTTATGTGCCCCTTTCTGTTGAAATGCTCAAGCTTTTCTCAGAATTCATGCATAAAATAAGACTAATCACAATGTGGGAGGCCTGGGTTTAATTCTGTCTTCTGAGGAATTCAAGCTAATGTTTCCTGTTTCTCAGGAATGAGTCCCAAAACAAGATCGTAGACCACACTGGCCTGAGCCAACAAAAGGTGATAGACTGTGCATCAGACCTAGAGTTAGAATTGTGGGAGCTTCAGAAAGAGTCAAGGACAGGAACCCCCTTTCTCCTTCTATCTGCATACTGAATAACTTTATGGCTACAAAATTTAGGTAACAGTGAGGTTTTCCAGAGATAGGGATTCCAAGTAGTTTTCCCAGTTGCTTGTTCCTCTCTGCAATACTATTTTGAATCTACACAGTTATAAACAATTCCAAGAACAGGCTGATGCCACCAAAAGTGACTTTTTGGAGATGTCTTCCATTATTGTTCTCCTCAAGTCCAGAAACTGAGCAAAGCTTACAGATAATGCTGAAAAATTTATCAAGACTGATGGTTTTCATACAGGGATCCCAGTGCAGTCCTATGCTCACAATCATGTTTATACAGTGTATTACACAGAATTCACTGTATTTGCAGTGTATGTATAAAACAAAAGATCCTTCTGTTTTGGCAGGATTTTATAGTAAACCCAACTTATCTGTCCGTCCCCCGCTCGCTTTCCCCCTCATTATTTCAGCCCTTGCCCTGTGACATTACTCCCCAGACTACCATTGCTAGGGGCTAGGATATCTCAGTCACAGATTGGTTAAGGACAGAGACTCTGTGCCCAGGTAAATAAGTTTTACAACCAGCAGTGGGTAATTTTCTTGTGCTTTAAAAAATGTTGACTTTGACTTTCAGCCATACCACAGAACAGTTTAAAATAATTGTACAATAGAGAGAATAAACAGATAGTAAAAAAGAAAGGCTGGGATATTTTTTTAGGTATATGGCTTTTGTGCTGCACATTTTGTGCCCAGTATGGTGGTTAAACTTCTAAACCCATCAAGGTCAAGTCCAAACTTCAGAACAGAGATAAACTTTTTTTTTTTTTTGTCAGGATCAATTTGTGGCAACAGCAGTTCTATCAGCAGGGTGTAGTAACTATGGCAGAGCACTGTCAAACTGCCAGTTGAGTCTCTGGGAAGCCTATTATCAGATAGGGTTATTATTACAGTCCCATCATCTTATTTTTACTGAAATATTCTTGTAGAAATGTAAGGAAATAATTGATACAGAGAATGAAATTACTTGTCTCTGAGAGTGTATCTTTACAATAGACCCTCTACCACCTTTCTCACCTTACTGTGTAAAAATGACTGAAATGAGCAAAAAGGTGTAGGCATTGTACAAAAACCTAGACTCTTTCTTCATTATTTGAGATCGAAAACTGTGGCAAAATCCTTTACATACCACACAGAACTCGACCTGAGAAGCAGAAAAGGAATCTTTGTAATGCTGATAAAGAAATATCAGTTATAACATAGTTGTCAATGACACTGAACAGTACTTATAAAAGTGTTAAGAAATCTGTGAGAGGAAGGTGGAGGTAGAATACTGTAGACCAGAGAAATGGAGGAAAATTGATGTCCAAAGATATAAATACCAAAAAACTAAAAGTGCCAGACATATTAAAAAAGGAGATACAGAAATGAAATAACAGAAGGGCTGGCCCAGCAGATAAGGCATAAGTTCTGCGTTGACAGTGGCTTGCTGTGACCACACACGTGCTACCCACAGAAAGTTCATTCCAAGGTCCTGCCTGAGGTCACTTCCTTGTGATTGCACAAGAGGCAGAAATATTTCACTTTCTGGTATTCTCCCTTTGGCAAGCAGCTTTCTTCATAGCAGCTTTGAAAATATCACACAGCAAGGAATGTACATAGCAGATGCCTTAGAAGAGTACTGACTACCATGTATTTCATGCAGTATTCTCTTCCTCTCGGCTTCTGTATTGCGTATAATCTAGGGTAAAAAGGAAGAAGGGGAATAGAAATAATTTTTTTGCCTAAATTTCTCCAAATGCTACTGTCTGCAATGTATGTACAAATCTGTAAATAACATGTCAATAATTGCATGTGGAAGCCAGCACTATCTCATCTTGCACATCTACAAATGCAGAACAAAAAAGAATCTCAGTAATTAGTAATAAATTTTTACTTCTTCAGTTGTAATGATTTTCTAGTTCAAGTTAAAGGCAATTTGTAGCAGAGGTTTCTGAAATACTCTCTTGCTTTCTTTTTTTTTTTTTTTTTTCTTTAAACCACATTACTTGCTACTAACAGAGATTTTTCCATTCAGTAAAAGCCTGTAGCAAGAAAAATTGTTCCCTCGGAGTCTTCTCTTAGCTCAAGAAGGCCACATCATTTTCTAAAATTAGACCATAATTTCAGGTCAATGTAAACAAAAAGGGCGAAGCTCAAAGTAACCTCTGTACTTCCTTCTCTCTTTCTTCCCAATCTATTTCTCTAATTATTTCTTATGGGTTTAGTGCAACCATTTTCTTTTGATTATCTGCCTTCAGATATAACTTGCCTCTATCTTCCCTCAGATACAGACACTTCCTGCACCGTAGAGAGATACAGCTCCTTCTGAATAGTCAATTTACTGCCATTACAGTAAACACATCAATCTTCCAGTATTAAATCCTGCAGCTAAACTGTAGGTCTTGTCAGAGATTTTGAAACTCGGTTAGTGGTGCATCCAGAGGGAGGATCAAGCTTTACTTGATGACTTCTCCCTCTGCCATTCTTTAGTTTAAAGTTCCTGGTTGTGCTTCAGAGTGTGCCAGGTAGGGTAAAGTTCATTAAAAACAGCGGAAAAGATATGCGGTGCCAGCCTTCCCACGCCGCATTGCTAGTACGTGGGCATGGAAGGGCATATATACCAAATGTTCCCATCCCTCCTTCTATTGTAAAGATTGAGAAGCATGAGCAATCGTCTTTTTCTCCATCCATCTGCTAAATCTGGCTCACTCACCTCCTAAAAAGAGTTACTTCCATTGAAATCGGTTGTACTAGTCATAAACAGCACAGCGCAGCTTATCACAAAAAAAGCATTATTTTTTTTTGGTGCGTGTTCCACAAATGCCTTTGGTTCATGATTTAAATTGTAAAAGTGCATTGGGAAAGTTCATTTCTAGCCAAGCCTGTTTTTCATTTGGTTTTAGGTTTCTTTTGTGTGTGCTTTTTTTGTGGTTTTTTTTCTTGTTTGTGTTTTTTGTTTTTGTTTTTGTTTTTGTTTTTTAATTTATTCGACTTTGTAATTCATTTGGAGGTATAGGGTTGGAAAGGATGTGCCTGAGAAAAAGTGCTTCAGGCCATGTTAATCATTTGACCCACTCCCTCTGCCCCAAACCCTGGATAAAAGGTTAGGTACAGGGAGGATTAGAAACTGATTATCACAGAAAACTACAGCAAGATCATGTGATCTTATCTCAAAGAGATTTTAAAATCAAACTTAGTTAGACAGGAATGCTAAAAATATAGGCAGCAGCAGGAAGAAAAGGCCACCTTGAATCATGTAGGCAGAAAAACATGTACACAATCCCTCAGAGTACACACAGCTTCTAAGCATCAGTTGAGGTCAGAATCCTTTTGTGCTTTTGCACTCAGTTAACCCCTTAGCACAGAGACAGTGAAAAAAGGAAAGAAAAAGAAAGAAAAAAGAAGGAAAAAGCCCATATGGGGTACAGAAGTACCTCATGTATTGAGCAGCTGAAAAAAGAGCACACCAGTGATCCCATAGGGTCAGCGCAGAACGCTAAGGGAAGACTTGACGAGTGCAAGATCACAGCTCTTTGCCCCACAGTTCCCGTGCGCTGTATCATATTAGCCTCCATAAACAAGGTGTATGGCAGTAAGCCAAGATCGTCTCTTTTTTTCCTCCTTACTGCTTTAAAAAGAGCTTTTCTATTTGAAAGAAGTAACAGAAACAGCAGTAAAGCTTCACCAAAGACAGGCTGGCTCCTGAATAGAGGGAGTAAGAGAGATAAGGTGACCTTGCCTGAGAAAAGCAAGGCATCTGGAGGAGCAAAGTGGTGACGGGGAAGTCTATTCAGACTTTGCCAAACCCCTGGATATTTATGGCTACAATGTGCCTTTCAAACTCTTCATCTTAAGCCACCCCCAGATACGGAGACTGAACTATAGATTTAGTGAGAAATAATATTACTTAATAGCATTAAAGCAATGTGTTTTCAAGTGTCTCAGTCAATTAAGCCCAATGTTTGCAGTTCCCCTGGCAACCTAATCCTAAGGTGTGTGAGTATTTCAACTCTTTCCATACTGCTAAATAAAACAAGGGCAGGGAACAAACCTGAGTACTGGCCTGGTGATCATCCACACTGGTTAATTGCTAGCGTGCTTTCAGGCTCCTTTGGATTATGCCAGCTTTTTGGCAAGTGGTGCCTAAGGCTGACTGGAGGGATAGAGCATGTGGGGATCAATTCCAATAGGCAGTATAGACACCATAGCACCAAGTTTTGTTCCCTCCAGCCTTAACAGTCTTCCAACATCATCCCAGTTTTGCATCTCCAAAGATTCCTTATGCTGTACCCTACAGTAAGCAGTATATAAAACTATGTATGAAAACATCATGCCTTTCATGTATGAAAACATTCTGATCATATCCAGCATATTACCCAGGGTTTTTTTCAGGTTATTTGTACTGAAAAAACAAACGACAACAACAAAAATAACAGAAAATAGTTGTGTTTTAGCCCCAGAAGGGTAACTTTCAAGGGTCATTGGAGACCAAATACTATGCAGCATAACTGTGGCTGGGCTGGGCAACCTGCTTTCAGGGTAAAAAAATTGCTCCTGTCTCATTTAGCAACAGAGATGTAGGGTTTGAGCCTCTGAAGAAAGCTTAGTGGTTCCACAGAAAATTATGGCAATAAAAAGGGTAAACCACAGCTAAGTTTTGACATAAAGGAAAGCATGGGAAAGGGATCCTCTTCTTTTTCATTATGCCACAGCAGCAGCACCATGATTTTATCTGCAAAATAATGGAAGCTCAAGGGAAGGGCAAAAGCCATTGCTGCCTGTCATTGCTCCAGAGCCACCTGCAGACAGTGTGCGCAGGTCATGCACTGACAGCTCACTTCTGTTTGAACAGACGGAGCAAGCAACAGAAGGTAAACACGTTCCTCCAGTAATCCTGTCAGCACTGTGGTTTCCGTAGACCTGCCATAGTGGTTTAAAAGGGAGATGGCCTTAACTTAGGCTGAGGTGTGACTTTCTGAAGAAAAAAAAACAACAAAACACTCACAGCACGTATATGAAAAATATAAATCCCATGTCCACGCCTGCATGCCCATGTCTCCAAAGCCAGTGCATCCCTAGACTTCTGTTCTGCACTGTTATTTAATTTTCCCAAAGACCTCAGGTTTCTATCATGAACCCACAGATTTTAATTAGTTTTTAAAACTTGCCTTACGTATGGAGTGGTACCAAAAGTACTTCAAGAAATTTCCAGCAAGAGTTAATTTTCCCTAGAACTCTGACTTGGCTGAAACTCAGGGTATGTGAGTAGAAATCATAGCTCTCGGCACCGAGGCTTCATTATCATAACATAGATCTAAACCCATGCAGCCTTCTTGTGTGTTCTCTGCCATACAGTGCTATGTCCTTGCACTGTTATTATTATTAATGGTCTTGTTATTCTGACTTTCAACTGCATCTCAGTACAAATGAGTTCAAAGGCCACAATTAGTACTGGGGACCAGTACACTGGGGCATACACAGAAACCCTCACACACAGAGAAATCCTTTGGCTTCTGCCCCAAAAGCTTATTGTTATAATTAAGATTCATATTATAAAGGCAGTCAGAGGTGCCAAAAGAAATTGGGGCCCATTATATCATAAATACCTCCACTGCATAAATACATTGTAAAAAGCAGTTTTTGCCTTGAAGAACCTGTAGTCATGAGCTTCAAGCAACCACTAAACCTGCAACTACAAGCTCAGCAACTGTTTGTGACACACCCAGCTTAAGTAGGCAATTAGTGTCATTGCTGTCACCTATGTTATTTACTTTTGCCTCCATACTGGTCTGAATCATGCTTAATTAAGAAATGCATTCTGTTTGACAGATAATAAAATGAAAGGAAGAAGAAAAGACTGAGGATACATGTTCCTATCAAATGTGTTATATAGGGTGGCCAAGAGCAACATCGGCAGTTTCATCACTGATTCTTTTTCAGGTCTTCTCATTGAAGAATTTCCATCCTCTGATCCATTAAAATGGCATTTAGGACCTATGTCCTCCATACTAACCATTTCCCTCTTCTCCCTATACAATTACCCACTACCTAAGGAACTTCCACGCTTTTTGCTGTTATGCAGGGATCATACCAAGGTAGCAGGAAAATGGGAATTTCATTTGCTAAAATGGAATCATGAGATTTGTTGTCATGACCTTAAGGCTTCTGAAATACCACCAAGATCTGCCCATTGCTTGAGCTCCCTTAGTTTGTCTCTTTCTCCTCTCTTCTTAAGTCAATAGTTTCTTACAAATAGCAAGCCATCAGAGTCTTGAGATTGGGGCATTCAAAGAATATCTGAGTTTGTAAATGGAGGAAAAGTGGATTGTTGAGTTCATGTCTCCTGGTTGGGACAAAAGTCAATAAGCCCTTTGCCACGGTGCACAGACAGTAACAGAGAATTGCTCTTAAAGCTCATTTCCTTAGAGAGGATCTGTGAAGGCAATCAGCCACAAAGGGAGTAAAGGAAAGGTAAATGGACGGTTCTGGAAGATTGTGAATTTCCTTTCTGGAGAATAACTAGACTTTATTAGTCTTATTTAAAAGACTTTCTGGTGGACTTTTTCTTAATCTCACATGTTTAAGGTATGTGAGTGTCCAAGGCAGCACTGTACATAGTGGTTTCCTTCCATATGGCTACCTGATTTTATGATTGCAGCAGTTATCTGATAACAGAGCTATTCAGAATATGTTCCTTGATGGCCATTCCCATGACTAAAAAACCTGATGCTGAACATTGCCAGCAGTGAACACGGTATAAAGCCCAGGTGTACAGCAGGAATATAAACACAAGACACAGAAACAAATGTCCTGCTTTCTGCCCTAACCTCCTCAAAGTATTTAGTCAAGTTGAAGTTCAATATTTAGGCTGTCTACAAAAAAGAGTTCTGCTCCTTGTTGCAATATTACTTTGTTGACTTTCTCTCTGGAGTAGAACCAGCAGCTGTGGATTACACACCCTGACTCCTCTCCCAGTGTGATGAGGGTCAGAGATTTGAGTGCACTGAGCAAGGAGTTGTCTAAATGAGCTGATGGCAAACACACCAGAGAAGGTCCTGTGCTTACCCTCACCAAGGCACAGGGAGAATGGCAATATTTTTGTCTTTTAACATCTATAGCCATGATTCCTAGATACCCTGCGAAAGTCCTGCCAGGGTCTTGCCTGTCCCCAGCACTGCGGAAAATTAGTTTCCTTCTATATTCACTTGCATGAACAGAGATTTGAACCCTTTTCTTCTGACCCACTGATGAAGGTTCTGTCCTCAAGGTTATATCTTTGACAAATGCTTTTTTATTCAACTTAGTATATTTTTTCATTCAACTTATTCAGTTTTGTGTAGAATCCTTGATTATTCTTTGAGTGATAGAGAGAGAGATCCTTTTGCATGGTAATAAGGGCACTCACACAGAAAGTGTGGGTTCCTGAGCTTGACCAGCAGAAAGATGAAAATGCAAACTGAAAGATCAGAGATTAAAGGAAAGGCTCACTCAATGGATAACTAACAGCTGTAGCTGGCTATATTGTTAATTTCTACCTAGAAAGTTCAGGTACTAAGATTTTAAATCAGATGGATATTTGACAAACATTCATGGAAATAAATCAGGAAATACCTGAGTGTAGAGAAGGAGGCCTAAACACCTTGTCCTTTTAACACAGCTGTCATTTCTCACCATGGCAGCATATTTCCATCTCCTATATCAGCTGAGAGCAGAGCAGGAAATTCAGATTTCAGCTTTAGATATCTCCACCCTTCTGTACACCTAGCCTTAAGTCCCTCTATGCAAGACACTCAGCCATTTGGTGTTAGTAGAGATAAAAGGCTTACTCATAGTCTAGATTAAAGACTGTCATCTACAATTTCAGTTTATCTGCTGAGCATTATTCATGACAGTAGGTCATACCCACAGAGGCATTTCAGAGGCATTTAAAAAAAAAAAACCAGACCAAGAAAACTAAACAATGCACTGAGAACAGGATTCTTCCTCGAGTCAGGAGAGACAAAACAAACCATATCTGATAAAGTGTGTCACAGTATTTGTTACACTACTGAAGGTGCTGAGTTTCCTGATGGTATGGAAAGTATTTGTAATGGGACAAAATACAATTAAATAAGACATCTTTTGTCTCTCCTAGAAACCTGAGATTCACCAGTACTTCTTTAAGAAATGTATAATCAAGAGTGTATTAATTACAAAGAAGTGTTTAATACACTACAATTTTATGTCTGTTGCCAGCACCTCAATTATATTCAGTCTCTTATATGCCTGCAGCCACAGGCATGTCAATACTATACACTGAAGGAAAAAACAAATTCATCTTATTAAATTTGCAACTGTAGCTGCACCCATTTCACACCTGAATTTCTCATCCTCCAGGCAAATTTCACTTATGCATTTTCAAGTAAAATGCACTGTGTAAGAGTTTGTTTTACCATTTAGGCTCTTTAGCATGCTGCTTCCTTCTCCTTTAAAAAACTGTATTTGTGCGGTCAACAGAGATCATCAGATCATGAGCCATCATCTTTTTCTCTCTTCCATTCAAAGTTAATAAGATTACAGTGTATGATATAAAGATCAGATTGCACATTCTATTTTTTCCTAGAATGAAAATTCAGGAGTTATCATTCAACACATATTAGTTTATCACATGCATTTAGAAGGGAAAGCAACTGGTTTGTCTTTTCAATTACTTTTTTTTTTTTTTTTTTTGCCATACTCTGTCATTAGACAGATTCACATAACTGACATTAATTTCCTTCTGTTTCTGTGTATACAGGTGAGACCTGACTCACTTGGCATTACAACTTATTTATACGATGAGATAAATTCTTAGAAGAAAAGGAATGGTAGGAAAAAAGGCAAAGAAAGTGCTTGGACAAGCCAGTTAAGAGTCATAGGTAGTGTTGACAACTGCTTACTTGATTGATGGGGTACTGGACTCTGTAACTCTTTTTTGCTTACTCACTGTGAGACAGGAGACCTTTAGCATAGGACACTACAGAAGTTTCCTCTTTCTGGGACATCCCGGCCAGGTGGCTGCAACACTGGTCTTACCAATTGAACAGGTGCATTTACATCCCTCAGGCAGAAAAAGGTTATGAATTCAAGTCTCCCACAAGCCACTTGACTTTTCTAATCACCTGGCTACTGGATGGGGATGCAAAGGAGCACCACTGTCCCTTCCACTGCTTGTGCAAGGCCTGACCAGAGAGGCCTCTTCAGAAAAACCCCACACAATTTTGCCACGCAGGTGAATAGAATGAAGAACATCTCTGTGGGTCTCAGCAAGGGTCTACTGTTTCAGGATTGTCAACAAGACCCTTCTCAGAAAAATATTTTCAGTGTGCTGAGGTGTTATTGAGGAAACTTTAAGCACTTTATGCTTTTGGGAGTCTTTAGAATCAGGTGGCATCTTAGTAGAGATTTTGGAAATGAAAGCACTAAGTTTAAGAACCTGCACACACAGCAAAGTGACTTCTGTGTGAGTATATTTCACTAGCAAATGGATAGGAGTTGTGGAGGTGCTGGAAGGTAGGCTGGTTGTCCTCCCATTATGAGCAACACTGGTCATCCTCAGCAAAGGAAAGCAGTTGGCAAGTGCCAAGTAATCTTGGGCAAAGAGGTTGGGTTAGTCTATGAAACATGGACCCGGCCTAGCACAGGAAGGCCACTGTTTCTGTCACTAGCTCTTTCCTGTTGAACTAATTGTTTGTGTAACTGTTTCAAAGGCCTGAATGCTCAGGCAATGTAACTCTTTTAGATATTTTTCAGATATACTGATTTCAGAGTCATCACTTTTCCAGGGTGACATAATATTTTTGTGATGTATGCTCCCAAGAGGAACAGCTTCTTATACAAAATATAATGTATTTCTGTAAACCTGTGAAATCCTTAAGAAAGGGACACACACTGAGAGATCAGAATGTAAGCTGAGATCTACAAAATGTCTTTTTGCATGACTTTAACCAAATACCATTAGCTTTTGAGGCAAATTTGTTACTGACATGATGATTGGAACTAAGACTACAGACATTCATGCCACTGGAGACTTTGTTCTTATGTTACCTGCACTATATAGTGAAGAAGATACTCAGTTCTCACTGTGAGAGATGTTATAAAGGTTGTGAGAGTTAATCCATGTTTGCAGAGTGTTGCCTAAATGCAAAATAATAATGGAAGTTACCACAGTCTGGAGAATCTCTTTATTCTTTACATCACACTCTTATTTTTGGTTACTCATCAATGTTCTCATGCTTCCTTTTCCTTTTCCTGAGACGTCATTATAAAGAAATGGTTTAAAGGCACCAGATTGCTTACAGATCCTGAAAAAACCTAGCGAGTGCAAGAATAGTTCAGGTCTCTGTTTTTCCCATTTGTTTTTAAGACTATCTGCATTTGATATATACTGGTCTCTTCTTTTTGTGTGTGTCTCATGTCAAAGCATTTTAAAGCATAAACCAGAAGGACGTTGCCTGAGCTAGTAGGAGGGGATGGAGGAAATCCTATGCTGGAGGAACAATTGCAGGAAGCTGACACAGTCATTAAGATATTTAAAAGAATCAACTGAGAAGAAAGTGGTTTTGATATGGTGCCAAGTTAGAGAAGGAAATGGCTCGTATGCAGGGATGGATTTCAAAAAATAAGCATTAAAAAAGTGTGAAAATGGTTGTTTTAGTATCTAGCCAAAAACAACCTTGCAGCTTTGAGAGTCTGTCACCTATTCACCTGCTATAAAGGAGGTAAACAGAGGTCACATCTTTCAACAGAGGGATTCCCTCAAAACTGGGGATACTCCCAGCAGGAAAAGGCTGTCAAAAGCTTGTACCTGTCTTTATATGGTCTGACTATGAAAATGAATGTGACTGAACTGCACTGTGTTCGGATTCTATCCAAGTGGCCCATTAGGAGCTTTTAGCGTCTGGCATAATTTCATTCTGCCTGAAAGTCTTACCCAGAATCTGCACTGGTCTGAGAAATGGAGAGGCACATGAGGCTTAATTCCTCACCTTCAAAAACTTTCTAAAGCTATGGTTCTTTTCCTTGGTCTTCCAAATTCTGTTGAGATAAAAGACCTTGAATTTACATTTTCCCAGTAGAGGCCCTCATTTTAAAAGATAAAATCTTCCTGCTCATAAGGCATATTCCCAGCCCCCTGCTGATGGTAATGGTGGTCAGAAAGTCCATGTTCCATTATCAAAGAAGAGTTTATCATGTTCTGCCACCTCAGGGCTTGGACATGTGACAAGTCTGCATTTCCTTCATCTCTACAGAGTGCCTGGGTGTACACAGGCCAGGGTTGAGAGGTGTGGAGACACAAGCACACATAGAGACATCAGAATCCCAAGCCCTTGGTACCTTGGCAAGTAGACAGAAACTACCCTATGAGGACTTCAAATATATTTCTCACAGGAAATATGCTACAAAAAGTGTTGAGATTTAGAACTGCATCTAGAAATGTATTTAAAAAAGTAACCTAGAAGGCAATAGGGGAAATGAAAGGGAATAGTTGTGGCTGAACAAGGGGAGATAGGAATGGAAGCAATTAGTTGTTTATTGATATAAAATCAAACTGTATGGAATACAGGTGGGGTAAGAGATGGAAACACAAGTTCATCAAAGAGCTGGGATGTGGATGGGCCGCTGGGACAAGCTGGTCTAGAAAGTTGAGATGAGAGGAGGAAAGTAGAAAAGTGGAACAGATTCTGGACAGTGAGATGAAGCCCAGCTCAGAAAGATTGCTGTGACAGAAACGAAACAGCTGAAGAGCAGAGGCTGAGACAAAACACAGTGTAAGGAAAAGGGTGGAGAAAGGGATGGATTGAAGAGGGAAAAAGAATTTAAGTGGGAAAACAGGCATAAGTGTGAGTGCTAATTAAAAATCACCCTGTTCCATAATCTTCAGTGGAGCCCTGCTGTCAGAAAATATCTGTGAGACTCACAACCAAAATGTCAGCCTCCTACAATCATTAGCAGAGTTTGCATGGAGGACTTATGTATAAAATCTAGGAATTAAGACTGAAGACATTAAGACATTGATTTCCAAATGCTCAAAAAGGAACCACAATATGTTTCAAGAAGAATTCACTTTTGAAGACAGGAAAAGACAGAAAATGTCTAATCACTGTTGAAACAAAAGTCAGCTCATGGCTTCCAGTACAAATTCCCCTTTTTTAACTTCCAGTCACGAATGCTTGTTATCTCTCTGTTAGAACAGAAAAGAAATCTTTTCCATTGTATGGTTTCTCACAGCTAGGGTATTTAAATTCTAAAAGCAAATAACTGTTTGATAGTATTTACATTTTCTTACAGTTTTCAGATGGTAAGACATTTTTGTTGCTGTCATTTTCACAAAGGGAAATTGCTAGTGATAGCAGTTGGAATCTCTTACGATTTCTGTGCTGTTTTATTGAACTAACCCAATTATTGGGTTAGTTAAGAAAGTGGCATCCTGGATATATTCACACCTTTATTAAGTAATTATTTAAAATACTTAGGAGATTGATCAGTAACAGCAGTGGGCTTCACTGGTAGGTCCCTAATAATTTGCTGTTGTCAAGAGACGTAAAGGGGTTGTAAAGAAATACCAGGCCTAGATATTATGTTATTATATTATTATACATACTCAAATGTTCAGCAGCAGTTTGGTTCATTTTGTCTGAAAGTAGTAAGAAAAATTATTAGGAGAGCTTTATTAGGATTTTTTTCTGTTTTAAACTTCATCACTTATGTGTCTACCATTATATTATAGTACTCTCTATGGTTACATATAGTTAATCTAGAGTTGTAGCATGCTCTTTATAGGTAAATTGATTGTTGGTAATGACTAAAATCATGATATGGACCCAGACTCTCAGTTCATTACAAGAAATAATTTACCTCAGAATGTTCTTATTGTCTCCTTCTCACAAGGAAGCCAATGTAGTGTGGCATTTCTTAAAGGCAGGAAAGAGAACTAACCACACATACCCTATTCGTACTGAAAAAATGTACGCTTCTTCCTTTTGACATATGAAAAAGTGTCATATGTCAGTGATGGGCACTTAATTTTCTCTGTCTTCCATATGTATTTTTTTCACTAGCCACAGATCTGTCCAAAGGAGCTAACTTTCTCTTCACTAAATTTTGTGATATATGTATATGTACATTTTCTACTTTTTAGAGTTCATGGTATAATGAGCAAACTGTTGTAAGTTACCTGCTTAGCCTACATGGCCAGATTTTTGAGTCTTTTAAGTTTTTAAGGTC
>JAVJGJ010000057.1:42852457-42880273 GCA_035590215.1 Microhierax caerulescens | reverse complement strand
GGCAGATTTTTGAGTCTTTTAAGTTTTTAAGGTCTCCTGCTTAATCATCCTACTGAAAAATTGGCAATGTTTGTGGCTTTTCGAGTTTTCCCGTTTTTAAGAATAGGAAATCACACAACTTCCATGTCTTATGCTAAAGTAATACTTTTACTGAGTATTAAGATTGATTAAGTAACTCCAGATCTATCAGTACCATACCAGTTAAGCAACCTAGAGTATATGCTTTATGATGTATTGCTTTTCAAAGGCAGGTAGGATTTTTGTGTGATGATATACAATGCACAGTAATTTTATTGTAAACATTAAGATATGTAAAATGTAGTTTATTAATGCTTCTTTCTTGCTGGGCCTTGTCTTTGCAACAATACCCTGATTCTGTGTTCATTATCTTTTGCTTTATTGCTTTATCCAGTTTTGGCTATTAGAACTCTAGAAGTAGAGAGTCCTGCATTTCAGTGTAAAGCTCTGCTCTTTAAAAGAAAGCATTTTCTAAAAGCCAACATATTGCTTATAATAATTGTGGGCTGTCTTGTATCATAGTGTGACAGAATTTAGTAAATACAGGGGGTTTATCAGTGACTATCACATGAATAGGCTAGGTCATTTTAATATCCTTCTATTTGAAATCAACATGGATAATGTCAAGGAATACGTCATTCACCCAAAAGATTCATTCAAACACAGGCCAATAGGGCAACAAAGACTGGTACTATTCAGGAGGCAAAAGAAAAAGCCTTAGGCGTACCCCAATCGTGACACAATTCAGAAGGGTATGGCAGGGTCAGAGAGCTCCACAGAGAGGTCCCTGCTCCCTTTGACCATCAGAAAGTGGCGGGAGTATAAGAAATTTGTGAACTCAGGAAAGGCATGTTGCATGGAAATATGTTATTTGGAATCGGGTAAAGGAAGAAGCAGCAGGGGGGCCTTGCTGTTGGCTGTTGGTGTTTTCGGAGGACAGCTGTGATCCCCTCACACAGCTCTAGCATTTCTTTCCAAGCAGAGTGAACTCTAAGCTGGAGTAAGGTGCAAAAGACCAAGAGCATCCTCAGGGAAATCACTGCAGCACCCTCCAATCACTCACAGCATCTGCACCCCACTAGCTCCCGCAGTATCCAGTGTGCCCCTGGACTGTACCTACAGCAAACAGCAGATGTTAATTGTCTGAGAGCGGTATCTGAGAAGGCAACAGAGCAAGCGGTGGGTTACCACAGCTGTCCAATAGCAAACACAAAGAATAACAACAAAACCTTGTTTTCCTCTGTCCGTATGACTGGCTGAAGAAATATGTCCCTTCTTACCTGGGATTCATAGCCCTAAATCTTCTTCTGTCCTTTCTCTCAAGAAATGGCTTAAAACATAGAAAAAGCTGCTTGCTAATCATCATACCTTCCCTGGGGGAACAACCAATTCTTAAATATTTCTTGCAGTGATTTTAACATTTTTTTGCTTTAGGAGACATTCAAAACAACAAGCTATGAAGTGTGATGGAGTGCATTCTTTTTTGATGGTATTCTGTTTTGGATGAAACAATGAAGTTTTCATCAGATGCAAGAATAAAGGCAAACTCCTATGGGTTTGGACGCTCCTGGGCAAAAAAGGAAAAGCTGATTTCTAGCCCCTGTTCTGGATAATATTTTATTCAAAACTCTGAAATTATATCTGTATCCTATGTGTCCATATCCATTATTGATAAATGCTGTTTAACCACTAAGTCTTATTTACCTAGGTCCCACAGGTGACCAAAGCAACTTTTGTCTGGGGGTATTTTAGACATCTCCTGCTTTGCAATGTGAGTGACGTGCCATGCAAAGGAAGAAGATGCCTAACTTGGATGCTGTAAGTCTATCAGAAAATCACTTATTAAAGCACAGAACCAGCCTGTGCTGTGATATTTGAGATTCCTTTGTGAACCTAAGCACTCCAGACAAGCAGTGGTAGAAACATGAGGATGTGACTGCTCCTGTGGTTCAGTTACCTTCCAAGCTGGGGCTTTGTGGATGAATATCCTCTACTTAAAAGTGCAGGGAAACATTGAAATGCCCAGGTCCTTTTGCAAAGATAGTTCTATCTCTGATTTTGTATTTCATGGTTAACATGCAATCATACCATACAATGATCATTTAGTGAACCCTTTATTCTCCTTGGGGATCACGACTTCCACATATTCAAAGTCCTGCAGAGCTGGAAGGGTATCTGGACTTTTGGACTCAGCAATCATATATTCTTTTTAGGAAATTGATTTGACAGACGTTGAGAGTAGATAGGTTGTGTTCAAGGAACAACAAGTAAAATAGCTTTTAACATTTCAGATACTCTAGTCCAGGAATTTGAAGTACATCTTACAACAGGAATGAACTAAATCTACCAAGAATACACAGGTATTTTTTTAATAGTTTAAATAGTGAAGCTTTCATTTTGGTTTGTTCTTATGAGTTCATTAAGAAAACTGTTAAATTATTTATTTCATCTAGAGGAGAGGCAGAATTTGTTTATCCACATACTGAACAATCAATGATTGCTCAAAAAAATAACATTCAAAATAAAAGGAGACTGAAAGCTTTTACCAGAACTACATTTTAATTCTGTTTTTCTTTCAGAAATCTGAAGTAGGAACTTGCTTGTTATATACTCCATTAACCAAGGATTCTGTACATATACATCTTATTATTTTGGAAATATATAATATGGTTTATTTCAGCCAAAGTCAAGAAAAACAGATTGCTGTTATTATGATTACAGCAGGTATGAGTACCACAACCAGACATGGAAGCTGCTACATCCAAAATGAAGAAACAAGACTTCCAGTTCACGTAAGCCTAGCACAGCGAGCTTTGAAGCACCAGCTAGCACACCTCAGTTCCCAGGACATGCAAATTACCCCTAACAATATTGTGCATAGTAGAGAGCTGCAAGTTTAGTTCCTTTTACAGTTTTATAATTACAAATCAGAATCATAAGTCAAGAAATTTTCTATAAAGGATCATTAGTAATTTACTTCAACAATGTCCATATGAATATTAAAGACAGAATTATTTTTACATTAACACTGATTAAGTAACAGCTTTTCATAGTAGGTGCTTTTCAATCACACCAGCAACAACTGTATCTTTTGTTTAACAGTAGAACTTCATGGGACTAATTGTGGCCATCGCCCTTGCACTATGATTAAAATACTCCATTGCAAACAGAATATGTAAGTAAGTAAGTTTGTAAGTAAGAAAAGTAAGGTTGCTAGCACCGTAAGAAGCAGATATTTCAGAATTTCTGCTCTGGCATCCTCAGCTTAAAGGTGGATGTTGTGCTTAAAAAACAAGGTGTGAGAGCCACAAGTTCACACTTCAGACTGCTCCCTCTGATCTACAGCTTTGACTAGCACTGGGTGAACAACTAAAATCCTCAGAAAGAGGAGAAATTCTCCTGAGTCTTTGATCAGCCCTTCAATGTTTTTGACTAAGTTTCCCACCTTTAATATAGGGATGCCATCACTCTCTTTAAAACTTTTCAGACACTAAAATGGTAAATATCCTATATAACTTAAGTTTCTTCTGTGCAAAATACTCACATGAACTAATTTAAGCTACTTGAAACATCTAACGTCCGTTCAACTCAGGCACCACAACTGGGGGCCTAAGGAAAGATTTGTCCCACCTAACTCAGATGCCTAAATTGGGAATCCAGTTTCCCTGGAGTCCGATGGAGTTCACAGCAAGAGGCACATACACGGAGGTGTTCATGGTGTTGCAGTGGGAGATGCTGCCTGCAGGACCCCTCGTTCTCTGTTGACTCGGGGAAGCACAGAGTGACTGCACACCTGTCTTAGGTGATTCAGTTGCCTGAACTCAGCTGAGCTGGGTCTGAATCTTGGTTCTGCACTGAGCCAACCCCATCTAATCTAAAGAAGGTATGGCTAAAAAACCACACAGAAGGAAATATATCATCACTGAAATGAATTAGAATATACCCACCACCTCTCAGACTTAGAAATTAGTTTGCTTACAGCTATGTCCCTTTCCAAATCTGGTGTATTCCTTTAAGGAGTTAAATATGAGACTTTGCTCTACTTTACTAGTAAGGAGGGAAGGAATGTCTCTTTGAAAAAGTTTTTCATGCCCTTCTCTCGTTCTTGCTTGTACATTTCAATTGCTGTTGTCATATTTTCCAGTCTTAACATCCCCTTGAGTAATTATTGCCACACAATTAAGAAAATATTTAGAATGGAAAAGTCATTTGTTAAGGAGTTTCACTCTAGACCAATGGTGTATTTCTGTGCTTTGATAACCTTTCCCCTGACAACTTGCTAGGATCTGATGACTGTTTAGGTTCATTTGTTACTGATTCTGCAGTTGAATTGTCTGTGACCTGACCTTTCAAGTAGTATATTTTGTTGCTGAAACGAACACATTTTGACAGATCAGTAGGGGCCAGCTTGACAATCCTTAAAGCACAGAAAACTTAGAGTGCAGAGCCTTTTTCACTATTTTTCTTCACAGTTTCATGGGTTAACCCATAGGATTGTCTGTCCTAGGACTGGATTCTGTACTGTTCTTGTTATGTTCTCTGTATATTTATGATATGTGTTAGGCAAAATAATATTAGTGTTGAAGCAATCAGCTAAAAACACTAATAGCAAAAATTCTGGGTTAAATTAAAAAAAAGTGTAAAATATACCACATTTATTTTAGAAATCAGATTATTTAAGTAAAAATCTCTATGTGGAGAACATTGCTGTGTGCAAGACTGTATGGGATGTACTGGATATATTGCATATATTCCCAAATAATATTTTTTTAGAATAATGTTAATGGAGAGTATTAAAATAAAAATAATCAAATAATGAAAGGTAAAGCTGTGTTCAGTTTAGCTCTTTTTTCCCATCTTTAATAAACATGTCTAATGCTACACAAAGGTGGCTAATACTGAGAATTGCTTAAGATATTGAATTCCTCATCCTTGTCTGTTTTTCACCTCATTTTAATATTTTGGTTACACCCTTAGCCTTACACTCCTTACTGTCATTTCAGAAGCTCTGCAGGACTCCATTGTACTTTGCATGCCTACCACTGTCAAGCAGCATTTTGCCTTCATTCTGTTCCACTGTTCCATTCCACCTCTGTGTTTATTTTATAGTCTTGGATAGATGTTCCTGCTTTATCTCACATGGGACCTTTCATAAAGAATAACCTTACTAGGACATTTTCATGAATGTTTCATGAATGTCTAGCATATATTAGATATTAGTATCATTAGTTTTTATCCAAAATAAATATTCTGGAGTTGCATGCTGTGACAGCTACTTTACACATGTAACAACAGTGCAAAACAGAATTGAACAAAGTGATTATAGAAATTTGCCAGTGATCCATAATCTGTTGCGCTGCATAGCACAGAGAAGCTTACTAGGACTTCTGAATGGATTTGACAAACAAGATTTGAAATTATTTAATTTTAATTGAAGTTGAAATTAAAGGGGATTTGAAATCACATGTTGCCAGTTCAGGAGGAAGTACAATGAGGAGAATGATCTGGCGTACTGATAGGTATTAATGGGACTCCAATAACAGCTTATAAAAATGTTTTGAAATATCAAGAAGAAAACCTGCTTGAAGACATTTAAATTATGTGTTCTAAAAGTAAACAATCTGGCTTCATTAAGATGAGTAGAAAATTGTAATGCAAATATTATGGATGCATAACATATAACAATAGTATGACATCATCCAGAGTAGCAAGTTCAATTTCAGCCATGCCATTATCCTGGAACAGTAACTGGCACAGCAGAGTTTGGACTAGGTAATGATAATTATTGGCAGTAGTAGGGGAAAAAAAAATGGAATGGGAATGTTACAATTCTACAAAGTAATGACTAGCAGTTAGTTGTGAAAGCAGGCCTTCCTCTTTCATCTTTTCTCCAAAATCAGGAATCAAAGGACAATCACTGATATTATCAGGCTTCTTGTTTAAAGTCAACAGAGGAAAGTAAGCTTTTTTTACGTAACAGTTAATTAATGGTATTCTTCTGACCATTGCTCAAACTCACAGCAAAGAAAAAAATTAATAGGAATTTTTAAAGTATTAGACGATTAAAGAGATAAAAAGAGCACTCAGTTATATAGGTGTGTGAGATTATGCACACATACAAAATATTAAAAGAACTTTATTAAAATTGCAACACCATCCTTTCAGAAAACGTGGAGAATGCCAATACTCAGTCTTTTATGCAAGTGATTGTAAGACAAGCTTAAATTAAGTGATCACATCCTGTTTTCCCACAGAACTTCTGCCTTATTTCAGTTACGCTACAGGGACATGTCCAGGCAGAGTCAAGTTTATCTGCCTACGCATCCAGCAAATCAAGCGTAAAAAACTCCAAACCTAACAACCATAAAAACCTCTGGTCCAGAAGCTGTACAGTCATGTTAGCAAAGTGCTGCATTTGAATTAATATGCCTCCTGCAGCAAGGCTGCACGGCTTCCCTACCACAGCTGGCTTGTTTCTGGCCAGGGCAATGCAAATGTGGTACACAGGGCTACCTGCAGCGAGCCTGTAGGTTTGCCTGTGGCAATATCTTGCCAGAGCACTCATATGTCTTCACTGGCAGGTGCAGATTTTAAATTTTGAGGACACTAAATTCAGCAGTGGTCTTTTAAGCAACTTTATTTTTCACTCTTTAAATTCATTCAAGACAAAATGCTGCTCTGTGTTACAGTCTGTTCCCCTGAGTGGACTAATTACTCCAGGGAATGTTGCACGAAGTGTTGTGTATCTCTGAACATCTTTTTTTATTCCCCCCCCCATTTTTTCATTTTCAAATAGTCCCAAGACAATCATACCTGTGAATAAGCAGCTTCCAAAATGGTGGTTGTTACTGCAGGGAGGACAGAATGCCACTTGCCAAGACTGTGAGCAATAACATTCAGAAAAAGGTTTTCTCCACCATTCTTCCTTCTTACCCTCATGTTTCTGCTGCAGAAATCATTTAAATGAGATGTGACTGGCAGTGATGTGAAAGTTCTCTGTCACCAGTGTCCATGAGTGTACTTATATCTTGCAATATGAAGTGTCCAATTGACATCAATATAAAAATAATGTGTGCCAATTCTTCACATTAAAACATTTAGCTCTGTTTAATGTTAGACTTATTGAAACTGCATGTAGAAAATACTTGAAAAAAATCAAGGTCATTTGGCCAAATACTGTAATTCACAGTCCATTTTAATTATGCACAGTAACAACAAGAAAAAGGAACATTTTAAAATGCTTCCACAAAGTTTAGAAACAGAAAAATTGCCTGTTTTGAACATGCTCTCCAAAAAGATCTTTTAAATATTTGATTGTTTGGAGTTTGCATAAATCTGCAGAAGGGCAACATTTCAAGGAAACTCATTGCAGTACACTTCCAATTCTGTCAAAAAAACTCACCTACAAAACAAATATAAGAGCTTACAACTGACTGGGTTAAATTATATACTGAAACCAGCAAAAATATATGATGTCTCCAATCCATTTGTAAATACTTCTGTAATTTCAAGTGGTGTAAATCAAAACAAAATCTTCTTACTCAACTGAAGTTCTTTAGAGAGATATTGGTCCAAATAAATTCATAATCTGGCATAAAAGATCAAAAAAAATCTTTTTAAGAAAATGAATTTAATAGTTTGACATAATGGATTATTCTGATTCTTCTTCTTCTCCTAAAGGCTACAGAAGGATAAGCTGATTAATGCTTGATGAATGTAGCATACACTTTCAAAGGTCAGCATGCTTCACAGTCCACTTAAACTTAGCTTGTATTTTTAGGTGCTCTTAAGCATATATTTATGCTTAGACCAATTAAAATACTTATGACCACCTAAAGAAAATTTCTTCACATTACTTCCCACAAAAAAGTTTCACTTGAAACTTCTGTATATAACAACAGTTATAAAATGCTGCAACATTTATCTGTCAATGTAGAAAACAACAATGAATGAGGCATTTGAAAACTAAGTCTCCTAAAGCTCAGTTTTTCAGCTTACAAACAAAATGTATGGTAAAAGTATTCTTCTGCATTGATATTTGTGTTATAAGAACACCAGCTCTTCAAATAAAAACAAACAAAACAAAAGAAAGAAAAAATTCTAAAAGAATGAAATACCATATAAATCAGAGTGAGACATTTATCAACACAGGGATGATTTCTCTGTACAGACATTACAGCAGCACTAACGTGAGGCTGCCTTCAGGCTAATTATGTTGGGGAATTCAACTCATTCCAAAATCAACACTGCAACCACACAAGATGGCAACACCCTGCGATGGTCCATTTAACCCAGTTCCTACAGGCAAAATGAAAGCTAATGTTTTAAGTTAGTGCCTAAGCAGAAAGAAGGAAATGCTGTGGTGATAAGGGCTGGGTGAGGTATATGCTGAGTCAAGGCAATTCAGCTTGTAGAGGAAAAAAGACTGACCACAAAGGCAAAGCTGCGGGGAAAGGCAAGGTGAGTTCAGACAAGTAGGCAGGGAGGAGCTGTGTAGGGAAAATCTCCCAGCTGCAAAGGGAGATATGTGAAGTACATGCGTTGGGCAGTTGCAGCCGCTGGAGAGTTTAGAAGATGATGTATCATGGACTGAGTAATAGGTCAGCATAAAAATAGGGTTTTGGCACATAAAAGTAGACCTGTGGCATTCATGTATTTGCATCAGAAAATCAACCCCCAATCTAATTAATTTATATGCTGAGTAAATGTTAAATAGAGCACTCAATACCATAGTATCTAGCCAGCAAAACTGACCAGTTGAAACATTTCCTAAAACTTGCCCAGAAAGTGGTGGAATTTAATAACCCTGCCGTTAATATACATAAAAGTATTTCTAACCTGAAAACTGTATCACTGCACCATTCTTGCTCCCTGTAAATTGCCTATTAGGCAGTACAGGTTATTTTTTTCTGTGAATATCTGTCTATGCACAGTCAAATTCAGACTTTTGCAACATGCTGAGTATCTGTCATCATAGTGCCTTTACTTAAATAAGAATGATTTCTATGAAAATGAAAGTTTGGAAAAATGTTGTGCAAAGTTGTTACCAGTAAATAACTTTCTCCAGAACTGCTTTATGTATTTTCCAGACATTCTTGACTTAGTTATGCCATATTTTGTTTCTCTCTTTATACAGTTTTAAACCAGGGTATACATAACGGGTGCCAGTACAATCGTCTTAAAGCAAGGGTAAACTAAGTCAGTCATCACTTCTAGTACTGATTGCTGATGGATGCCCATGAAAACTTGCTTTGGACAGCCAGTTTCAATAAAGTTTCCAGACCCATGCTGCTTAAGCAGACTCTGACAAGAAGACTAAGTCTGCTACCATGTTCCTAACCCTGAGTAAGTGGTTCTTGTAATAGGTAACACTCTAAATCTCAAGGTGGTTGTAACATAAATTCAATTTCAAGAAAGCTCCTGACTACACATTCTCAATCACAGGTTGATTATAATAAAAACTGTGATGCTCAACCAAATGGTAGCTGTAAGACATGAATTATACAAAATTTGCTGGCAGAACACCTCTCTGCCACGGTCACACTCACTGTTGTGCACTGTATGCAGAACTAATAAACAATGAGTAATAGTAATCTCCAGTTTAATGATCCACTTATTAAAGTGAATGGGTTGTTTTCTCATAAAGCTACACTTTTTCTATAGTTAAGTTAGGTCCATTAAATGGTTACAGAAAAACTGGTGTCATTTTTAATTCTACTTTACAAAAAGTTCTAGCCACGTATTGTTCTAAAACAGACAACACCTGTGGTTCTCCTTTCAAATTCAAATACTTTTGAGCTTAGAAATGGTAGAGGGATGAAGAAAGAAGTGAGGAGCTCTATTGAGATACTCACAAAACAAAATGCAGTAAGATCAAGCAATGTTACTGTGACCCACTACTTCTATATTGAGCATACTTAAAGAGATCCTCCTGCATGCTAGCTATCCACTTTGCATTCTTTGCAAATGCCAAAGTCTACCTGAAATCAGTGGGAGCTATGACATGCAAAGAGTGCTCAGCTGACCTCATTGACATAAGAATACCCTTGAAGCTTTTCTGTCATGCTACGCAACATAGGGTCTAGTTCTTCATAATGGATCATACTTGAAAGGGAATGTGACTTGCAGATCTCATCCTTATCCAGTTAAACAGCAATGCTATGGCAATAGCAGCATGTGTTTATATGGGGAAAAAAAAATAAAGAAAGTATTTTCTCTATTTCTTGTTGTCATTTCATGTGATATTAATCATTGGGAAGAAAGGAAGTCACACCATATGTCTGGTGTGTTCTTTGCAGATCACTGACTGCAAAATGGGAACAACTGTTCTAAATCATGTATGATTCACAAGAAATCCTCATCTTGCTGAGTTCTGAGTACTTACTGGGTTGGGTTTTTTTGCATGTTTTCAGCTCATCAGAGGAAGCCAAGGTCAATAGCATATTGTACACTAGAGCAAGGAGATTAATCTTACTTTACGCTAGATTATTTCTGGATTTGTTTCATTGTAAATGTACCTTAAATGACTAAGGTTAAGTACACTAAAACAAATGGTATAACTGAGTAATTGCCTTGGCTTTGCAGAATACTGATACTGCAGCAATCACAATTTGAGAGCTGCTGGTACAACATACTTATCTTAGGAGGTACTAATATATACACTGAATCCAAAGTACTAAGGAAATGAACTAAATTGATGAAATTATGAGTAAGAATCCTTAACGAATAACTAAGTTTGTAAAAATTCCATTTTTAATTTTTTTCTCTACTTTGAGTTTATATTACTTAGGTGTCATTTGCAACTCAAGACTGAAGTACCTGTGTTCTTTTCTTTATAAGTGTAAACGTATTTTCATTTCACATGTAAAAAGGAAATTGACTTAATCTTAATTTTAATTCACAAAAATCTAAACATTCAGAGCTACACTCTTTATTTTCTATACAGATTTTTTTTTCTTTTTAATGTTTACAGCAAAATTTAATCAAATAACTGAATCACAGTGGAAATACCGATGGAAAACTACAGCAATCCCATTAGACTAGGACCTAGAATTCCATCGGGTGGTTAGACCCATATGTTGGATGCATGTATGAAAAGTAGATTTGAAAACCCTTTTCTTATTCCTCCCTTCATTTAGCGTAGTTGATTTAAAGCTTACTTACCCCTGGCTGCTGGTATAATGCACCAATCTGCTCACACTAAATTATTCACAGCTGCCTAGGTGCGAGCATTTGGCAACTTCTGCTGCCGTAGAGGAGCTGGTTTGACTGAAGATGGAACATCCAGCGCTTTCTGAAATGGAAAATTCTTTGAGTTATCTCAAACTGGGCAATTATCAATCCTAAGACTTCTTATTCTGATGTTTAATGATTAAAGTTTAAATTCTAGTGTTTAAACAACTCTGCTAAAAGTAATAACTAGGTTAAATCATAAAGGCATAGTTTCTTCATAAACTGGTTATGTCTCCTTGAAAATGTGAGGGAGGGAGAGGAGGACTGTAAGGGTGGGACAGATTCACCTTTCAGTGCTTTTCTGGAGAAACTGGACTTCTTGATAAACTGTTCTTGGGAGAGATGAGGAGAAAGAGGTCCAGGGGGTATTTTCATCTGCTGCAGGTAGTAATTGTGGCCAGAAAGGGCAAAATTCATAGAGCCATTTGGTGAAGACTGGGGAAAGCAGGTCAACAGAGTGACTAAATGGGACAATAGAGCTTGTAATAATTACAGAATTTATCTTGCAACGGTTAACCTTAGAATGTATTAGACTTGCCCTCTCCAGATGAAAGCACCTCTATTCACAGCAGGTGTTATATATCAAGACTAACCATGTTTTACAAATAGTTTCACCAAGGAGAAGCATATGATCATTTGAGAGGAACCAAGAAAATGGGTTCAGCTCTCATGCTTTGTTGTTTCTTTCTGGCTAGAGAAAGTGAAACTAGAACTAAAGCAAGGTGAGTTAAGCTAAATTGCTTGAGTGATAATTAAACTGCCTAATAAAAGTTTTGGCGTAGAAGCCTGTGAAAAAAAAAAAAACCAAACAACACCAAACAGTAGCTTTTATTATAGTTTTCCCAGACTTCCTCTGGCTGCTTCCTGTCTTTTTCAAACTTCTGTCACCTTTCACAACAGGCTTTTAGCTTCAAAATTGCTGCCAAAATCGGCATGACAAATCCTAATTTATTTATCTGCTCCAATGTACAGACATTGTGATTATAGTTGCTACTTTCCACAGAAGCTCTCCAAATACCTACATAGCTAACCCAGACAGTATGTGTTGGCACATTTGTCCTTATCCTTTCCGGAAGGGAATGCCACCTACTCTGCAACCCACTCAAGGACTGCAATGACCTTCCTAGGATGCTTCCGTTACGATGAACAGTAGGTGGCAACCATGCTCCCTGCGCTCGGTAACAGTCCCCTCAAAATCCTACCTTCCCTAGGCTTGTGACCTCTACCTAAAGCTGGACATGTCTCAAAACTTGTCACCAGTGTAGGAAAAATGGCATGTTAGGGAACTTTGGAGGAAAGAACTTGAACCTGTGTCTGTGCTGGACAAGTAGGCTTTAGAAGTGATTGCTGTCTAACCCTTCTGTTTCTGCTCTCCTGTTTTCTTAGCCTCACCAATATAGTTGTAGCCAAAACCGATAGATGTTCTCTGCAGTTCGCTGCACCATCACACCCTTCCTACTGTTCTCTCCCACTGACAAGTTACCTCAGATGTAAGGCAAGGAATGAGCTGCGTCCCTGGCCATCTGCTGTCCTAGCCAGCTCCCTAAATTGTACCTAAAATTGGTCTACACGCATCATAGGTATCATGAGACTATGCCTACTGACAATATGGAAGCTGACATGATTTTCCACAGGAAACTTAATACATAATGATGTCTCCAGAATTACATTCACCAAGACAGTATAGGTCTTTATTAATAAAGACTATAGGTGTTTATGACATAGATGGTGAGATTGAGTGCATCCTCACAAAATTTGCAGAAGACATGAAGCTGAATGGTGCAATTGGTATGCTTGAGGGAAGGGATGACATTCAGAAGGACCTTGACAGGCTTGAAGAGCCAGCCTTTGCAAACCTGGTGAAGTTCCACAAGGTCAAGGGCAATCCCCAATATCAATAGAGACTGGATGATGGACTTGTTGAGAGCAGTCCTGCAGAGAAGGACTAGGGGAACTGGTTGATTGAAATATTGGACATGAGACAGCAAGTTGTGCTTGTAGCCACTTGCATTCTGGGCTGCATAAAAAAAAGTGTGGCCAGCAGGTCAAGGGAGATGATTCTCCACTCTCATGAGACCTCATCTGTCATACTGCATCCAGTCCTGGGGTATCCAGTACAGGACAGACATGGGTCTGTTAGAGAAGGTCCAAAGGAGGGCCATGAAAATGGTCAGAGGGCTGGAATACTTATTCTGTGAAGAAAGATTGAGAGAGCTGGGGTTGTTCAGCCTGGAGAAGAGAAGGCTCTGAGGAGACCTTGTTGTGTTCTTCCAACATATAAAGGAGGCTTATAAGAAAGATGGAGAAACAATTTTTACCCAGCCTGTAGTGAACAGGACAAGGGGCAATGGTTTTAGACTGAAAGAGGGTAGACTTAGATTGGATATAAGGAAGACATTGTTTTGCTGTAAGGGTGGTGAAACACTGGAATAGGTTGCTTAGAGAAGTTGTGGGTGCCCCATGTTTGGAAGTCTTCAAGTCCAGGTTGTATGGGGTTTTGAGCAACCTGGTCTAGTGGAATATAACCCTGCCCATGGCAGGGGAGGTTGGAACTAGATGATATTTAAAGGTCCCTTCCAACCCAAACCATTCTGTGCTTCTGTGATTCTATGATCTTTTAGTACTGGCGATGCAGCAAACCTCAAGCCTAGATATAATCTGGAAATTCATTGCCACATCAGCGGCTTTTCTTTAACTTGTTCAGTACTAGCCAAAATTACAACTGTGTTTAGCCACAGAAAGCAAAATGATCATGTTGCTAACAGGATATATCCAGTGGGTTTTACCAGGGCATTTCACATAAATAATCTAGCCACAGTTGTGGTCTTGCTGGTGTTCAAGAGAAAATCCTAAAATAGCCCTTGAAGGATAGCACCCTATTATTGTTCTCAGTGTATTATTACACTTTCCTGTATATCTTTTAATAAACCCATCTTTAGCCCATGACTTGCTGATGCTTTAAAAGAACTCAGTGAAGTTTACAGTGTTTCTGGGAATACTAGTAGTTGTGGAAATGCTAATAGAGTGTCTAGAAGGGCAACTGAGTCTTCTCTAGTTATTCCTTGGCAGTGGTTACAATTAAAGTGTTGTGCTGCACGTTATGTTAGGACTTAGATAAACATGAATTTTTTATTAAGTTCAGAGACCAATGACACTAGATTTATATTCTTAAGGTCTGAGACTAGAAATGAGCAAAGGAGCCAATAAATACCTATTTGATAGGTATGCAGGAATAATACCTCTTATTGAACAGAAAAAAAAGAAGCTTTTATTTCGTCCACCATGCACTATCAGCCTTGCCCCTTTTTTTTTAGCTATATCATATGTTGTAATAAAACATGTTATTTTTTTTAGAAGTCGTGTGCAATGTGTTGCAGAATGCTTTAATGGGATTTGCCCTAAAGGCAACCAGCAACCACCATGTTAGACCAGCAAGACTGCCATTGACCCTGGCTGAGTTCACACCTACTGACATCGGAGGGAACGGCACTGGTGTACCTACTCTATTCACATGTCGGCTGGGGTTTCTCCTCATTTCTCTTTACCAATTTGACATTGGTTATAGGATCCCAATTCTTCACTATCTTAAAGTGAATTAGGGCAATTATTATCTGAAACATTTAATGACCTTTTGAAGAAAAAGGGAGCAAGCGCAGGCAGTGAAGTCATAACAGATTTTTGTCTTCTCTTTACCAAGACAGGGATCCAAAACCAGTTTTTCATTTTCCTAATGAATAAGTATTTTTGTGATCCACTGCATTTTTCCATAACTCTGTTCTGCAGATACTTTATCACAATACACATTTTTATCTTAATAACAGGCACTTGAACCTCTTAGAAGGATAAATTAAGGTTTTAATTGCAAGAATATTTACCTACACAAGGTAATCCCTTTTCATTTCCATATTTAATACTAAAACACACCATAAAAGATAATTCTGTTAAAAATGGTGGGTATTGGCTAAGCATATAAAAAACTAAACAGCAGGATCAAAGATGTAACATTTCTTTCTTGAGAGGGTAGGGGTAAATTTAAACATAATTTAACGTATTGGAAACTGAGCTGTTATTTTATTAGTTTTCTCAGCATTAATATGTGGTCTGATGTGAAATATTTACACAGCAGCAGACAAAATGCAGACATTTCTTACTCTGTTCCAGTTAAAATATTGCTAAATATATTGCTTTTATTTAGGTCACAATAACTACTGGAGACATCAGCCAGCTCAGGACTGATGACTGGGGATACTGATTGATATGGGGGAATGCTCAAGTCATGCAGCAGGTTCACTTTACCTCATTTCCACTGTCGATAAGACGGACAAGTTATCCAGACTCCCTTGCAGTGAAGAGAGGGAGAAAAAGAAAAATCAGGTTTAAATAATTCCACCTGTCTCATGCATAGTTTATGAAGTTTATGAGCCACTGCTTGAAAGTGTCTGTCTCTGTCAGCTGTAGGGAAAGCCTGAACATCTATGTAAGTCTAATTTTATACTCAACTGTAGATATCTAAATTATCAAAGATAAATAATTTGCTAAATTACAATATTCATTTTATTTTTTTATTAAAACAAGTAAAAATAGATGGTGACAAAAGTGGTAACCAACAGGATCAGCAGTCAAGCAAAATATTTATAAGCCTGAAGCTAAAGCATAAAGGATATTTTTCATACGCAAGCAATATTGTGTATGGAAGGCTTCTTTTTCTTCATTAAAATGCATGAACTAATTGATTTCCTACATTGGATGGAAAGTACCCAACTGCTTTTGGTAGTCTGATATTTATTTTAACTTCTCCAACTTCTTTTTTTAGCTTACTTTCCTTATAACTTCTTTCCTTTGCACAGAAGTTCCTAGTATGTGTGGATGTCCTATCCTCCCTTATTCAGAATAGTTAAATTCATTTGTTTCTCACTCCAGGCATCTCATGTGTACTATCTTGTTAACAGAAGGACTCTGAAGAGCTTTAGAATTTGGGGGTTGACTCTTCTAGGGATCCCATTAAAGGGGCTAATCTCACACTTCATTGCCAATCTAGATACATACATAGAGGAAAAAAAATTCCACGCCACCAACCCCAAAGTGCCACCCTACAGCATTTTATTTTTGAAAATAGAAAGGAAAGGAAGTAAATGTAGAAGAAAACAAGGAAGTTCAATATGAAATGCTGTGTTAGTATGAAGCACTGGCTATTTCTCTTTAAAGCTGCCAAGAATTTCAGTTACAGTTAATTCAGCTCAAAGCACATGCTTTACTTTTTTTTTTTTTCCTCAGTAAAAGCAACACCAGTTAAGGAAAAGCAAGTTCATGCTTGGAATAACCCCAGATCTCACTGTTCTGGATTTGATCATATTTGATCATAAATAGAAGTTTTAATGGCCAGATCCTATCCTTCACTCCAGGTCCTTCTTCCATTTGGCATGGTCTTCATAGCGGACTCCTTCCTAATGCTGTCCACAGAGGAGGGCTATACACTGGCTGCTGTTAAGCCTCAGTAGCAGGACAGATAGAACAGCAAAGATAACAGAAGAAGGAAAAAAGACAGGAGAAACAAAGCAAATAAAAGAACTGCCTAAACTGCAACTGAGCTTTAGCACTGGGAGGGTAGTCTTCGTCTCCTGTTTGTATATCTAGTCACATTTTCTGTATATGACTTCAGATATCAAAGAAATTAATGTTATTGGAACATCCAGCTGCCAAGCTATCGATATACAAGTGCACATGATGTAAAAGAATAGTATTTTAGAAGTTTAGAGTTTTTATCCTGAACTCTTTTGGTCTCTTTTCAGCAGACACCAGTTGCCAAGATAAAGATACTGTCCCAAAAGGGCTGTTTCAAAATTTGTATTTATAACATTATCCGGTGGTTTTGTGATGTGATTAAATCTCCACTGAGTACAAGGTCAAGTCTACAAAATGAATTGACTTGTGACCTACTTTGGATTTCAAATTGCTGCACCAAGGACAGACAAAGGGCTAGGTAGCCCATTGCACGTTGCCTTTTAACTTCATAATAATGGCTCTGAAGTTTCTGGACTTTCCATACCAATAACACTCAAAATACATTAGAAAGGAGGAAAGCAAACTGTAGCAGTCAGTTGCTTTCTACATTTCACAGTATCCTCCTCTGACCAACTGGTCACCAGTGCTGTGATGCCACCAATGAACTGAAATCCTGCGAGCCCAGCTGATATCACACAATTTACTTTAACTATCTTTTCTTAAAATGATCAGTTGTCAGGTTGCCTCAGTCCTTTAATAAATAAAACAGCTTATGCATATTCTCTGTCTTGATCACAGCTTGGAAGAAACTGGCCACAGATTTAAGCAGGGCTTTTGCAGGAACATGCTGTCCCAGATCTCCCAGACATTGTGAAACTAACAAGAGGCTTAAGTTTCAAGCTTTTTAGATGACTGTCCCTCAGCCAGAAACAATGTTGTATGTAAACCTTTTCCTCTAGGCAGTCAGGGAATACAGGAATTGTCATTATGCTCACAAATGGCATGCTCTGGGTGTATTACCACATGCAAAGATGGATAAACTATGAGTTATCTGCTGCCAAAACCTTTGTGCTGTTGGAGTATTCAGTATAATAGTAGAATATGCCACTGTTTGGTCTACATTTAGGATAATTGACTCAGATACCCAAATAAAATCTGTTCAGAAGAACATAAATTTATTTAAAAGGTACATTAGTTAGCTGTATTCTTTGTTTTCATGGTTATTCTTTTTGTGGTATTTCACATCTTCCCATCTCTCCCCAGAGAGATATGTAGTGACGATATACATTCCAAAACCGTTGGAAGGCTTTGTGCTAACAATTATGTTTCGTTTAAGAAAATAATTGTGCAAAGCAATTTTGCCCTTCCCTAGGTTTAGAGATGCCTTTCAGCACATCTGTTGGAAGTCCATTATCAGATGCACCCGTTGAAAAGGAGGAACAGTGAACACTAGCGGCACTGTTGTACCAGATGAAGCAGTGTGTTGTTGAAGCAGACAAAATCCTGTTCTCTGCTTTGTATGGCTGTTTGGGGGACAGTTTGATAACACTGATCATGTTCATGTGCCTAGAAATATTTTTGTCTTCTGTCACTTTTTGAGGATAACGCCCTCCTGACCGACTGTTCAGATATGATGTTCTCATTCACATCCATTATATGGACACCAGAAGTTATTATTTAAACCTGAAAATTATTTTTCCAGTTATATAATATAAGATAGATTGCTGCACAACAACAGCCAGAAGGATACATCCCTTCTGCATGAACCAGCCCCTTTTCCATCCCCATACAACCCTCGATCTCCTAGGGAAAAACTGGCCTCAGATGTCCCTTACGTATTGAAATAGTTGCTTTGATTTTTGCATTTCCTTTTAATACCAGTCAATCTATTGATTCTGCAGCTGCAGAAATGCACTGGATTAAGTCCACCAGAGACAGGGGCTGGACATGGGCTGAACAACTGGAAAAACTGGATATAATTGCACAGTAAATGACTGCTGTTGATCAGAAGTGTTCCATTTGCAGAAAAATATTTCAATGTACTGATTTGCATCAAATGAGAAAATAGGGAGAAAACACTAGACAAGGAAAAAGTAGGTGAAAGAAAGCAAAGCAGGAACTCTTAACTGTATGATCAAGCTAAACTCAACAGTGGTGAACACTTGAAGGCTTTTGTTGTGCTATTTGTATAAAATCTGAAGAAGCAAATCTAGGCATTTTATAATGGTGTGAAAATACAGATTAGCTTCCCAATCCTGTCACACCCACCTCTAATTTTACTTTGCCTTTTAATGAACATGAATTACAGTCTTTCACAAGGGGATCATTCATGCTATTGTGATGGTTGTGTTGTCACTCAGTGCTTTTAAGGCTGCCAGTTCCTATTTTTATGGACTGCTTTGCTGTCTGTGCTCAGGTGCCTCCCTTCAGTTGAGATTTAAAGCCAAGCCTTGTTCAAATACAGGCAACACAAAAGATTCCTAGGAGAAAACAGTCCTTTGTTTAACTGGTGATGGCATTTGGTTGCTTTTTCCCCTGGTGGGAATGCCTGTCTCAGATTTAAAAAGCACAGCTGGGAAAGCCAACCTCTTAGCCTCTGGCCCAGGCTGCCTGCACACAGACACTGTATTTTTCAGCTCATGTAATACATGCTAAAGAAGCCAGAGCTTTCACGACTTTCTCCTCGAAAGAGCCTGGGGCAGCCTCACTTGAGATGACATAGCTTGTGCAGAAGAGATCAGACAGTTCAGCCAAAGGCAAGCATCAGTATACTGGTTATACAACAGCACTGCATAAGCTTAGCAGCTTTGTGCTAGCCCTTCCGAGCCAACACCATCTTCTGTTGGTGAATATTAGCTATATTAGCCATGTTAGTTCAAAGCTAGTACAGTATGGCACCAAAGTAGAGCACTCCACGCACTAGTAGTAGTGCCTTACATCCAACTTGCTCTCACAGACAGGCAAGTGAGCATAGTGTAAAAGAAGGAAACTGAGAACACGTATGATCAATGCAGATTATCTGGGACTAATCTAACACACAGAGTATAAGCTTTCTGCATGCACGTTTAAGCTGCGAGCATCTGGTCTTGGCCATATTTGGTCTACTACTGATGAATGGAGAAATTTGTCATCTGTGGATACCCTAACAGAACTAATATCTTCCAAATAAATGTCTAAGCAAAATAAACGACGAAGGCTAAGTTCTGCTCATTGCACTGCTCCAAAAATAGGTGTACATTAAAATAGAGTCAAGTGTTATACGAAGTGCCCTGGCAACAAGAACTAATATTGCAGTGAGTTGTAAGTCCCAGGAATGCAAAGGGAGTTGGGCAAACAAACCGAACTGCTAAGTTATAAACATAGACTGCTGCTGCAGAGAAAGGCAACAACCATAATGAAATATGTGAAGGAAACCTTGGTATACCGCAAATTTAATGCACTGCCTTCAGGCAAAATATCACAGAGGAAATAAGAGCTTTGAAACTTTTAGAAAAGGAAGATGGGGAACTTCAGCTGCACTAAAGAGGCACAACAAACAAAGTGGGAACAGTTTCCAGAATGTGACAGCAGGTAAAGATTTTCTGGTGACAGCGAGAAGGAAGAAGAAGCTTTTAGCATTTTAGTCTTTTATTCTTGTCAGATTCTCACCAGCCAGTGCAGCACAAAAATTTACCTCTGGAGATGCACAGTCGTGACACATGTAGCCCCCTGTCCATTTCTGCATCTGCATCTCTTCAGTACATGTTCCAGTCATAAAAATAACTTAGAACACTGATTCGATGGAACTATTTAGATGACTAGTAATTCTGTCCATCAAATTTTTCAGATGTTTTTTAAGAAGATTGTTTTTACCATGTGGAAAACAATTTCAAAGTGGTTCAGCCACAGTGTACTTTCTGTGTGGATGCTAATACCGCATATGTTAAAGCCAGTTATAGATTTTGCTTTGGAGAGAAGCACAGCTACACAAATTTATTTCGTGACACCTAGTTTCTGGTGATCCATGGCCTTCTTTCTGGAGATATTAGCTCAGATATACTGGGTCCAGGAACACCTATTTACATTAACACATTTTAAATCTGTGCAAAACTATCAGCTCTCTGTGGCTCCTAGTTCTGCATACCTGAACTTCTGGGAAGTAGTTATAGTCCTCCCTGATCAACTTGGGCCAACTGATCTGTTAGTTAGGAAAGGCCAAGCCAAGACCCAGCATTCACATGTAATCATCCTTATGAAGAACCCTGTGACCTGTGTTGCTATTGGCCTAACTACAGGTTTAAATACAGATTTATCTTTATAAAAGTGCCAGTCTTTTCACTTGCCTGATTTTCTGTAATTTTACTATTCACAGTTAGCAATAAAGTAAGTAAATGGAAATTTAGCACAACAGGTGAAAGATAAAAGCAGTCAGTTTGTGTCTTGATTCAGAAAAACTGTGAAAAGGCAATAATTGTCTGTGACAAGGATTGCCAGACACCTACACATCTTTCATTTTTGTAAAAATACACAGGTCAAATAAATTTTCATAAATGAGAGAAGAGTATGGAAGGAGTTACCTGCTTTCCCACTAACTACATAAAATTAATTAGTGAAAGTATACAGCAATCCAAATATTAGGTTACAGAATTTTGTGTTCCTATAAAACACACACACACAGAGACACAAAATCAATTTATATTCAAGCAAAGTATGATGTTTTTCTTTTTAATTTTCAAATAAGCTTCTCATCATAACATAACCAATATGAATGTAAAAGCTGAAGCTTATCTGTTATCTCTATTACCTCTATTCATACAGAAGGCCAGCTTACCTGCTTCTGAACAGAAATGCTTTGAATTCCTTTGCAATAAAGCCATACAGTAATACTGTTGCCTCTACAACAACAAAACCAGGAAACATAGTAATTGACACTTTTATTGTGATGTAAGGCTGAATGTGTTATCTCTAGGCCTCAGAAGACCTCAACACTTACCACTTTTTTCTTACCTATGGAAACTACAGGATTCCCAGAAATAGCACGGTAGGGTTTTAACCACCATTGCAAATAACTGCTCATTAGCTTTTAATAACATAAATGTTTCATTGGAACTGAAGCATGTGCTTAATTCCTTTGCTTAAATGGAACCATGGTGCTTGAAGCTAATAGAAGTAGTTTTAATTATTTAAACTCCACTTTAAAGTTTAACACATTGCACTCACACTTAAAATTGATCGACTCAGAAATAATAGTATTTGAGTGTGAAAATGAAAGACTGGGAAACTGGAACAGGCTACCCAGGGAAGCAGTTGAGTTGCCATCCCTGGAGGCATTCAGAAGGCATGTAGATGTGGCACTTAGGGACATGGTTTAGTGGTGAACTTGGCAGTGCAGGTTAACAGTTGGACTCAATGATCTGAAAGGTCCCTTCTAACCTAAACAGGTCTATGATTCTATGTTTCTATATTGTCTAATTTGTAATGATTTCTGCCTCATATTAAAAATACTGCATATTTCTCTGAAGAAACATGAGTCTCCATTATTCTCAGTGTAGAAGAACTAATACTGAACTAATTCCAAGATCCTTATTGTATTCAGCCTGGCCACATATAACAGCATCAATTTATGAAGACTCTTGTTTGAAATGTCATAGATTTCAAAGGTGAGCTCAACAGATCTGTTGACTGTAAAACCAGACAAAGGGCTTCATGGTCTAACTTGCATGGCATGGTCTTATGACATTTCAGAATATTCTTTTTTATATTAATTAAAAAATACTCAGTGAAGAAGAAGCTTTACCACTTGAACCCTTCTTCAGTTGACCGCAGTGGTAGTGAAAGGAACACACGTTATTTCTAGAATCTCTCTACCTAGTGTTTTCCTATAATCACTGTTGTAACTTTACTCAAGTTAATTGGAAAGCCCTGTTACTGAATTCATGACCAAAACTTAACATTCTTTGTAATACACCAACTAAATTGAGCTTGGTTTTCCACATCTTGAAAGTTTTCTCATCCTTTGAATATTTTGTATGGACTGTCTTGGAAACTTCTGATTTATTTACACCCACTACCACTGAAAGTACAAGACCTGGTGCATTTTTCTAGTCAAAGTCTCACTAGAATGCAATGCCAGCATCAAACCCTTTGGCTCCTTAATTCTTTGGAACATCATTCAGGGATCCGACTTACATATGTGTCTAAATCATTTTGGATATGACAATATGTGCTTTCTCCTCAGAAATTTTGGAATGTTTGCACTTGTGTATGCAAACTGAAAGCAATTTTTTTTTCAGGCAATTGCTTTCTGTTTCTGTTGAGAAGTCATATAGCAGTCAATGCTATTTTATACTTTTTATTTATCACTGTCTGTGTCAATGAAATAGTTAATATGGCTTACAGCAAAACCTGCCATTTCTGAGTTTCTTCAGGTAATAAGGGAAAAAGCAGGCCAAGTGTCTACTTTGGTACTGTAATAGATGGTTCAGAACATTAAGAAGAGCATGCTTAAAAGGTGACTACTAAAAAAAAGAGTGAAAATCTGTATTTAAAACTTCTAATGAATGAATAAATAAACTAATAGTTGTTATGGAAAGTATTTCCAATGAGACAAACCAAAACAGAGATTTATATTATAATGCATTATGTATCTATAGGCATAGCCAGGGCTCTTCTTATTTTTGTTTCCAGAAACCAAGTCCTAATAATACTGTAAGAAAAGCAGTTCCTGTGAGGTAATGAGGGAAAATAATACATTTTCATTCATCCATTATTCTGATCAGATAGAAAAAGCATAATATAAATGAGACATATACTTACAAACAACAATGGAAAGTTGGCTCTGGATATGAATATGTAAATTATTTGTAAGGTAAAATGGTTAAGACTATTTTTTTTCCATTCTGTCCTCCATTTTATTTTCTTAAGAGCAAAAAATAGAACTATTCTTACGGAGGTCATGCTGCCTAGGAGGATTAACAGAAATTTCCTGAGGTCATTTCTGTAACTCACAGAAGTATTAGTAACATTTAATTAGTAATAGTCTCAGTGAAAACAGATTAAGCCAACACATCCAGTTTCTAGTAATCTCTTCTTACATTGCTTCTGGCACCTTTGGGATTTATGTATTGTTATCACAGACCCATTTAACTGAGGCAATTTAGTATTTCCCATAGAAAACACAAATCCATTTGCATTATTATCACCAAGAAAAACCTTATTTCAATAACATTTAAAATTATGAAAAGCCATGAAAATAGAGTACAGATTATATTCTGAAAGTAATAAAGGATTAAATACTAGAGTGACAGTTCTTCTGATCAAACATATAAATATGTTTCTGCAAGTTGCTAAGTGACCCTATTTATGATTTGTGCTGGTTGAATATTTTTAACGTACTGTTTGCATTGGGTCAAGGTGTGAAGGTGTTGCAGCAAGGGAGCTGAAGCAAGTGGCCTCTGCCTGAAGAGCCTGGGGCTGCCCCATTGCAGACAGCTGGATCCAGCCAGGTCCAAAGCGGACCCTCCACAGGACACAGCTGAGCTCACCAGACAAGCTGGTGGAACCTCTGAAAAAAACACATTTAAGAAAGAACCAAAAACTATATAGGCAGTGAGAAGGAATCCTGCAGACACCAAGGTCTGAGAGAAGGATGAGGAGGATGTGCCTCAGGTGCTGTAGCGGAGATTTGCTTGCTGCCAATTGAGAGGACCATGGCAGAGGAAGTATTTCCTTGCAGAATGTGGAGGACCCCAGATCAGAGCAGGTGAATATGTCCTGAAAGAACTATGGCCTGTAGAGAGAAGCTCAGACTGGAGATTTATCCTGAAGGACTGTAGCCTGTGGAGGACCCATGCTGGAGCAGGCGAAAAGTGTGAGGAGGAAGGAGCTACAGAGAGGAACTGTCATGGACTGACTGTAGGCCCCCATTCCCCATCCCCTTGCACTTCTCAGGGGGTTGGCTGGGCAGAGGAGTAAAAAATAAGTCTAAAAAAAGGCTGTGTGTGGGGAAAGGTGTTTTAGTTTTTGTCCTTGTTTCTTTCCTTCCTACCCTAATTTTTATCAGCAATAAATAAAACTAACTTTCCCCACGTAGAATCTGTTATGCCCATGATGGTAATAGGTAAGTGATCTTCCTGTCTGTATCTTGACTGACAAGCTTTTCCATCTTATTTCTTTTTCCCCGTCCTGTTGAGTAAGGTGAGCGACAGAATGGCTGGGTGGGTGTCTGACAGCCAGCCAAGGTCAATCCACCACCCTGTTTTATGCTTTTTTCCCAGGTACAATGATTTGGATTGGTAGGGCTCAAGCTTCAGTTGCTAAAGGACATTTCAATGTGAAAATCCTATTGAAATAAATATTCATCGCATGCACTGAAATTAGAAGGCAGAAAGACAGTGGGGAAGAAGGCACATTAATCCACTTTAGGGTTTGGATTTCAGATGATAAATTGAAGTTCTGTGGGTTTGGTTTTTCCCATTTCTTTTGGAAGGTGCTTAAGATTGCTTCTTCAAAACTTGAATAGTGAAGCAAAAATCTCACTGAAATGCACTATTTATTGCAATTAAATAGGTGTAGTAGTAATAGGCACAAATAGTTTCTAGTAATTCCTGCATATGCATTGCACCAGTCCACATACATATCAATAAAAGATTGAATTTAAATGTTCATGAAAATGCATGCCTATGAGAGGGTGGGTGCTTACATTCCTATTTTGTATGCAAACACGTAGATTAATGGCTTGCTACTGCTTAATGAATTCTTAGAATTTATATGATGTAACAAAATTTCTCTGCATGCAAGCACAGTACGGACAGCTCATAAAAGACCACAAGTGATAAGTTAGAAACAACAGCAAAGATAATAATTTAGGCAAATAAAGTTTGTTGAGTCAAAAATACATTGAATAGTACCTTAACTAATTTCCTTAGCTTTTCAGGCGCTGTTTATAGTCATTTCAGCAACTATGACAGATTACCTAAGTTGGAGAAAAAATGTTTGGTTTAATAAGAGTATATACCAGATGCAGCTCTGATGCTCCTAAAAAGAACAGCACCTTTTTGGCAGACTTTATTATGCTGAATTACTGGTAAGGTTCTTAGTTTTTATTATAATGGTCTAGAAGATTTACAACTGTTTGGATTACTATTGTTCAAGTGTATAGGAATTTAGAAACAAAATTATGGAAATCTAATCTAAACAGGCATCTAAATGATGCTTTTGAGAACCTGGGTTGTGAATTTGTTGAATGGGTTTGCACAAATCAGAGGTTTCCTGAGTAGTGAATACCTAAGAACTGAAAAAAATGAGGGAGTGCTTTGATAACAGAATGCTAATGCTTTTCTGCATGTAGATTTTTGGTAAAGAGTAAGAAAATGCCTTGGCAAAAATGGATATGTCTGAGATGAGAATGGAAGACTTGCCTGTGGAGAAGTCACAGAAGATGGCAGGTAGTTTTTATTTATGTACAGCAGGTGTGCTTTGTACGCTGACCAGTCTGGGCATTCAAGGAGCTCCACTCTCCTTCAGGCACTGCAGAGTTCACTTAGTAATTTCCTGCCAACAAGTCTGCTTCTAATGGTGTTTCAGTGGCTCATGCTTGTTAAGGCTTGCCTAGTCACAAGGCTTGATCATACAGAGGTTCTTAACTAGAGCATATGAGAAGTAGCACGCTTAACACTGGTATCGGTTATCACAGTAATATGTGGTACTCATGAAGTGACTGGAATACAAAGATTAAAACATCCTGCTTCAACAGGCAAGTGCTTTGTTATTCCCTCTATACTGTGTCACACATTCCTCTAGCAGCTACTGCCTTCTTTCACATTTTTATCATGCCCTTCCTAAAACTGGGTATTATCCATACCTTAAGCATACAGTCCAATGCCAGCAATTCTTGTCATCATATATTCAGTTCATGTGCTAGCCACAAAGCAGCAAATAAAAAAATTATTAGATTTCCTTGTGTACCTACAATCGTTGCACAACATCCTTCTGAAGGGTGATATGTCAGGTCACAATATTGCACATAATTGCCTGAACTAATCACATATACAAGTCAAGTAATGTTCCAGATAACATATATTTCACTAAACTAGCTTTCCTTTAATGATATTATTCATATATTCCAAATCCTTATGCCTTATACTGCTTTCTGCTTTTAACATACCAGTTCTCACGATGCCCTGAATTTTATTTCCTTTTGCTATAATCAAATTCTGTCATTCTTCAGATCATTGGCAACAGTCCAAAATCACACATAATTCCTTAGCACAATGTGGTGGGTTGACACCAGCTGGACGCCAGGTGCCCACCAAAGCTTCCCTATCACTCACCTCCTCAGGTGGACAGAGGAGAGAAAAGGCAACAAAAGGCTCATGGATCAAGAGAAGGACAGGGAGAGATCGTTCACCCGTTACCGTCACTGGCAAAACAACTTTGACTTGGGGAAATTAGCTTAATTGATGACCGTCCAAACTGCAGTAGGGTCATGAGAAATAAAACCAAAATCTTAAAACACTTTCCTCCCACCCCTCCCTTCTTCCTGGGTTCAACTTCACTCCTGACTGTCCTCTACCTCCTCCCCCTCAGTGGTGCAGGGAGACGGGGAACAGGGGCTACAGTGAGTTCATCACAGGTTGTCTCTTCTGCTCCTTCCTCCTCACACTGTTCCCCTACTCCAGTGTAGGGTAACTCCCATGGGAAACAGTCTTCCATGAACTTCTCCAAAGTGGGTCCTTCCCATGGGCTGCGGTTCTTCACAAACTGCTCCAGCAGAGGTCTGTTCCATGGGGTGCAGTCCTTCAGGAACAGACTGCTCCAGCATGGTGGGTCACAAGTCCTGACAACAAACTCACTCCAGTTTGGGCTACTTACTCCCCATGGTCACAGGTCCTGCTGGGAGCCAGCTCCAGCACAGGTTCTCCACATGGTCACAGACTCCTTGGGATGCACCAACCTGCTCTGGCATTGGGTCCTCCATGGGCTGCAGGTGGGTATCATCTCCACTGTAGACCTCCATAGGCTGCAGGGGGACAGCCTGTCTCACCATGGTCTTCACCATGGGCTTCAGGGGAATCTCTGCTCCAC